>CAJVRK010000016.1:2400000-3000000 GCA_911649645.1 Thelonectria discophora | reverse complement strand
CCCAATGAGGATGGACTCAGGTACGAAATGGTGGGAGTTTGCGGAAGTCGCTCCCCCATCGTCTTGTTCGGATAAACATGTTGGGAAAGCATAGGGTCAACAAATCTGAGTCGTTCGTCGCAGCAAAGTCGTTCGTTGTCTGTTGATAATGCCTTTGCGATTCCTCCATTCTGGGCTGATCCGTCACCCGACTCGGACATGGACCTCTCTGTTGAGTGGTAGGTAGGCCTTTTGCTTCTGCCTCTGTTCCGAGACTGGTCCCGTGGCCCAGACGCCGCAGTGCAGTGCAGTGCAGCGCAGAAGCAGAAGCAGAAGCAGAAGCAGAAGCAGACCGCACCGCACGCGCGGGGTGGAGGAGGCGCCTCCAGTGATGCGAGGCCAGACGGGACCCCGGATCTGCCGAAGTTGTGCCCCCTTTCATCAAGGTCTCTCTGGCTTCTTTGCTCACCTCACCCTGGGCGGGGGACGCGAGCGGGAGGAGGACGAGCGAAGGAGACGCTGGCGAGAAGGGAGAGGGGTGTTTCCTGATGAAACCAGAGCGACCAGGTACGGTAATAAATAGAAAGTGACTCACGCCCAGTCAGAGCGGACGAAACGAGACCGTGGCGGGCGTTTCCATTTCCCAGCAGCAACTGGGGTCGTTGCAACGACAAATGGTGGCCGTGGGCGACGAATGAATTGCTTCGTTGTCGTGTCAGTATCCGTATCATGGTAGAAAGACACAGTTTCTCCCATCGTGTTGGCATGGGAAAACAACAAAGACTGGCAAATGTTTTGTCTCACCTCTGGCTGCCATTCCCCGGGGGTAGGCCGGATTGTCTTGCATCTTTTGTTCGGTTGATTCTCCCTGCATTCGGTTACTAAGCTCGCTCCCCTGGTCGAGGGATAGGCGCGTGCTGCATCGATCCTGTGACCGGGCATCGAAAATCCCAGACATTATTCGCAGATGTGAACGTCCATGCACAGCAGTGCAAATCCGTGCGTGGGTAGGCGTTGTGAACGAAAGGCCATGGATGAAAGAGCCTCATGAAAGCTCCTTTTGTTTTGTTGGGGGTCGTGAGTGGGATGTCGACAGTTCAAGTGTTGGTTTGGCATATCGCGGCTGGGCCCCTTGTTTCTTGGTTCAGCATGCGAGAAGTTAGTTCCTTCCCCTAAAGAGAGACCGGACGCGTTCTGATCGAGCCATAGGAAGTACGTGTCCTGAATAAGAAGGCCACCTGGAGGAAAGAGCGAGAGAAAGAAGCATCCATGTTGGACATGTTTCCAGAGCCCACGTGTCGTGAAATGGAGCTTGCTGGGTTGTGCACTGTTTGGTTGAGTTCTGAAATTCTGGCAGAATGTCTGAAGATGCTCGGCCCTCCACTTCATTGCAACCTGGTACGTACAGTACGAAGTGCGTCAAACGAAATAGCGGCTTGTGCTTCGTACCAACAGAAACCATCAACTGCCGTCGTTGAATTCTTGCAACGGACTCTTCTGTTGACCATTGAGAGAACAAGCAACCACTTTATTATTTAGACCCGACCCATCCATGAATGTGCTCCGTCCGCCGCCGCCGCCGCATTTAGTCAGGCGTTTATCGGTTCGTCCAGCTGGCCCTGCCCTACCCTTAGGTAGAAACCCTGCCCTGACAAAAGCCCTCCCTTGCGTGTAACTCTGTTATCCTCGTTATCCATCGGCCTGATCTGATATGATCTGCTTCGTGCAAAATCCTTGTTGAAAAGCCATTGCCCTTGCTGATACGCCTTTCCCGGGATTCAATTGCCCAACGGATGCGGCTCAGGACTTCCAATGGCTTCGAATTCGTTCGTGCTGTGCCGCTGAGGTGTGCTGGTGAAGTTTTGAATTCCCAAATGAGGCTGAGCGAGACCCCTCCCTCTCAGCACAGGGCGCACTGTGGACGGCCTTGACCTGGTTGTTTTCTCATTTTCTCAACTTGACTTTTTATGCCATGTGCATTGCATGCCTCGGCACCCAACGCCCTGTCGTCGGCATACTTTTGGGTTGCTACGAGAGCACGAATATTGCCGAGCAATTCCAGCTCCTGCCGAGTTGCACCGCTGCTATGATGCCTCACAACAGCATCCAATGTGTGCTGGCGTCCCCCTCAGTGGGCACCGTGTCCATTCATTGTGCATTCCAAGTTCCTCTTTTGCCCACCTTCTCCAGGGACGTGGCGTTAGCAAAGACGAGCTCCAAAGAGGAAACCTGCCGTCCCAAACGGCTTAGCTGCATGCCCCGCTCTGCAGCCAATGGCTGGGGGTCGCCGTAGCGAGCAGCACAGTGTCAAGAAGAGAGCAGCCATCGGCCATCGGATTCTCTCTCCAAAAGGTACTTCCCAAGGTGAGAGTCGTCAGCTGGGACGTGCCATGGTTGCCACCTTGGTTTTGTCTGGACACAGTCTCGACGAACAAATTTAGCTGCCACCGCAATTTTAACCTCCAAGCACGACGAGACGGCTGGGCCTCGACGGTTTTTTCAGGGGCGTACGAAGTATATTCGTGCACACATTCGCGCAATCGAGTAGGCCAAGCGGCTAGGGCTGGGTGTTTTCGTTCCGGATACTGCGCAAGAATCTCGATGCGATGGCCGGCTCTCCTTTGGGGGCATCATCATCCTCAGTTCATCGTCGGGAGGATCTCATACGACTCTCACTCTCACGTCAGAGACATATCGGTACGGACAATTGCCAAATTGCGGCAAGTCATCTTTGTGAACAAGATGCACCCGTCGGTGGTGGAACCTCGTTGGGGTCGTGACAGGAGAAATAAACGTTTGAGGCATGGTGAGGGCAGCAGTTGGCGCCAGTGGCAGAACACAACGCGCCGGGAGGGTTTTGCGCCCGCGAGTTGACGATTTGCAGCGACCATGGTGAGAAGCAAACCGGTCAGTTCGTCCACCTGACTTATTCGTCGTCCTCGTGGTCACATGAATGGATCAAGATCGGATTGATGCAAGTCAGCCAGCGGCAACATGGGTGTCTCGGCGATGCGACTTGGGAAGGGAAAGCTCCTTCTGCTGGTTCTTGCCCTCGGAGGGTCTAAATAAGTTGACTGTTTGGAAGGATGAAAGTGAGGAAAGGGAAGGAGCGAAAGAGGGGACAGAGACGGTAACCACCGCGCCTGCCTGCCAATTCGGCTATTAATCAACATTTTGGGCGAGGGGAAGGCGCGACCATGGCTTGCCCGATTTAAAACTTGTCAAGTTGGGGATTTTGACTAATTCCCTCGGACCACCCCGGATTCCGACTGCGTCCTTTGTTTGTGGCCTGATGCTCTTTTGGTCTTTCGGCACTTGAAGGCCCAAAACACTGCTGCAAGGGAGGCTGATCTCAAGCTCGGGATTTACATCAACGTTCCTGACTATGGCACCGGAAGCTTCTCTCTTCAGAAAACGACTGGACGATCTGCCTCGTCGCCAACTAGAGCCGCGTCGACAGCCAGCACCGAGTGGCAAGGACAAAACCCGACGACAATAGATCGGCATTTCCAATTGCAACATACCCTTTGCTGGTCGGTAAATAACCTCCCTGCCCTGGAACGAGGAAAACGAATATACTGAACAATTGTCAGATAGACTCATCATTGTAAGTGGCACCCAGACCCTCCCGACCCGTCTCTCCTCGGAAATAATATCGACGTCATGACCTGTCCTCAAGCCTAGCCGCCCCGTTCCTGACAACACTCCCAACCTTCACCCATCGGCTTCTATTTTGCTTCCAGGTTCCTTGATGCTTCCAGTCTATCGACGGATGGATGACGCGCCGTCCAAGGAAGCATGGAATTTTTTACATGGACACTTCTGACTGGACGAGAACTGGAGTGAAGATTTACAGTTCCGGTAAGACACACATGGTTGTAAGCTTAGCTGACAAGACCAATCGAGGCCGAATGACGTCTCTCCACACGCTCCAACCTTGATTGCGAATTTGCGACGCTCAAACGGAGAGACGACTAGATTCCTCTGATGCCTCGGACATGCAAGCCGGAACTGAAATGTTGGAAAAGCCCGCAACCCCTGGAGCGTGGCCTTCTTCGACCTTCTGTACCCCTCGATTTCTCGCATTCAAAACGCATGCATCGGCCTCACGGCTGACGATCCGGGGTGCGCCGTCTCCAAGGCCCGCATTTCCACCTGGCCATCTCAAGACCTTAAGTGGCAATTCAAACTCCGAACGACATGTCGGCTGAATGACAGTTGGGGCCGGGTGGATAATGCGTGTGGGCTTGAAAGAGGGCACGGGACTTGTCACACTCAAGAGCCAAGAAAGAAGCCCTAGGCTAATGCCCCATTGGGAGGCCTTTCGTGGGCTTACGGGGAAGGGATTGGCGTAACCCGGAGACTGGCCATCGTGACGAGAGACGTCGAAACTTTTTTTTCTTCCTCTCGTTTAATCCTTCTCGCTCGGCTGGCATTACTTTCTGAGGAGCCTTGAACAGAGAAGGGAGAATGCTGCGCATGGAGCTGCGGACAACAGGCAGGCTTCTCTGAAGTTGTCCACCTGCTTTACTGAATATGCCTGTATCATGAATTCCGAGAGTCATTCGCATTGAGCATTGGTGGATCCCGGATGAAGGAGGTACTTAACACCCCACAGGACCAAGGGGTGTGTGTGTGTTCCGACCAGGATCCGGCACTGTACCTCTCAGTACATTGGTGCCTCTGCCGCTGTCGAGAGCCAGACTGTGCGCTGGAGGTGTTCGGTCTTGCACCAAAAAGGGTCGAGAATTGGCTGAAGCTGACACTGGAATTAAGGAGAGGACGAGAGGCTGTGAATGCTCGGTACCTGCATCAGCACAATACGGCTTTGTCCACGTGGATTCATGGCCATGTTTATCGGGGAAATTCCAGGGTGAGCCCCCTTCAGCTTCATGTCTGATGGAACCTGGTAATGCTTCCAGCTGTCTGGGATCCGAGATCAGCGACGCTTGTTGCTATGGTTCGCTGTGGTGGAGGGACCCTGCCACGGCGGCTTCTGTAGCGCCCGAGGCCGTGATGGCTTATCTCTCCAAGCTGTCGTGTCTGAAGGACTGTTTCGAGAGGACGAGACGAATGCTGGGGCGGTGGGTTAGCACGTTATCGGACAAGAATATTCGATGAGTCTTGCCCGACGCCTCTTCTCGGCAAGCGATGGACTCGCAGTGCCCGATCTCGGCGGCAGTGAGGCCTGAGCCCCGATAAATTCCATCCGGAACTCTCAGCGCGCAGATGAGACGAGACCGGCTGCATTCACCAAGAACGAGGACTGCACACACCAGCCACCACGGTCCACCGGAGAAGGAGAAGCGCATCCATGACACCCATCAGCTCACGAGTGTTTCGATTCTCGCGGTTGGCGAGCTTCTCTTTGCCGATGGCCTCTCGAGAACACGCGAACAGACCTGGACCTGGTCAACAAGCCGGACTGACTTGCATGGGTTTACGGGCGGGCAGTTTGGCTCTTTTCAATCTTGGGCGCCTCTTTTGGGGCCCGTTGATCTGCCTACCCCAGAAGCTTAATGGTGGCATTGGTGGGCGCCCACCATGGCCATTTTCTGTGTGTCAACGGATTTGGGCATGAGAATGGGGTCGCGAGATAGCATCTCCAGACGCTGACGAGTGCGGTCTTGAGCCTTTGAAAGACGAGACATTCCCCCACGATTGTCTGGTGGCGTCGAGGGAAACAGGTCGAATGTGTCGTTGAGTTTTGTTATCAGCCAAGACTTTTTCCCTTGCACGTGTGTTGCCTTGGTCGATTCTTTCTATCCCGCCATAAAAGAGGACCAAACCTTGACTTGACACCTCCCACGCTTTCCCTTGCGCATTATCATCGTTTTATCAGGACCCCAGCAAGCGGAATCTGGAGAAGAGCCATTTCAGACGCCGACAATGACGGCAGATCAGCAGCAAGACGTGTACCGCAAGGTCGGCCGCGGAGGCGCTGGAAACTATTACGCCCCGACCAAGACTGACGAACAGTCTCAAGTGAGTATCTCCCAGCTGCTCTCCGCCCATCACATTGCCATAGCGCCGTGGCCTCACCCTTTTCTTCATCAGACACAGACAGACCTACTCACTCTTTTCCCTCAAACCACCAGGACCTTGAAGCCCAAAACCTAGGCACGACGGTGGCGCCCCCGCCCGACAAGTCGTCGGTCCACGCGCCGACGCGGGCCGGCCGCGGCGGCGCCGGAAACTATGTCGACCCGGCCAACATGCCCGACGCGCGCGAGCAAGAGGCCATGGCCGACAGGACGGCCGCCGCCGTGGCCGCCAGCCTCCGCAGGAACAACCAGGTCCGCGGCGGGCTGGGCGGGCGCGGCGGCGCGGGCAATTGGCAGGTCGATGAAGAGGAGGAGCAGCGCAGGAGGAAGGAGGAGGATAGGGTGCGGGGCGAGGAGCTCGAGAGGAGTGTTAGGGATGCGGTTGATAGGGGGTTGAAGATGCCCGAGAAGGTGTATCACCATGATTAATGAGTTTTGTTTGTTGTAATTGTCGAGGTGTCAAGGCCGAGAGGCGTCAAGGCAGACAAGGTAGAGGTTGAATCTTGGGGACATGTCGTAATATTTCATTCGTTGAGCACATGTACCGTTTCTAGCCGCCAGTACGTGATCTTGTGTTTTCGTCAAGTTGATCAAGTAACGAACCGATCCCATTACTCCTTGCATAGTTGGATGCAGACTGGTAAATATACTGCCACCTTCACGTTTCGTCCTCCGTCATTCAATCTCACTATAGTGCCCTTAACTTTGTCATATTCACTCAAATCAATAGCTCATCTCTAATCCAATACACGCGTTGCAGTCCCAGTAGAACACACTCCCTCTAGGTATCAAGCAAACCAACTCTATATCCTTCTATGAACCCACCCGTAACATGCATCTATACAAACCCCCGAGGCAGCTTCGCCTCGTGCGTCAGCCTAAACACGGCAGACGCCAGTTCGTCTTCCGCCACGACCTGCTGGTCCGTCGGTAGATCAAGCAGTCCGTAATCTGGATCGCACTCGGTCCCCGGCGGCGGAAGCGTACCCTCTTGGAAATACGCCCGCACGTGGCGCGCGGTGCATGTTGAAGCTGCGGCGAGAGAGCAGTGCTGTTTTCGAGTTTTACTTAGCAAAAGAAAACAACTCCCGAGGCCCGGGAATCTCAACTTACGCCATATGAGTTCTGCTGAAGAACCACAGATTCCGGGAAGCGTGCCGAGTTGTCAATTGCGCTTTGGAGAGGCGTGACATTGTCGGCAAGGTTGCCAATGAAGAGAATCGGATGGGCCGTCTCGCCCTTGATAGTTGCTAAAGTGCCAAACATTAGCAAACCAACTACTTCAAATTGCATGTCATCATACCTTCGTCAAACTCCCACTTGGGCCTCACAGTCTTGCCCAGACACAAGACGTGGAAGTAGAGGTTCACCGCACCCGCCCATCGGCTCGTCTTGGTTAGTCTCTTGACATACTCCGAGAATTCTGCGGGCGTGTCTGTGACTTGCGAGTTGTCGGAGCACATGATGGCTGGAAACGCATCGATCTCGGCCCCAGTCTCTTGTGGCAACGTCGCGGGGGTTTCGCCCAGTGAGCAACTATTCTTTGGCTCATCGTCGTCCTCGCTACCATTTCGCACCATCTCCCAGTACGGAAGACCATCACCGCGTTCCAACGCCTCATAAATACGGGCCATGGGGAGCAGCATCCTTTGTGGGCTGTAAAGCACCGTCTGCATCATTCGTTGCAGCTTCGTATAGGTGATGACTTCTGGCAGCTCCGGGCCTGACGGGAGTGTCCACGCTGGTACGATAACAGGAGATATTTTGAGTTTTTCGAGCAAAGCTGCCCGACGGTTTTGGATGGCTTCTGGAGATTTCGCCCAGAGCGCGCACTTCTCTAGGCCAGCTTGGTGGCAAGCATGGTCGAATGCATCGAGGATCTTGTCCGTGTCGACGAGAAATCGTGTGTGATCAAGCTCGAACCAGTCATGGTAGTCACAGTTCCCTACGGGTATGATATCAGAACCCAGGTCCTGGGAGAAGCCGGCCATGGTCAACTTACCATCGCTCACCATTCTCTCTACCCGTTCTGGAAACAAGGCCGCAAATACGCCTCCCAACACAGTTCTATAGCTAAAGCCCCAGTATCGAAGCTTTTCGTGGCTAGTCTTCTTGAGAATCTCGAGTAGATCACGAGCATGAGAAGGAGTGCTCAGATGGCTCATCAAGTCGGTATGCTCCATAGCATCTTCACAAGCACCCGAGTAAGCAACAGCACGAGAATACGCATCGTACTCCAAACCAGGCCGTTCATCGACGACGGGGGTTTCTTGAAGGGACCAAACCTGGCGCTTCTGGGAGGAACCCCAACATTCGACTCTGGGGGTAGAGACACCGACTGGCGACTGGGTCAAAGAAGGCTTCCAATAGTGTGAAGTGGCATCACTTACCTCCTCGAGGATCCCAACTAATGATATCCTAGAAATTGATAAGACTTGGGTTATTACGCGGAATTCCGTGTAAATAGACTTACATGGTTGTCACCAACAATGGTCTGAAGCAGATGGCCTACCTCTCGAAGAAACTGTACTCCTGATCCTCCTGGGCCCTATGACTCTGTCAGCTACCGCGGCGACAGTTTTTCTTGCCATTTGAAGAGGACTCACGCCGGGATTCACAAAGAGTGGTGAAAACTTCTTGTCTGTCGACTTGGCAGCGAGTCTGAGAACTCCCAGGCGAACACTCTTATTCCCTTGAGGCTCTAACCAATCCATAGGGACCTGGCGAATGTACCGACTTAGTATGCTGCCCAAGTCCACGAAGTGATCAATTGGTTCAGACTCACGTCGAGTCTCGCACAGTCAAACTTTCCATCATAGCACTTTTCCCAGACCAATTCTCTGCTCGGCGTGACCTAGGACGATGCACATCAGCAACGACAGTCAGGAACCCGACAATTGGGCAGCTTACATCATTCCAAGTCCATTGCCCTACCGGCTGATTTTCTAATAGCACTCGCCCGTCCTCGTGCAAGGGTCTCTGGTGGAAAAAGGCCACGAAGGAAAGGGCCGCCACGAGGCCGAGCAACGTCGTGGATATTCTCCTCCTCACCGGCTGTACCACCGACGGAGGCTTCCTTTCGACGCAAGTCTTCTCATCCATGATGCATATGCCTATCCAAGAAGAAAAGAAGGGAGAAAAAAGAAAGAAACGGGCATCAAAAAGGCAAAAAAGGCTCGGAACACACCGACTCAAGTAAGCGTGGTGCCTAGTGAGGCAGGCGGGTTGCGAGCTGTGACAGGCGGCGGGAAAAAGCAAATACACGGAGACGATATCGACGGGTAGATAGGAATAGGCCACATGCCTCCGTCGTGTCTGGGGTGTATCCGTGTGTATTTATCTCGGCGAGACTTGGGATGACATGCATCACCGAGACAGAAAGAGTGTGTGAATGAAATGTGACGGCGAGAAAACCAATCTTGTGTGAAGATAAACAATGAAAGGCACAGACAGGTCAGGCTGGCCTCAATCTTGAAGAGGAAGCAGCAATGGACAAATCCGGGGAAAGGGACCTTCTTGGAGGTTGGGGGAAGGCACGACCTGGACGACACCGTCTTCCTCCGTCCATCCACACCCCTCCCTGCGAATTAATCCTCATTCACTGATTGCTACGTGATTGGCCGTCCTGCCGTCCTCGTTTCCGCCTTTTTTCTGAAGTCTGCTGGACTTTTTTTTTAAGACATGCACCTGCAGGGGCGCAATGATAAGCCTGGATTGGATCCCCCCTCCATTCCTCCATCGTCCTGCGGAGCCCACAGCCCGTTTTCTTCGCAATGGGAGACACGGCACGGCAAGGCTGGTCTCCTACGATAGAGAGCGCAGATATTCCCCTGCCGGTCTTGTCGAGTCAGCAGCTGGCCCCTTCCATTTCCCTTCCCGCGTGTTAGTCGTGTTTCTTCAGATGCCCGCCTTATCAAAAGTCCACCCACCACCAACCCCGACCAGCCCAAGAAAACTGGAAACCATCCAGCTCGGACCCCGACAAACGTCCAACCAAGGACAAGGGATTTTCAACGGGGAAAATTGCCGGCGGCTGTGGAAGGGGGGAGAGAAACACCAGACAGGGAGATCGTTACTCCCTCTTGCTTGCTCGTGTCTTGAAATCTGACGTGTCCAGGTGACCCTGGCAAAGCTTCCTCCGTTCCAATCTTTTGGACATGGGTGGCAATGATTGCCCTTTTTGGGGGGGACTCCATCCTTTCAGGCGTGCCTCTTTGGCTTCAGCATCAATGCCGATAGGACCCTGCGTGACCAGCCAAAACTCAAAAGTCTCTCCGGTCACCAAAGGAATTCGAGCCAAACCAAACACCGGGTATCTGTACAAAGTGGTCAGTAGCCAGCCTCGTGTTTCAGAATGCGTAGAACCCTTTTTCATATTTTCATCTGTCTTATCGAAGAGCCACCATCATGTCTAGGTCAGTTTCTTCACTACACACACACACACACAAAGAAACCACAAGATACCACAAGATGTGTCTTCGAATGAGGGGGGCCACCTGACTGACTGACTGACTGACGAGTGGTGGTGGATGGGCTTCTGTCTACCCAATCGCGACCCGCCCGTCCCGTTGCTAAATCACTCATTCAGTCCTCTTCCTCTTTCTCCCTACGACGAGTTCGAGCGCCGTCGTCACACCTCCCACCTCCGAGACTAAAACACAGGGGACCAAGCCATCTTGGGCACGCGAGGGACCTTCTCCGCAGAGGAAGGCCTTCTCTATCTTGTTGCTCTGCTTGCTCGCGTTTTGGTTGCTCGCTCTGCCATGTACAATCTAAGGCATTCGTCGTGCCGCACTGTGCCGTACCGGAAGCTTGTTGTATATCCCAACGCCCATGGTATGCCTCGAATCAAAACACCATAACGCCCAAGCTTCCCCCGAATGCCCTTTCTTCCCGGACACGTACGCTTTTCGATTTTTTCCTTTTATTGCTTCTCGCATTTTCGGCTCCAAAGTTGCTCGGGGAGTGGTCGACATCACTCGTCCATGTCCATGTCGTCGACGTCGCCAGCTTCATCGTCTTCGTCGTCGTCGTCGTCGGAACCATCATCCATGCCGTCCTGTTCGGCGTCGTCCTCCTCCTCCTCCTCCTCCTCCTCCTCCTCGTCTTCAACCGCAATGGCGACGCGCTTCTTCTCGCCGCCAAACGCCTTGGTCCCCTCGCGCTCGGGCTCGATCTCGTCAATCTCCTCCTCGGTGAGCCCTTGCTCGCGCAGGCGCTTCTTCTCGCTGCCGCGCAGGCGGGGCAGCAGGTGCTCGTTCTCGGCGACGAGCTTGCGGGCCGCCGCCAGCTCGCGCTCCTTCTTGCCCGCCATGCGCTTCTTGTAGAAGACGCGCTCGCGGCGGGACCGGATCTCCGACACGCGCTCCATGGCCTTGAGCGTCTTGTCCATGAGGTCGCGGTCGTAGCGCACGGGAACGTTGCGGCGGGCGGCGAACTGCAGCGTCGAGTCGACCGTCATCTCTTTGCCCGCCGCCTTTCGGAAGGCCTTTGTCCATTTAAGCTTGCGGGGGTTACGCTTCATCTTGAACTACACAGGGAGGGTGTATCCGTTAGCCGTCTGTCCATCCACTGTCCATCCCCTCGTCCATCCTCCCGGTAGGTGCCTGTAGACGTACGTTTTTGTGACATTTGCTGCGGCAGAATCTGAACACGCGCGCATCGTTGCGAACAAAGGTGATGCCCTTGCTAGGGTATGCAGGGCGACTGCAAAAGTAACAGGTCTCGATTCTGAAGCAATTGGTTAGCAGTTTGTCGATGGAAGCCAAGTGGCAGCTTCGGTGTCCAAGGCGCCTCCTCTTTTGTGCAGAAAGTGATATTGACGCCTCGATATGGCACTCTGGAGAAGAAGCTCCTGGTCTCGCCGCATGCAATAACTCACCTCATCTTGTCGCTGTGGTGATCTCCGAGACCAAAACTTCTTCGTAACTTCGACTTCCCACCCCGCTGGTGATGCCGAACTTTTTACGACCTTCTCAAGAAATTTTTGTTCGGCCACCCACCGTCGGTGGGCCCGCCGCGCTATCGATAGGCCACCGGCGAAACAAATTTTCCATTTTTGCCCCCTCCGGTCCGCGCCGGTGCTGTGAGTGCTCTAAACCGGAGAGGAAAACTTCAAGAACCTCCCGAGTTGCCGTCGACGAATTCGGCTTTCCAATCAACCACTTTTCCCGCCCACTGCTGAATTGTTCCCTCAACTCCTGTATCTAAAACATGGCTTCCATTTTTGCCTGGGGCGCTGGTGCCGCCGCGGCCGCCTTCTTCGTAAGTCCCCCCCCGTCCATCGGCGCATCTTGTTCTGCGCCAGTTTCTAATCCTCGAATCGCAGGGCCGAGCCGGTCTCGTCGCATGGAGACGCTCGCGCGGCGGCGTCGGAGCCATGGGCAAGGCCTTTTACAAGGGCGGTTTCGAAACCAAGATGAACAAGAAAGAGGCTTCCCTCATCCTGTCTCTCAAGTATGCCGCTTCCTATCCAGAGCCATAGTCTGTTCTTGCTAACAGTCCCTCAGCGAGCGATCCATCACAAAGGACAAGGTCCGAAAGGCCCACCGAAAGCTCATGCTCCTAAACCACCCTGACCGAGGCGGCAGCCCTTACCTAGCGACCAAGGTCAACGAAGCGAAAGAGTTCCTAGACAAGCATAGCTGATCGAAGCTGTGATTGGACAGCCAGCTCGCCCAGCCGTCTTGTTGGCATGGTAGCTCAACGACACTCCATGTTAACGCATCCGCGGCACGACACACCGATGAACGGCCGATGTGACGACTTGGGATCAGCTCGCTGCCCGTGTATATTGTACAGTACTTGTTTCCATAGCGATGGCGTTTTGCGGTTCATACGGAAGCCCCCAACAAAAGGGCCAGGGGTTGGAATGAGTGCGCATCGAGCCATCAGGCTGAATCTTTGTATAAATCTATAGAATACAGGGCTCTGTACGCCCACTCTCTTCTCACAACGTTGAACTATGCGCAATCCTTGCCACGGTAGAGACGCAACCTCTCCACGTTCAGTTGGGGAAGTTCTCTTTGTCGTTGGACTTGCCCTCGCGTTTCTCCTCAATGGCGATGTCCAACATCGCACAGATAGTGTAGTAGGCATCGTTGCCTGCGTTGTGAAGATTCTTGCTTGGTATGTCCAAGGCCGCCAACACCTTTCCCAGTCCTCGTGGCTGCGGCTCATCCCGCCAGCCTTGGTACATGTCCTTGGTGTCAAGCTGCCCAATGATGTTTCTGAACCCGACCAAGTCGATTCCTAAGCCTGACATCCATTGAAGGTCTTGCTGAAGATCGTGGCCGACAAGAACAATGGAATTGGTGTTGGTAACGTGTGGGTTAAGAATGTCCATGACCTCTTGAGCAACATCAGCTTTGCGTGGAATGATGCTCTCACTAAAACCTGTTAATACAAGACTCAAATCTCGGAGGGTTCGTTCTTACCCAAAGTCGAAAGCGTCAGGACACCCAACCACATATCGGGAATTTCTCAGGCCCGAGTACTCCTTAACCCTGAGATGGTGACAGTCGATCATAGACCACCAATTTTCACCACGGGGACCGGGGTCCATCTCGCGAGTATCCTTGGTGCTGAGAATTGCGAGCCCAATCTCGGAAACAGGATTCGGGGGCCGTTCAAGAGCCTCGATATCCACACATACAAAGACAATGTCTTGAGCAAAAAGTTCTCCCCTGAGACCCAGGTATGTTTGTGCACGTTGAAGCATCATTTTCCGCTCGCCTTGCTTCATCTTGCTTCGTGCCTCCCTGTCCTTGCTGCTCTTCTTCCCTACCCCAGTCTTGAGAAGCTTCAGCTTTGCCTTGAAATCGTCTTGCATCTGGACTGTCGCCTCGTTGAAGCGTTCGATATCAGTATAATCGATCTCAGGCCAAGGTCGAACATTTAAGGAAGTCTCATCAGTCGATCGACAAAGATATCGTGGTTGTGGTGTATTTCCCTGGCCAAATTTCAGGAAAAACTTCTCTTGCGGCTGCTGATGGTTATCGTTGGGGATTCTCAGGGAAATATCCAGCTCGGCGTTGATCATGTCGAGAAAGACTTCAAATTGGCTGGTAGGAACGGCGAGGTACGGGTCCTGGGCTGGTTCTGTTGGATCGTGAAGATAGAAACTGCATCCGTCAGCATGAATTCACTATTGTCAAGAAGTGCAACTAACAAGTCCCAGGTATTACCCAACAAGATGTCATCGAAAAAGGGCTTCGCCTAGTACTCTGTTAGTCAGGTGAATTCGAATGCGGTGCGACTTGATACGCACCAGAGGCCTGTTTGTCTTGCCAATGAAGTGATGTGGGTACTGCTTCACGACCTTCCATGGGCAGAAAGTCGCTGTCTTGTCGAGCAGCTCTCCGACTCGGAAGTCCAGACAGTCAAAGGCCAGTTTGTATCGCAGGGCCCGCTGAAGCTTCTCTTCGTCCTTCCCCTTGGCTTCACGTCGAGCGGCCCAGCTAGCCACTTCTGCGCAGCCTCCATTGATCGCGAGACGAGGCTTGATCTCCTCTTCGTCACCCTCAGGCTCCAGCGTGGGGTAAAATGTCTCATATTTGGGCTCTGAAAGGCGAACCTTTGCTTGCAAAATAACTTCGAGCTGTTCGAGACGAGCTTCGAGAGAAGGCATCACGAACGTCGATCCGAGATGAGATGGCGAGAGATCTTGATGCAGGAACGGAGGAAGAGAGATAGGAATGGGGAGGGGAATTGGTTTTTTTTAATGTGAGATTGTGAAAGGGAAATTTGAGAGGGAATGCACGGATAGAGGCAGGAGTGGTTGAGTCGAGCCTTCCTCGTCACCTACAGCCGACTGCAGGTAGGCGAGGACTAACCTTAGGGAAGCTGCACAGCGCCTTACGATTGGCCTCAGGTCTCATGAATAAAATCAGACTTCCCGCTATTTGCTGTAAGTAAACAGAAGGAAATTGATTACACCAGTGCACACGGGGCATGACTTCACTTTCTTGAAACGCTTATTCATGAAACTTCTGGGCCAAACATTGCGTATTACCAAAGAAATCAGCTAAGAGACTGTCGCAAACGCCCCCTAAAGTCGTTCTTAAATACATCAGTGAACAAACATTACGAATACTCTAGGTCGGATCTGTGTGTCTTCCCGTTTGACCTGCTTACGCAGTGACTGTGACCCGACCTACGAGACAGCAACGAAACAACGGAGAAAGCCGTGCGACATGATAATAAGAGAAATCAAGGCAGCGAGAAGAGAAAGAAGTGATAAAAATGGCCACTCTGACTGGCAAAATTTACAGAGATGACATATTAGATGGCAAGATAGATAGCAATTTAGACGGCAGCGTATAAGAGAACATGTGAGATAGTCATGTCATATTCGAACAGATGTTCCTTCGGCGGGTGCTCGAGATAGACCACTTGGCGACTCCGTCCTCACACCCGCCTACATTTGGGATTTTGCATGTTCTAACTTATAACCCATATGGGAATGTCTAATCTCCCTACCAACCTGAAGGTACATGACATAATACACTGTCCTATTTCGATTTGTAGAACTGGCCCGTCGTTAGCATGCCCATGTCTGGGACTGGAATTCATTTGTTTACTCACATCATCAGCCTCCTCTGACGTGACATCAGACACCTCTGATTGCTTCTTATCAATCAGACCCAGTCTGGACCACCTCATCTTGAACCAAAAGTCTCGTCGGTCACCGCCTAGGGCACCCGAAAGCAGCTGCTTCTTCATGTCTCGCACATATGTGTTGTACAGCCCGGGCTCCTCCAGGTTGATGAGCTCCTCTCGCATGACACCCATACACTCTAAAGCTCGGGGATATTTTCCGTCTCCAAAGCTTTCTGTGATAAAGGTGTTGACTATCGCGCCCATCTGCTTGGCAGCATTGTCAATCTCAGAGACCTCCTTCGACACCGCGAGCGCTTGCTTGAAATCGGGAACTGCATTGTCAGGTTCGATCTCTTCCTTCTTGTCATCGCCGAGGAGTGAGTCCACATCGAGACCAGAGATGGGCTTGACTATATCCCTTGCACGCTTTCCCTTGGCTTTGGGGGGTACTATAATTGGTCAGCGCTTACTCTGGGCGACTGCGGTGTTCAAACTCACCCTTCTTCACCTCGGCGAGCTCAGTCAAAACATCGATCTTACTCTGAACTTTCTCGATCAAGTCGTCAGGTGGTTGGGAAAAACGGAGTAGAATAGACGGCGTCTCGGGTATGGGCTTGTCTGGGTGAATTGCTCGTGTCTTGACAGCGTGGTCGATGCGATGAATCAACGGATTATACGTCTCATCAATCGGGACGTAGTCTGCAGGATTTCTGTCGAATTTGAGTAATAGAAATTAGAGTGTGATCAATCAACATACCCTTCGTCATCAATCCCATACGTTGACAAATCCATCGCATCAACATAGTCGCTCATGGCGTCGTTGAGCTCGTCTGAAGGGAGAAAGCGATGCTTAGTGAGTGTCTGGCCGCTAACCGTGATCACTCGGTCCAATGGCGGAAATTGGTAACTGCGGACGTCTTCGGCAAATGGCAACGGAACATCATACAGACATTCCAGACCTGGCTCAATGCCAGGAGCCAACAATACCAGCAAAGGATCTTTGCCATCCTTGGGAACAATGCGAGCCACAGCGTATGACTCGAGCTCCGAGAGCGCCCATACCAGAGACGAGAGAGATGCTTCTGATTTCGTATCGGATTTCCGGGCCACGGTGACGCAGGCATCGCCCATGTTGAGGAAGGGTTCGTACTTAGCTGCATTAGCAAGGAATTAAGAGAGGGGTCGATTCCCTACCTTTGAAACCGGGACAAACCCGACAATGGAAAAACTCTTCACCGTCTCGATTTTGGTAATGTTGTGTTCCGACTCGCTAATGTGCACGGCTGTCCGGCCATACTCGAATCCCTTGGCGAGGGAATCGAACTCGACATCACGCTTGCCGCCCGGCGCGTCCGGGTCGTTGACTTTGTAAGACCGGGCCTGTTTGACAGCTGAGAACTCGACACCTTCCATGGCATCTTCCTCCATCACTTCTTGAGAGCCTGTGTCCTGGTCCGACTTGACTACCACGGTGCTGGCGGCAAGCGGGCGAGCGAGATGGGTCTTGAAATACCGCTCGACGTTGATCTTCATGGCGGCTGGGAACTTCTCTGGGTCTCCAAGAGTGAGGGCGCCGTCAAAGTTCTTGTAAGGCTTCACGACCTTGACTCTGGGCGTATCGAGTTCGTCGATTGCTTCCGCAATGGTAGCATAGATGCCCATCTCGCAGTCTTCAACGAGTGCCTTGAGGTTCTTCTCATTCTCCGCCTAAGAATCTGTCAGCAATCTGTGTTGAACGTTGTCGGTGTCTCAAACCTTCGTTTCTGACTTGTCTTCTTCCTTAAAGCCATAATCTGAGTCGTCAAAATCCACGCCCCTGGGTTGTTAGTTGGGAGATCAGTGATCAATGAGAGCAACGTACAGGACTGTCAGTTGGATACTGCAATCGTTCATCTTCTTCGAAATATCGCTAATCCCGTCCGCGTCAATTGGCCCCTGGCCATCCGTGACGAGAACGATCTTGCGCTTCCATTTTTGCTTCTTGGTGAAGGTATTGATCATCTCAACCGCCACGACAATGGCTGAAATTGCATCGCCAAACTCGGCGTCATTGGGCTTGATCTTCGCTTGCAAGTCTCTCAGGGACGTCATGGTCATGGGGCCCAGCTTCTGAAGCTCCGAGATGTTCTCGTATCCTTCGTCATCCTGGAGACAGTTGCTCGTGTCATCACTTCTCAAGCCCAAGACTCCGACGCAAAGAGTTTTTCGACTCGCGGCCACGATGTCGGTAATCTTGTCCCATACATATCGCATGCTCCAGTCCAGGTCAGATTCATCGCGGCCGTTGTGCGACAGGGCCATTGATGGGCCAAGGTCTAAGATGAACACTGTCGCTTCTTTTTCGGCCATTTTGGAGGGATTGGTGGGGTGCAAAAAGAGATTGTAGAAGATGACTAGGAAAAAAAAGTCGCAGTCTCTTCAATCGACATGCCTGGCGTTTTTAAATATCAATCGTGGCCGTCTCTCGTGTTAAATCCCAGTCGTCGATTAGGCAGAAGGCCCCATAAGCTGAAGCGTGAGACGAGCTGGAGGTTGGGGCGTTTCTTCCAGCGACGCGATTTGGTCGCGAAGTCATGTGACCTTGTTCCAATTGGCGAAATGTCCGACGTCGACGTCACCTCAGGCATCCGCATGTTTGTGCAACGTTCAGACTTTGTCAATTATTCCTGTTCGTGCTTCTCATTTTTCATCGCCCATTGCGCATCGCATCATATTGACCCATCGTCGCAATGGACAACTCCGTCGTCAAGGCCGTTGTGTTTTCGGTGGCTCCGTACCACATCATCTCGTAAGCACCAACACACCGGATCGCTCCGGCAAGGACCAATCGCTCACCATCCGACAGTTACGGAACCCTTTTGGGAACTACCTTTTTCCATGTATGCGAATTCCATCGTGCTCGACGACTTTGGGCCTGACAAGAAAGTAGACATTCATCAATGGCATCACCATGATCCGGACCGTTGATCGCCCGGCTTTCTCGGCGATACAGCAAAAGCTCTTCCCCATCTACTTTGGCATGCAGACAGCGCTTCCTATTGTCATGGCACTTACCTATCCCGGAAATTCCTTGATTGGTCTCTCGTCCGGTTACAAAGGGCTGCTCAGTGAGTTTGCCAGATGGCACTCTCTGGTCCCCATCGCCACCATGTTCCTAACGGGCATCATCAACTACACCATTCTTCTTCCCTGGACGACCAAGATCATGAAGGCCAGACGTGGTCAGGGTATGTGGACACAATTACTACAGAAAGCCCAGTGCTAACGCTACTACAGTCAAGAGAGACGGCAAGGAGTGGTACGCCGAGGGACCACACTCTGACGAGATGAAGGCCTTAAACAAGCAATTCGGCATGGCGCACGGCATTTCGTCGCTTCTCAACCTCACCACCTTCCTCGCCCTTCTTGCCTACGGTTTCACTTTGGGAGGCAGGATCCTTTCCGTTGCGGACCTGGCTTAGGTTGCTATGTGCGGCTTCTGTATTGGAGCTGTCGGTTCAGCTTTCGATGGAATCGACAACCTCGGCCCCGTGAAGGCGCTTCGGGCTGCCTGATGTCTGCCAGTCATCCCGGATGGAGGAACGAATGGGACCCAAACAGAAAGACATATTAATAGTCTTCCTGTTTCTGTCGGATCTATTTTGTCATTTACCTCTTTGCTTCTTGATGAAAATTAAAAGAGCAACTCGCTAATAGAGAAACGAGACATGGCTAGCTAGACACGACTCAAATCGATAGCTCGTTCACGACAACGAATTAACTCTGTTATTTTTGGTTTGATGATTGACTGTTAAGGACTATATACAAGTGTGTTGGTGAAGCCCCATGCAGCCCTTCACGGTCAATCGTCCCCTCGCGTCGTTTGATCGTAGATTCATTATTCGTGCAACAACGGGTATCACCCCCAAAGTTTGTTCAAAAGCGCCGGCGAAATGACAAGTGTAGCCTCTTGGCGGTCCAGCAGACGGCTGATTGTGTCGCGTCTACCACTGCCCCTCGCGAGAAGGCTGAGCCTGGTGGAAGGCGAGCAGATCCTTCTTGGCGGCCTCGAAATCCCGGGCCCGCCGCTCCCTGAGTTTCTCCTCGTTGGCAGCGGCAGCAGCGGCAGCAGCAGCGGGTGCCTTGGCTGCCCTCTCGCTGTTGGCGTCGATTTGGCCCTGGATGGTCCAGCGGCCGGGCTGGCGGCCCAGAAGCGTCTGGACGTCGACTTCCTGCGGGGGCTTGGGATACTCCCGGTGCAGGGCGGGGAGCGGCCTGGAGCCGATCTTGCACGTGTCGTAGGAGTCTTGGGCCGGCGTGGACGAAGGCGTGATGTCCGGGGTTGAGGACTTGCTGGTCATGGAGTTTGAGCCCGCGCTAGACTCGGAGCGGTCCGTGACGGGGGGGGACATGGTTGTGATGAGTGAGGGGGTTGAGGGTTGAGTTGTTGTGATGGTAATGCGGTGGTATTGCGATGGTGTTCTAAGAGTGCTTGTTTGGTTTGCTGGGGAGTGATGGAAGGCGAGGAGCGGAAAGGACGGGAGCGAAGAGGGAGAATTTTATAGATGGGAATTATAGGGCAAACAAAGTCGAGAGAAGACGGTCCAGCCAGTCAAAGGCTGCGCAATGCGGTCTGGCAACTTGCAGGGTTTTGCTCCGGTTCGAGTGATGTGTCGTGTGTCCAGTGTCCACCAGTCCACCTTCGGTGTAGGGATATTATGCAGCTGAAGAGGGCTGGGCTGGAGGTGTGTGTAACTTGAAAGAGGACGGGGCTTCTTTGGGGATATTTGTGCTGGAGACAAAGCTAAGAGAGGTGACGGTTTTCGTTTTTTGTCTCTGTCACAAAACAAAGACAAGCTTTTTCTTTCCTTTTTCGATTGGAAAGACGTCCACGAGTACTAATACCACGACTTAATTAGCGGCGACGGCTCAAACAGCCTTCACGCCTTTCCCGCGGCTTCCCGATTTTATTTAGGCCCTGATGTTTAGCTTCAATCTTCAGGGTCCCCCCATCTCATCTCCACCAAGTTGTCACTCGTACGAGCACGGAAAACGGGGATATTCGGGAGGAAAGTGATGAGTATGTCTGTGTGTTGGCCAACGGGCATATGGATATTCCTTCGGTGAGCAAGTCCCTCTTCTCCAGAAACGGGAGAAGGGAGAATGGCGTCTCAGCCCTTGAACCCCGTCCATGTGCTGATGAATTGTCTGCATAAAACGAATTAAAACAGTTTACATCTGACGAGCAGCCAGCACATCGACATCGGACCTTGGCATTACTCGCGACGCTGATCCTCGGGCTAATCACGATGGCGCCGCTGCACTCGCAGAATTGTTCTAGTCAGGTACGTACAAGGCACATGTCAAGGCCGTCGCCACACAATCAATTGCCTCCTTTTCCGGTTCGATGATCCGATGATTGGGGTCTCGTCATTCATTAAAGAGAGAGGCCGTCTCCGCGAAGCCGGCAGTTTCGGGGGTTCACCGTTCATGTGCAATGCACCCCGCTGACATGGTGGTGAGTGACATGGGCCAACCAGTCATCTGGGACGCATTGCGAAGCCGCTTACCCTGTAGCGATCGGGTGATCTGACTTTTTGTTCCGTCCAGGTCTATTATCATTGCATCTTCTTTTTTTTGGCGGGCGACTATGACTCGCCGGGGGTCGTCACCTCGATGCTCGTAGCTCGTTCACGCTGGTGTTGAGTCAAGGAAGCAATGAACATGTACATTGAGTCCGTAGAAGTAGCTCTCACCTCACACCTTCTTATCCACAAAGATCTGCCTCAAATAAGCTCATGACTAAGCCTCGCCTTCGTTGCCGAGTCTTCACCGCGCTTCACTCTCATCGCTCAGTCTTGCTTGTACTTTGATACGACTTCCAAACCATCATTTTTTTTTTAAAATATCCGACGCCTTCAAGATGACTGTGACACCAAAATATCTCACCGGCAATCAGGCCGCCATCACCGAGTTTATCGACAAGTTTGACGTGAGTGATTTAGTCGCTGACTCGGACGTCTTTCTTCATTGCTCACATGAATGATAGACGTTTCTCTTTGACTGCGATGGTATGTCGTCTACAGCCGGTGTCAAGATGATGATTTGACTGAATAGGCGTCCTATGGTCCGGCGACCACATCTTCGAGGGCGTCCCCGAGACCATCGCCATGCTCCGATCAAAAGGAAAGCGAACCGTCTTCGTGACCAACAACTCGACAAAGTCGCGCAGCGAGTACCTCAAGAAGCTCACCAACCTGGGCATCCCCTGCGAGGTCGACGACATCTTCGGCTCCAGCTACTCGGCCGCCATCTACATCTCGCGCATCCTCGAGTTCCCCCCCGGAACCAGCAAGGTCTACGTCATTGGCGAGTCGGGCATCGAGCAGGAGCTCGCCTCCGAGGGCGTCCCCTGCATCGGCGGGACGGACTCGGCGTACCGGCGGGACATTACGCCCGAGGACTTCAAGAGCATAGCTGACGGGTCGATGCTGGACCCGGACGTGGGCGTGGTGCTCTGCGGGCTCGACTTCCACGTCAACTACCTCAAGCTCGCCGTGGGCATGCACTACCTCAAGCGCGGGGCCGTCTTCCTCGCCACAAACGTCGATTCCACGCTGCCAATGCACCGTGACTTCTTCCTCGGCGCCGGCTCCGTCCACGTGCCCCTCGTCAACGCCCTCGGCAGGCACCCCCTGGCCCTGGGGAAGCCCTCGCAGGCCATGATGGACGCCGTCGAGGGCAAGTTCCAGCTCGACCGCGCGAGGACCTGCATGATTGGCGACCGTCTGAACACCGACATCAAGTTTGGCATCGAGGGGAAGCTGGGCGGGACGCTTCACGTTGCTACGGGTGTCCACCAGAAGGCGGATTGGGAAAAGGAGGATCCCATCGCCGTTCCCGCCTTTTACGCGGACAAATTGAGCGATCTTAAATTGGCAGAATGATAATGATGATTAGCGAACTTCTAGACTAGACTATGCTATAGACAAATGCCGATGCAGAGTTGTATCCAATTGTAAACCGTATGCAAATGCTCATGTTGAATGGCCTTATCAATTCTGCTTCTTATCCTTGAGCCCCTGAGACTTAGCTAACTCGCTGGTCCTAATAACCTTGGGAGAACGGGACTTGGTCCCATAGGCTCGAAACGAGGTAGGGAAGAACATGCCGACCTCTTTTTGGTACAGCTCGTACTCTTCATACTTGTTGGCCGTGATGATCTCGGTGAGCCACGTCGAGGCCTGGAAGAGCACCATCAGCGACGCCGAGCCGGCAAAAGTCCAGCTGAAGAGGTTGTTGGTTGCGAAGCAGCTCCACTGGTAGAGGACGAACCAGATGAGCTGCTCGGCGAAGAAGTTGGGGTGTCTGCTGTACGCCCACAAGCCGCTGGTGTTGAAGCCTCGGTCGAGGTCGGCCTGTGTGAAGCCCCCTCGGACAATTTCGTCCTTTTTGAACTGATATTTGGCATTTTGGTACTCTGAAAATTCGGTTAGTATGCGCTATGCGCTCGGAACGGCCTCGAAACTTACTCTGTTGCTGGCCGTCGCTGATGAACTCGCTGAGCACGAGACCAAGCTCTACGACGAGATAAGCCATATCGGCAGCTGTCACATCTTTCTCGAATTGATTCGAGAGGAGAATAGCATATGCAGGGATGGCCGAGATGGCGAAGAGAAGGATGCTTTGAATGAAGGAGATGAATGTGACGTTCAAGATGAAGAAGGCGATGCTGGGGATATTGGACTTGACAATGGCCCTATTCCTAATGAGCCACCCACTAGCATTGAATCGCATAGAGTCAACTCACCATCTATAATCCTCAGATCCGACCTGATATCCACCTCGACGCCAGTAATTGAAGGTCAATCTGATCTACAGCACAGCGTCAGACGGCCCATTGACCACATCTCGAGAACCTTACACTCCAGGCAGTGGTGAATACCGCAACGAGATCAAGCCGCGAATGAGGCACGCTAGCTAGCCGAGCCCAGGCAGCGAGGTGAAGCACGTAGAGGTTCGGAACGATACTCCACAGCCGATCAATCTGAGACCAGTTCCGGTTGACCTCTGAAACGACGAGGCAGACGGCACCGACGACCAGCGAGAGCCCAAAGGCCGAGACGAGAGGATTCGTGTCGACGTAGAGCTGCTTCAGGCCGGACGGACTGGCGAGGTTGGCGAGGATCTGGCCCGGGAGGGCGTAGAGCTGTGGGATGAAGGGCTCGACGGATTTGGAGAAGTCGCCACAGTCCTGGATGGACTTGAGTAGGGGGACAGCCATGATGAGGTTCTAGGTATAGACGCGAGTAACACAGGTGAGATGGAGATATGCAAGAAAGATGCTGTAGGTGCTGTAAATGTGGTTGTACGGTCGAGACATGCTTGCTGCCAGCTCCGGCTCTTCCATGGCGTCGTCATCGATTCTTGCTGCGGTGACGGGAAGAATTGCATTCCCCCTCCAACTGCGCCACGCTCGCGATTGTCTTCACGGATGCGATGGATGCAGGGAGCCGTCGCTGAAGCGATCGCCTGGCCAGCGGATGGAGCCGCTGTGGCTCGCCGAATGACCCGCTGGGGGCCCTTGGCCCTTCTGAAGGCCACTGGAGCTAGCGCCTCGTTTAATTTCACGGCTTCGTCGATGCCAGGGCCGAGTTTTCACATCCGTGACGGTGAAACTCGACGCTCTGGAGGCGTCAAAATTGAGGGAATGAAGGCTGAACGAGCAGCGACCGAACCGTGTCCGACTTTGCGCCAATTATTCGCGTTGGGAGCCTGAGGACTATGTCATAAAATTGAGGCTCAAGCGCGCACCTTCCTCCTCTCATTTCGCGTCTCCTCCGCTCCTTCCAGTTGCAAACTCGGTTTTCCTGAAGATATGCCTGAGGCCACCCGTTCATGAACCCGAAACAAGACTTGATCCCGTCAAAGATGCGAGTCTTGTGCGTGGCTGAGAAGCCTTCCATCTCAAAGGCTGTTGCCGGCCACCTCTCCGGAGGTTCCTTCCAAACTGTGAGTCTGGCATCCCGTAAAGATGCCCTCTGCTCACCACGGCCCAATAGAACAACACGCGGAACACGTACATCAAGAACTATGGCTTCGACTTCGACTTCGGCCCTCCATACGGACAGTGCTCCGTTACCATGACTTGCGTCACAGGCCACTTGACCAACCTCGAATTCCCGTCTGAATACAAGAACTGGAATCACCCGCCACCAGAGTCACTTTTTAGGGCCCCGGTGATTACGACTGTTCCTGATGTGAGGTGCGCAACTCGCTGATACATTGACTTGGGCTGACGACTCAAAGGACAAAAAGACGATTGCAAAAAACATCGAATCTCAGGCTCGATATGCCCGCCTCTTGGTCATTTGGACAGATTGCGATCGTGAAGGGGAACACATTGGTCACGAAATCGTCCAAGCAGCCCAAGGAGGGAACGCGAGCATCCAAGTTAAGCGAGCAAGGTTCAGCAACGTTGAACGAGCGTGTGTACTCCCTGACTTGTGTTTTTTAAACCTTCCATCTAACGGCGTGTCACAGCCATGTCTTGTCGGCAGCTCGAAGCTTGACCGAGTTGGATCTGTTGCAAGCCAACGCGGTTGCGACCAGGATCGAGTTGGACCTGCGTATTGGCTACGCCTTTACACGATACATGACAAACAGCTTGAGGTCCTTAGGAGGGCCGATGGAAAACCTGACTCTTAGTTACGGTAAGTACTTTCCACAACATGGAGGAAGCATCTGTTGACCAAATAGGATCGTGCCAATTCCCGACGCTCGGATTTGTCGTGGACCGATATTTTCGCGTCAAGAACTTCGTCCCAGAACCTTTTTGGAGCATAAAGATGATGCACAACAAGGCCGGCAAGAAAGCCAATTTTAATTGGCAGCGTAATCGTCTGTTCGACCGGATGTCAACGGTCATTCTATATGAGAGATGTCTCGCATCCAAAACAGCAACGGTGACCAAGGTGCAAGAGAAACCAACGCGGAAGTTCAAGCCGCTGCCTCTCACAACAGTTGAACTACAGAAAGCCGCGACACGGCTTCTGCGAATGACTGGCCAACAGGCCATGACCATTGCCGAGGGACTCTACAACAAAGGATTCATCAGCTATCCCAGGACAGAAACAGACCGGTTCGACAGGGGCATCAACCTCAGAGCCCTCGTTCAGAAGCAGACTCCGGGTCCAAGATGGGGACAGTACGCTCAAGCGCTCACGGATGGGGGCTTTCAGCAACCGAGAGAAGGCAGACACGATGACAGAGCGCACCCTCCGATCCACCCCATCACGTACGCAGACCCTTCCGTCCTAAATGCTGACGAGGCTCGACTCTACGAATACATCGTTCGTCGGTTCTTGGCCTGCTGCTCTGAGGACGCCAAGGGCATGGCTACTGATATTGATATCAAATACGGCGACGAAATCTTTAGCGCTCACGGAGTCATCGTCTTGGAGAGGAATTACCTCGAAGTCTATATATACGAAAATTGGAACAACACGGCCGAGCTCCCGTCGTTTACGATGGGGGAACAATTCACACCGACCGAGGCAATGATGACAGAAGGAAAGACTTCACCTCCTGGATATCTCACCGAAGCGGATCTGATTGCTCTGATGGACGCCAATGGAATCGGTACCGATGCAACCATGGCCGAACACATCCAAAAGATTCAGGACCGAGAATATGCAGCAACCATCCAGCGATCGGGTCAGACGTCAGCCGACAGCGAGGAGCCGGACAATGCCCCGCCTGCACGAGGAGGCCGAGGCCGGGGCGGACGGGGCGCCAGAGGTGGCCGAGGGCGTGGAGGTGCTTCGTCAGCCGGCAATCCCAGAGGGGGCGTGAAGGTATTCGTGCCTACGCAGCTGGGTGTTGCCCTCATCCTGGGGTTTGATCGAATGAACTTTGAGACCAGTCTCGGCAAACCATTTCTACGCAGAGAGATGGAACTTAAGATGAAGGCCATCTGCGAAGGTCGTACGACCAAGGCCGTGGTGTTGCGAGAAAGCATCGCCCAATATCGCCATGTATTCGTGCAGACGCAAGAGAAACTCGACGTTTTGCGGGCGGTAGGTCTCCCCGAAGGAGCCGGCATCAAAAAGTTACGCAAGCTAACAGGAACAATAGGCTTGTCGCGAGTTTGTCTTTGCGCGACCTGGAGGTTGAAGACGAATCGAATCGTTCGGTTGTCAGGGTTTCTGAACCCTTGGTCATGGCCACAGCCACAAACACAATCAAAGTTGAACATTGTCGATATCGCAGGTCTGAATTGCCGAATCTGGACGTCTGGGATCCCGTTGGAGCCGTACCTGCACGCCCCAGACGCAGCGCGCGAGCGACCTTTCAAGGCCCGACGAGCGATATCAAGGCTATGTGCCAATGGGCCACAGCACACGTTTGATCCAGATGATGTGATTGAACATGGTGACGATTTGACTCGAAACATGGCGGCGGCAATAGTTACTCAAACACCCCTCGCCCTCGCGGTGGGGAGCACTGGAAGCGGGGTGGCTTTTGGGCGACAGCATCGTCCCTTGGCCATGGACGAATCGAGTGCGCAAGGCGACGAGAAAATGGCCTTGTGCGAGGCACGTCGGTCTCTCAGTCGGGGCAATGGACTCGCGCCTCCTCCGCACGACGAGCCGGAGCGGGATAGACCGGAATCGGTCGAAGCAAGGCCGGCTACTGATCCCCCGCAAGTTGCGATTACCGTCTCCATGAGCGCAGCTGCCGCGGGGCAGCGGGAGTAAACGAGTGACAGAACGAACCAGTGGCGGTTTGGTTGACGAGTTGCTATCAATGCCCGCGCCCCCGTGGCCCCCATGGCTCCCCTCTCTTTCCCCGTGGCTGGGCCGGCTACCTAAAGTGTATGGAGAAACATCGCTTTTCGACGACGGCCCACGATGCAGCGTGTTACAACGTGGGGTCGTGTCAATGGATGATGGGCCAAGCAGGGCTTGCAGCCAGAATCCTTGATACGACGACGCATCGAAGGCCATGTTTCGCACGTCCAAGGGCCTCTCCACCAGCCGCGGCCGGAGCCCTGTTGAGCAACGACGCTGGACGAGGTATGTCACTGCTCGGTCGAGCATCACGAGACCAATCAGGAGGGGGGCTACGAGGAACGTGATGGTTGCAGGCCGACTCGCCGGGGTGGCAGAAGGGGAGAGAGCAAAGTCGCTGACAGGCACCTGGAGTCGGGCACGGCGCATCGACGGGGAGGTGGAAGGAGTGTGGGAGGTGTTGCGCGAATTTGGCCACTGGAACCTCGGGTTTGACGTTCTTCAGGTACGAATACATTCTGGGCAGCGGCCATTCACGCATTCGGACGACCATCCATCACGACGGACTGGGTTGCTGCAATGAGAACCCAATGCGCCTGTCGGGTTCCATGCATACTACTGTACATACGTACATACGTACATACGGACAGCGGCGGTGGGACGGCTTGGGGACGAGGCCCAATGCAAACAGCGCAGAGAGAGGCGCGGCGATTGCGGTCGCGATTCGGGATAGCCACGGGGTGCATTTGTCACGGGGACTTTATCAGCTGTGCCAAATGTCTTTGTCACCGATCAAGGGCACAGCCTTCGATTCTCGGTGGGCGGTGGCAGATTAGGTCTGATGATGGCCTGGGTTTATTAGTCAAGTGAGCAAGCGAGCCCTACAAGACAATTTTGGACATGATTCCTTCATTTTAGGGTTTGCTGTTATCTCGCGGGGGGATTGAGACCAACAACAGGGGCGGAACCGGAGGCGGAGAGAGGTGAGAGTGAGGGATGATCAATCAGAGAGTGTGCACACACAATTCCAAGGCCCGATGGACAATGAGAGGACGGTGCGGGAAGCGAACCCGACACGGTGCCACGGGAACAAAACAGGTACCCGTCAAGTCCAGGATAGCTGCACGCCCCCCCTCCTTGGCGGCATGTTCCTGAACCGTCTGGCGGGCAACCGGTGGCCTGGCACACCCTGATGAATTCTGGATTTCTTCAGCAAGGGACGAAGTGTGTGAGGTGACTGTTGTTGTCTCAGAGACGTCCTTTGTTTGTTGACTGGGCGTCGTACCCCCAGCGGTCTAGAAGGGCTCTGGAAATTCGATCTGGCCCTCTTGGATGAGATCCTTTCATCTTTTCATCTGGCAGATGTTATTATTAGGGGAGGGACCACGGACGGCGATGGAACATTGGGAAACGAACCCACCAGGACCCGGACCGCGAGAGAGCCTTGATGAGCTGCATGTCATGACGGAGGCCACGTTTCTGGGAAACGTGATGAGATGAATTTTCGGCCCAAGTTTTTGACGATGACACGGCTGACTTGAAAGAATGTTGCCGTGTTCTGGCCTGCTCTCCGCCACCATATCCATCACTGACGGCCAACAAATCAGTTTCAATAGAGACAGCGGGCTTGGCGTTCAAGAAACCCAGCCCAACAAGCCCGTGGACCGCCGCCGCGCACCCCCGCCTGACTAGAAGCAGACCCGGCGCTGAAAGGGAACGCGGACTTTCTTGTGGGCAGCGCTGATCAGGGCTGGTGAAAGACGTCGAATGAATTTGCGATTCTGGAAAGTGTGCGCGCTAACAGATGTCCAGAATTGAAGCCGAAAAGGCCTGTTTCTTGATTTTCTTGTCCCGAACCAACGAGGACCAGCCGTCATCAACACGAGGGTCGTGGGTACGAGGTATAATGACGACGCGAAGACGATGGAGCATTCAAGCACTGGGTCACTCAGCGCTGCATCACTCAGCACGCACTGCACTTGGCACTGGATCACTCGGGGGCCGGTCGCCGGCATCGCAAAG
This sequence comes from Thelonectria discophora, assembly GCA_911649645.1. Lineage (NCBI taxonomy): Eukaryota > Fungi > Ascomycota > Sordariomycetes > Hypocreales > Nectriaceae > Thelonectria > Thelonectria discophora. The sequence continues at coordinate 2,970,584 of CAJVRK010000016.1, read as the reverse complement.
CACGCAACGCATCTTTTACAGCGGTGGGTTTTTTGACTCCACGATATCGCGGCAACCTCCATGAGTTATTGAGCAAAGCACGGCAACCGAGATTGTCAGGGGGGGGTGGAAGAGCAGAGAAAATTTTTAAAAAGAAGAAAATAACAACAAAAGCACAAATTTCAGATGATCGGTGAGAGAAGAACGAGCCTCGCGGCGGACTCAGCTCCTGGTGAACTGGCAATTTTGGTCTCTCTCGTTTCGCTTACCCGGATAGCTCCCCCTAGACTGGTGAGCTCAGGGCAGAGCAGAGGGCTGGCTGTCGCTGCGTTCCATATCCTGGGGCTGTCGGCCCCATGCGGAAGAGCAGCCGGAGGAGATGGTCTCGGTGCACTGACGGTATGGAAACCGAATGTGGAAGTCGAAGGAAAGGAGCAGTGTTGTTGTTGTTGAAGAGGAGAAAGAATGAAGTGAGTGATGAGCTTCTTCGTGATGAGAGACAACCGTGGCTATTCGGACTCGCGCATCCGGGTGCCTCTTCACTCACTGAACTCACTCATTCACAATCCACAGACCCGAAAAAAGGGCGCTGGGCAACAGCCGGGCTTGGTTTTGGGGGTGTCCAGTCGCATTCTTCTTGCCCTCGCTGTGCCGTGCCCAGGCTTATCAGCAAGCCACTGGCCCCCCAAGCTAGACGCACGCCTTTTTTGATCTCCAGGGCATCTAGTCTGTAGTCCGTATTTTTTTTGGGGGTGAATGGAAAATGGATGGGATGAAAGAACGGAGGGAAGGACCGGGGGGCGTGGGGTGGAAACCAAAACTGAAGTTGCGTCAGTGCAAGGTATTTTGGTACCTACCTTGTTAATCACACCCCCCCGGGAGAGATTCCTTCATTAGCCTGGAGAAGTTGGAGACTTTGGAGTGATTGAGACGGAGGAGAGAGAGAGTGCCCCTTGGCCCCCGGTCTGCGCCTATCGCCCTGGGGGAGTGCGCGTACCAAAGCCAAGTGTGAGTCTGAGCCTTGTGAGTCGGAAAAAGGTACGTACTCTACTTTTTCCCTTTCCTCGCGGCGAACGAAAGCCCAGCACACACACACACGCTGATGAATGCACCTGCCTTGTCCAAGGCCCTGCGCACTGCGCCTGGCTGCACTGGCCGCTTATACCGATTATTACTTGTATGCCGACCTTCGCACCAGTCCCCTGGCCCCCTTCCCTCCTCCTCAAACAACAACCACCGCATAGGAAACCACACATTTCAGATCCAGAGTCATCTGTCACAGTCCAGATCATCGCGTCAAGCTTCTGCCAAGGCCCGCCGTTCACCATCGTTTTTCGAAAACTCTCGCTTTTTCTTCCAGCTTCACCGTTGCAAAAGAAAGCGAAGTGCCGTCTTCCGACAACGCTTCTGAACAAAAGGTACGTATCAAACCATGCGCGTTTGCTGCATGAGTCAACCGACTTCCTATATCGCCCCCTTATGTCAACAGCCCTCAACATGCAACAAACCTTGGGGGTTTGCTGCCTGACCATATAACACTCCTCTCCTCTGCCTGTTCTCTTCCTATCATCAACTTCAACACCGACACAACGAATACACCAATACACCCAACCCAGTTGCTGACATCTCTCTCCCCCACCAGACTCGTTCGGAAGCGATTCCTCAACCGAATACCGGTAAACATGGCTACCATGGCAGCGGCTGCCCGCGATATCCCCCAGGCCTCCTTGAGCCGAGACAACTTAACTGCTGTAGCGGCTCGGAGTGTCCCTGCGACTGTGACACGATCTCAACCCCTTCCGACTCCCCCCAACTCCATATCTCCCGCCCTCCCTCCTCACGGGCTTAAGGCCCAGCTCCAAAAGGCCAGGCTCGAGCCCATCGACTCGGACCTGGACCTCCAGGAGGCCGCCGACGGCCGCCGGTCCGTGTCGCCCGCCCTCCTCGAGGCCTCGGGCGCCATCACCAGCTCCCTACTCGCCAAATACCACCTGCCCGACATCCTGCTCAACCACGGGCCCTTGGCCATCCGACACGTCATGGGATACCTGACGACGTCGGTCCCCGGCTTCTCGGGCATCCCCCCTACAAAGGCGCGGAGGCTGGTCGTCGGAGCCTTGGAAGGTCGAGGAGGAGAAGGAGGCGGATTGGACGGAGAGGTGGAGTTTGAGAAGGTTGGATGGGGACGATGGGATGCTCGTCAGCGAGGGCAACCCGCGCGAACCCGTCGGGGAACACCATCCTCGTCGTACGGCGCGGGAATTCCCATCGGAAAGACTGGCAGAGGCCAGGAGCGAAAGCGATTATCCGCGTCCAACGGAGGTGATTCGGTTCACTTCTCGCACGACGACGACCACGACGACATCTCCATGGAGGAGAACGAGGCTGACCGAATGTCCATGGACGGATCGGCGTCAGCCTCGTGCTCCGAGGCCCCGGACGATGACGTCGTCATGAACGACGATCCCGAGGACGTGACCGACGACGAAGACTGGGCAGCGGTGGGGGCTGCTGCACTTCGCGCCGAGTCATATCCCAACATGGCTGCGGCTCAGTCGGACCGCGCCTTCTTCTCCTCTTCTGTATATACGCCAGGAGGCCTTCGTTCGTTTTCCGCCGGCTCCGGTATGGCTCGTCCACCCCCGGCAAACCTCGACTTTTCGGCCCTGGCGGGCACCTCCGACGCACAGGAGCGGGAGGCTGTCGAGGCCCTGCTCCGTCTCGGTTCTGTATAATATCTCTTCTGCATGCGCGGCGTTTTTTGGGGCTCCGGACTTGGGCTCAACAGTTTCGGGTTTTGGGATGGCTGGTTGGCTGGGCCAAGGGAGGCCGTGTCGCCCATCATGATCGAGGCGGCGACCTCTGGATCATATCATTATCACGATGACACGGTTCTTCTCTGCACGATTTTTTCTTCTTTTCTTTCTTTCTTTCGGCCCATTTTCGGCTTGTCGATTTGGCGTTTGGGACTCGAGGCATCGTTTCTTGTTCGACTGGATGATGGTTCGGTATGGTGGCAATAGGGTGGCTAGCTGGTGATATCAGCAACTCATCTGGCGTCGTTCGTATCGACCTCGTCTGGCGGAGCATTAAAGACTGGGCACTTGGTTGGGGCTGGTCGAGCCGAGACTCGGTCGCTTTTGCTCCTCCACGGGAGAATATTCGATTTCTGGTGGTCTCATGAGTCCTACCTGCTAAGAGCACTTGCTCGCGGCGATTCAACAACCCCTTGATGGGGCAGGGCTGGACTCTTGATTTGCGTCGTCGACATTTGCGGCATCTTTTCTTGCACATACCCGATTAACTCAGTTGGCTTGGAGCATATTCGACGGCATCACCACCACCACCACCACTTCAACAGCATTTACCTGTGGGGGAATACTTGGCGCGCTTGACCTTCTCAGCTCATTTTGAGCTTATCTTTTGATACCTTCTCGACTCTTTGATTTTAATATTGTTTGGGGGACTTTAGGTACTATCGCCGGCGGACTCGATATATAGAGGAGGGAAGCATAGGTATTTGGATCGGGCCTTGGATGGGCCCAGCAGAATCATGATAGGACATGACGGGAGGACGATGGAACACGGAGGACGATGCCACGAGCTTCTCCTCGGGCCCTTTTTGGTTGCCAAAAGAGCACCAAGGGCGAACAAAAAAGGAGTAAAAAAAGGATTGGGACATTGGAGGGATTAGGTAGCTTCCTGGTCGTCGCCGCTCACAAAGCCTTGCCAGCTCTGCAAATGGAAGTCTTGATCTTTCCTTCCCACAAGAGGGTTTTCAAGTGATATGCCGAGTGATGTGCGAAGTGAAGTAAAGTGAATGTTAGGGCTGGATGGGTTAGGGTTGGATGTAATGAAGTGGCAAAAGGGTCAGTTGCGGTGAGAGGCGTTGACGATTGGTTGGTGATTGGTTTGGGGGTATGCAAAGAGGAGAATTGACTGGATGTGGTTGAACGGCACGGGGCTGGTTTGTGTCTTCGCTTCCGGGTTGAAGATGTCTACCAGGTCTTTTCATGAGGGTTTCCATGGATTTCTGCTCGACGTCTGGAACGTCTGGGTTTGAGTTGCAGAAGAGAGGGGTTTTGGCTTGGGTCGATGATGCGGGTGGCCATCATAAGTTTGGCGCGGTCACGTGCAGAAGCACCTGATGAGATGTGAGAAGACTACCACCTATTCGTGCCTATATTAAGTAATTTATAGCCTTACTAGATATTCGCGATTTGGTTGTCAGCCTGCCAAGCAATTCGTGAGATTGTTGGTGAATCATGGTGTGCTGACTGAGAGATTGAGGATTGTCCGCTCATTGAGTGAGCAGGGATGAGCAGACGGGATGGACGACCAACCAAACCACGACGTGGGTGAGCGATTGCTTGCTTACCTGGCCTTGTCCTCCAGCTGTTCGACAAACCTCCCGAGAACAAACCAATCGAATCAATCAAATCACATCCCGTTCGATCCAAACAGCCAAACCGGAGCCGATGACGCGGACGGTTTCTTGGCCCTCCTCTCCTCAGAGAGGCAACCAAGAGGGATCAGCGGCGGGCCTGAGGGGGGAACGAGAGGATGCCCTGCAGTCTTGGCTTGTTTGTGCGAAAGGGAAAAAAGCTTGACAGACAAGCTTAATCGAGGGACTTTTTTTCCTTTGGGAAAAAGAGCCAAGACCAAGTAAATCTCTCTCTGTCTTCACCCTTGCTTCTGCGGGAGAAAGTGAAGAAAGTTGGAACGGTAAACGGTGGTCTTGCTTGTCCATGCTTGGACTCGGTGAAGCAAAAACTGCAAGGAAGATGCACTGCCGCAATGCTAAAGGGGGGGAGCCTGACGGGGAGAATATATCTTGGCCTTCTTGGCCTTCTTGGCCTCTTGGCTGCGCAGTCCCCTTGGGGACTCTTGGCGATGCTTGGCTGTGGTGTGGCGTTTTGGGGGTGATGAGAGTTGCGAAGGGTCAGTGAGGGAGAATGCGCTCGTTCACCACCTGCAGGGTCCTATCCGTGTGAAGTATCCGTAGATACGAATATATATGACGATGGAAAACGGTCGTGTCAGAAAGAGACGGAATCCCGTCCGTTTGTTACAAATATGGTCTGTATCCGTGTAAAAATCAACCGACAACATGTCCTCCGTCGTCATGCGTCTTGGACGTCGGACGTTTGGCCACGGCCGCGTGGATTCCTTGGCGCGATAGATTAATTACGGATCTCCCTCTTTGCTCACTTCATCATCAGCGGACACTCAAAGATTGCCTTTCTTGTTGCCGAGTCCCCTCTCCCCTCCCTCCTCCACCTCTCAAATCAAGCTCCGAGTCCCAAGCCCTCGGAGCTGTCGGAAGACGGGAAGGACCCCATTATACGTATTTCCCGTTTCCGCTAAGGGTGGAAAGAGTCAAGGAGTCTTCGGAGACCAAAAGCCCGCGGGCTCCGTTCCATTACGTTTTGCAATTCAAAGCCTTTCAGCAGAAGGAGAGGGTACAAGAAAGGAATGGTGACTGATTGTGTAAGAGAAAAGAGAATCAACAGAGAAAAAGGCTTGGCTGGGCGACGAAAGTGACGCAATTTTGCCCAACTTGACACGTTTGGGGATTCATTCTCCGGACGTCGCATGGAAGCGCCCTCTGTATCTGTATGAAGCCGGGCTCCGAAAAGGCTCAAGCCCCGTCTCATCTGCTCTCAGCTGAAGGATGCCACGGGCATGGATCGCGTTGTGGTGGTGGAGCAGGTGCCCATTTCAAGTCTTGGCAGAGTCGTCTTGGCAGAAAAGAGCAAGAAAAGATAAAAAGTGGAGATAAAAAGCCAAGACGCCATGCGACTCGAAGAGAGAGAGAAGGCGCCGCCAAGAAACTGGGGGTGGTCAGGGAAAGAAGCATCCATCCCCCTCGTCTCGTGGTGCGAAAGGGGGCATCTTGGCACCTTCTTTCTTGGCACTCTTTGGTCCTTGGGGGCGACGCGCCGTAATCTTTTGGTCCATCGTTTGGGGCTTGAAGGTGCCAAGAATGCTTGAGTCGTGTGGCAACCCGTCTTGGCCAAGAGGCTAAAAGAAAGGTTAACGTTGAATGAAGATGAATCGAGGGATGAGCCCGACCCGTCAGCCCACGACTGTGCATTGCGGCTTTGTCAGAATCACTCAGTTGAGAATGGAGAGCCGAACGAATGGCATCCATCCGATCCGGTAGCGGCAGCGGAGGCGGCAGCGGCAAGCGACATGGCCCCACACGGAAGAGATGCGAGGAGATGGAAGATGGAAGAGATGGAGGAGATGTGAATAGGAGGAGAGAAGGGAGGCTATTGATACATTCATTGTTACTACTCCGTACACACTGCAAAGATCAAGAAATCTATGCACCGTGCCGCAACCAACAGAATCATGTCCTCCTCGTGAAACCAAAAGCCCAGGACCCGGAATGGCTCAGGTGACGCTGGGTGGCCGAATAGCAAGGCCAGAGAGGGGGCCATTGGAAGGGCCAATTGAAGGGCCAATCGACGAAGCCCGATGAGGGGCAGTGCCCAGACTGCCAAGCCTTGGCGGTCTTGGCATTGCGCTCTGCGCCCACAGCCTCGGGGTACTGGTCAGAAGAGGGACTTGAGGCCGCACATAATTATTAGGGGCTCTCATGTACCTCAACAGGCAAGATACATACCAATCATCGCCAAGAAACGCCAAGACTTGCCAAGACTTTCCGTTCGCTCTCACCCTCTCGCCCAGACTTTTGCGTAAATGTAAAGGGAGCTGTCGCCCCCAGAGCCTGAACGACGAGGCCCTTTCCTCTCCTTCTTAACATTTCCCGACTGAATATCATCCGCGACCGAAGTGCCCTTTCCAACGTTGCAGAGCAGTTCATCGTTTCCCTGTTTCTCTTCGTCCGCAAAGTCGCTTGCGCCCGGCCGCTCCTGCCCCAAAAGTCCGACCCGCGCCGCCTGGCCCTTCACAGGCTACCGCACACTGCGCCCGCCTCATTCGTCACTTCTGCTGTTCGCGCCAAAAAGGAAAAAGGGAGCTACGTACCCTCTTTTGCTCGGTCCCTCGGCCAAACAGATTCTCCGCCTCATCATGTCTCCCTCGGAGCAACACCACCAGCCTGGGGCCCAGCAGCCGTCGTCTCAGTCTCAGTCTCAGTCGCAACAGTCGTCGACGACGCCTTCTTCGTCGGGCGATTCCAAGTCGGCCACTCCCGCGCCCAGCGCCGCCTCAAACACTTCCCAGAGCAGTGCCACGCCTTCGCACCCGCCCGACGAGACTCTCATCTGCCGCTGGAATGCCTGCAACCAAAAGTTTGGCACTCCCGAGCTGCTCTATGTAAGTCGAGCCCCCCTTTTATATCTCAGCCATAATGCAGGACTGATATTCCCCAGGAGCACATTTGTGAGCGCCATGTTGGCCGTAAGAGCACTAACAACCTCAACTTGACTTGCCAGTGGAACTCGTGCCGGACCACGACGGTCAAGCGAGATCACATCACCTCTCACATCCGCGTGCATGTGCCCCTGAAGCCTCACAAGTGCGAGTTCTGCGGCAAGTCGTTCAAGCGCCCCCAGGACCTGAAGAAGCATGTCAAGACGCATGCCGACGACTCGGTGCTAGTCCGCCCAAGCCAGGATCCTCAGGGCGGGATCAACTACAGGCCACAACAACCCAAGGGTGAGTTTCATCCCGTTTTCAACGCCTCGGTGGTCTAATTCTTGCCAGGACCTTCCAGCTACTATGATCACACGGGTCAGATGCGGCCCAACCCGAGTTACCAGCCTGCTCCCCCTCCGGGAGGCTACTATGCTCCTCAGCCCTCGACCAACTATGGCCTGTACTTTAACCAACCCCCGGTCAACAACGCCCGCACCGAGCATCTTGGCTACAGCGCCGCCAACAACGGGAGCTACGACCGCAAGCGCACCGCAATTGACGCGCTCAACGAGTTCTTTGGCGAGGCCAAGCGTCGCATGATCGACCCCCAGTCTTACAGCCAGATTGGCCGCTCCCTCACTCCTCTGCACGGCGCCCTCTCCATCCCCAACGGTCCCCTGACAGCCACGGAACCGTACATGCCTCAACCAGCTGCCACGGCGGTGACTCACGCAGTTCCCGCGCCAAGCCAGAACCCCCTCGCGCAGCAGTACTACCTACCCATGCCCAATGCTCGGACCCAGAAGGATCTCATTAACATTGACAACCTTCTCGGCCAGATGCAAGACACCATCTACGAGAACTCAAGCCATGCCACGGCTGGAGTCCACATTCACAACGGCGATCACTTTGGCTACCGGGGCACTCCCTCGCCACCGAGCGCCCATCGTTCGCCGGGAGGCATTGCTGTGACGGCAGACAACTACCACCCGGTTTCTGCGGCTAGCATGGCCTCGCCCTTGACGGCCATCTCCTCCACCGGCACTCCTGCCGTCACTCCTCCATCCAGCGCCATGTCGTATACTTCGGGTCACTCTCCCAGCCCGTCGTCCTCGGCCATGTCTCCCCAGTCCCGCCACGGATCGACGGCATCCGGCCCCATCCTGTACCCGACCCTGCCGACCAGCCTCCCCGCTGTCAGCCAGGGCTTCGGCCACTCCACCACAACCACCCTCGGGCCCAGCTTTGAGACCAACGAGCGCCGTCGCTACTCGGGCGGCATGCTCCAGCGAGCACGCGGTGGCCCTCTTCCCCGGCCGCACGAGGACACCAGCGGCGCCGCTACGCCCAAGGGCGAGTCGGCGCTCTCGGTGGGATCGCCGTCGTCCGAGTCGGACGTCAGCGAGGCCACGCGCGAGCGGGACGAGCAGTACGACCGCTGGGTGGAGAACATGCGCCTCATCGAGACGCTGCGCGAGTACGTCCGAGGTCGCCTGGATCGCAAGGAGTTTGAGGCCGAACCGGAGCGTCGGCCGTCCAAGGGCGACGCCATGGACGTCGACTCTCGGGCGGCGCCTTCGAGCCCGTCGAGGGAACTCCCGCCCATCAGCGCGGCCCGGGAGGGCACTTCGCTGTATCCGGTTCTGCGTATGCCTGGTACTTGATTTCTTCATGAACGATTGGATATTGAAATGAGTGTAATTGTACGGGATTGGGCTTGATTTTCGATTTGGGACCTGGTTGCCCTGAGAGGCATTGGTTGTGGTTTCTTAGTATTTTATGTTTACGCTCAGCTGTGACTGAGAAAGACCTTGCTGTATCGTGGCATTTCAACGACGAGCACCATTGATCTAAAAGAAGATGTAGTAGATGAAGAGATGAGGATGAAGAGACGAGGATGAAGAGACGAGGATAAAGAGATGAGGATGAAGAGATGAGGATGAAGAGATGAGACGAAGTAAAAATGAAATGAATCATGCTGGTCTTGTTCAACCCCGTCGCTGCTCTGTTGATGCTCCCGTTTCTTAGAGCTCCTCCGCTGCCGTAAATCCCAACAAACAAACACCATACGATTGGGCCCGGTTAGCTCAATCGGTAGAGCGTGAGACTCTTATGAGTACACAACTCTGATATATCATCTCAAGGTTGCGGGTTCGACCCCCGCATTGGGCTATTCCTATAAAACTACGGTGTTTCTTTTTGCGGTTTTTGTCTTTTGGACTTCGATTTTTGTATTATTTTGTTTGTGCAGTTACGGTGACTGGTGAGTTGTGTGTGAAGGAACATCGTTGGAACAATCCATTTTGAACAAACAGGTCATGTTCAATTCTTGGTTGACTATAACATGGTCAAGTCAGGCTAGCATTGACGAGCCGTTATTCGAGACACGGTAAATTAACCAACTGTGAAGGCGAACCGAGAGTCAAGAACCGTGTCCGATAGAATTCATCATCTGATGGGAGACATGCAGTCAATCTGATGAATGGCTGAACACCCCCCCCTTCCCCCCCCCCGGAACAACCGATCCCGAATGCCCACCCAATGAATCGATTCTTCGTGGGGTTGAGCAACGGTCCTGGCAATAAGACGCAAAACAAAGGTTCGACCTGAGGACCATGCCCGGGCGTGTTTGAGGGATACAAGGGTTGTTCTCCGCCCGAGAAAGAGAGAGCGTGCACATAAAGGTAAGGTAGACTAATAAGGTGTGGTACGCGAAGGGGAAGTGTTTCACGCTTTGGGAGGGGACGGAGAAACGATGTAAAAAGGCCGTGGGATCGATCGTTCCTGGAGCGAATGATCTGAAATGGTAAACTGAACTGGCATTGGTGGTTTTTGTTGGTGAGGTAAAAGACGGGAACGCGCAGGAATACGAGCGACGTGGAGGAGGATCCCTGGGGCAACGTGACGGCACAGAGGGTATTTCCCAGGAGAGAGGGGGTTTGGAGTATATTGCATTTGAGCTTTTTGGATGTTCTCTCTTTCTGCAACAAGAGGCATCAGGGGATGGATGAGAGGGGTAGGGTTACGAGCTTTGGCTTCACCGCGGATGCCATGTTTCTTTGGGTCGAGGTAACCTTGGACCGGTCCACGCGGGAACAAGGGGAGAAGGGGAGAGAAGGTTTGATATATAAAGTTGGCTGTGGTTGCCGGTTTGTCCTGAAATTTGTTTGCACTCATATTCAGTCACTACCTACGACAAAAACTCAATCCCACGTCTTGGAAGACCTCTAAACTCAACATCACATTATCGACTTACACGCCTCCAAATCCTACCGCCAGCGACAACTACCATCACCATCACCAGCAATCACCAAGATGCGCTTCCTCACCCTCACCTACGCCCTCACAGCCCTCCTCCCAACCACCCTCGCCGCCCCCGCCGCCTCCTCCTCTTCTTCCACCACTCTCTGCTGCTGCTGCAACATGGCCACGTCGCAAATCGTCTGCACAACCCACGCGGCCGACGAGGGCTGCTACTGCGCCGCCGTCGTCTGCCCGTCGGACGCGTCCACCGTTTACCTCACCACTACTACCGTCGCTGAGGCTACGAGCACGCCGGCTTCGGAACCTGAGAGGCGTGCTCCCGCTGCCGAATAAGAAGAGGGAGGAGAGTGCTGTTGCTAGGACCTCTCAGATGTCACCCATTGTGTTGCAAGCTGCGCGACGAAGACGGGAGCTGCGTGTGTGCATCCATGGGATGTCCGGCTGATGCGCCGACGACTACGACTCGGGCCGGCCACAGATGTTCCAAGGCCCCGGTCGGTTTTCTCGGTCTTCGCCGAACAAATATGTGCTTTGCTTCCTAGAGCCAGGCGCTCTAGAAGCACCTAAATCCCGTGGGCTTGGGAACATGTTCGCGTGGTGTTGGATGATTGCGGCGGCCGCACACGTAGGGGGAGTCGTTTCCTAGTAAACCACGCCAAGCCAAAGATGGTTTTATACTTCATCTAGAGCTGTTCCTGGTTTTTCTGCTTCGCTTCGTGTACATACTTTTTAGACTAGGACAAAACGGCAAGGTTAATGAATCCGGAAGTATAGGTATGCGTGGGCGCCACCATTCCAGCGAGATGCGAGTGTTCGTTTCTTTGTTGTCATGTCTAGTGGTGTAAGTCTGGAGGTGTCTAAGAAGAGTTGGTTGTTGGTTGAGACTCTCAGAAGAATTGCCTATATGAAGGCTGCTCTACTCTCACCTTGGTCTTCATGACAGCAGCAACTCCTCGCCCTCCGTACAATGCACAGCTCGAGCCTCATCGCCACTCTTGTCCTCCTAGGCGCCGCCGCCGCAATGCCGGCCGGCCAGTTCACCACCAGCCCGGCAAACCAGTGCTGCTGCTGCGACACGACCGTCATGAAGAGGGTCTGCACCGCCATCGCCTCCGACGCCACCTGCTACTGCATCGTGCCCAAGTGTCCCAAGAGGGGCACGGCGCTTGTTGATGTTCCCGTGTGAGCACAAAGGCGAGAGAGGTTCCGGCTACTCTTGCGAGCATGTGACAGAGTGCTGACGTTAGAGTGAGCAGGAATAAATTGCGAGTACGGCGCAATACGATATACCTATATCCTGGGTGACAGGTTGTTTTTGTCTTCTTTGTCAGGTACCACGGACCGGGGGTGGAAAAGTCGCTTTATACCTAGAAATGGCGAGTTGGAGTTATTGCAATTCATAGACGGAAGGCTTCCAATTGGTCTATTGTCACAACCTGAATAAACCACAACATAACTTGGCTATTCGCCTGCGCATTATCTGTTTCACAGAGACTGGTCATCCGGTGCAATAGTTTCCGAGGTATAAATACCTTCAACAGCCCGTAATGCAAGTTCGAAGCGACTCCCAGTGATCCTTCCCGGGCTTACTCGTCGGTATTCATCTGCCATTGAGTCTCGGATGACATGATGCTCGTTTCATCGTCTCGGCCATGTGCAACCAAGACACACAAAGCGTCGTATCTAGAACAGCTTGCGAAGTCGGACAGACGAATCCCATTGGATTGAAATGTTGCCTGTTGCTATCACTTTGGGGGCGTAAGGAACCCACGCCTCGCGACGTCTCGATGCGGCAGGTCGCCGACGCCACAGCGAGACGAGCCGTAACTCGCGTGGCTGGACCGTATTACAACAGTCCATGGCTCAAGCGAGACCCGGTCGCCAGCGTCTTATTGTCCCCGAGTGCCCGCTCCAAAAAATTCTGGTCCCCGATCCTAGCGCTGACCTTTTCGACCGCGCAGCGAGGGGCCACGATTTTGGCTAGGGCTAGGGAGATCTGGAAAAGACGCAGTCGGATCAGGTAACCGGCTTTGCTTCATGTTGTGCGGATGCCTCGGCTGTCGCGCCGTTTAGCAGCGTTGGGAGAACAATTCTGAAAGATGGTGGTGTTGAGAGGGAGAGCGGGTTTGGAGTTACAGAGGTTGACAACTGTCACGGTAGCTACGACAACTATCGCACCTCCCCTCAGTCACGACATCCTCAAAGAAGGAAGGAATGGCCCAGGATTACCTTATCCAGATCAAGAGGAAAGAAGGAAGCCATGCTGACCATCATTTCTCCACCCCACCTTCCTCAGCTTCAGTACCGGCATTGACATTGCCATGGACAATCACCTCTGCCTCCATGTGAATCCTTCACTTTCGTATGAACCCTACTAGTTGAGTCTCAGGGCTTTCTTCCATATATCCCCCTCACTTCGCATTCCAACTTTACCAACACCTCCGACTTGTTTCCATGTGGCTTTGTGGCGTACCTCTACACAATGGAGCCTCCTCCTTCGGAAGACCAAGTTGACGACCATGGCTCGTCCGATACGTGTCTCATCACGACTCCATTGCCACCCCCAACGACGAAGCGCCGCCGTATTGTGGCTTCTCTTGACGATTGTTGTCGAACCTGCAGGCTCCGCAAGGTACAGCCCCGTTCCATCGATGATTCTCGGTCTGACTGACTCCAAAAGGTGAAATGTACCGGCAACCCAGGAGACGGGCCTTGTACCAATTGTGCCAGACTTGAGCTCACGTGCTCTTTCAATAACCCTGACCCATCTTCGTCTACTGCTAGTAAGACGAATCCCGGCCGGGGAGACAGACCCCCCGGTTACTCATTGCTAAACCAATCCCAGGCAAAGTTACCCGAACAACCCCATCTCACGTCCATACGGAAGCAGGAACGGTAAGAAAACGTGCCCAAAGGGCATGCAGTCAGTGTCATTCACACAAGACCAAATGCTCGGGTGGCTTTCCCAAGTGCCAGAGGTGCGAGGATGCCAATCTGCCCTGCGAATACACCCAGGCCAAGCGCAAGTTTGCCAACGTTCGTGTGAGCTCTCCGGCATCAGACACCATTGATGCTTCCAGTTCCAACAGGCCTCCGAGCCATTCGGAAACCAGCACCATCTCAGTAAGCCAAAACACGGGCAATCATGTTCTCGCCATCGATGTCACATCTCTCACTGCCGAGTACGCACTTCGTTCTGTCTCCTTGGATCTGTCCTAACTGAAATTAGAGAACTTCTATTTCGAAAAGATATCATCAGAAAACACATGGATGCGTATTTTGAATACATCTACTATATGCCATGCATGGGCTTCTTTCGACGAAACAAGGTCTATGAGGAGATCCAGGTATCTATCAATTCTCTGAAGATACTTGTGCAATACTGATAACGCAGGATGGCACGTTCCCTGCCGCAACTGCTGCGGCAATGTGCGCAATCACCAGCCTCTTCGTCAACCCTTGTGAGGCCGGTCGAGTATTCGCCATGAAATGCAGCGATGACATTGAGCTTTACATTTTCAGGAGTATTTTCCGCTTCGACGAAGGGATCATGATCCTGTATGCTCTAAACTGTTACCACAACTTCCTCCACGGGCATCTGGCCAAGGTCTGGCAATGTTTTGGAATTGCTACGAGGCTCATGATCGGACTCCAGGTGAACTGGGATGTTCGCCCGCGGGATCGGTCTTTCGCGGCGCAGGAGATGATGCGACGCATCGTTTGGCAGCTCTTTTACCTGGACCGTCTCCTAGCCGGTGGCTACGAGGAGTACATCATGTGTCGTGACGAGATCATGAAGATTCGCCTCCCATGTCGGGAAGAGGATTTCCAGGAGGATCGGCCTGTGGTTGTTGAGCGGATGAGTGAAAAGTCTGGCAAGAGCAAACGAAATATGGGTATCCATGGATATCAACTGCGTCTCATCGATGTAAGGCATCGCATACTGGTGTGAGTATCTTCTTTCCAACTCCATCATCACCACTGACATGGACCAGCTCTGCCAGAAAGATGAGCGGGGGAAATGGTACCAACAAGTCTCGCTTGGAGCCATCCAAAGTCATGGCCAACATCAACAGATTCCAGAGCGAACTCTCACAAATCAATGCCTCGCTGCCAGATGACCTGAGGCTCAACCATCGCTGCATCGACCGTGCCATGGCATCGGAATATGCGACAGGCTACGTCTTCATTCACACGTGCCTGGCTTCTGCGCACATGGATCTCTATAGCTTTTGCTTGCCCGGTCTTAGAGAACAGGTTTCGGCCGACTTGCTCCGCAAGTTACCTCCCGAATTCATCACCAAATCTCAAAAGCAGGCCGTTGCACATGCCCTGACACTAGCTCGATTCTGTGACACTCTTCAACGCAGGCTCGAGGCTGAAGCACACACGGGCAAACTGAAATTGGTTGGATGCTCGTCCATGGTCAAATTCACGACGCAATGCCTTCGAGTTCTTCTGACGGCCCTGCAGCACAATCTCTACGATGACCTGGCGGATCACACAACGGCGCCAATCTGGAGTAGCGAGGCTGCGGATGAAGCTCACATCCGAGTGCTGATCGACAGTCTCCTCAAGATTAGTAGATCTTGGTGTCAGATTATTCCTCGGAACCAACAGACGGTAGGCAACTTTAGTCTCGCACATGGCCCATCTGACATGATTCCCAGTATGAGCGCAACAAGGCGGCAGTCGAGCAGTTCTACAAGACGCGCAAGTACGCCGACCAGAAACCCCTCCTCCCACTCCCCAAGGCCAAGATCACGGGAGCCATCCGATTACCCGGCCCGCAGCACATTCTCGAGACGGCCTTTGTGTCGCCCGTCGAAGAGGAGGCGCGAACCAGACCGACCAACCCGGCCATGGACGCAGCGCAGTGGTTTGGCGTCCCCAGGCCCGACGAAGCCGAGCCGATGCACGAGGGGGGCTTCGATGCCGAGTACGGACCGCCCGGTCTGCCCATGTTCCTCGCCGAGGCGCAGGGCGTCAAGCCCACGCCGACGGACGATGTTGACACGTTTGACGCCACCGACGACCTGTTGCTCATCTCGAACAAGATGATGCAGATGCCCGCCTTTGGCGGTTTGCTCATGACGGACGAGTCGCCGGGTCCGTCTTTCCAAGAGGCAGAGTCTGTGGTAATCGTTAGACCTCCTGTTCAAGATCCGACTCGGAACTGGAAAGAGACGAGAAGGGAGCAATGAGTATCAGTTGGACAGAGTAAATCACGGATGACGGCAGCAAACGTAAATAGATGTACATGTGCTGGCATCCTACTGGACAGCTATCGATAGACACTTGCATATTTGGGCTGTTGATTAAAATTGCATGAAACGAAATAGGCGATTGGGTGGGTGTTTACATGCACAACAAGGATCGGCGCACGCAAGTTAATCTACTTGAAATGCAGACCACGTTCAGACCCGGTGGATCATCGAACGCATTGAGTTTCAGGCCCATGAGCTCCGATCCATCGTCACGTCAACTGCAGACACAGACAGTTGGGTGCAACACCGATCTTTCATACTTGGCTGAATTCACCAGTCAGGACAACACACCTCAACAGCACGCATCGACAGCCAAGTGACAACACGCAACAGAGTGAAACCAGCAATCAAGTCGTAAAAAGAGCAAGGCTCAAGTAAGAAATTATACACTATCGAATATAGACGGAGCTATACACACGGGGGCTCTTATGTGTCGTTGTCCCAAGATTTTGGTCCCCACGACACATGTCAAAAAATATGTACGGTTGAGATGTGACGAGGTCCAAAATCCAACCTCGGGGCTCTCTGCTTTGCCCAAGCTCCAGCTACCACGGAAAAGAAGAAGTCAAGGTCCCGCCTGTTTGTCCCGACAATCCATGTCCCGGTCGAGCCCATGCAGTGAAAACTCCGTCGATAGCTCGTCCCTCCTGCGCACTTCCAGGGGACCTTGACATTCCGTGGTAGCTGTTGTGTTGACGTTAAAGAGTCGGGGTTGTTGAGCATGGGGGCATGGCCGTTTGAGACGTTGAGGGAAAGATGGCCGTTGATAGATGGCGATGCGAAATTAAAGCCGCAGCATAATGGGTATATATAACGGGTCGTGAAAAAGGTCTTCTAATGGCCCCTTCGGGAATGTGCGACGAAAGGGGGTACACCAGGGGTTTGATGGACGTTTGAGGTTTTGATGAGAAAAGTTCCCCGATGAGAGTTGAGGCCCAGGGGTGGTCATGACATTGTCATCTAGACGGTGTCGAGAAAGCATCGCCCTGCGACGACGGGGAGAGAGGGAGTGTGAGAATGAGAGAATGGGGAGGGGCGTTGCAGGACGTCACTTATTGGAACTGAGAGCGGTCCTTCTCCTTGAGGCCACCGATCTCGTTCATGTCGATCGAGTAGAACTGGCCCTTGGCCTCCTTCTCGTAAGCGGGCAGCTGCTCGTCGTGCATGGGCTCCAGGCCGACTGTAGAGTTATCGCCGACGCGAACGACAAGGACTCGGCCACTCTTAGGGCGCCCCTGGTCGTCCTGCTCATCGGGGAAGGTGATGTGAATCTCAGGAACGTTGTCGGGAGAGTGAGGCGGCGAGTTGGGGTTGGCCAGCATGGGGTGATTGTCACGGTTGATTACAAGGATGCTGGAGCGACCGTTGTGCTTGGTCTCAATAGTGAGACCACGGTGGTTGTTGCCGAAGTGCTTGGTGTCGTAATACGACGGAAGACCTTCGTCTTCGTCGTCCAGAGTCTTGGCTCGCATCATCTGCAGGCGACGAGCGCGACGGAAGAAGAAGAGGACGGAAATGAGGATGAGGGCGAGAAAGACAACACCGAGGACGACAAGCATGAGGTTAATCATGTGGTCGGAGCCATCGTCGGCGGGCTTGTCGGTATCCCGGACCATCAAACGCTGAATCGAAGGCATGGTGGATTCGAGGGTGGTTTTCGTGAGAAGGGTAGGTGTCGTTACGTCAGTTGAGGGATGCTCCGGTACGGGCGAATAATGAATGGAAGGGATCCAACGTCTATTATTCGGGAAACCATGTTAGTCCATCTTCGAAGCAGGAATTCACGTTTCCCAAGGTTGCGGCGGCTATCATGGTGTCGGTTGAGGGGAGGAATGCATTGTCCAATGCCCTCTCAAAGACGATTCCTTCAAAGGAAAGCAACCACACCAAAATGCCTTGCATTCATGCCGGGCCGTGTCGCAGGACAAAGGAGGGCAGATAAAGAAATGGAGGAGGCGGGATTTTGGGCCGTCACGTACGTCAGGGAGGAATATCGCCAATAGTTTTCGTCGGTTGAATAACTGGCAAGGTTGGGTGGTGACACGGGATGGAATTCGTTAAAAGCGAGGGGTTGGTGGTGTTGAGGCAAAGGGAGGGTTGGGGTCGTTACGGATTGGACTGTCGGAAAGACCGGACGGATCACAGCTGAAAGAGTGAAGCTGATGATGCCAAGGGGGAAGCGAGTGAAGAAGGATGTACAAGGAGCAAAAACGATGCCTTTGGTTCGGGATCACGAAGGCCCTTAGTCGTGATGGTTGAAGAGGGAGAAGAGCAAGAGTAAAAGGCTCAGGTTCGTCGGGGCCCGGGGGGAGGAGGTAGAAAAAAAAGCCCCCAGGCTGGACGAACCGGGGGTGCAGGGATGGAGGAGATTGGGGGCTCCAGAGCGGGAAATGAGGCTTGGACGGCGCTGGACGGCAGGGGCTTCAACGGTGAAGAAGGGGGTCGAGTCGGGGTCAGTAGGGGCCAGTTGGGGCCAAATTGGGATCGGTTTAGGGGATGGCCACGGTCGAGTGTTCGTTTTAGGCATCGGGCCTGGAGCCGGCTGAGGTTCTTCTCAGGGGCAGGCCTCCTGTGATTGGCTGCGAGAACCACTCTTGTCGCCGGCTGTGCAGGTGGGTCTGGACTCGGCCAATGGAATGCGACTTCGACTGAGCCGTTTCTCGTGATTCCCCTGCCAAGTGGAGTGGGTTGTTGTGTGCGTTGACGACGGATGTCACTCGCGTGGAAGCAAGAAAGAAGGAACGAGTCCAGCGATAAAATTGAGCAAAGTGCTTTTGGTTGGACGCCATCTGCTGATTGAGGCGTTCGGGCGGGATTGACGAGAACCACAGCCTGCAGGAAGGCCTCTTGGGCCTCTCTTGTTAGACCTCTGCATGGGCCTATCCAGTTCCTACCCAGTGAGCATGCAACAAGAATCAAGAATACGCGCGCGTGCGAGGCGACCTGTGATGTGATGGGATGGCTCCTCGCAGCAGTGCCTGCATTGCATTGGCCGGTTTGCAGGCCAATCCAGTCCAAACAACAACAAACAATGGACCTTGGCAGCTTCCCTTTCAAGCGCCCTTTGTCCTTACTCATGCTTCTGAGCATTCCACCCACCTGACGGATTCCACGGTGCTGACACCAGCGAGCGGTCCCGGCCCAGTTCTTGCTGACGGGGATGGATTATGGATGAGGGATGTAATTTTCTATTTTGGACACGGCTCCGTCGGTCGTCGGTCCTCGGGCAAGCACGACTCACGGAGGATTATGGCAGAACGCTATAGCAAAGCGTCTGTCTCGACCCGCTACAAACCAAATAACTTCCAAGTGTGGAATATGGCGCATCAAGGTGATTCCTGCTCGCAAATGCAACCCTCTCCTCTTCCGTACCTGCATAAGGTACAGACGGACCGTGGGCGCTTGTGCCTGTATTGCCATCGCCACGACCCCATGTCCACGCCCATGCACATGCCCATGCTCCATTGCTCCTGCCTGCTCGTCGTGCTCGTCTTGCTCGTGCCTGCCCTGCCCGTGCCCACGATCCACGTCGATCCCTGTCGAGAGAGCAGGCGAGGGCAAGCGAGGCCATTGCTCCTTCTCCAGTCCTTGCCGTGGCAAGAGTCAGGAGCAATCACGCAACAACTGCTGTATTGTGTTCTCACAGGCAGGAATGTCACACTTGCTCATCTCGCCTTGGACATTCTCAACCATGCAGTGGCATGCACTTCCAGCCATCCATCACTCCTAACTCACTGTTACCCTATTTGTACAATCCATCTCTTCTCCTCATCGCGAGACTCTCCAGCCTTGCCTGTCCTCTTCTGTCATGTTCTGTCTTGTCCTGTCCTGTCCTCTCCTCTCCTGTCCGCACAACTACGGACGTCCGTCGTCATCAGGACAGTGGCTCAGTCGTACCGCCGGGACCAGCCTCTGCACCAAACAAACATCTCCGCAAATGCAAGGCCAAGTGGCCACCTGCTTATCGACATATGCTCCCTCCATCCTCGACCCGCCTCAGTTCTTCCTTCTTCCGCCCTTGAAGGCCCATGGGCAGCTGAGCCTCTCGAGCACAGCATCGCCAGCACATACTCCACAGGAACAACTGGCATCCTTTCTGCAGAGCATCCGACAGTTCGCCTTGCCGTTGCTCCGAAATGCACTCATTGCTCTCTGCATCCTGATCTGATCCTGGACTGCCGTCAACAACACATTTGCCCTCAGTCATCACATTAGTTACGACCGAGAAGTTTCATCTGCCCATCGTCACCAGATTCACCCAATTGCCCCGAGACTAATGACATCTTGTCCATTCAGTTACGACACTTTCTCTCCGTTGTCGTTCAATGTCGGTGTTGTTGTTGAACATATCCTATTCGGGCAACTCGCGTGACTGATGATGGCCTCATTGTCCGAAAACGCGCGTGGCGCTGTGTTCGCTTCTCCTCTTTCGGGTTTCCTTGGTGTTGTAACCCCATCTCGTCCTATGCGTCTGGTACTGTTGCTTCAGCCTGTCAAACACCGACTCGGTCGTCTGATCCAAGCGGATCGCACAAATAGTCGCACAATGGACCTCCAGAGTCGTGCTCAGACTCGGCAGTGAGCCTTGTCTCCAGCAACGCCGTGCCTTTCAACTGCCGATAGGTCAAGCTCCATTTCAAGGCGGCAACCATGTGGCAGCGGCCCAACCGCCTCACGACTACAAGCCATGAGACCCAGTCCTATGTGCCCATCGGCAAAGCCATCACGTCACCCATACCGAGGCAGGCCATGGCATAGACCTCCCAGCTGAGCGCCTGTCGCCACCTCTTGGGTGATGATAGTCCATCACCATAGGATTTTGGTAGCAAGTGCAATCCCCAATCAGTGTCTTAGTGTCAGAGGTCAAAAGAACAATCGCCAGACCCTTGTTTGTCAACTTCGAGCCAAGCATGAAGCGGTACGCTGGGCCAAGATATTATAGTAAGGAGGGCTGGATATCCCAAGAACATAGAATCACCTCATTGTTCTTGCTCCCACATATCGAGATCTTGGCCAAGAAGCCAGCGCATGACAAGCTTGGCCAGTACTTTACACCACTCAATTGGCATTTAAGAACCCAGAAAGCAGTATGAAGCGGCGAGAAATCTGCTGAGCACGACGAACTATTGCAGGATCCCGGCAGCAATGGTTGCTTGTGCGCCCACATCGGTTGCCAGATAGCTTTCGGCAAGTGTCAAGCGATGACCGTTTCATGTCACGGCACACCGGCGGTATCGGACTACGGAAGGATGCCAGTACTGGATTTCTGTCAGACTTCAAAGGGCGCCATGACCATTCTTTGACGGCATATCTTCCTCTTTGGATCGCAAAACTTATCCGCCGGGCTTGGCAGCAACCATGGTCTTTACGAGCCAAGGGCTGCGACCAGAAGCCTCTTTGCCTTGCCAAAACCTGCCTCCTGCTTCGCATTTCGCCGACGACGGAACATACCACGGCTAATGACTAGTTTAATATGGCCAATTTCATATTAAACCCAGCATTCCAGCTCAACTGGTCGGTATATGTCATCGCTGCAGGAACTGGTGAATGACGTGATACAATACGGGCAGAGAGCGGGGAATTGTGCCGGTTGTCCTGCTCTGTCGTATCTCTTTGGGACGAGATGCCAGCGGTTATACATACGCGATACTCCTTGAGGAAGGGGACCGGTCTCAGATGGCCTTCGGCGATGGGCTTCCTCCTTCCCTAGTCGCCCGCCCTTCCACGCGGCCAGAATGGACTCCGCCCTGCTGGGTACCATTGGCTGCAGCCAAGCTGCTCCTGTTGAGTACATACTGTTACAATAACTTGGTGGTAACTGGTTCTTTTCTTCACAAAATAGGGATTCCTACAAGACAAAGCCAAGCAAAATGGTGAAAGCACTAGCTAGGTCGGTCAGGCAGGAAGTAGAGCAGCACGCGTACGTTACGCAAAGTTGGGCCGCCCTCGTCAACCAGGACCCCTATTCGGGGTGCCTCCCTACGTCGAGCCCTCGGGACTGAGACGGCGCCAACTCGTCCAAATCCTAAGACAACAATGTCCAAGTCTCCAAGACAACAACGAGGCATGAGCCCCACAATGTCAAGGCCCGGATGGTTCTTCAGCGGGAGGGCAGGGAGCGGCTCATGAGTCTGGGACGGAAGAGCACGGCTTGGGTCGCCAAACATGCCTAGGTAAGACAAAGAAAGAGAAGGTGGTGGTTGGAGGACGAAGGGGCATCGGCTAGCTGCTTTGAATTACACCAATTCGGCTCTCCAGACAACCAGACACGGGGACTCCAGGGACTCCAGGGACTGGCATCTCAGATTTGCTGCGTTGGATGGGCAGCTACAGCCTCCGACTGACACTTGCTGACAGTCTCATCACCAGTCTAGAACCACCCGTCATCTCGATCGTGAGCTTTATCGGAGTCGAAATAAGGGACAGTCGATTGCGCCCTGATTAGGACTGACGGCGGCTTGTGGGGGCTTTCACTAAGCCTTCTTGGGGCTGGGAAGGGGAATTGAAGGTCACGATCTGGGTGGAGCAGTGGAATGGGGGGACCCCCCCCGGCTTGGCTTTTGGTTTTGGCGTTAGTTCGGGGAGACGAAGAGTTGGAGAGTGGCAAAGGCAGAGGAGAGAAGGGCGAGTGTGCTCTTGATAGTCAAGGAATCAGTATTGCAGGTGCGCCCTTGTGCTAGTATGACGACGACTTCCTCTCAAGGTGCAAAGGGACTGAAAAGGCCTTGTATCTGTGCAAGTTTCGTTGAGAGTTGGCGGAGCAAACCGCTCCGCCCAACCCCTCCTTTTGGGCTCTTGTTGAGGGTTTGCTCGCGCTCTCCGTCACTCGCTCCCTCGCATCGCACACCGCACAAGTACCTTCTAGCCTTCACCTTGTCTCTCTAGGCGGACCGGGGTAGGCGGCATCGCTGGGTCATGGTCTGGCTCGACCTGCCCTCCCGTCCCCATGATCTGCGCACACGCGGCGGGAAAAGAAAAAACCCAGGCGAAAATGGGCCATCCGGACCAATGCAAAAAGGCGGGCGATGCGAGCCATCGAGTTTAATCGTCGGCAGTAGCATCGAAGCAGGCCAGCAAACCAGCAAGCAGAACAAACAGTAAGCCACCCGCATCTTCGGAGCTGTTCGACCGGTGCGGGCGGGCGCGGGATGCTTTGCGATGCCGTCTGCCACAATGGCAATTGTGTTTCGTTTCTTATTTTTTTTTTTAACCGCTCACCCTTGCTTTGCGAATAGATACGGGTAGTGCAGGATAGTTGGTTCCAATCCATGCTTCGTAGGCCTATTCGTAGCATCTTTCACCCTCGCATCGCCCAAGATGCTCCCTTGAGCACGATTCGCCTCGACACACGCGGTATTGTTGCTGTTATTGTTCTACTATTTCTATATCGAATGCAATATCATATAGATCGCGCCGTAGATATTGTGTCGTATCTGTAAGTGCAGTACTTGGGCGAATAGTCGCCCGCTTCATGAACCGCTCCTTCCCTTCCACTCATGCCCTCACGTCTCACCCCTCCCGCTCCTGCTCCTTCCTCTCCGTCTTTTCCCTTTTCCTTCTCTTCTCGTTGCAATTGCGGCTATTCGTTCGTACAGTATCCGTAGTCCTGCTACTACTCTGTTCGCCTTCTCCACTTCCTCCACTCCGTCCACAATCTTCCTCCTCTTTCCTCATTATCGTTCTCATCATCGGCTTCTCCCTTGCGTGGCCTTATTAGGTTCGTCCGGTCTCGTCCTCTCTCGTCCTATCAATTTTCCTCTTGCCACCGCCCTACTGTGCTCTCTCTCTCTGTGTCTGCATCTCTCCATTAGTCGCACTATCCCTCACGCAAAGCAACACACACCGCACACAGACACATACACATACACACACGCATGCACGGGCACACGCACAACTTCGCTCGCTGTTTCTCCTCCAAGACGGTAACACGCATCCGCCACCACTATCGGCCCTGTCTCGCTCATCATTCCTCTCATATGAGATATCCCTTGGTCTCTCAGGGAATCGCCCACTCTGCTCCATCTCCATCTCCATCTCCATCCTCGCCCTCACCTCTACCCGCACCCGCACCCGCACATTCCGGCCCTGGCGTGCTACCTGGCGAACGGCGACCTGCCCTTGTTTGGCCTGCTACATGTAAAGAACGACAGCTGCCCGCCTTTCTGTTCAACCATCCACATCCGCTCGTCGCCTCCGCTTGCGCTCTCCGGGTCTTTACTCTTTGCCCTCCCTTTCCCTCTCTCCCTCCCTCCTTTCCACTCTCTCCCCTCTCTCCCACACACGCTTCATCTCTTCCTTTTTTCCCCTCTCTCCTTACGTGGCTCCCTCTCCCTCCTTTTTACACATAATTGTTTGTCTTCTTCCTTCATCTACCTCTTCTTCGCCATCCCCTTCCAACTTGCACAAAATCTCACCGAAATACCAATCAGTCACGACATCTTCTCCCTTCGGATCTCGACCATCGAACAGTTGTCTATTCCCTCGAGGTCCTGCCATACACGACAATTAACTTATTCACCGCCTTCACCAAGTCACCTTCCGTATCTACAACTTTTCAAATCCTTCAGCTAATACGGCCTCATATTTTTTTCGTCTTCCTTTTGTACATGCCGTCACAATCCCGCTACTAAAGTTCTGCCGTATCAATCTATAGATCGGATCGGTTCTTAGATCATCTCGTCGCATAATTGCTCTCTCAACAGATGACCGGGATCTTGCTACGTCTCTCAACATCTACCACACACCTATTACACACCGAGAATCTACCCGCACACGCGACATACAGCATTCGCCCGCCGACGCTGACACAAACTTCATCCACATATAACGGCCGCACGCACAGAAAAATTTTACTATCCACGTCAACTTGATAATTTGAGCCTGATATTACAGAAAGGAATTTTGCATTACTCTTTACAAAAAGAAAGAAGAAAAAAAAATCTACGCCCCGAGGTGGTCAAAGATCCTTGTTCCATCCTCACCTGCGACTGTTGCCGCAACAGTTCGAGATCTGGTACAATCCAAACCCCGCGAGTAAGTACCCTTGCGCTCCACCGCCTACAGACGAAGGAGAAGGGCAACACCAGTCGGTCTCGGGTCTGCAAAGTCCCGTTGGTCTCTTGCATGTCTTGTTTTTCGACGTTGTCTGACCCCTGGTTCGAGGAGATGCTCAGCCCTCAGCCTTACCATCCCCATCTCCCCAAGGTTGCCCCTGCCCCGTCTTTTTCGCGCCTCCGCAGTGCTTGCTCCAGTCCAGCTCAGTTCAGTGCGTATTGATGTGCGCTGACCCCATATAAAGCTCCCATCCTCTTGTCCCAAACAACAACTACCGCATCCTCCTTATCTGCCGTGGCATCTCCTACGCTATCCTCATCATCGCCATCTTCGCACGCAGAACTTCGCGCACTCGATATCGACCTCCAGATACGTCGCCTCCCAGCCATCGAGCAGCCATCGAGATAGCGCGCCCTGGTCCGTCGCCTCCCACTGGCGCCCTCGCCCAGACCCCCGTCTGAAGTGTGTCCCACTGCCGAGCCTTGGTAGTGTTAAGCCCCATCGGTCGCTCTAAAACACAACCCTCCTCGCGCCAGCACCAGCGCCAGGCCCAAGTGCTCCCAAAAAGCCCAGAGACCAGCGGCCGCAGCCGCCCTTGTTCCTCGACGCTCAAACTCGAGAAAGGGTGCAACAGCCCAATCAGACCAGACCCCGACACCGCTGAAAACTGTCCTCCCGTCGAAGCCCTGCAGCTTTGAGCCCAACAACCACCAGCCGACTCATTTGTATCCCATCATGTCCACTACGGTACGTTCTTCCTCTTCGGTCGCGTTCCCCGATATATACCCCCTTCCTTTACCGACCCGTCCTCGTCCCCCTGGCCGACGGCTTGAAGCTCGGAATGCGACGTCACAGGCTTGTGTGTCTCAACCATGCGCCAAACTAGCGCATTGCCGGACGCGGCCCTTGATTCGCCCTTGCCCTCAAGTCCACGTTTAACGACACCATGCTTGCTCTCGTGCTCTTCCAACCCTCCCTCGAAAAATTCAATCCCCGACGCAATCACGTCGCAAACAGCCATTGTCACCGTCTTTCTTCCTTCGCATGCTAACGAGTCACGCCATCGTCTAGACACGATCGAGGGCATACGGAATCCACGCCATGCCCACGAGTTCGGGCGACAAGTCGCAGCAGCAGCAGCAGCAGCAACAGCAGCAACCGCCGCCGCAGCAGCCCATGACTACTTCCTCTGGCTTTGCTGGCAATCTTTATCCCAATGAGAACATATGGTCAGCCTCCATCGCCACGGCCAGAGACCGATCTTTTGTGTCGAAAGGTGCGTCGGGCGTGCATGCCCTGACTCGAACCCCTCACATGCTCACCCACAACCCAGATTCCGAAGAGAGCCACGCAGGCTCCGGCGCCCTCAACACGAACATTTCCAACATTGAGTCCGACGTCTGGGGCCCTTGGAAGAACGAAAACCCACCTCGATCGACCAGCACCTCCCCCAACCGGACCCGAGATGGCGCCATCTCCAACTCGGCGTTTTACGAGCCCACACACTCTTCCATGACGATGAATAAAGGAGGCTTCAACGGCGGCAACAATTTTCAGGAAGAGTCCAACGGACACAACGGCGCTTTCAATTCCCAGAAGCGCGGGTCTCAAGAGGCCGCATACATGGATACGAGGGCCAGCTACAGCGCGGCCCGCGATTCCAACGTCCCACCGTCGCGCCAGTCCCAGGGCTCACCGGCGGCATACTCTGATCTGTATGCACATGGACGCGGCCACACTCCCAGCAGTTCGATTCAATCGCAGCGGCCAATGCCTACGCACACGTCTTCGTTTCAGAACCAGTCAGCGAACCAGCGGGCCTTCAACTTCAACAACAAGCAGCAGATCGACATCGACGACGACCTGTCACGCCAGTTTAGCCGACGTGTCACGCTCGACAGCACCACCGCCAGCTCTGCGTCCCCGAGCTTCAACCCAGCGTCGCAACCTTTTCAGATGAACCCCGGGTCGCAGTCCTGGGTGAGTGAACCAAGCTCGGCTCGGTTCAACAGCAGCATCGATTTGACTTCGGATGCGCTCGCCTCCCAGTTTCAGACTATGAAGCGACCTTCCGTCGATCGTGTCTCGCCCTTGCCAAGTTATCGCCTGGAGAACAGCCCGAGGAGTTACAACGCGCAGACTGCGGACTCGTGGAGCGACCGACCATCCTCTCGAGACCCGCGGTCGGAGTCTAACCGGAGGACGCCCGTGCAGTACGCACCCCATCTCGCGCCATACTACGCGAGCCAATATCCCTATGCGGGCTTTAGCTCTCAATACAACGCCCATTTGCTTGATGCCTATGGTCAGAGCCTTCGTCCCGCCATTCTCAACGGGTACAGTCTTGCACAGCTCCAGACCGGCTATGCCCTCAGTGCGAACATGCAGATGCGGTCGGTGCGGGACCAGGATCCAGTGAAGGGCGTCCGCAGCGCTCTTCTGGAGGAGTTTCGAGTCACCTCCAAGTCGAACAAGCGTTGGGAATTGAAGGACATCTACCAACACGTCGTTGAATTCAGCGGAGATCAACACGGTTCGAGATTTATCCAGGGAAAGTTGGAGACGGCCAACAGCGACGAGAAGGACCAGGTCTTTCGAGAGATTGAGCCCAATGCCATTCAACTAATGAAGGATGTCTTTGGCAACTATGTTATACAAAAGTTCTTTGAGCATGGAAACCAGGTCCAGAAGAAGGTCCTCGCGGAGAAAATGAAGGGCAAGGTTCTTGACCTATCGATGCAAGTCTACGCATGCCGCGTTGTCCAGAAGGTAAGCTCAGCTACCTTGCCTATTGTTGACGAATGCTAACGATGAAAAGGCATTGGAGCACGTTCTGGTAGAGCAGCAAGCAGAAATGACCAAGGAACTCGAAGTTGACATCGCCCGAACCATTCGCGACCAGCACGGCAACCATGTCGTCCAGAAGGTGATTGAGCTTGTGCCGCGCCAGCACCTCGACTTCATCATGAAGGCTTTCAAGGGCCACGTGACAGCTTTTGCCTCGCACACGTTCGGATGCCGCGTCGTCCAACGCATGCTGGAGCATGGCACCGAAGACGACAAGGCCCAGATCATGGCGGAGCTTCACCACTCCTTCTCGCTTCTCATCACGGATCAATTCGGCAATTACGTGGCGCAGCATGTCATTCAGAACGGAAATCGCAAAGACCAGGCCAGGGTCATCCAGCTGGTCATTTCCCAGCTCCTGACTCTGTCGAAGCACAAGTTTGCCTCGAATGTGGTCGAGAAGTGCATCGAGTTTGGCACAGATGAGCAGAGATCGGCCATTCGGGAACAGCTCATGGGGATTGGGAGCGATGGAACCAGCGCTCTCCAGCAGATGATACGGGACCAGTATGGCAACTATGTAATACGTGAGTGCACTTCCCAGCAAGTCAACCTCCAACACGGGTGCTAACAGGTTTACAGAAAAGCTTCTCACCCAGCTTGAGGGGGCTGAGAGACAGGTGTTGGTTGAAGAGATCAAGTCTCAGTACTTCGTCTTGAAGAAGAATGGTACCTCACGGCAGCTGCAGGCCCTCGAGAAACTTCTTGGCCTCGGGGCGGGCAACACTCCAGTCAAGTCGGTGGCCACGGTGGCCCAGACGGATTCGTTGGTGCCCACGCCCGGCCTCACCAACGAGAGCACCAGCCCTCGTAGCAGTGGCCCTCCCAGCACGACCTCGAGCGCAATGGACACCCCTGCCGACTATGCCAAGGACTCATCCGCGGAAGGCGTCTCTCTCCTTACCAACGACGGGGAGGCATAGCCAGTTACCTCGTACGCGCAACTGTATGTCCATTCGGCAGGCAGTTTCTCTTCTTGACTTGTATTATGAGTTAACCGAAACCTTTTCACGGTTGAAGACGGCACAAAGGCTAGACAGTCGACGAATCAGGCTCCGGGTGGCCATGCACACTACCCGTCTCTTTTCACACGGAATATATGGCATCATTCTTATGATTTCACTAATACATCATAGCGGGAGAAGGAGCGTGTACATCAAACTTCTCACAGCGTTGTTTCTCGGAGACACGGTTTCGAATGCACAAAGTATCAGTTCTGGATATCTATTCGGACGAGCGGTAGGCGGAGGCGACGGACATGGTTTCGTAGTCCGGGCATGTCGTCCTCGGGGAAACGGAACAAAAAACTCGGGCAGAGTAATAGTGGTGGTGTTGATTCTCTCTGGGTTGCTCTAGGGTGTTTTGTTTGTTTTCAGAGGTATAAGTTGGGATGTGAGTAATGCAGGGGTAAGGTAGATGGCTAGAGTAGGTCTAGACTTGGGCTGGTCAGGGGAATCACGGAAATCACGGGTAATAAAAGAATCGATCGTATCGATAGGGTCTCGCTTGATTGGACTGGGTTGGGGTTGGTGGAATGGGAGTCGGGTTAGTTGTGAGACATGCGAGAGAACAAGGGAAAGCAGGCTGACCATAAAGTTCCTTGAGTAAGTTAAGAGATGGAAAAGAAGATGTGCGTTGAAACTTGAGTGATACGATGAGGTGTAGGGTAAGAAACTGAGGCTATCATGGGGCCGGCTACAATCGGCGCCACTCTCCTTGCTTGGTCGGGATGACGCCACGTGCAGGGCAAGCTTATTCGTCAACCAAGGCAGGTACGGCGCGGCAGTTGCCGGCTCCGCCCAGTCCCATGGAATCTGTTCGTAGATTATGAGTGTTGCTCATTCATCCCTCAACCAACATTTGACTTCACCCTTCCTCATGGGTCGTCTTACCCAATCCCGATAGCGCGCCTCCCCCAATCTTTCTTCATCTGCTCTGCCATGGCGGCCGCAGCTCGCTTGACGTTTCTGAGCCCGCAAGCGCTGCGAGCCGTTCGCGCGGGGTGGCCCCCTCGTGCCGGCGTCGCGGGAGGCCTTGCTCGGCACAGAGGCACCTTTGCCAGGAGGCGAGGCAAGGCCGTCGAACCGAATCCGCTGCACGCTGCCAAGTCGCGCGTTGCCAATCCCCTGCCAAATGCCGTCGCCGCCGCTGCGCCGGCGGCCATTGGGACGTCCACGATGACTCCCCGCCAACCGACCGAATCCCCCGACCCTGCATTGCTGGCCGGCTCGGCCAATGTGAGCACCGCCGCCTCGACGGTACCTACTGAGCAATCGACTGCGACGCCGACGCCGACTCGGAAGAATGCACCGAAACCGGATGCCGAACAGATTGCCGACGAGGAACGGGCTCGACCGGCCCGGGACGAAGTCAAGACCAGCGGTCCTCTGGAAGCGGTCCTCCACATGCAGCCCCCGGAGGGCACGGAGAAGCAAGGTCCGGCCCTGGCGCCGCCGCCATACGTCCACCATTTCGACACATACACGCTGGTGAAGGAGTTGATAAAGGGTGGTTATACGCAGGAGCAGGCGACGACGTCCATGAAGGCGATCCGCACGTCGTTGGCGCAGAACCTGGATGTCGCGCAGTCTACTCTGGTCAGCAAGAGTGACGTGGAAAACGTGAGACCTGACGCAGGACTTGGTCATACCTGGTAGCTAATAATTTCGATAGGAGACGTATCTCTTTACGGCAGCGTGCTCGGAACTCAGCACTGAAGTGAAGAACAATCGAAGACTCGAAGAGGAGCAGCTGAGACAACAGCGAACGCATCTGCAACACGAGGTGGACATTTTGACGCAGACATTGAACCAAGAGATCTCGACGCTCAATGACAATGTCAGGGGCATGTTCAACGACCGTAGGATGGCAGTCCGGGAGGAGCAAAAGGCGGTTGAGAGTTCTGTGCGTCCAGCCGTTGTCAATTATGGCGACCTTTGCTGACAAGACAGGTTCAACAAATCAACTACAAGATCAGCATCCTGCTCAGCAGCGACGCCAAGTCGGATATCGAGGCGGTGCGATGGATCCTGATTCGACGATCGGTTCTGGGGATTCTCTTCATGGCAGTCCTTACCTTGAGCACGCTGCGCTATGCGACGTATGTGAGCCACGAGAGGCAGAAGGAGGCAGAGCGGAAGAAGACTCGCGAGGAGGAGATTCGACGAAACGGCGGGAAGCGAGATCGCAGCGCCGACGCCGACGCGGCGGCGATCCTGGCAGCCAACTGATGGCTGGGAGGCTCAATTGACGATGACAGAGACGAGCCTTTTAAGTTTCTTTAGGTTTTCTTTTTCTTTGTACCGATACCCTTTAGACTTGGGAGAGGAGATGGATTTGACACTGCACACGCACGGTTGGGATTGGATATGATAGACTGGATGGAACCTTGGTTAGAGGGTAAACTAGGGGGTAGGAGACATGGGGGAGTATTGTGTACACCAACGCTGGCATTGACGAGCAGATTTCCTAGATGTAAAATATGACGAGTCGGGACTTTTGAATAGAGACGTTGCATAAAGTTGAAGTGAAAAGACGGCGAGGCCTGTGACAATAGCAGGCAGACTTCTTTAGGAGCAACGGCGAAACCAGCAAAAATGTAGAGCGCCCTAAAACAAAAATAAACTGGATGGCACGGTGAGACAACTGCTCCCGGCAGGGCTTGAACCTGCGACCTTCGCATCACCAATGATTGCACGAGGCAAGTATTAGTACGAAGCTCTAACCAACTGAGCTACGGAAGCCGTCCAATGACTTTGGATTGGAAAAGTAGGCGCTATTGCAGAATAGTAAGTGTTTCGAGGGTAGGTATGAGACGGGATTAGAAGAATAAGAATTGATTAGAAGAATAAGAATGAAAAAGAGGTGCTGTGAGGATTGTGAGGATTGCCAGAGGGGGCTGCGATATTTGTAATGCTGAAAAAGAATGGTTGCCATTGGCTTTGTTTGTTGCACTTTGACGGAACATTGTCTTGCATGCACGAAAGCACGTGCGATTAAGCTCCCCACGCGTCTTGTCTTTATCGTCCCGTCACGTCTCTGCGACCCATCCCGCCCATCATCACGACCAGCACGTCAGCAGTCTGCCACCCGGACAGCAAGACGAACAATGGCGTCGCGTTCGCAACCCGACGGGCCTCCGGCAGTGAATCCTCCGCAGGACAACCCGGAACCCATGGACCAAGACGCCGCGCCGGCCGACGCACCGAACCTCGACCCCGCGCAGCAGCAGCAGCAACAACCACACCCTGCGCCCACGAAAACCACCACCGACGACAACAACGAAGCACCACCACAACCACCAGCACAAGACACCCAAGGCGAAAACAACACCAACACCGCCGACACAGAAGAACCCCCTCAAGCATCACCCCCCCCTCCAACGCGCCACACCCCCATCGCGCCCGGCCCCCGCGCCGCCCGCCTGCAAGAGCTCTACGCGCAGCGCCTCCGCCGCACGCTGGCGAAACTGGGTTGGGCCAACTTTGCGGGGTGCTACCCGACGGTGGCGAATAAGGCGGAGGGGGTGCTGCGGCAGGTGCAGGCGCAGATGGTTGATAAGTTGGGGGAGAAGTGCGAGGTGTGCATCTTTCTTTTCTGCCTTCGGGCGGGGGAGTGCTAGGGATTCATGAGGGGGGATGAGGAGGGGAGTGCTGACTGGAAAACAGAAAGAATTCGAAAACATCATGGTCGCGAGACAAGTCGTCCCCAAGCTCAACGACCTCGAACACCTCATCAGCGATGCCGCCGCCCGCCGCGCCGAAGCGGAATCCACCTCCCCAGCCTCTCTGCCAACACCGTAACCTCTCCTTTCCCCTCAAACCACCCAGCAGCTAATCCTTTCACAGCCCCCACCTCCTTCCCCCAGAAACCATCCTCGCCGCGCACCTCCACCCCTCCCTCGCCGCGCACCAGTCCCAGCTCAACGCGCGCCTGCAAACAACCCAATCGCAAAACGCCCTCCTGCACGACCAGGTGCGCCGCCAGCGCGAAGAGATCGCCTCCTTGCTCGACCGCCTCGATGTGGTCGTCGCCGACGTCCGCGCCGCAAACGACGCCCTGAGACCCGTGGTCGTCGACGACGACTTGGCCGCCGAGACGAGGGAGAACTTGCTTGCTGTTGAGGCTGCGGGACAAAAGTTATGAGACAGAATATATATACAACGAGAGGCCTCGTTACCACCACGAGGAGAAACAGCGACTGCAATAATTAGGGCGGATCTGGAAAATGCTTTGGGAATGTTAATGATACCACCTTCTATGCCAACGGCGTCTCCATGTACCATTTTCTCTACACTACTTCAACACACAATACCACATGACAACAACGAGCACCACCAGGCCTCAAGCCCGCGCTTCAATTCCATCCGTCATGTACAGTCCGCGCCATCGCGTGCCAAGATGTGATATATACAAATGACATGTCCAAGAGTCTACATGTTTACCACCAACAAGTCATTCAATGAGCTTGAGCTTAAGACGATATACACAAGAAAAAAGCTAAAAACGAAAAACTCCAGCCGACGTACCCCAGACCCCGCCACGGCTATGCACCCCCCATACGCCAGATATGCAACATAATAAAAACAAATAGAAAACACTAGGAGAAATGGCCGCATGGCTCTTTATGTTGAGTCGGTTAATGAGATGTCTGGTAGGTTCGAGATGAATCGATATGTCAGGGTTCGATTCCCTTCGTCATAATTGTTGATGTAATAAGAATATGTCGATGCGATTTTAATAACCGTAGTCCGTAGAATGCTCCTGAATCCGATGTGACCGTGAAATGCTCCGAAAGTGCCGTGAAAAGAACCGGGCCATAACTCGTCGATGTGTCCTCGCGACTCGAGATCTATATCCTCCTGTTTTCTGTGTGAACGGCCTGCCAAGCACCAAAGTAATCATCGATTTCGCCATACTCTGGGGGCAATACTCGGACCATACGACCCGTCGCCCAGTCCACATACCACTGCTTGCCCTTGCTGATGATGTAGTTGGACTTGCGTGGGCTTCTGAACAGCAGATTGCTGTAGCAAAGCTTGGCGTACAGCATGTCGTGGGCGACCGACCAGTTGTGCTCTGGAAACCATTTGCCCGAACCGGGATCGATCTCGAGAGCGGGGTACGACGTGGTGCTGAGCCGATGGATTGGGTCGATTCGAGGCGGCGGTTCCCAGGTATCCTGGTGCTCGGCGGCATCCAACTGTGGCTGTGCTGGAGCTTCTGACGGTACCAGAGTCGAAACGTCGGACGGCCGCCGCTCCATCGGGGCCGCCGAAGCCTCTTCACGTTGATCCTGAATCTCAAGTTCTGACAAGTCGAGCATGGTCGGGGTCGGATCCTGGCCACGGAACCAGCGGAGGCGTTGGACCCTGGGTATCGACATGTCGCGAGGAAAGTCTCGATCGTCTATGGGGGTGGCCACGTCGATGGCAGCGAACAAGCCCTCCAACCACTTGATAAATGTGCTCAACTCGACACACGAAAGAAGGAACTGGTCCGTCTCTGCACGAATACGAATCACATACCGACGCCTAACGCAACATGTCAGCATGGTCCATCCGTTGATTTCCACTTAGCTTCCGGTTCAACTCACTTCTTGTAGTCGGCAGCAATGCCAGCATCCGCGTAGAGCAAACTGTAAGAGTGTTCGAGCTTCGCCTTCTTCATCCACGGCGGGTTGTCGGGGTCAATAGACGGACCATCGTTGCGCGTCCTGCCCCAGTTCCAAGTCTTCTTGACGTCGTAAATGTTGAGTGCGGTCCCCTGGAGCGTGACGAATACGTTGTGCCACTGGCGATCTTCGGCTCTTTTTGTCGTGTTTTCGATCTCATGTTTCTTGCAGAAGACACCTTGCAGTGTTATCGATGAGTTGTAGGCCGGCAACTCTTCTCCCCCTTCACCCTCGTCGACGGGACAGTGGCTCTCTTGGCCGCCCCTGTCAGTCGCAACCTCTTTCCCCTTGCCTGACACATTTCCATGGCGCGAAGTAGACGGCTTGGGCGAATCGCACTGGTACGGGGGCGGCAGCGAGGGACGGCGGGGACCTATCATGATCTTCTTGTACAGCAGGTCCTCTTCCATCGATACACGCCGCCTCTGAGGCGGCGATTCAGGCTCTGTCGGAGATGGTCCATGGTCCTCGGCCGGGACCCTGAAGGGTTCCATGGGAGGGGATGGGCGACTTATATAAGACGGGCTCTTGACTCTGTCCACACCGAAGCGGAGCGGGTAGAGCGGGACAAGTCTTCGGGATCGGGGCGTGCGACAGTGCGACTCAAGGAACTGTCGCCGCAGGAGTCTCCGTAGAGTGCGACAGGCTGAAGAGAGTGATCATAACGACCCGCACTGGAGCTCAGTGGAGAGAGGTTGAAAGAAGGAGAGAACTCAAAGGCCAACAGAGAAGAAACGACGTTGAGGCGACCGTCAGCGTGGAGCCGGGAGGAGGCTTGTCCGTCATGAATGGAAGGACACCAGACGCAACAGAAGCGCAAGGGGGGTCCCGAGGACAAGGCCTGAAAAGGGGCGTGAGCCGAGTGAAACGAGAAAATGGTGCGCTCGGCGGGACAAAGCTCAGAGGGAGGGGAGAGAGCGAGAGAGCGAGAAGGAAGAAAGGCGACAGGGCAGCCTGGGGTGTTGAGATGGGGATGGAAGGGGCGTGGAACGTGGAACACGGCGGCTCTTTTGTTCGAAACTAGGATCGCAGGGTCAGGGCGACGACGACTGCGGAAGAGGGCTCCACGTTTCTGGTCGCGGAACGAGAGAGGGAGTGGAGAGGCAAACGGAACTCCGAATGGATCGAGAACCGGGGAATAATAGAAGACGATCCTCAAGCCTGGCGTCGACAGCGCAGCACGAGCAAGACAGTTGAAGACAAGAAGTCACAGACCAAGGAGGTGAGAAGAGTGAGGTGAGGGTGTGTGGATCGTGGCACCGGCGCAAAGTGGCGAGACGGCGCGACCGAAGAAGACGGGAGCAAAGTGGCGGGAGGACCTTTGATTTGTCTGCGAAGTCGTGAAGCGTGACTTGGGTGAGAAGCTTGTTTGCGCGAGAGTCTTCGGTATCCAGCCTAAAAAAAATTAGTCTTGATTCTCTTCATCAATGGGTCCGATGAGATGGAGCCGGCGTCCGGGATGATGGGTTTGCGAGCCGCAAAGGGTCCTGCGCCTGCGCTTCAAAGGGACGCACCTTTGGATACGTGTGATGTTGGAGGTGGAAATGGACGTCGATCAGTCAATGCCTTGGAGTCGCGAAATGGACGTGGACGCTGATAGGGCACGGTACGATGCAGATACAGCAGGTACGTGGTATGTACCTGCCTCGGATGGATGCGATAGGTTCAGACGTGGAGGGAAGGGACCGACGGCACGGCCAGGTACCGTCGGGGAAGGCGCGATTGAGGCGGCTTGCCGTCATACAATACGGATACGTACCGGATACAAACCCCGAACGGAGGCTGTTACAAGATGAAGACAAAACACACGACGAATGGAGCAAGGCTACGCGGACAGCGGGAGGCGCAGTAATGTCTACCTTCCTGCCCGTAATGCTTGCTGCTTGCTGCTGCTTGCTGCGTTGCTTGCTAAGTTGTTATGAAGAGGTATCCGGAGGTATCCTTCTAAACTCCTGATTCTCATTCTCGACCTGGCAGGTCCGACCCCCGACCCAACTTCGAACCTGCCCCCCCGGCCCCTCTCCCGCCAAAAGGTCCCCCGGGCGCGGTGTCACGGGCCCACAGAACCGCAGACGCCCCACGCTTGCACGCTGCGACAAGTCGACGAAGAAGCTGGGTTATCGATTCGCTGGGTCGTTTGTTCATGAGAAAAAGGATCCCCATTCCTTCTTTTCCCCTTTGCGCCCTTTTGAGCTTGTGGGGAAATCATGGCTTATGCCAAAACGAGTAGGTGAGTTGTTCGTTAAAGAACGGATGTTGCGGCACGCTCCATTGCGACGTGCAGCTTTTGGGGGCTTTTTGTCCGAGATTGAATTTTTAATAAGCCTTCGTGCTAAGGGGGGGGGGGAGGGGAGACCTTTTGAAGAGGGCATCTCCGCAGCTGATTACCTGCTGCAAAGAAGGATTCGTCGAGTGCGACCGTGGACGTCCACGGCTGGGTACGGTACACGGAGACAATACGGATGGTACTGTAGCTATTCCTCCGTATTACTCATTCTTTTCATACAGTAGTCTCTCAATGGGCGAGATGCACAGATCGTCCGAACTCTTTGTACCCCCTTCCCTCGTCACTCGGCCGGGACGTCTCAAAAACTTGGCGTTTTCTGGGCCATGGCGTTGGGCTTAATCAATCGCCGCCAGTTGCTGCTGCAAGTCATTTTTCATGGCTGAGCGAAGTTTGGGGTCTAGATTTATTCTCGCTAATATATATTTCCTTTTTCTATCGACGCAGTCTACGAATATGTACGAATACTCTCTATGAGTGTCCATCGACTCGCTTCCATATGAATATTCATTCAACCATGACTGCAACTCATCATCTCCGTAACTCTTTCCCGTCCGTCTTTTTCAGCCTGCGACGTACTTAGGTACCTTACCTAAGGTATTGACAGCAACGAAGGGGAATATTTTTTTTTTTTGGTCAAAAAAGGCCCGAGCTGCTGGGTTAAGGAACTTTTGCTGTGGCCCTTGGCACCTTTGAAAAGGCGGGCAGCCCACACCAGAAACAAACCCACGACAACCAGACCGCATCAGACAAAGCCCGAGAGGCCCCAGTCCGTTGTCTCATCATTGTCGTCGTGATCATTCTGGTCTGCAGTCATAACCTTTTAGAGTTTACTCTTCCACGTAAGTTATTACGGGAGCATAGCAGCGATCAGTCTCACGACTTTACTAGTACGATACGTACAGATTATCTCCTATACTTGTCAATGCCGTGTTGTTCCTAATAATAAATAGACGGTGTTAATATAAAACTAACATCCCATCGACATATCTAGGTGGTCACCTGTCCTCCTTCTCCATCCCTGCCCTGTCTTGCTCTTCTTCGCTCGTGCCTCCATCGCCAGATCCTTCGCCCTATTCTCGCCTTTTTTTCTCCGCCAACTGGGTTCGCGGGCCGCATCCTCGGAAGGCCAGAAATGGAATTATGCAAGTGTTTGACATCCGCCCCGTCACTTCCTTCTCCATTCTACCGTTCGAACCAACTCCGACGCAAGTAGGAAACGAGCTTCCAAAGGATTGTGTAAGCAACATGAGAGAGGACCAACAAGCACTCACCCCCGTCCCGCAATATTGGCACACAGTAAAAGTCGGGATAGGCTATCCGTGTCTCTCTCCTAAACTCCGTAGGTAGGTTGTGTGGGAATGAGAAAAAGAGCGCCGTTGAGAGGAGGGGATGCAACCCTACCCAACCCTCCCCCAGATCGGACAACAGAAAGCCAAGCAATGCATTTCATCCCAAAAAGCCGCATGTCGGATCGAGCGACCTTCTTTTCTCTCTCTCTCTCTCTCTCTCTCTTTATCCCCGTTTTGTTACACAGCATGCTTGCTTCTGTTGGTTCTCCATCGTCCGGAGTTATCCAAAGGATCCCGGGACCGCAACCTCACACGTATGTAAAACTTGCATGTTTGGTAGACTACCTATGACTATGCAACCCCAACACGGTGACTTGTTGTTTTGAGACACGCTCTCAAGTCCACCCCTCCCCCCTTTTCTCGAAATGCAAGCAAGGGGAAAAATCATGGCTACGCCATGCTGCCTTAGATGCCGATCCCCCCATTCCGCCATCTCCCGTCCCGTCTGCCCCTTTGGCTGTTCCCATCTCGAGCAAACAAATCCAAAACTCCCCTTTCCCCCCATCCCCCCAGCTTCTCTCACCCTTCAACCGGATATTTCGGCAAGCCCCCTCTTCTTCTCCGGCGACCTGACTCACCTCGGAGAGCCGCAATGGCCAGCACCCCCCTCTTCCTTCGGACATGCCTATCCATCAGATTACCGTTACCTATCCAGTCTCCTCTCTTCCTATAACGTATTCCATAGGACTAAGAACAACTTCGAACCAACACAGATTCCCGTTTTGAGAAGGTCGCAGCGGGACTTTTTTTTTGCATCCCCATCTCTCATCCGATGCCGACACCCCCGGCATCGTGAGACCTCACCCCCTCCGAGAAGCCCGCCTTCCCTCGACCACCCCGACCACCCGACCTCAACGTCCGCCGCGACGACCGGCCCGGGGAAACAACTCATCAATCATTACGTACTTCGCCTGCTGGACTATTCAAAAGTCCTTTCATGACGTCCATGCTCTAACGTTAGATGATGACCTGATCGACCCAACCATGCCACTCGTCTTCACTTCACCTCGACCGAGTCGCTGTCTTCATGCCCCAGCCTTGTCGAGCTTTGCTTTACCTGTTCCGTCATGACGCGGCATAATTTTGCTTCTCATTCAATCCATATTGAACATTTAGTGCCATCACTTTTGCCTCCTAGGTAGTCACCCGTCAGTTGCCGGCCGAAACATACACTGATATTCCGTCTTTGCCAACAATAGAACCTACAGATACAGTTCTTGTCCCAGCTCGTCCAGGCCAGTTCATCTTCCACCCTGGTGAGTTTCCCAATGCCCGTGTTCCTGTCCATCATCTCGTCCTCCACGCCCTATGCACTATCCGACTCCAGCCTCTATCCCCCACCCCGTTCGCTTTTGAAGTGTATAAATATACACGACCATTAGGTGTAAGAATGAAACATGCCAAAAATCCGAGCCACCACCTTAGGACCCTTTCTTTTCCCATTTTTGCTGAATCCATGAGCCAAATCGTCGGTCGGGGAGGATTAGATGCAGCGCGCAAAGCAGCGAAAACTGAAGAAAAGGAAATCGAACAACAATGACTCCGGCTCAAACTCCGACTAACCCTCCCAAGGGAATGCCCAACTCCGCTCCTCCTGTCCGTCCTTGAAATCCTCCCAATGTCGTCCGGTGTGTGTATGTCTTAGTAGGAAGACCTTCTCAGCCAAGGGTTACGAGAAGCCATCACGAATTCCATGACCAGCTCATTCTCGTTGCCAAACTATCAACTCCCGATTGGCCACTCTCGGGAGCAAGCCATACCGTTGACCATTTGGTTCACGGCAACACATATTGAATCGCTCAGGCATTGCTGACCTGGGCACCACCACGGCCTCGAGCAGGGCCACGGCCTCGTCCCTGACCACCGAAGTTGCCACGGGGTCCTTGACCACCCGTTCGGCTTCCGTCGAATCCACCCCGGCCTCGGGGAACACCACCTCGGCCGGTGTACCCGCTGCCACCATAGGCGCTAGCCTTGGGTCGGCGAGGCTCGACAACGATGTTCTCGCCGTTGACAATGTGAGGGTTGGCGGCGACAGCAGCCTGGTAGCCCTCGGGGGTCTTGTACTCGACAAACGCGCAGTTCTATAGTCTATTCAGTCAGTGTTCTCTTAGTTGTCGACTTGGCCACATACCTTCTGACGGTTGATGTCAAAGTAAGTCAACTCTCCGTGAGCGGCAAGAGCAGCGCGGAGCTCCGAGTCCTGGACCTTGTCCGTCACATACTTAACGTAACCGTGAGTCCCTTCCTTGTCAACAGGGGCGCTGGAAATGGATTGGGGGCGGTTCTGTCGCTTGGAGTCTGAGCCAGCAGTCTGCCAGCCGGAGTTGTCCTTGATAGCTTCAGTAGCGGGAGCGGGAGCGGGAGCAGCAGGAGCAGCAGCCGCGGGTTGCGAAGTAGGAGCTGCGGGAGCGGGAGCTCGGCTCTGAGTAGGGACGGGAGGCGTAGGAGCCTTGGCCAGAGGGACCACGGGCTTGGGACCGGCGGCAGCAGCAGCACGGCTGGCCCAAGTCATGGGCTTAGGAGGGCCAGCAGGCTCAACAGGAGCAGCAGCGATGGGCTTGGCAACGGGGGTAGGAGTGGGATCCTTGGGCGCCTCAATCTGCTTGGCATCCTCCTCAGCCAGTTCCTGAACAGTGGTCTCGGGGTCGACAGCTGGGGCAGCGGGTTTGACCTCGGGAGCCTTCACATCCTCGGGGACTGACTCGGCCGTCTCCTCGGTGGCGCTACCGTTGGTGGTAACGTCGTCCTTGGACGCGACAGCCTCCTCGAGCTTCTCATCAACGGCGGCAACCTCGAGCTCGACGGGGACCTCCTCGACCTCCTTGGTCTCCTCCACAACCTTGGTCTCCTCAGGCTCGGAAGGAGCGACGACCTCAGCAGGGGCTTCGGGCTCGGCGGCAGTTTCCGCGACAGGCTCCTCGGTGGCTTCGGCAGACTCATCATCAGTGTCCTCGTCGATGTATCGGAGAATGTCGTTCAGAACGAAGTAACCTGAAGGCTGCTGAGCGAGGACGAATGTCTGAACAAACTTCCTGGGCTCGCCAGACTTGTTGGAGGTTTCGCCGATGACTTGGATGACAATGTTTTCGAAAGAAGCCTGGGAGTCGACGTTGGAAACGCGTACCTTGCAGTCCTGGAACTGAAGAGCCTTGATACGCTCCTGGATAGCCTGTGTAAAAATCTCGTTAGCTGAATGGCCTGGTCGACGGAAAACTTTTGATATTGACGTACCTGTCGGCCAACCGAGACATTGGCAACCTCAGCCTCGAGACCGTAGACGAATTGCGAACGCTTGCTGTAGAAAAGCTGTTCAGGTGGTATTAGCACTAAGACTTGGGAGAAGGGGAGAAAATTGAACGTACGTGAAGCTTCTCGGGAGATTTGCTCAGAGTGGTGTAGTATTGCTCGACAAAGTACCAGCCAACCTCATCTTTGGACAGGTTGGTGTTTGCAGATGCCGAGGTAGGAGCCTCGGAGCTGGGGGCGATGGGAGCTACATCTGGTTGGACGAGTGATTCCTTATCGTGATGTTGGAGGGAAGAGTTACCGTTGGAGGCCATGATGACTGTGTGGTTCTAAGGAGTGGTGGAGGGAAGGCTGAAGAGAGAAAAGTTCGAGCAGATGCGAGCGCGAGGGGAGAGCGATCGCGACGAGGTCGATTCGATGGAAACGAGACGAATAGAGATGGAGAGAAGGAAGGAGAGCTCGAGGATGTTTGTATCGAGCTGCTGGAGATGGAAGAGAGGGTATTCGGTCGAAATACGTCGTCGAGGGCGTGGAAGCTTGATGACAAAATCGGAGGACCCAAAGATGGGGTTTGGAGATTGGCAAATGGGTTTGGGGAGGGGTGGATCGGGTGGCGGAATTCGAGAGAAGGCGGCGGAACAAAGAAAATCCACGGGGGAGTTTAGAGTAAGAAGATGAAGAATGGGAGGTCGTATGATGAGGGAGAGAGAAACAGAGACGTTGGGTCTGTGAAGGAACTCAGCCGAGGGAGAGTGCGTTTGGTTTGATGGGTAAGGTGATGACGGTTTGTGCGGCCTGAGAAGGTGCGTGCAAAGGAAAAAAAACACACGCGCGCACACACACAAACAGGGATTAGCACCTTCAGGTTTTCCACGCGGGCGGACAGTTGGCCCGTGCGCAATTGACCACAGGAGATGAGTGCGCTTCTTTGGATGACGGCCTTTTTTACACTGTGAAACACCTGACAGCTACGGTCGTTACGAGTAGAGGGCCTGGCCATTATATATCAAAGCCCGCACATACATGCCTGGATCTGCCAGACCATGCCGGGAAATAGCACCGGGATGATGTATTCAACCACCGGTGGCAGCCGGCGGAGCGGCCATTTTTATGGGGCCGGAGCCGTTGAAAGACGTGCTGGATGAAGCCGAGAATGCAACATCAGGCGAACCACACAGGTAATGACGTGCATTATCCGGTGTGTTCATCGAACAAAGGACAAAATAGTGATGCTAAACACTGGGAGTATGCGGGTCATTCTAATAAAATGCGTCCCGTTCTTGGTTCACTTAGGTACATATTGGGAACCTTGGTGGCTATTCCATCGAGTCTTCAAGCCCTGCTAACTTGGCAACCTGGCATTAGACAATGGGAGCAACCATGACAGCAATCTAGTAATCCACATGAATTAACTAAAAAAATTGCCATACAAGACTCCGTATCCGTACTTGCTAGTCGCTCTATCATGACACGCATATTCGGTTGGTCTTCACATCGCCAACAATAACCCTCGCTGCAGCCTTGTGAACTTGGCAAGGCACAACAATGGAGCAACCACAGCAGGATAGATAGATAATAGAATTGGAAAAAAGATGACATACAACACTCGGCATTCGCTGGTCGTCACCGACCCAGCTACTACTCGAGCGCTCCTCTGGTTGACGTGCGGAGAGCGGACGGGATCCAGTACTTTCAAAGGGCTATGGTCGTATGTGCTGGGGATGGAGAAAGAATGACTTATGTGCGTGTCGTATAAATGAAAAGAACAGTGCTTGTTGTGCCAAGGTGAAGGTTTGATGTCGAGTTTACCAAGGCAGTGATACTCAGAGTGGGAGGAAGACTTGTTCCACCCACGCTTCAAGCTTCCTCTCCAGCTTCCACTCCAGCAACAGCTTCGTTTTTGCGCATTGGCTT
Source organism: Thelonectria discophora (assembly GCA_911649645.1). NCBI lineage: Eukaryota > Fungi > Ascomycota > Sordariomycetes > Hypocreales > Nectriaceae > Thelonectria > Thelonectria discophora. The sequence continues at coordinate 2,927,372 of CAJVRK010000016.1, read as the reverse complement.
CCCGAAAGATCAATACTCACCAGTTTAACAATATTCTAGCCCTCGCAGAGTAAGCGAAATAGATCTGGGCGTTTCATCAATCTCGTTGCTCCTTGGCTTCGGCCGACGCCACCTCCCTCGTTCGTAATGGGCAATAAATATAAGAAAGGACTACAATTACCACGCCTACTAGAACCCAAATCAAATGAGCATTCATTGGGCTCCAATGACTGGAAACTCGCTTGCGTTGGTGGGAGCAGAAGAAGAAGGGTAACAAAGAAACTGCGATGGGTTCTGCGGTCGCGGGGGTTTCGTCTGCGTCCCTTCGATCAAACTCATGAACAATCATAAAAGCTTCCAGCGTGCCTAAATCTTGTTGGAGAGCTAAAAAAAAAAAAAAAAAAAAAAAAAGAAGTGTCCTTGAGAAATCCCAGCATCTCCTCTTTCACTTACACTTCTTAAAAAGAGAGCGAAGGTCGAAAATCGAACGTCGAGGCGAACGACCGACAGTGAAACTACTATCAGGTTTTTACGGTTGAGCTACTTCGCTGAAAAAAAGCACACTTTTATGAATTATGTTCTCTACTTCCCAGGTGTCATAGCGCCTTGCTGCGACGCCTCACAATGTGGCGTTCACATCGAGCCTTCCTTTTGACGTTCAACACTCTTCACCTCGGTGAGCCGCTCCAATTGGCCCCGCTCGAAACCTGCAGGCACCTCGGTGAAGGGGCCGAATTGCGGGGTTGCCAAAAACCCACCTTGAATTTTTTTTGGTCCCTTGGTGTCTGTTTGAAATTTTTCCACAATCTTATCAGTAAACTTTTGACTCTGTGCAGCGGGCAGAAAACGAAACGAATCCGACCGCTTTACTCTCTCTCCTTCAACGCCCAATTCTTTCGTGCACGCACACCTAACTGTTTCTCTCTCGAGGAAAAGCAGTGAATTCACGACCGTTCATTTTCCATCAAACCGTCGCATCCCAGATCTCGAAACTTCTCGCCCATCATGCCCAAGTCTCGGCGATCAAAGGTCGTGCACCTCACGCAGGTCAACAAGAAGACGCGCGAGGACAAGGACAAGCTCTTCCAGAACATCCGCGACGCCGTCCCCGAGTACCAGACGTGCTTCGTCTTTGGCGTCGACAACATGCGTAATAGCTACCTCAAGGAAGTGAGACGTGAGCTTTCTGATAGCCGGTATGCCTTCTTTCCCCCAGTTGCCTCGAACCCTTGGAGACAATTAACTAACGGGCGAAACCCCGTCTTTTGTAGCCTCTTCTTCGGTAAAACAAAGCTCATGGCCAAAGCCCTCGGCCAAACCCCCTCCGAGGCCATCGCCCCCGGCATCGACGAGCTCTCCCGCTTCCTGACGGGCACCGTCGGCCTCCTCCTGACCAACCGCCCCGCGCCCGCCGTCCTGTCCTACTTCTCGTCCCTCGCCCCCGTCGATTTCGCCCGCGCCGGCGTCCGCGCCACGCGCGACTTCTCCGTCCCTGCGGGCGTCGTCTACGCCACCGCGGGCGAGGTTCCCCAAGAGCACGACGTGCCCCTCGAGCACACCATCGAGCCCGAGCTGCGGAAGCTGGGCATGCCCACCCGCATGGTCAAGGGACGGGTCGTGCTCGGGGACGTGGAGGGCGAGGGCGAGCCGTATGTCGTTTGCAAGGAGGGGGATATGTTGGATTCGCGGCAGACGAGGTTGCTCAAGTTGTTTGGCGTGTGTCTGAGCGAGTTTAAGGTCCAGGTGACGGCGTACGTTTCCCTCCATATTCCCAACACACCATCATCTATCAAGGGCTAACAATCATCCAGATACTGGACCGCCGCCTCCTCAGAGGTGACCGAGGTCAACCAGGACGCCATGAACGAGAACTAGTCACACGCCCTGAGAAAAAGCAACAAAAGAACGAAAAAAAGGGGTGCTAGAATTTTGGATCGACATACATTCATTCTCTTCATATGACTGATACCAGCACACGCACGAAACACAATTTTACGGAATCTCGGCGTTGAGGGCCATGCGATACGGGGGGGCCACACCATGTTCGACTTTGTTAAAGTAGACCCGTCCCCTGATGACACGAAAATAAAAAGACAGAACATTCACTAAGACAAAGCAGCCAGTCAGTAACCGTAAACGAGGCCTTAGAATTTGTTCCCGTCACAAGAAATACGAGCTCACTTCCCAAGGAGTAGGTGATACAAAAAGTAACCCTCGTCGAATTTTCGCCGAAAGGCTAGAACGGAATGGGAGGGAGTCCGTGGTAAGCAGGTCACGAAGTCCTTACCTCCGACCTTACCTCTAGCTTTCCCGTAGCCCCCGTTTGCATGCTACCTTTTAAAATTCGACTTCTATGCTCTCCTCTCCTTTCCCCAGCTCTCCCCTCCGTTCAATATAATACATGAGTAGTTTCTTTTTTCTCAGTTATTACCTTCCACCCGAATTCCAACTCGAAAGGGATCAAAAGGCCCTTGCTGCGAAGTTGAGCAAAACGAAAATACAAAAGAATAGGTAAGGAGCCGTGTGGGTGCCGGGTTTGTCGTCGTGTATATAGACGTGCTGAGTGTGGTATCTCGGCCATGTGGCGGGAGTTTCCTTTGATGAGCGTGGTAGTGAGCGCCGTGGTATGAGCGTCGTGGCAGGGCGCCAAGTACTTTAAGACTTATAGAGTTGGTGAAAGGAAAAGAAAAGAGTATATCAGTGGACGAAACGGACAAGTCGACAACAAACCAGAATCCCCGGCGGGTGGACTTTTAGTAGCGGCGGAGTTTCCTTGGGTCCTCGTAGCCGCCGTCGAATCCTCGCTTTCGGCCGCCGTCGTCGTCCCTTGGTCGGTCATAGTCCCGATCGCGATACCCACCTTCTCTCCCACCCTCTCGCTCTCGGCCGCCCTCTCGTCGGCCGATGGGCTCCATGTTACTGCCCGTTCTCCGGTTGTCGCGATCGCCGAACCGGCCGCCGTCACGGTAGCCGCCGCCGTGTCTGTCGTCAAATGAGCGACCACCACGATCATACCCACCACGGTCCCCTCGGTCCCGGTCTCCACGGTCGCGATCGCCGTAGCCGTTCCTTCGGTCGCTTCCGGGGCCGGACGGCGCTCCGCTAGGTGCTCCGTACCCGTTGCGATCTCCTCGACCGTCGAAGCCACCACTTCGGAAGCCACCTCGGCCTCCGTATCCGCCGCGGAATCCGCCACGTCCGCGTCCACCCTCGAATCCCTTGAAGCCGCCGCGGAAGCCGCCACCAAAGCCTCCCCCGGGGCCCATGGGGCGCGAAGGCATCGACTTAGTGTATCCTCGGCCACCCAGGCCGCCGCCGAGACGGCGAGGCTTCCAGCCCTTGACAGTCCTGCCTCGTTCGACGTCTACCTTGATCCGTCGGTCCTTGATCCGAATTCCATCGCAAGAATCCAGAGCAGCTACTCATGATTGCGCCACAGGGCGCTGGTGTCAGTAACTCTTACCATGAAATACCTCGGCCGTTTACGCGTGACAAGGGAAAGGAAAGGGGGTTGAGACGGGCAAGCTTGAGGGCCCTTTGTGTCTCACCGAATGCTTCAAGAGAAGGGCAAGCTTGAGGGCCGCATCTCAAAAGGTATATCCGGAAAAAGGATTGGCATGTCCGGCGGAAGGTGGGGGAATAGGGGGGTGAGTTTACCTCTCATGTCCTTTTCGCGCTCAAAAACCACAAAGGCGTATCCTCGGTGCTTCTTCTTCTTCTTGCCGGGCTTCTCATGAGCGTGGGTGTCGACGATGATTCGGATCTACATTGGGTCAGCGGGGATATGGTGAGGGTGCTAATCAGTGATACATACACGCTCAATGGGACCGAACCGACCAAACTCCTTCTCCAAGTCTCGCTCGTCGGCATCATAACTGAGCCGCGCAACAATGAGCGTCTTGAAGGCGTCGCCTCGAATGTTGGGATCCTCGTTGGGCTTGTCTAACCACGAAACAAATCAGCAAACCGTCGTATCCTCCTACGAAACCCAAAAGCTCTCTCACAAATAGTCGGCGCATCGATGCGCAACTTCTCCGCGGCCTCCTTCTTCTCCAGCTTCTTGCGATCGCGCTTCTGCAGCCAGCTCTCGGTGGGATTGTACTCGTGGGTTTCGCCGTACTGCTTCAGCTCGGGCAGGAAGGCGGCGACGCCCTCGATGGGCGCGGTCCGGCGGCTCTGCGGCGCGTGGTCGGGCGCCTCGACCCAGCGCAACGGAGGGCGCGGCGCGAAGAGCGCGAGGAGGTTAGGGGGCAGCTTGTCCGTCATCGTTTACCTGTGGTGGCGGGGTTCGGCCGCGTCGTGTCGGCGGGAGGGGGGAGAGAGAAAAAAAATAATTGGAAGAAGACGAAAATGGGGTGAACTGGTGTTGAAAAGAGCGAAATGAAGCCAGGCATGGAAGCCGCCAGAGTGGAAGATTGATGACAAGCCGTCGCACAAGAGACCAGCTTTAGGCTGTCGCGAGGTTTCGTGAAATTATCCCGACCTGGGGACTTTACCGGGGTTCTACCGAGAGGCGCTAAACCATTTGAGGCGCCTGCTCGAGTGCTGATGATTTTTGGTGGTGGCGTCCGACAAGCTCTCCGAAATTTCTACGTCGACGACGGATGAAGAGACATTGATTGCCACGGCCACCCGAAAATGACGGTCAAGGCGATTAAGACGATTGCGAAAGGCAAGGTTTGTCTACACTCTGAATCCCTCAAGCCTGGCCTCGGAGGCTGACGTGCCGCAGAATGGCGTCGGTGCCTTTATCCTGCAATGCAAGAAGCTGGACTTTCACTACTGTGACTGGGCCGGAAGCTCTAAGGGCATGAAGTAAGCTCTCTCCCCTTCTCCATTGTTCACTCTTGTAGGGGCCAATCCCTAACCCATCTCTCTAGCGGCTTCATCAAGTCCCTCCTCCCCAAGTTCGCCGCCGTCAACCCGCAAGTCGAGTTCGCCGTGTCCCCCCGCCCGGGCAAGCACCCCGTCGTCATCGGGCACTACATCAACGGCAAGACCAAGCCCATCTGCGTGCGCAACCTGTCGCCCTACGAGATCCTGCGCAAGGCCGAGCTGCTGCGGGACGCCAGCGGCGAGCAGCTGAAGCGCCACAACCGCGCCGTCACGAGCACCAAGCCCAGCGTCCGTGGCGTCTGGTCGCCGTACCACGGCAAGGGGATGGTGGTGTAGTTGTTATCCCGGACTTCTAGGCGGGCGAGGCAGAGACAGAGACGGATGGGCTATAAGGCGAAACAGTGTACATGTATGTTTTTTTCAAGAGGGAGGCGTCACACAGCATTGGGTTGCAAGGACATTGTACGATTTAGGCCAAAGGATCTCATGTAGCCTTTTATGAATACCTCCGATATAGGTTACCTACATTGAAGTATGGGATTGAGTGTTTCTACATACAAAGGCCCCAAGGTGATGTCCAAGAAATACGGCTGGCAATAGATGGTCAGCTCTAGACTATTGGAGCTAGAACCTCTTCGGCATACGAGGAGAAGAGGTTTAAACACCGATTGCAAAGCTTAAGATGCTCTGCTCCGTACTCCGTGCTCTCGGACATTCTGCTAATAGTTGTCCGCCACGGAGGCTTGCAAGCGGGGCGGTGGAAGAAGACTCGAAGAGGAACCTTGGGTAATGGGCAAGAAAGGGAATCAGGATCACTAATTGCTTATTCCAAAAACGGGTCTTGTTTTCTTTTTACAAAGTTGAAAAGTACGAGATAGGAGAGGCTTTTGGGGCCGTCATTCATGCCAAACGTAAGCCCCATCTACTTACAGAGAGCTTATCGAGAACAAGAATGCGGCAGCCAATTGCCGATCGGCTCATAGTCGAGCAGTTGGTCAGAGCATACACGACAAAGTCATTCACTTGTAGACAACACAGAAATGGGGTATTACTTTTTGTTCATGCATCATCTATCTGCGTATCGTGAGAGCCGAGTCCCCAACCGAAGACAGGATATCCAAGCCACTTTTCGCTTTCCTTTTTTCAGGAGTTAATTAATCTAACCTCTCTTGGCGTTGATGATGTCGACAACTAGAGCGAGTTAGCATGGAACAACTGAAGGTGCAGTAGAATGGAGTAACTTACAAGCAGGCTTGAGGGAAGCACCGCCGACGAGGAAACCGTCAATGTCGGGCTGGGTGCTCAGGTCGCCGCAGTTCTTCTCGTTGACGGAGCCGCCGTACAGGATGCGGGTCTCGTCGGCGACCTGGGAGCTGATGCCGCGGAGGAGGTCGCGGATGGCCTTGTGAACCTCCTGGGCCTGCTCGACGGTGGCCACCTTGCCGGTGCCAATGGCCCAGATGGGCTCGTAGGCGATGACTATCTTGCTCCAGTCGTCGCCCGAGATGTGCGACTTGAGGGACTCGAGTTGGGCGCTGACCACCTCGATGGTCTTGCCGGCCTCGCGCTGCTCGAGCGACTCGCCGCAGCACCAGATGACCTTGAGGCCCTCCTGGACGGCGTACTTGGTCTTGGATGACACCACCTCATCCGACTCGCCGAGGATGGTGCGGCGCTCCGAGTGGCCGAGAATGGTCCAGTTGATCTGGCTGTCGAGCAGCTGCGAGACCGAGATCTCGCCGGTGAAGGCGCCACAAGGCTTGTCGAAGACGTTCTGGGCGGCAACTTCGATGTCGGAGCGGATGGTTTCACGGACGAGGGAGAGGTAGAGGGCGGGGGGGGACACGACCACCTCTGCAGGTTTGCATTAGCACCGTTCGGCGAGATGGCGGGGCAGCGGAGGGGTGAAGGGCATCAAGAATGCACGTACCAGTGGCGTCGTCGAGGGTGGCGTGGTTGAGGTTGGCAACAATCTCCTTGATGCTGGCAACAGTGCCGTTCCTGGAGTGGGAGAGATTCGCCGTTAGCAAGAGTTTTGAGGCATCGTCGCCGTTGCGGCCTTTTTGCTTCTCGGGAGAGGGGTTGAGGGGGAGGGGAAGAAGGGAGTCGGAGGGAGGGAGCTATGGTGGGGTTGAGGAACTTACATCTTGAAGTTGCCGCCGACGAAGAATCTGCGAGACATGATGGGCGAGTGTAGGGCGGGTGTAGTGGTGGAAAAATGGATGTGCAAGGTAGAATGATCTTGACGCAAGAGGGAGAGAATGAATGGATGATTGCTGAGGGGGGATGAGATAAATAAATAGAGGGGGAGGGGGGAGGTAAATAACTCCAAGGTAGCAACCAGAGGTCACTCACTGTCCATGCTCATCCGTCCGCGGTGCCGTTAGTGGAGAACTCGGAGCAATTCCACCTATTCCAACCCTTTCCACCCTCAAAGCAACAGTGAACTCACCTGTCACCATTTCAGCGTCCGTGTGTCGGTGCGTGGCTCAGGCCAGCCCAGGCGAGGCCCAGTGTAGCCCAGGCAAAGTCGGCTCATCCGCGAAAAATGGCTTCACGCCTTTGCGTCCACAGCCAGCCACGGCCCAAACTCACGCACGAGATTGGCATTCTAGAAGACGCTGCGACAACCGGGCACCTGGGATAGGTGCCTACCGACCACCGGCTGAGCCCGGAGCTGAGGAGACCCGACCACGACGTTAACACGGAGACTCGGAGGATGCTGCCACGGGTCGGGTCAGCCTCGAATACCCGAGGCTCGGAATCGACGGGGAGGGTAGGAAGGAGCTGCTTTGATTGATCTCCATGACATGACCGTCGACGAAGGAAGCATCGCAGCTCCCGTGTGATAGCTTCCTGCCCGCCGCAACACTCACTACTCTATCCCACACATACAAACACAACCACGACGCTCGACCCGCGCCACACCGCAATGCTGGAATTGGCTTTCTGGAAACAGCTTAATGCCATTGGGAAGTCACCAGCCCCAAAGCCACTCTCACTCATTCCCTAACTCACTTACCTGTCTCACACTCATCTCTCGATATCATATCCCCCCCTCGACAGCCTCACTCTCCACCTTCGTCACAACCACCCACTACCACCCATCTCAACCCCTCCCCCCCTTCCCGCCTCGCTATACCTAGCGGTACCTCACCCACGCCCTCACCGCTCAAAATCGTCTCATGTCGTGACCCGCGACACCAGAGACGACGCGTACTATCCATGTACATGTCTACCGCACGTGCAGACGTCAGACGCAGGGGGGGGAGAGGAGGGAGAGGATACGAATGGGATGAGCCAACAGGATCGATCCCGTCGAGCAAGGTCGACGCTTCGGTGAGACCCGTCACCGGCTCCCCGCCCTTCACCTCCTCTCCCACTAACTACGTACACTACTCTATCCCTCTCTCTTGCTGTAACAGAGAGACGCAGCATCGTCGATGCAAGACACTTCACACGCCTGTCAGACCCAACCTCCCCTCCCCTCCCCTCCCCCCTCCCGCACCTGCCTCTCTCCGCGATCCCCTCGCCGCATCTGCAGCCTCCGTCCCTGCTTCTCCCGAACGTTTACTGCAACCCCCCTTCTCACTCCCTTTCACCGCCGTGCTCTATAATCCCTTCGCCGGCCCGGTTCTCGTTCTGCAGATGAAGCCGCAGTGAAGCCGCATCTCAACAGACAGCCCAATCCATTTCAAATGTCCCCCCCCCCTCCCCGAGACATATCATTGTTGGGGACCTGCGCCGCATTTCGAGCCGAGAAAATCCATCCGCTTATCTGGTCCATTGTCTCACCTAGAAACCCGCCGACCCCCCCTCCCTCATTCCGAGTCTAATGCCCCTGAACCTGTTACTGGATGAGAAGAGTGAAATCAAAGTGCGCCTCAGCTGATGGGCGTTGTCCGACATTAATTGGATCAAACATCAGCCCGGAGCAGCCTCAACCGCACGAGCACAGGCCCTCCTCGTACGAACCAAAGTCACGTCGTTTTCATCGAACCATTTTTCCCTTACTATTGACCCGGCGAAGGAGGCAATCATGCTCCTCGCGGTTAGGAAGGACGCCTCGTTCTGAGACCAGAACGTCCTACTAGACAAGGGGGACCAGGGGGCTGGAGGTGATCCCCCCCTCACCTCCATGTCTCACCTCACACCGGGATGCCCTTGCAAAACAAAACTTCACCCTTGGAACGTACCCAAAGACACCAACATGTCAAGCGAAGGCATTTTAGATCAAGTAAATAACTAACAAAGAAAACCAGATTCCATATCCATATCCATACCCATCCATATATCCTTATCCTTATCCATATCCCTCTCTAGATCTGTATCTGCTACCCTCTGATGTTTGTCTGTTCTCAAACTCAAGTTCTGTATCCTGCGATGTTTACTGTAGGTAGGTGGAAGAAAAAAAATGGCATTCCCCTCGATTTCCTCCTCGACGCTGTGGTCGTTCTATGTCCTTATCCCGCAAGGGCGGGTTCATGGTCCTCAAAGGCGTCCAAGCCGAGCTGATGTCGGTTTGCTGTTGTCCTAAAAGGCTTCATGGGTTTCGATGATCCTGGGCTCCATTGAGATGGTTCAAAAGTCCTCTCTTGGGATGCGTGCCTCCGATCGGCAGGACGGGATGTCTCTGCCGACGACCCGTGGGCTCAAGTATTTTTGCCCGAAGGGTCTCGAAAAGGTCCAGGGGTGGTCTCAAGAGACCGGAATGCTGACTTTGTGTATGCACTGGCACACTGAAAAATTGTTGTTTCCCGGTAGCAGATAATATTCCTTCGCCTGTCTTCCGGCAAATGTCAGCTCCTGTCTTCCAGGGTCTGGGCATGAAAAAGCACTCACAAGTTGTTCAACCGGTGCCGGTGAAGCCGACGGCCTTGGTGACCGTGGTGAGATCCGTGGTAAGCTTGAGCATGGCCGAGAGGCGTTCCTGCACGTCGTGGATCTGCTGAATGTTCCTAGAATCCTCAGGCTTGACAAGTCCCTGGACAAGAATCTCCACAACCTTGCGGTGGTCCATCCATTGGTCGAGAAGGGGGCGGGCCAGGTTCTCCTTCGTCTCCGGAGCGGGCGCCGGCTTGACGGCGGACTTACGGCTGCTGGGCTGCGTCTCAGGCACTTCCGTCTTACGCTTACGTCCCTTGGTAGAGTTGACGGCACCGGAAGGGGGGGATCCGCTGGAGCTGCCGTGGTCGTTGTGGACGCGCTTCATGTGGTCACGAAGGTTCCATTGGCGAGGGAATCCATTCCCGGCAACGGCACGCTCACAGCCCTCGTAGATGCAGAGGAAAGGTTTCTCGCCGTGGCCATGGAGTCCGTGGGCCTCGCGCTCGTGGCGGAGGAGGCAGGCGGTGGAAGAAAAGCGGGCGCCCTCGCAAGAATCAGCCTTGCAGCGGTAGGGCTTCAGGTGGGAGTCCACGAATTTGCTTCACAGGTTAGTCGACGTGGCCGAAGGGGAGCGATGTACCAATTGTTCTTACTCGTAGTTGCACTTGAGCTTCTCGGGCTTGTGGTTGCAGTTGGCCGTGCCCTCCCACGGGCAGTGGTAGAGGCCATCCTCGAATGGTGCGGCCTTCTTGTACAGATCATGGTCCCTTGCGGACTCACCTTCCGAGTTTTGACGTCGGGGTCCGGGGAAAGGAGAAGCAGGGGGAAGGGTCAAAGGCTCCTCGGGTTGAGAAATGCTGGTGGTAACCTCCTTGGAAGCAATAGGGACTTTCCGGTCAATACTGGACGGGGTGGCGTGGTAAGAAACCGTTTTACTACCTTCGGTGTAAAGAGGGGGTGATACATACCTCGGCGACTGCTGGCAAGAAATCTCGGGCGAAGAGTTGGGGCTCTGGGTGATGGGCCACAAGTCATCAGTGTTGGTAGCCGGGGATGAAGCCTGGGACATGGAGCTAGAGAAGCAGTCCCAGGAGCCGGGAGGAGAGTGGCCAACCACGCTGATATCAGGTCCAAGCTGCGTCTGGGAGGGGACAATGGAAAATGGGCTGGGATCCGGGAGCGAGAAGGTGGCGTCGGCATTCAGTCCCGAGAACTCGAGAGGGTAGGTGGGCCAGTTTGTCTCAGGATCCAAGAGCAGGCATGAATCCATTCCAGAGATAGAACCAGCTTGGGATCCATTGCGGAAAGCGTAGACATTACCTGTGACGTCCATAGACAATTGTGATACTTGAGACAGCGAAGAGCCGCTAGATCTGCTGGAGCTGACCCGGGACATGGAATGTCCCCCTTGGGTCGCAGCGGCAGCAGCCCTAGCAGGCCAGACGCTTTGCGTCTCCTGGCGGCCTTGGGGCCGGATCCTGGTTCCTCTGGGGGTGGTCTGGCCAGATGTGAAAAAGTCCTCGGCATCTCCGGAGTGAGCAGATCCATTATCTGAAAAGTCTTGGAAGTTCTGTGGTCCTACTTCCGCTGTCGTGGCCCATGACGAACCTGCAGCGAGGTCCGTTGATGGTTCTGTGTGAGAAAATGAAAATATCCCAGATGAGGTGGAAGCCATGGAAGACTGAGGGTAGCTGTAATCGCAAGAAGGTTAGTGTCATTCACGATAAGCGACAAAAGAAAGAGATCGAAAGGAAAGACGTGAAAGTCTTGGCGTGTATCAACTTTGAACTGTTGGAAGGTTAGCTTATACACCAGCGAAGGGCTAACACAGTGGTTGTATACAGACCATGCCAGACGGAGCAGAGTAATTCCCAGTAAGGATCTTGCAGTCCCAGTCGAAGTCCAGTTGAGTCCAGGTGTCTCCATAAAGCCCATGGTTCGTTGAAGATCAAGGTCACGGTTGCAATAGGGGGTCAAAAGCCAGGTGCGGGAGTCAGGGGCGTTGGGCTGTGAGTTGTGTTCCAGGTGGTTCAAGATCTAGGTCGACATATCCTGTGCGAACTGGCTGTTGAGCGAGGCGTAGAGGGTGTCACTAGGGGTTGTCCATCCATACGGGTCGTCTAGGTTGAGCCTATCTGGGTCAAGTGCTGTCAATCCAGTGGTCCAGCATCAGGGTCGGTTGTGTCCAGCGTTTGTCGAGCCATGTTGTTGAGCCTCTAGGTTGAGATGTCGTATGTTCCATTGTTGTGACCAGGTCAGGTGACTACGGAGCAGGAGCGGTAGAAGTTGAAGGAGCAAAGGTAAAGCAAAGGCGTTGGTGAGCAGGAGCTTCAGAGAATCGAGAACCAGAGCATCCATGGGTATTATTCGGGTTGATTCCAGTTCAGAGCAAGTCGATAGTTCATGTGGAGTCCAGTGCGGCCGCACAGCAATTAAATTGAATTGCGAGGCTGTTAAGCCATAGTTACCCGAGATCTCAATACTGAAAGCACAGAGAATTGGGTGCGGAAAGCAGTCGAAAAGTTGGTCCAGTTGAATCCTTGAAGAGCGTGTTCCATTTGTGTCCATTGGGTCGAAGTCTATGTTATCCAGAGATGTGTCCAGTCCATTGGATCCATGAAGAAAAGGAAAACCAGAAGCGATCCAGGTCCATATTGCTAAAAGAAGGTTGTCTGTGGTTGCAGTGTTGGGCGATACTCACCGTAGGCGCTAGGCCAAGAGAAATATTATCATGGTTCATCAACGTCCGGCTGGACAGAACCCCAGTGTAGTGAAGTCCAGTAGGGTCGAGAGAGAAGCCATCATGGTCCGGTCCTTGGGATTCCTGGAGCGAAGAGATGCACGAAGAGGCCATCCGGAGGAGCAAGAGGCTGAACTGAGGAATGAAAAAGAGAAGGGATTTATGTATACAAGATTTTTTGCAGACATGAAGAACGAGAAAAGCAAATGCAAGCCTCCCAGGGAAGTGAGTGTGAAGGAACAGTACCTAGTGAGCTGGTGGACCTCGTCGAGGTCAGCAGCGTGATTGTAACCAGGCATGGCCGGCTGTGGAACAACAAGGGCAATTTGGGTCATGGTATCCTCGGATGGTAGAGCTTATCGGCTCTTGAGATCCAGCAGAGAGCAACGTACGGGGGCGTTGTCTTGCAAGTTCAGGCCAGTGGCAAGTCTGTCGTCAAGTTTGTCGTGATGGTGTTGCGCAACAGGAAGATCCTTGGGATGCGTCGGGTTGCTTTGGAGTAGATCCTCTCGTGGAGCGTGGGAGCAGGTATACAGAGAAGAGTGCTGGTAAAAGAGGGGAAAAGAGACGGGGTCGTCCTGAAGGATTAGGCCGAAGCGAGGTCGAGTTGGGCAGTAAGGGGCGAGTTGGGCTGGAAAATGAAGAAGCAGAACCGAAACGTTGGGCAACGAGGGGCCCTGCGGGTTTTATTGTCTTCGTGGACCGACAGAAGGTCAAGACGGACCCCCCACACGCGCCGAAGAGTGCCAATGAAAACACCACCAGCAGGGCCGCGACGGCCGTCACACTGGCCGCAGGAGTGAGTTGGCGTTTGTGATTGAGGAAGCGCTGAGAGCGTCGGTTGCAGGGATCCTGGTCGGCCTTCCTTGGTTTGGGGAGGGGCCGGAGTGGAGAGAGTTGTCGTCGGTTGTCCTATCAGTATCGCCAGAGAGGAGTGATAATGCGAAAGGGAGGGATCAAGGTGGTCGGACAACGCAGCACTGCAGCAGGCCAAGGCAAAAGCAAGCTGACGGAAGGGGAGAGATGCCGGTTGTCGAGGGGGAAGAAGCTGAAGAGGGGGGAAAAGGAGATTGCTCCATGATTCCCTCGCAAAAAGGTTCGCATTATCGACGACGATCGTTATGTCAGCCGAGACTCGAGAGGGACCCTAGCCCGAGCGTCTCTCTCTCCAGGGCTTCCCATATCAAGGCCTATCCCAATGCCGCCATTCCTCCTGGCGCTTCGTCAGGACCTTCGTCGGGGCCTTTCTTCGTCAGGGCCAGTCGCCCGGATAATGACATTCCCTGGCGGGAATTGCGGGAGCGCGCGGCACGGTTGAGCCACTCAACCTTCGTGTCTGCGGGGTCATGATGCTACTTTGCGACGGGTGGCAGCCATTTCTTGACCGGTCGGCCACGGTCCGGGCCACTTCAGTCTCTTCGGCCTAGTCTCGTCTGCCAGGTCAGCAAGCGGTGGACCGAATGAATCAATTCAGCGTCGCCCATCACCAACCATCTACCCCTCGGCGAACCGTCATGCAACTGGCGGCACACCGAGTCGACGCGGGACCAAGTCCTGACTCCTGATTGACTGCGATAAGAGTTGTCGAGGAGGGGTGGTCGGCTGTGAAGGGCCTTCTCGTGATGGCGTCGGCTCGCATTGCATATGTACGGAGTAGGGGGCCTCAAAAGGGGACCTCGTCGAGCGAATCGCATCACTGCCCCAATTAGCAAACAAATTGCGGTCAGCGAAAGATGGTGGGATGAAGAGTATGCAGCCGCAGCAAGCAGCCGTCGAGAAACGGCGAGAAAGGCGAGAAGTGCGACGAGGAAAGAGGAAACAGGAGCAGGTGCGTCCGGTACGTCCCCCTCCCCTTGCTCGCTTGCTGCCTTCTCTGCTGTTTCTGACGCCCGCCAAGAACCTACTCAGCCGAAGAGTTGAAAGAAACCGAGCCACGTCAACGAGGTTTACGCAGTGATGCCTGCAAGCTTTGCAGTTCTTGCAACCTCGTTGAGTCAGCTCTGCCGAGTTTTTCTTCCAAAAGCAAACAAGGAAGGAGCCTATTCATGGTCCCTTTCCTCTCACGCCCCTCTCAACCCCTCCTTCCCCTCCTTCGCCGAAGCCTCCTTCCCGGGACCGGCCCCACGTGCTGCCGGCCACATTCCCACAGCTTCCCTGAGCTCCCGTCCTCGATGGAATGGGATGGAAGACTCGAGAGAGGCACGCCCCCCAACCAACAGCGGACCAGATGTTTAGGTAGCTGCAAAGTTCGCCCGAGGCGGTAGGCTCCACGGTTGGCTTGTTGCGGCTCTCGCGCGCTGAGTTGGCTCCACGGCAAAAACGCCTCTGCCAGACCAGTCGTTGGGCGAGTTGAGGCTCTCATGGGACCTCGAGCTCGCATCTCAGGCGAGGCAAGAGATCGAGCAACGTGTAACGCGTGCTCGGCTACACGGAACGCTGTTATTGGGTTGCCTAAGACGTTGTATCTTGTGATGCCTCCTTTTTCTGTCGGCGTGGTGACCACGCGGTCGGGCGGCTATCGGTGCAATGGCACTAGATATCATCAACACGTCGAAACAGACGAGACGACGAAGCACGAAGGCTTACTAATGAACAAATATTGACCGAAGCAGCAAGCATACCCTAGTTTTTATCCATACTCCCAAGTTCTATCACCGTCGGGTCTATAGTATTGTCGCCAAAGCCTCCTCCCGCTTGGATGACTCCTGCTTCCCAAAGCTCGCTCAGGCCTTGCTCGGCTTGCTCATCCATGGTGCCCAAAACGCCCGCCAACACCATCTTTGCCGAATCCCAGCTTTGAATGTCCAACACACGGCTGACGAGCCTCATCTTGTCGTTGTACACCTCTCGCCATCTCGCCAGTTGCATCTCCTCCACCGCATTCGTTGCTCGCCCTGTCGATGCAATTGAGGCCCCAAACATGACGCACCACAGCCACAGAGGCCGCGTCCACGTACTCGTCCTCAGGTATTCCTCGCCCGCATTGACGTCGTCTATGAGCTGCTCCAGCAGCCAGTCGACCAAGGTCGCGTCAAAGTATCGATGGCCGAGCTCGGAGCAGAGGTAGAAGAAGGTGGCGATGAAGCTCGTCCGGCTGCTTCTCGCGTCTTGGTTGAGGATCTGCGGTACGTATTGGGCCGTGTTGAAGCCCCGTGATATCTCGTAGTTGAGGTTGAGGTCGGTCGTGTGGTTTTGCCATAGCCGCGCCGCTTGCGTGTCCTGATCTCTCCACCACCCATACCTCGGCGCCTCACGCGGTGGCAAGGCCGTGATGTCCCAGATGGATGCAAATAAGAGGGCGAGGAATGTCGGCGTAAATCCAGGCTCGTTGACCAACTTGTCAGACTTGCCCGTCCGCAGTCCGTCTCCGACCCTGGTCTGACGTTAGCATGCTTCCATCCCGCAAGGCAACCACAACTCGCATTTTCAACATCATCTGAGGCAGTGTCGGCGACTGGTCCGCTGTATTCCATTCTCGTATGGCCGATTGAATGCCTTTCAAATGTCTCGACGAGGCGTCCAACTCTCCAATTGCTCCCTGCAGTCATGGGTGTCAGCACTATCGTCCATAGCCTCGGGCAGCGACCGTATGCCACCTCTGTAAGTGCAAGCGCAGCTATAGCCAACATGGTGTCCCCGCTCTGGGCCATCTCGGGGCTTTGCAGTTGTTCTCTCGCGAATTGATACGTAGCCGCCTTGTGGTACAGGAACGGGATCCTGACCTCGTCCATCGAGCCCGTCACCCATGCCCACTGAGTCGCCGAGAGCATCAGACACATATGCATATATCCCGGGTTCTCGAAGGCCTTTTGGATACTGTCGGGCAGCCTCGTCAGCAACAAGATTGGGGCCGGTCGGGGACGGAGCCGGAGCTCCGAGCTAAACTCACGCCGAAGACTGGAGTTCTCGGGCAACGGGTCTCTGACCCCATACGGCGTACTGGGAAACTATGATCGGATACGTTAGTTCCCATGTGTTCGTGTAATTAACGGCTTTAACGGCCCGAAGAACGAACAATGGCGCAGCAGCCGTTTAGACCGCTCCGGCAGGGCGTCGAAGGAGCCTCCAACGTAGTCGTTGAGGACGTTTATCAACGGAGACAACGGAGGCTCGGCAAGCGTTAGCTGAGCGCCCGGGTTGACGTTGGCGTCGGCATCGGCGTCGGCATCTCCGCGGTTGGAAGGTCCGGGTTCGCTCGAAGGAAGCGTCTGTTGGGGGATGGGATAGATGCAGTCACTGCCCGTCTGGAGACAGTTGGTGCTGGGTCGCCAATCATTATCAGCACATGTCGCTCGCATACCGTGTAAGAAAGCCCGAGGAGGCCGGCGGCGCTGCAGGACTCGTCTATACCACAGCCTCGGGTCGTCAAGGGTGCACATACCACAACGGTTTCTGCTCGTCGCACCGGACATGGCGTCTCTTACACGTCTGGCAGCCGTTCTTGCTCCGTCGGTGGAATCTTCTCTTGCGTTCTTTGGGGGGAGCCATTTCTTACGTGTGCATATCGTGGCTTGCCCTCAGTTGATGATCGCCTCACCCGCATGCTCATGGGTCGTCTAGATTTGTATCTGGTAGATCGGGGACAGACGACAGCAATATGGCCTTTCGAGGAGGCGACTTTCTGATGAAGCACGGTTTCAGAAGAAAGGCCATGGAGCAAGGCTGCAACTCGTATCGAAAAAGCGCCCTTTCCCGATCCAAACCAGGTCAGATGGTGGGATTGCCTCCAAATAGAAGCCAGGGCAGCAAATTCGTTTCCTTAGACGAAGGCTGCAGACATTCACCCAATCAGGAAAAAGGTCCCCTGGCCCATGACTCGCTTAGGCCCATTGGCGGGGCGTATATGAGAGGAGAGTCGGCCGCTCTCGAGCCTTGGGGCCGGTGATCGGTGAAGCCATCACCAGATGGAATCGAAGGTAACGTTCAGCCGTGCCACAATTGCCAGAGCTTGAGCCACAAAATCGCCTACGTTACGGCTGCAGTACGGGCTTAATCCCGAGTCTGGAGCCTCATCTGCGACACAGGGACGGCGCTAGCCTGGCCGCCGGCAATCCCAAGAGGGAGACGGTCCGGGGTTTGTGGCGAGTGAGGCGTCTTTGTCAGCGACGGATAAGGCAGACGGAAACGCTCGCGGCTTGTTCTAAGTGCTGACAGATGCTTCCAACGGCACCATTTGCCAAGGTGGATGGGCCGATCGGAAGAGAATACGGAGAAGGCCTGGTCGAGTTGCCCCCGGCGGCCGCCCTGCCGTTGCGGAGGTCCGGGCCGTTTGAGTGGGGATCCAGGTCGGAAGACGAGAAGGAACTTGGAAGCAGGACGGGGGAGACTGGAGACTGGAGACTTGAGAGATCGATCATGATGGGAAGTGGGGGACGGAAGTTTTATTTTAGGGCAAGCCGCTGTGTCGGGAGGAAATGAGGGCATCTAGGTTAAGGGCCTTGGGGCCTCGTGTTGGGAGCTGAGAGCTGAGGTTGCATCGCGAAACCACGTGAGGGCGATTGATAAAGCAGCAACGTCGTACGGAGAAGGAACTACCGACCTCCCTCCGACTGAGGAAGCGACAACCAATGTCCACCGTGTTCATTTCGTTTCTTTTCCATCCGTCGCCCCTTCCATTCTTATCTTCGCTACATTCGCCTCACCTCCTTCCTTCGCCTCTCTCATTTCTCTGTGAGACTGCCAGGTCTAGATCACGCAAGACCCGCGCCCCATCCACGAATGGGATTTCGCTGCGTGCCCTCGGAGCAATGGAGAAGGAAACGGCGGCGAATAGCGCTATCTCGCCTGGTCCTTTTGTTTCGTCGGCATTGTCCGCCTCTTCACCGATGCATGATTGCATTGACGAGCGGCGAGTGCTGGGTGGACTTTGAGATGCCACCTCAGAAGTTTGATGAGCTGTTTGGCGAGAAACGGTTTAAAAAAAAAAAACGACAAGCGACTGACACGTCCGGCTGGAACGCGTGGTCAACTCGACCACCAGCAAATGGAAGGAAGGCTGAGGAATGAAAACAAGTTTAAAGCAAGCTTGCATATTCCGACACGAGTGGCGTCGGTATTTTTCTATTCGAATCCAGTCGAGAGATGCAGAGCATTGGCGCCTTATTTCTCGTTCTCGCTTGTGGTGGTAAGTTCCTTTGCGCAAAGGAACGACAAGCACCCGACATATCGCGTCACGGTCTCATTTTACAGCTTCACGCTGATCCATGCGCGTGCTCAGTCACATGCATATGGCATATGCCTGCCATCTAACCATCTGTCTGCCATCTGGTTCCCGTCGTTTGTTTGATGAGAAGAAGTGGACTCCGATCTGGCACTTGGACGGTGTGGTCGAGGGCATCCCAGCCACCAGCAGCCATTGCCAGCCATTTCCCGCCGTGGCCAAACCATCTGCAGCGAACAAGCAACAGCCTTACAGTCACACCCCTTCTCATCTCGTTTGCCTCACCGATCAGGGCGACGTTCGGCAGACCCGCCTCCATCTCCATCGTTGCTGGCACGGTCCACAATCCTTCGAGAGCTGAAGAAAGAGGCCATTTATCGGTATGGATATGGATCACGGCACGGCAAACGAAACAAAAAGCAAAAAGGAAGTCAACCGAGTGATGAGTGCCAGCTAACGTGTGCCAGCACCGAGCATTCGGTGGAGCAATTGGATGCAGTGGCTACGTAGCCGGCGGCTGTTGCATCAGTGTCAGGCCACGCTGTACAGCTCAGATTGCAGTACCATTTCGTCGAGACGATGATGCAAACAATGCCTTGGTGAGTGAGTTGCCCGAGGGGCAAGGGATTCGGCTTCGGCACGGAGGGGGAGGGGAGGGGATAGGGATGCCATGCATTCCTTTTCGCATGGCATGGCATCGCATTGTGTCTCGACGCGACGCGTTCGTGAGCTGGCCAGTCCAAGGCCGAGTCCGGATCCAGTCTCAAAGGCATCATGGGTCCCGTGAAGAGTCCCAACGTGCGAGGCCCAGGAGGAGACTTGGTGCCCAGTCCTCGGGTAGCCGTTCATCCCTGGACGCAGGCGCGCACGTACGCAAGCAGGCAGGCAGGTGAGAGAGCATTGAAGGATGAAGCTTTGAAGCAAGCATACCACCTGTCCGGTCGTGGTAGTGGTCGTGGTAGTGGTCGTGATGGTGGAGGTCTCGGTGATGGTGGTGTGTGCTGTACACAATAAGCCGGGCGTGCATTTGCAGGCCCTGTGGTGGTGGGCGTTGGGTTCTCATCAGGCCGGTTCGTTGGCATCAACTCGACATTTCAGGCGCTTGGTGCCCGACTCCCACGAGTCCCACGAGTCCCATCTCCATTGACCGCTCCTCCTCTTTCCGGGAAGTCCCCTGCTCCTGAGTGTCTCACCTGAGGTCATCTCTACCTGATGCTGCCAGCCTGTCTTGGGCAACAACGCCAACGCCCAATGGTGCCCGGGAAATTGCCTCGCTCGGGCCAAGCTGCCACTCTTCAACCACAAACATCTGGGGTAGTCCTGGACACTCTGGCAAATCCTGACTTCGTTGTTGCTTCTGCTTTTCGTACGCGCTCTTGTATTCCCGGGCTCTCGAGGCTGTACATCCGTGCTCCCGTTTTTGAGGTTGTACGAAGGACACTACTACGAAACACGAATTCACTGTATGCCCACGGATTGGTAGTGAGAAACAAGCCCGAGACAGCAAGAGCAAATCAAGACATTACTGTGCGAGCCTGTCAGCACCTGCCTCCGTACGTGTCTCCCTCGGCTACCTGCCTGCTTCAATCCTGCCTGCCAGCTGCCTCCATTGCCTGCCTACCACGTTCTTCGTACCTCCTTCACCTTTTTCACGGCAACAAACCACCGCCAACCATTGCCTTGGATCAGCCATCCTCGCCGAGACGAGCTTATCGTCTGCATCAAATCAATCTATCCCGCCCTGCACTTCAGCAAGCGCGCGCAACTCGGGTCGAGAATCGAGCCTCGAGAACCGTCTTCCGCTGACAAGCGCTGCACCGTACTCACGCGAATATCTAGTACTGTCCGGTCCCCAAATTTGAAGCGCAAGTCACCGGTCAAACCAGCCTCGGAACTTAACCCGCCAGACAACGCTTCTCTCCAAGGACTTGCCTGCCCGCGCCCACAACGACCCCTCACTAGCAACTCACCACTCACGAGATTTTTGTCGGAAGAAAAGGAAAAAAAAAAAAAAAAAAAAATAGATCCGCCCGATGACGGTGGACTCTTCCTCGTGCTTGCATCGCCAACGCCCACGCCAGCGCCAACGCTCGCCAACAGCCCCTCGCCAGACCCTCGCCGTTTCTCTCCTCTTGCTGCCTGGTGGACTCTAGGTAAATTCCGTCGTCACCCTCACTTCCACCTTCCCACTCGCAACGGTTCCAACTTCCTGGGGTATTGGGGCGAATTCTTCTGCAAATCTTGCCCTCAAACGACTTGGTGTTTTGCTCCAACTCGACTCCGACCCGGTCCTTGTCTCTCTCCGCTGCTAGCGAACGGAACATCTCAGCTCTGTCACTACCCATCTGGTCAGGGATCAGCCAACTTTGACATGCGGCCCAGCTCCCTTGATGCCTCACGAAACGAAGATAAAATCGACACTATTCCGAGCCTCACCCTCGTTCTCGCCCCGTGCCAACTCAATCGGCTTTCCTAGCACCTCTCACTGGTTCGCTAGCCCCGTGCACGACCCTTTGTGCTTCACTCCGTCCTGCGAGTCCAAGCCAGCTGTTATTTATTGCTGCTGTGGACGTCTCATTCTCCCCTGCCTTGGATCCCCGGGACACACCGCCTAGAATCGCCGACAGGAAGACCCAGGACAATCGACATCTCAGGAAACCCTAGTCACCGTGGATTCCCCCGGAGTGATTGGAACCAGCTTTTTTTTCTGGAGGAACCAAGGATCTCAGCCCGAGGCTCCATAGTTGTGTGTGCAAGCTGTCCATCGGATTTAGTCGCCTCTTTTTTTTTTGTTGGATCCAATCAATCCAAGCCCGGCTCCGTTTGCTTCTTCGGCTCCAGTGGAATTTCTCTTTATCAGCCGCAAGCCTCGTCGCAGTCTTGCCCGAAAGATTTGAACGTTGCCCATTTACCCATTATGAGCCAGAACGACATGGCCCAGCCCGATTTTGCGTACAGATCATCCGCGACCATGTCCGGCGGCACCTGGAACCCAACACGGAGGTAGGTTACCATGCTCGGATCCTTCTTAACAAGCACTTGACTGATCGGTCGCTGCTAGTTCATTTATTGAACCCCAGGTGCATGGAGGGCTCGAGAGCGCCTTCTACCAGACGCCGAGGTAAGACGAGAGCACCCCCAAAGGACAGAGGTCCACACCTGGTCGAACGATTTAGTAACATAAATTCTCAAGCGTCAACTACTCATCCAGCTCCTACAACCTGGCTGCCGGCATGCCCATAGGTTCCAATGGACGTCGATCGCGACCTGAGTCCATGTATCAGACCACGGCCGGGCCGTCTTACGCATCGCGACCCCCCTCGGGCTCCTACGGGAAGGGAGTCATAGGCCAGGGCTCCTCCTACAAGAGCGCCAGCTCCCAGGCATGGGAGATTCAGGATAGGTACTCGCCGACCGATTCCGTCGACGACATCATCGCGTCACCTAACCTCTCCGACTACTCGCTTGAGAGCGCCGCTACCGCGGCTCCTTCCGGCGGCAAGACGAAGCACAACCCCAAGGGGGGTCGGTCACAACGACGGCCCTCGAACCGAGACGAGTTCGACGGCCCTCACCAGTTCTTGCAGCGACCGCCTCCCGACGTCATTGCCATGCAGGAGCGAGAACTTCCCCATCTACCTACGAATCTTCACGTTCAGGAACAGGACAGTGTCCTCAGCCAAGTCAACGATCGACTCTCGCAGTGCGCCTACGATTTCGTCGCCAAGTACCAGTTTCCGATCCCGTTGACTCAGGACATGAGACCCGTCGAGCGACCCCAGGACCGAGAGTGGACCGAATGGGTGTACCTCTTGAAGCGACTGGCGACGAAGCGACGCATTCCCGCCCGAGTCCTATACAACGGCCAGATCAAGCAGTTTGTCACCATTCTAGAGAACTCGCTAGAGATGCGACATGCCGCCAAACACCAGAGCCGCCCCCTCAAGGATGACCGGAACATCCTTCAGCTGATCTCGGCCGGCATTCAAGTGGCCAAGATACTGAAGGATGCTTCAGCCATGGACTACCTTGACAAATTATACGTTTCCACCGAAAAGCAGATCAAGGAGCGAGCCGCCACGCGGTTCCGTTCCTAAAGATTGATCGTGAGACTTTTCACACTACCGAGTCGGCCATGATGGCTCGACGATGATCACGTTTTATACTACGCATCCTGCGAAACAGGAATGAGAACCAGTCAACCTCGACTACGGCCCCGAGCAGAAGCCCAGGGATCGGACTGGAGCCCAGGCTCAATGCCTGCGGACTTCACGACGTTGGATTGCGAAATGATAATGTTTTGTGTTATGAAGCGGTTTGGCACGCATGCTGAGCAATGGCTCATGACCAAGAAAACACAGACCCCTTTGTTGGGGAGGGAGTGTCATCGTTTAGAGCGTGTCAGGAGTTTGTTTGTTTTGCCATGCTTCTTTTCCTTTTTCATTTTGTGCTCTCGTTTTGCTTTTTCGGGCGAAAGTACTCTTTGCTGTCGTCAGCCCTGGCTTTTTCGGCGACCATTGCTTTTGTTATTGCTTTTTTTATCGACCTCTGACAGTCCTGAGAGAGAGAAGGAAAGGAAAACTCTGCCCGCGGCAAGTTCCGGAATGGCTCGGGGTCTCTGTTGGAAAGGTGCACGACATGTGCAGTGTCGTGGACCCGTCGGTGGCGTTGGGAATTGATGAGGCTGGGGGTGTTGGGCATTGGGATGGATGGATGGACGGACGGATGGATGGATGGATGGGAAAGACGGGTGTCCCCGTATGAACTTTGGAAGGAAACCCGCTGGCGACGAATGAATTGCGCTCGCCTCGCGACTGGTGTAGGATTAGGAATGGAGCAGACGACGAAGGATCAAGATGGAGAATGGGGACGGATGATTTTTAGACAAGATTGAAATATGAGGCAATGAAGAGACGCCGGAAGTAGTACGCAGTCTATTTGCTCTTACGATTGTATCGTTTTACTAGGAACGCCTCGAGCAATCAGTTACTTGAGAGAAAATGAAAGTCTTGTTGAATGCTTTGAATACAGTGGCCCTTGGCCCGGCTCGTTGCAAGGCACTGGAGTCAGACAGACACACCTAGGTCACAATGGGCGTCGTTGATTGACTGTCGTAGAATCGCGAAGAGTGAAAATCTTGCTTTTCTTTGTCCTTGGTAAGCGGGGTTTAAACAAAGGCGTGATGACATTTCTTAAATTGTGTTCGTACTCGGGCCGAGTTCAATGGATCTACTGATGGTTGTCAAAAAGAAGAAGTTTCGGGAAGCAAACATCCAAAGTTTGGTTGGGATGCTTTGGATTGAGCCCCATAAAAAGAAGGTTCTGGAGGGAGTCGAACCCTCGCTGCTGGAATCAAAATCCAGAGTCATGACCGTTAGACCACAGAACCGATCTGGGACTCAAACGTGGCAATTGCTACCTATGCGATCCTGCTGCTACCTGAGCCCACCGTTCCTTCCCATTCTTTGCTTCAGGGTAGAGATCGTGGACATTTCGACTTTGGCCTAGGGTAGATGCGTTTCAACTACTGCTTTGCTTCTCAAGCGACAGTTACCATGGTATCACAAGGGTCATGTATTGATGCCTGTATCACAATGATTCAGACCTCGTCGACGCGTCACGAGATGATTTCGAGGCCAGCAAATCTTGATCATGCTCTGCGTGCTGGGCTAACGCACGTCAGATCAACAGCCAGTCACAGGCGTTTTCAGTTGATAATGCAAATAATGAGAGGGGCGTTGCACAACATGTCGACCGCTCGGTGAGAGACCCTGGAACAAGTTGAAATGAGGCCGGCCGCCTATAAAGCAAGCCGAAGCTATGCACGTAATATTGGATTCGGACGTGGGATGATGCCCTCCAAACAGACAACTGGAGAAGCAGCCAACTTAGTAATCACTGGCCTGCATGTGCGGAAATGATTGGCCACAGGGATAAGACTGCAGCAGCGAGGCCGCCTCCGCCTGCCCAATTGCCCCTCGAGCGGGCGACGCCCAGTCGGTCGGCCGATTGGGTTTAGCGCGTCACTTGCAGTGTCAAGAACGTCGACCGAGAGAGCTTCCGTGATGGGATTTGTCTTCTTTCGCCGTTTGAGAAAAAAACAAGAAAAACGTCACTAGGAGCCGTGCTCCGTTGCTTCTCTGCTTTTCTCCCTTTCTCGCTGTTTTTCTTCGTTGGTGCGCCGAGCCTGGATTGCTAACGACAACCGCATCGACACTTGTGACCACTTCATACAGACGCCCGTTTTGCGACTTCACCAACTTTACCAAATCCAACCGGGTACCACAGCGACAAGTCCTGCTGCTTACTGCAGGTCACCACGTACGGAAGTTGATCGCATGACCACTGCCGCCAGTTCTTACCCAGACACCTCGCTTATACTGGACCATATTCGTCTTGACCTGTGCCTCGAACATCTCAGTACCGTCTCTCAATCAAGACTCGGACCATACGGTTGACTCAAGCAAACGCCCGACGACTTAGAATGGCATCTGTAGGCTCGAGGCCGTCCCCGAATGGCTCGTCTCCTCACCAGGACTTCGATTCCGCCGCCGAGACGGAAGAGTCGTGGCAGTACATCGACTATGGCGCCGGCTCTACCCCTTCCTCGATTGGATTCTTCTCTGACCCAGCCAGCGGAAGCTTGAACAGCTTTGCTGTTATCGGACATGTCGCTGGAAACACCCCATCACCCTCGGCTCCTTCTGCTTCGCCCCTGCTCTTGGGTGAGATGGATCAGTCCGCCTTCTTCCCGAACCCATCGTCCTTCTCGACGCTGGCGGACCCGGGAAGCACGAACGCCTTCACTGCGGCGTCGGCCCCCCCAACTACTGACGGTGGCTTCGGCTCGGCGCAGTCGTTCATGACACCCCAACAATACCTCTTCCAGCAGCAGCAGCAAGACCCGACCCAGTTTTCCCCTCAGGAGCTGAACGGTATGCTTGTGACGCACAGGACCGGGTCTGGTTCGTCACATGGCGCTGACCCTGGAGCAGAGCTGTCGCCTTTCATGGCTGCCTTTCAGAATGACTTGTTCCCGGCAACCGGCGAGGCGCCGCCTCAGTTCCCCCAAGTCGACCTCAACATCCCACAGCCGTTCCAGGCCGACGCCAACGTTCCGCCATGGAACCCTGCCAACCCTCGGGGCACCGAGACAAGCATGTTCATCGTGGACGACTTCAGTGGCTCATCGCCGAAAAGTCTGAATTCTCAGGTTACCTCGTCTCCTAGTTCTGGAGCAAGCCCTGGTGGCAGTCGCTCCCCCCCTGCCCAGATTCGCAAGGTCAAGACGGGCAAGGTCGAGAAGAAGAAGGCGGAACAGTCGGGCAAGTTTGTCATTGTTACACCCACGTCCATCTCAGCTCATGCCGGCCGACCCAACCCGTTCGAGTGCTTCGAGGCGATGCGGACGAGCCAGCGAGGACGAAAGGGGCCCCTGGCCAACGCCATCAAGGAGAGCGCCCTCCAGGTTCGCCGACTCGGCGCCTGCTTCTGCTGCCACAGCCGAAAGGTCAAGTGCGACAAGGAGCGACCATGCAGGAGTTGCAAGAAGCTCATGCTCCAAGTCCCACAGGTTGTCTGCTGGCAATTTGCCGACTTTATCCCCATCCTGTTCCCCGAGTTCATCCGCGGTCACTTCCGCAAGGAGGAGATGAACAAGTTCATGACGGAGAACATTGAAGGATTCACCGTCAACGGCGTCGAACAGAATTGCTCTGTAGAGCTCTTCTCAGGGCCTCTCTTTTCGACGGTACTGGCTGTCAAGGCCAAGTTCTTCACCCCCATCGGCGACGAGGTGGTACGGCACTGGCATCTGAAGTCGGGCATGAACCGGATGGAACTTGAGTCCAATGGATCCGCCGCCATCGGCCTCGAGTTCAAGGATCCTTCGGAGCGAGATATGCTTAAGAAGCGTACAAAGAAGTACATCCAAGAAGTCGTTGCCGAGCCGGCGTTCCCCGAACAGGTGACGGACACCTTCAAACACACCACGCTGCCGATGCGGATTATTCGGATTGTTAAGCGCTATACCGAAGAGTCCGAATCGCCCATGGTGAAACGAGCCCTCTCCATCTACTGCATGCACTACATCATGACACGCCACCTCTGCCTCACCGTCGGATGTCTGGACTCTCTCCAAGCCACCGGCATGATGCCAATCAACGTTGCCGCGTACACTCCCCGAGTGCTCGCTCGACAAATCAAGTCCATCATCGACGAGCTGATGATTCGGGAGACGCAGCAGCTCTTTGAGCTCTTCTCCAAGTCCCTCAAGCCCAAGTCTCGGCGAGAGTGGGCACCCTGCCTTGCCGCCTTCCTCGTGCTCTGCCTCTTTATGGAAGCCATCGAGACAGCCGCCGACGTTTTCGTAGTCTCACAGAACGAAATTGGCATGAGAAACGGATCCCGCCCCGAGTATGAGAGAAGTGTCGCACTAAACACCTGCAAAGAGGTCGAAAACATGCCGTTCAAGCAGTTTGCGTATCAATTCCATCAGGTGTACCAGACACACACCAAGGAGGCCAACGCCAAGAGCTTCAACCCCTTGTTCGATGATAGTTTCATGGAACAAGGCGAGCTGGATCAGCCAGCGATCAACCTGGTGCGGGAGCTGAAGGAATTCTTTTACGGAGAGCTTTGTAAGTACGGCCCGTTACACCGAGGTAGGGGGAGAGTAAGATGACATGATGAGCAAATGCTGACAGGGGCACACCTACCTCCTTACCTTCAGGGCAAGACATCACGTACATTTGCTGGGATCCTCTCCCTCAGAGCGAGCACGAGAAGCACTCATACCCACGAGATCCACAGCTGTACTACACCGGTCGCCTCGTGGCGAGGTTTCTGATGTCGTTTACGGACGACAAGGTTATTTGGGGCGACTCTGCGTGAGGAAGAGGGCAAGTGAGAGTGAGGGAGCGAGCGAGAAGGGGCGGGAGAGAGAGAGGGAGTGGGAGCAAGTGTCGTCTGATGAAAGATTCAGCCCCAGGGAGGGATTGGATAAACGAGGCAACCAACGGTTATGCAACGGTGTTATGGTGGCAGGTTTCGGGTCCACGGCGAATACGGATACCCTTGTACACACACAAGTTAGGGAGAGTCGACATGACGAGGTTACGAACGGAGAATTCATGGCTGATGGTTTGGACAGACTCTGCATTTGATTATTGATTTCTGAAGCAGAGGTACGGAGTACATAACTGAGTTGGCTTTTTGTAGGGATCTACTCGGCATCTATCTATTTTACTATGTTTGCCCGATTTTAGTCCTGTTGACACATCTTTTACTATGCAAACAGGGTGGAGCGAGCTGGTTGTCTAGACCGCTGGATTTTTCTCCCACATTGAACGATAAAAATGAAGTTGACACGCTTGCGCATTGAGAGACGCGAGGTGTAGGCATATCGTGGGTTTTTTTCTTTTGCCGCCCAGGCTAGGCCAGGGCGGACTTTAATATTGGTTTTGTCGCACGTCGTCCCACGTGTGCGGGAACACTTGTATCCCCGTGCCAGGGCGCAAATGGGGAGAGGATGGGCGCAGTGGAAAAAAAGCATGTGAGAGGCAAAAGGAAAACAGCAAGCAAGAGCAGGGCCCTGATTGTTTGAGGCGTCCAAGGGCCCGACAGAAGGGGTGCGGTAGTACGGGAACAGCGCAAAAAATGAACTATACCGTACCATGCCATGACAGTTTGCTTCTCGGTCTTGGTCGAGGGCGCACAAAACAATGACGTTTCGTGGGCGACGAAAAAGCCGAGAATAGCTACGTCTTGAAGAGGGAAAGCAGCTTGTTCGAGGTCTGTTTTAGGAAAACAGGCGAGAAAGAGGCAACCGTGCCTGGGGAACCTTTGCATCGGCGATGCCTCACGCTCAACGACCACGACCCGCGGTTGCCGGTGGCGCATCTCTGGAATGGCGAAGCGAACGCGGCTTTCTCATTGCACGCCGAAGGAGTCAGTCAAGTCACATGAAGGTGGCTGAAGCAAGAGGACAGAGGACAGGGAGAAACCGTTTCTCGGTGTGTATGCTTTTCGTCGGCGAGCGGACGGTGGCGTGCGTGGAATTTTGTTTCGCGATGATGAAGGAGGAAGAGAAGGTCAATGAGGAGCAGTCGGAAAATGAAAATTTAAACGGTGCACTGGCTTGGCAAGGTTGAGGTTGGAGGTTGGGGGGTGGGTGACGGTTCACGTGACACGGTCCCATATCTTGGTGGGACCAATTTGACTCACTTTTTTCCTTCTCTTCTTCACACATATTCATAGTGCACGATTAAATCAACCGAATGCGAACTCGCCAACTCGCGGTCGGTCATATTTCAGTGCTAGAAGAGACGTGGATTTTTGCCCTTCCAAGACGTGTTACATCGTCTTGCATGCAGCGATATGGGTAAGAGTTCCCTCGTTGATCGGCGTTGGGTTTCCCACATAACAAAAAGCTTGGGTGAAGGAGAGAGCTTCATCATCATCATACGACTTTTGGCAACAAACGGTGTGTGTGCCCAGTTAACAATGCATCTGCCCTGTAGCCGGCAATTGGTATTAAATGGAGAAGAGGGGGAGAGGATAGGTAGGTAGGTCGTCACGACAGTTATTGTGTCTTGTGTGCCACCCCAAGCCCCTGGCTTATTCTCTCGAATACGATGACTCTCGCTAGGAACCCCCCCTCTCGGTGCGACTGGAGGGTGTCGCGTATGTTTCCTTTCGAGCTGCCACCCGAAAGGGCCCCGAGGGGGACGAAAAGGGGGGTTCAACTGGTTTTCTGACTGTGTGTGTGTCTTGTTCGTGGCCCGTTTTAATGAAGCCGTTGCCCGTTGCCCAGTGGCTTGATCCCGACAGTCAGGCACACGGGAAGCGGGAATGTCCTCAGCCGAAATGCTGTGTTATAATGTTGCTCGAAAGCGGGCAGATACTGGATTGAGTATGTTTTCTGTGTTTGGCACAGAGCGGGACGAAACCCGGGAAGATGTATGTTGCCGAGTTCGAGCGAATCGCTTCTCTTGGATTCAAAATCCGTTGCTGACCGGCTTTTTGTCTTCTCGGAAAGGTCTCGGCGCCTCTCTCTTAGCAAAAAGAGTCAGCCATAATGTCTCGTTTGCCTTGCCCGGTTGCCTTCTTGTCCTCGGGGAGCTGTCAAACTCGAGACCTCAGCCTCGAAACTCCCAGACGAGGCTTGACGAGTGCGACAGGCGACATGCTTCTACTACCCTTGCTATCTGCTACCTGCTTTGCTACCTGCTACGTCCCTATCTGTTCCATCCTGTCCCTTCTCGTCCGCAAAACGCCCCGATGCGGTTCGCAATATACGCACACCTCCCACAAGATGAACGGCTAGCTTTTCCCGCCATCCCGCTCCCTCTCTCTCTCCATTGCGAAAAGACGTAACGTACGCTTTCGATCGTCTGCTGGCCGGATACGATTTGTCAGTCGGGCACCTCACCTTTCAAAAGACGGGATCTTGCAGAGTTCCAAGTGGAAAAACTGGGATTCCTGCCGTCCGACTTGAGCAACAACCTTTCACACGACACCCCCCCTCCCTGGGAGCATCTCTGAAAGGAGCTGACGACGCCTCTTTTTTTTCTACTTTTATCTTTTTGAGCAACGGCTCGGGGGCATGGTTTCTTTGTGGGAGGTGAATCTGATCTGATTTTGGAATGGGGATGGGGGATGGGGGATGGGGATGGGGATGTGATTTTGTGCGGTGGGCAACAATGCCCTCCCTTTTGCGTCGTACATTGGGATATTTGCTCTCGACTGATGGAGCGAGTTGAGGAGGCCTTTTCGGGTATAAAAGAGAGTCTTTCCCTCGAGGAGAAAGCACATCCTCAGACACGGACTCATCCAGATCATCAAACCCATTCTACTGTCTGTTCCTTCAGCTTTCAAGCCCACCACACGCGTCGCTTTCTCAAAAGCTGCCGTCAAAGTTCCATCTTAAAGCCTCACCGCACCAAACATCTCTCTTTGAGACCCCAGACTACCGTGTCCATGGACAAGAACAAGATGCCTCCCTCCACCAAGAAGCCCACTCCCACCCCGACAAAGCCCAAGCCGGGCAACCCAGTCGTCAAGAACCACCCCGTGGATCCCAGTGAGTTCATACTCTTTATTTTCCCTTACCGTCTTGTCTGGTGTAAAAAAAACTGCCATGAAAGACGGTAGAGCAACACACGTGACGCTGTGTAGCTCATGCCCAGCAGTGGCATGTACCGCTACATGCCGTCGTTGGCCTCCGATTGGATCGTTTGACTAACACCCGGTCCTCTTCAGATTTCGGGAAGTAAGAAAAAACACCACCTCTGTCTTCGCCTTTGGGGTCAGCAACCCGCCGTAGTCGTGGTTGCTTGGTGGGTGAAGTACAAGAGGTGTGGGTATTTGGTCCTACGGGATAGAGAGCGGGGAGGAGGAGGAAGAGTAGGTGTAGAAAGGGAATAAGGGGGGGGGGGGGGTTGTTTCTAGTCTGCTCTGGTAGAAGATCATGTCCGGACCATAGAGGAGGTGCTGAAGTTGTCTGGCGGTGGTGGTGACGGGAGACTGCTGGTTTGTCCTTTGTATTGTCTTTTTGATAGCTATCCACGCAAACAGAAAATGAAATTGGCCGTTTCTCAAAAAAACTCGTCGATTCAGTAGCCGTCGATCCCAAGTTTGGGTGTATGGCCGAGTGCTGCCTGCGTGTGGCATGAGTGTGGCATGAGTGAGGGCTTGCACGTAGGAGCTTGTGCGATATCGCACTTGATGTACTTGTTATACTTGTTATACTTTTGCGTACTTTGCATAACAGCTGAGGGCATTAGTTCGAGGTGGCGGTGTCGCTGTTTTCTCTTTCCCCCTTTCCCGTGTTTCGTTTCTTGGTTTCGGGGGACGGCAAGAGGGGTGATGCTTTTGGAGTTGCCATGATGCTGCTTCCTTGGCCTACTCGATCTGCTCGATCTGCATGAACGAGACCCTGCTTAGAGATCGGCCAGGACTGGGGGGGGAGTTGAGTAGTAGCGATGGGATTTGTGGGAGACGGGAGGCTTGAGTGATATAGCTTGTATCATCCATCCCTTCCGCCTTCCCACTTGGAGACGAACGCTGTCGATTGCCACGAGTGCTCTCAAGACACGACGACGATTGTGAATGCAATCTCTGACTCCTAGGTTATATCCCGATCCTAGGCAACCAACACGACATCCTAAAACCTAAACGCCCCTGCTCTCCAAGGACAAAGTGCTACTCTTCTAATCGCCCCAACACCTGCAGAGATACTTACCTGACCTACTACCTGTACCACTCGGAACATCAGACATAGACTGGCTTGGACACGCGACTCTCTGCCTTTCAGGATTTGATTCAATACGCCCAGAGAGTCATCCTTTGACTTATCCCCTCTCTGAGACGCAATGATGAACTCCCGTTCCCTCGAAACCAGCAGAATGGAAATCATGTTCATCGCCGCCGGAGTCCTGATGCTCGTCTCCCTCATGGGCATCTTCATCCTCCTCGGCGTCGGCCTCCGCCCCCCCAGCGCCTACCGCTACACCATCCGATCCCAGAGACGAACGCCCTGGGGAGCCTTCTACAGCAGCAGCAGCTCCCACGACCACGACCAGCGTCGCTTCACGGCGCCCTACCGCGACGTCGACTCTACTACTGCTACCACCACAAACTTCTTCGGCGGCATCCGGAGCCACAGCCAGACGCTCGCGACGGAAATCCGCAACGAGCTCAACAGCCTGACGCAGAACCTGGCCGCCGGCATGGCGAGCTGGTCGGCGAGCCAGCGCAGCGAGGACTCGCACATGCTCGAGGCGCTGCGCAAGTTCAGCCTCGAAAAGCCCGGGCGGGCGCAGCGGCACTGCTCCGACGTCGACTCGTGCGATACTTGCTCCGACTTCTTAAACTCGCCCGTGTCCGTGTCCGGGCGAGAGGATGAGCCGGACGGGGCGCGCGTAAGGCTCATCAGCCACGATGGGAAGGGCATGACGAGCTCCCGTGCGGACCAAGACGTGCGGTTGTAGCTTGCTTCCAGCCTGGCGGGAACAGCGCATCGGACCGTCGGACGACCTGGGTGAAGGAAAAGAGCGTCAGCGCCGAGATGATGTACATAAATAAAGCTCTATTGAATCTGAGATCCCGTCCTACTCTGACATCTGACACTGGCTCATCATCCGAGAGCCCGCGGCGCAGCCCAGATATAAACCGTCCTCTCTAACGCTTGGCCATGTCGTGTGCCCCTGGTTGTTGGTACAAACGAAAGCTTTCCACACCCCGTCAAAAACATTCCCATTTGCTCCCGTCCAAGAAAAGTGTGTGTACAAATGTGTGTACTTGTGTTTAAGCCTGCTTCTTCAGGTCTCGCGCGGCCTGCTTGAGGCTATAGTTGCACTCCTCGTAGGCTCGACCGGCGCCGAAGCCGACGCCGACAAAGGCGGGCCACGCTCTTCGCTTGAACAGGAGGACGGAGAAGACGACGCCGAATCCGAGGCCGAGGGTCGACTTGACGAGGAGGTTGGAGAGGCAGCGGTCCCACTGGTAGTCAATTAGCATCTCTTGTAGGGCTAAAGTCCTCCGCTAGACACGGATTATTCGATTTACCTTCTCGTTGAGCAGGGACTCGCTGAGGGGCCGGGAAATGGCGCTCGGAGGAGGACGTGTGACGGGGGCTTCGGCGGCCATTGTGGGAAGAGTTCTGGGGGAGACTCGTCAGTTTCAATGGCTCAATCGGAGGTGCGCCACGGGGAATTGGGGCCTTACGTGAAGGACGGGCGACCGGACGGGAGGAGAGCTGTAAGTGAGCTTTGAAAGTGCGTGATGTCAAGCTTCACGAGGATTAATCGGCAGAACTGCTGGTCAAGGTCCGAAGGCGGTGGGCGGTGGATGGGCTGGAAGGGGACTAGCGCCGTGGCAGAATTTGGGAAAAGTTCGTGGGGCGCATTTCGAGGTTCGAGCTGGGGAGGAACATTTTTGCTTCATCTTTTGTCTATAAACGTTGATTTCGGAGAGACTAGGGCCGCTATGGATGTGACAATGACGGATGGTCCTCAAGATGAGATCTCCCCGGCTCAGGTGAGGAGAGAATGCTTGATTTGATTGTTCCTAGCGCTTACACGTGACAGGGCAAGTTGCACCTCATCAAGACCGTGAGAGGCCTCGACCAAAACGGCCCCGGACAGAAGGGAGAAAACCTGCAGAAACTGTGGACGCAGCTGGCGGCCTCGGCGGACGCGCACTTTCATGCTGCAGAGGAGAGCAGTCTCAGGTGGCTGCTAAAGTCGATGAACGGCCCATCAAGGGACGCCGAGACGTTGAGGAGGTGGCCGTTGACCTGGACGATTCTGGAGTGCGTCTTCCAGCGGATCCCGCTGTTTTCGCTGGCAAAATCGCTGGCGGATCGACGCTTCATGGTGGTTCTGCAGCAGACGCTCAAGGACATTTCGGTGTCGTCCGCGGGGGCGACTTCGACTTCGTCAAAGCGGAAGAGGTCGACGACAAAGACGTACGCCCTGGACGATTTGAAGGATCAGGAGGGGTGTCTGATGACGGGGGATGCCCTATTCCACGCCCTCAGACGCCTGCTCGGCCGGCTCGACTCGACAACCACACAGTCATCACACGATAGGATCGGCACCCAGCACATCCGGTCCCTGTTCTGTACGACGGCTGCTGAGGCTGCGAACTTGGTCTCCCTGGCGTTTGGAATCTGCGACGAGGCTTTGAAGAGCCGGGACGGCGACCGCGTTGAAGGAAGGGAGAGCTGGATCGAGACGATAGCGTCCATCTGGAACCTGCATCTCCAAGGCCCCGACGATACTCTTGGTGTGGCCACGCATCTGTTCTCTCCTTGCGCGTCGATTTTAAACAAGCTTCAAGGGGCAGATTCGGATGGAAGCATCCGCGAGCCGCTGCGAGCTAAATGGATGGCACACACACAAAAATTTATGCAACGCAACTTGATCCTCCCAGCCCGAGCCTTGTTCATCGCCCGACAGGACTTTGAGGCAATGGACAGGGCGCTTCACGTTTCAGAGGCCAGCATCGACGTCGCGGCGCCGACTCTATACTTTCTCGCCTCGGGCGTCGCAGATTATCTGGGAGAGGGAAGGTTGCGAAAGGGCAACGGCGATTGGATGAAGCGCGTCTTCAAGGCCGTCGAGCTTTCGATACGAGACCGAGACGACCGCGACAACCTCATTCGAAGGATCCTCGAGCGCGCTGCCAAGCAGAGCATGCTCGTGGATAACGACGACCTCCGGTTCGTGTGTCGCGAGTATGCTCTTCACGAAGGAAACACGAACTGGGGCCTCGTGGCCGACATTTCGACCTGCGATGCCGATGTTTTTCAGCTTTCCAAAGATGGCGCGAGCCTGCTCAAGGAGGTGTGCGAACGAAGCACGTCTTCCAAGTTGAGCGAGGTCGAGGCTGAGGCCATCTCGAGGACCATTGGGTCCATTCTCCGGGGCTTCAGGACCGGGCGAGACATTTCTGGTTTCTTGAAGCTGTGGTTCAAGCAGCTGTGCAAGGTCGAGAAGCAACAGTCCAAATCGTCGCCCTGGCTCCTGGTCGGAACGAAACAGTACGGGAACGACCACTTCAGCGCGTTGATCGAGAAGGACATGTCGCCGCAACAGACTGTCGAGCTTCTGCGGTGGCTCGAGGCCGAAAAGTCGCACAGCCGCTCTCTTTGTCTTTTCTTAAACTCTGTCGCCCAAGGTATTCGGACCGAGACGTATTGCGACGCCGTGGGCAGGAAGCTGTTCGACTTGGTCAGCGACGTGCCTAAATCCTCGTCGACACTGACGGCTTTCAAGTGGGGCGTCGTTTCCAAGACGCTTTCTTGGGTTGTCGTCGATGAGCGGACAGAGATTTGGGCTTCTGTCAAGAAACAACTGTCTAAGATCCTGACAGACGCCCCGATCGCCTCGAGGGAGACGTTTGAGTCCTTCAAGTGTTGCTGCCAGGCTTGGGTATCTATGCATCCCGATGACGGGTGTATCGACGAACCGGTGAAGCTTGTTGAAGAGTTCACGGCACGCCTCGCCGCAGAAGTCATGACTTCAGGGGCCCTCAAAGGGCAAGACCTATCGACGTACCTCGGGTCGGATGCGGAACCGGCATATCTCGAGGAGGCCGCTCTCGAGAACTACTTGGCTTGGTTCTTGCGAGGCTCCAGCCGCCTTAACCGATTGTTCTACGGTAGCAAAGGGGCGATGCCCAAGACGCTCCAGAACGCCTTGGCTCCAAACGGGAATGTTGACCAGCTGAAGGCAGTTTGGGGAAGTCTGCTCACGAACGAGAATAATTTGAATGACGCCAAAGTTATGGCGGATCTCATTGACCGCTTGACCAAGTCGTTGGAGGAAGACGGAAGCGAGAAGCGCTGGCCGGCGGACCGCAGCCAAGCCTGGATGCGAGTCTTGAGCAGGATTCCAACAGACGCCTTTACTCGACCGCAGAGGGAACAGATCATGCTACTCCTCCACAAGCACAGGGCAAACACCAAGAAGCGCGTGTCGGTGGGCAGCTGGAACCTCATCCTGGGGCTCTCGACGAAGCTCATGGCCCGGTCGACTTTCTACGAAGGATTGAGCTTCTCCGACAATGTCGAGATTGCAGATGCCATGCTGGACCTGTCTTCGGCGACGTCTACCGACGACGGCACCTTGGGCGACCTGATTCAAGTCTTCTTCATCATGGCCTCTACGACAATTCGTCTGATGGCAGAGCACATCGAGGACCGAAGTCTCAAGTACTTCCAGCAAAGTCGAGAGTTTGTCGCCGACTGTGACAACGCCGGTGACTTGTCCCCCTTTCGTCTCACGCTGCTCAAGGCGTTGGTGGTGGAGACGACAAAGTCGCCCAATTGCCAAAGCCACCCGGACCTGGCCTCGCTTTCCGGGTCGGCGAGGGACATGCTCGGGCGATGCATCGTCGACGCCACGGGATACTTCATAAAGGAGAAGAAGGCTTACGAGGACCGCAGTGTCACGGCTGACTTGCGCCTCCTGGCCGCCGTGGACGCTGCCGAGGTGCTCGAGACGCTTGACAAGGCGGCGGCGCAGCTGAAGCAGGCGGATGTGAGAAAGGCAGAGAAGAGGAGCCGGGCGGCCATGCTGGCGGGGGACTTGCGCGGGTGGAAGATGCAGACTTTCCTGAGGACGTACTTTTCGTCGGCCGTGGAGGACGCTCGACCCACTACGTTTCATAGCTTGGATGACTTGCCAGCCAAGTTTCGGGAGTCGCTCTTGACGAGTAATGTTGTCTCGGTCATTCGCGACATGGATACTGCAGCGAGGATTTCATACTTGGAGGACCTCATCAGGGCATTTGGCGAAGGCTCAGACACGAGTGGCCAGGCTTTGGCCATTCAGACCGTCGTGAGCCAGTTGCTAGGTAAGCACATGTCCTATCTGCCTCCTGCTCTCTGACATATACTTACTGTACAAGAATCCGCCGACCTCAAAGGCAAGGGAGACACCTTCGACCTCGCCACGGCCCACAGCGAGCTGACCTCGTCGCTGCTCTCCCTCAAGTCCCCCTCGGTGGCCACGCGCGTCTGCGGAACCCTGTACAGCATTCTCGAACGCCGGCCGCACCTCATGACCCAATGGAACGTCGAGCTCACCCTGAGCACCGTGTGCGACCTTAGCTCGCCGGACCGAGCAGCAGGCCAGGAGACCCATCCTCCTGCCGTGCCCTTTGCGTGGATGTGCCGCCTCGTCGAGGCCGTCATCAAGAAGCACCGGCTGCGCCTCGAGGGTCACCACCATCTCCTCCTGACCACCATGCAGGCCCTGCTGCGCCACCTCGTGCTCGCCACCCACCACCAGACAGACGAGGAGGATCGGCAGCAGCGCCTGCACGAATCAAGAGCACGCCTCTTCGCGCGCCTAGTAACCCTCATCTGCGAACCCACCGCCGGTGCCGTCTCCCGCTCCCACCACCACCAGCAGCAAAAGGGCGCCCTTGACTCAGCCACCGACACGGCCAAGCGGTCCGCGGGGAGACACATGTACCTGGTGCTCATGCAGTACGTCAAGCTGCAGCTCGAGGCCGACGTGGCCCGGCCCCTGAGGGAGGCACTCGAGCCGGCCGTCAACTCCATCTTTGACATTACGCCGCCCGAGGTGCGCAAGATCTTGAACGATGCCCTAGACGGGAGCGGGCGAGCCATACTGCGGGAAATGTACAAGCGATATACCAAGTTTGGCAAGTGGAGCGGCGTGTAAGACTGGAGGAATAGAGGAATAACTACAGGAATAACTACAGGAATAGGAATACCCCGTCACGTATTATAGACCAAGTCTTTGAACAAGAGCATTGCAATTAATAGGGTATCTTTCAGGCGAACGGTTGCTTTTAATTCGTGAGTGCCAAGCGAGACATGTACATCATCATGCCGCGCGGTCCTTCTTGTAGGTGCTCGGGTGGCCATGCTGCTTGCCATACTTCCTAATCTTGCCGTGGATGTCAGGCTGGACAAAGATCCATATAATCTGTACCAGCCAGGCGCCCAGGATATCAAAGAGCCAATTGTTGCGGAACGAGCCGCCCATGGCACCCCAGCGCATCAGGGTTCCCAGCCAGGCTACGGTGACAAAGTAGTCCCCGTTCTCCAGGCCGCGGATGGAGGCGCGGGCCACCTCGTCGGGCGTCTGCTTGGGGTCGCTCTCCTCGATGATCTTTGTAATCTCGGGCTTGGTGATGTTCTCGGTGACGAAGCCGGGGGAGAGGATGGTGCCCGGGTAGACGACGTGCACCTTTACGTTCTGCGGGTAGAGCAGGACCTCCTGGGAGAGGGTGTCGGCGAGGCCGCGCAGGGCGTACTTTCCGGGGGCGTACGAGGCGTAACCGGGGATGGAGTAGAAGGCGACGACGCTGGACGTGAGGATGAGGTGGCGCGGCTGGGCCTCGACGGGGGCCGTCGGGGCGAGCCACTCGCGGAGGATGGCGTGCGACATTTCGGCGTTGCCGTAGAAGTTGAGGTCCATCTGGTACCGCATCGAGGACATGTCCATGTCGGTGAAGAGCTCGGGTGTTGAGGCGCCGGCGATGCACCAGACGATGTCGGGGGACTGGCCGTGGTTCCATGCGATGGCCTCGGCCACGAGGGGGCCGGCGTAGTCGGGCTTGGAGACGTCGGCCGAGATGTAGTGGAACCGTTGGGTGGATGGGTTCTTGGCTGCGGCCTGGGAGAGGTTAGACGGGGTGGTTGAACATGGACTGAGGTGGTTCGAACCTTGACTTCTTCGAGGGCCATTTCGAGCTTGCCGACGTTGCGCGAGACGAGGATGATGTTGGCGCCCTTTGCGGCGAGCTGCTTGGAGGCACTCAGGCCCATGCCCTCTGAGGCGCCAGTGATGAGGACGGTCTGGTGGTTGGTTGTCAGTGGCGGCGGTGGAAGTTGAGGTCCCATCAGAAACGCACCTTGCCCTCGACGGGCAGCTTGTTACCGCCAAAGAGACCCATGACGACGGAAGCGAATGCCGATGCTAGAATTCCAAGGACGATAGAAGAGAGGATGGTTTGCCAAGGCAAGTCCATGGTGCAGGGAAGGAATTCGAGATCTGGAGGGGTGAAGTGACGAAGGAAGGAATAAATGAATGTTCCGTGCCGGATGACACGGCAGATTTGGAGCTGTCCGTGTTAGGTTGGACGCTTCGCTAGGAGAGGGAAGCTAGGACCGAGAGCAGCTGCAGGGGCATGATGAAGGTGATGAAGGCGTATTCATTACAATAGGGCTGACGTGATGCATTGAATTGATAGGAAGCTGTATTTGTGCAACTCAATATGTCGCATGTTTTTCGTATTGTTTCTTTAGGCTGTGAGAAGTTGAGCTGATGCAACTCGTCTACCGAATTGGTCACATCTTTCAAAGTGCCTTGATGAATCGACTCTCCCAGGTAGCAATTCGATGCTGGGGATGGATCCAATGGAAGGATTCAAAGCTCCTAGGGGGAAGTGCGATGGTCAGCGCTAATGGCCAGCGGGGTTTAGTGAGGTGGCATTAGAGTCTCAGGCCGTGCGGAAACACAGTAATATAATATTCGCGCACTGTCCATTTGATAAATCGCGAAAGCCTCACGTGCGGGCTTGCTCCTCGAGAAGCTTCAACTCAGCAACGGCATCTAAACAACACTGGGCCGTCATCAAATCTAATATTGACCATGCAAGCATAAAAAGACGATATTGAGAGACTAAGATCATTCAAAAGGTCCATGACCGAAATCGACATGAGCTCACCCCTTCACTGAGCATCGTCACCTTCACCACCGCCACAATGTCCGACAAAGACGAGAACCTCAAGTTGACGGTACCTAAGTTCTCCTCATTCAAGACCAAGGAAGGGCAGGCCAAGGTGCCAAAGTTCTCATCCTTTAAGTCGAAGGAAAAGGAGCCTGAGAAACGGAGAAACGACGATGAGCGTGGCGAGCCGGACTCAAGGAGCAAAAGGAGCCGTCATTCCGAGTCCCGCGACCAATCCAGAAGTCATCGAAATGACCCTCATCGTCGCAGAGAGCACTTCAAACCTTCTAGTCGCTCAAGGACGCCAACGCAACCCGCACCGTCCGCCAAGCCTGTGCAGCGAGACAGCCGAGCTTCCAGGCTGTATGTCATCGACACCAAAGGAGATCCGCTGATCCTCAAGTACGGTGGTTCCGACAAGTCGCAGATCCCTGCGTATCGACGATATGGCTCCGGCAGAGTTCTCGGGACTCGGGCACGACTCATCATCCACCGAGACGGGCCCAGGGACGAGTTTAGTCTTCGCATGCCGGGGGAGGGATCGGGCATCTTTGGAGACAAAGACGGTCTTCGATCCAAGAATTTTCGAATTTCTTCTAATCCAAGGCGAATACGACCAAAAGCGCTCGAGAACAAGTCAGACGAAGACGAGGTCGAAGACTTCTTGGCCTTGACGGCATCCAAGAAACGTAAGCGTGTAATCGATGCTTCTGAATCCTCAGGTGAGGATGAGCAGCCGAATTACCGTTCCATCGAGGGAAAGGCAAAGGCGCGTCATTACGACAGCGACTCAGATTCCGAGCCAGAGTCACTCCCCGAGGCAATGAATACGGAGCGTGATAACCCGCTGAAGTGGAAGTCAATACAGCTTTCACGGCAGGTCAAAGACCATCCCGAAGACATCGACGCGTGGTTGGAGCTCGCGAGCCACCAAGACGCTCTGTTGAGGGCAGGTGAAGACCTCGACCACAAGGCTCTGGAAGGCGAGGTGCACAGCTATGCCGAGATCAAGCTTTCCATGCTGGAGTCTGCCCTGAAGAACGTGTCGAACCGTCAGGACCGGTTAAAGGTTCTGGTGCCCCTGGTGCGTGAGGGCGTCAAGGTGTGGAATCGCAAGACTGCCGTTAAGAAGTGGGCAGAGTTTGCTGAGGACGAAGAAGCCAGCTTTGCCCTCTGGAAGACGCACCTCGACTTTGCCATGTCTGACATTACGACTTTTCAGTACGATGACATAAAGAGGATGCATCTCGAGCGGCTGCACACAACCATACGGCGGTCAGGTCTAGACTCGTCCAATGAGAACTTTGGCGAAGCCATCTACATCTTCTTACGTCTCACTCGATTCATGCACGACTCGGGCTTCAAGGAACTGGCAGTGGCAGCATGGCAGGCTCTCCTTGAAGTCAATCTATTCCGCCCGCCCGACCTCGACCCAGACAAAACACTGGGTGAGTTTTCCGACTTTTGGGAAAACGAAGCCCCCCGGATCGGAGAGCTCGAGGCTCAGGGTTGGGCCAAGTGCGTTGAGGCGGGAGGAGTTGGTGATGCGCCTCTTCCACTCAAAGATGAGGCCGAAGAGACTAGTCAAACTCGAGACGACTACAAGGCTTGGGCGAGCCTTGAGCGCCATCGAGCAGAAAAGGCTGCGATACCTGCCAGGACCATGGACGAGGGAACCGAAAACGATCCCTTTAGGGTTGTCATGTTCTCCGATCTTGAACAGCTCCTCTTCATGATCCCGCAACATGTCCTCCCTAGTTTGGTTCCGCAGCTGATGGATGCCTTCTTGGTGTTTTTGCGATTTCCGCCTGCGTTCGACGTTCACTACGGTATAGATGATGCTCAGCACGGTCAGTTCTTGGGAGGCCCTTCTCCTGAGAGCGAACTGCCCATCTACGAGAAGCCTGAGCTTGATCCCTTGTCCGAAGAAATCCAGAGGAGAGGCCCCTGTTTCAGCCAGCTGGCTCGCGTCACCGCCGGGTGTCTCGACGAGTTGTTCCCTGGGAAGAAATGGTTCTCGTCCACGCCACCCACAACGAAAGACGGACAGATGCAACTGGAGCTTGCAACCAACGCCTTGAGATTATTGGTCCACACGGCTAAGATTGAGCCTCTGGCCCAGTATTACCTGGGGCTCTGTGCAGCCAGGGACGGCGCAAAGGTCAAGAAGCCGGCCAAGGCTCTTCTCAAACAGTATCCCGCCAATCTGAGCCTGTACGGCGCCTATGCGCTTGCTGAATCCGCACACGGCAACCATGACATGGCTGCGAAAGTCCTCTCGTCGGCCACTGAGCTTGCATCGGTAAGAATCAAGTGCCCTATGGTGAATTTCTCTCTAACAATGGCACAGAACTCATCAAAGTCGGACGCATTCTTGCTCTGGCGGATCTGGTCATGGATGGATCTCGAGCTTGGAAATAAGGACATGGCTGTTCGGAGGCTCTGTTCTTCAGTGAACGGAGCATTGGGAACCGATATTTCGCAAACCCATCTTCTCAAGGCGCAGCAAAGCTTTTCGTCCAGCATCATGGACTCGCTTTCCGCCGGAAACGTCGACAATGCAGCAACTAGTGTCGAATGCCTGGCCCTCCTGTCATATCTAACGGCAGAGGGCTGCACAGAGCCGACGTCTGCTGCGCAAGGCAACGTTTCGTCGGCAATGGACGTCTTCCAGCGGTATTCGGGAGAGCTCAAAGCCCGAGGATATGAGAAGTCGAGAGCACACGAGAGAAGCCTGCAATTTGCTGCTAGGATTCTATACCTGAATGCCACACGAGGGTGAGTCCTTGATATGGGATCAGTGAGCGGAAGTTGCTGACAGACGAAAGGCCATATCGGAGAGCATACATGCTTGACCAGCTGAGCAAATTCTTGTCATTTTTCCCACGCAACACCATATTCCTTGGCTTGTTTGAGTGGGCTGACTCTAGCCTTCGCGTCATTGACGAAGTGCGGACGCTGCTGCATGAATCAGTGCTCGTGGCAGGGCAAGACGGCGTGAGCAGCCGACTGTTTGCTATTCAGCACGAGATGCAGCGGGGGAATGTGAATACAACAAGGGCGGCATTTGAAGAGGCAGTGAGGAGCGACGTGTGCAAGTTCAGCGTAACGGTGTGGACAATGTTCATCAGGTTCTGCAGTTCGCAGAAGGAGACGAGAGCAAAAGCGAAGGACGTCTTGTTCAGAGCCATGAGGCATTGTCCGTGGTCCAAGGCAGTCATGATGGAGGCCTTTTTGAGGGTGAATCGAGAGCTGGAGTCGACGGAGCTCAGGGGCGTGTTTGATACCATGACGTCCAAGGGGTTGAGGGTGCACGTAGATCTGGACGAGTTTCTGGAGGAGAAACGGAGGAAGAGGCGAGGAAATAAGGAGGGGAGGTGAAGAGATGATACCCAGGTGTTTGATGCCTTTTGTTCTCTTAGCCGCGTGTTATGAGAGCGAACCGAAGTTCTTTGTAAAGTATATGGTCC
Organism: Thelonectria discophora; assembly: GCA_911649645.1. Lineage (NCBI taxonomy): Eukaryota > Fungi > Ascomycota > Sordariomycetes > Hypocreales > Nectriaceae > Thelonectria > Thelonectria discophora. Next base: position 2,884,144 of record CAJVRK010000016.1, on the reverse strand, counting down.
AGCTGCTAGTGTATGTGGCTTGGACAAAGCGGTGAGGGAGGACCTGAATCCTTGGATGCTTGGCGTTTGGGGAGAGAATGTAATGGCGATACCAGGTAGTTCGTACTTCAATAGGTGCTCAAACGAAAGCCTGAGTCGTCACGAGTGAGTAATCATGAAGCTGAAAGTGGGATAGCTAGGTGTCCAACAATTGTCTGATGTCTATTTTTGTGACGAATAAATGCACTTGCATGCACTCCCAGCAAGATGGAATCTGGAACGATTGGCAGCGGGGTTGCATGCAAAACAAACAAGACCAAGAGGGGCAAGATTTAGGCGTCTCAAGTCAGAGCCACCATTGATTGCTGTACACGCTGCATATTCGTACTGCACCCCCGTACGTCACGGCAAGAGCGATCCGGCTTCGTTGGTGTCGAGGGAAATAACAACCCGTCGTCTGCTCCTGCCATTTACTGAACGTGCTTTCCCATTTCTCTCGTCTCACACTTCTTACCACTCTCTCATTTTTCTCTTCCGTCACCACCTCATTCCTAAGGCACCCTCTATCCTGGACCGGCAATGGCTCACTCATCATCTCCCGCCGCCGACCCCTCATCGGTTTATCCTCAAGTTGGCGGCGGCGGCATCGAGCCCTCACGCCGGCTGACGACCCTCAACCCCGTCCTCCATAAACGCCTGGAGAAGCTGTTCCTTTCTCTCGCCGATTGCCCTGATAATACCTGGAGCAATGCCCAGATCCGATCGTTTCTCGAGTCGACCCAGCACCAGGCCCCTTCGCCCGACGTCGACGCCTTGCTGACACGACACCACCTCGACTTTGACGGTTTCGTTGCCTGGATGAAGTCTCGCCACGCCGCCGCCACCACTCCGATCCTGAACCCGGACTTCTCATGGCCTCTGGCCAGCTACTTCATCAGCTCTAGCCACAACACCTATCTGACCGGCAACCAGCTTTCCAGTGATAGCTCCACCAAGTCGTACACAGATGTCTTGCTGCGAGGAGGTCGTTGTATCGAAATTGACGTCTGGGACGGCGACGAGTCTGATGCCGAGGGCACCAGCAGCAGCAGCAGCGACGAGGAGAAGGGCATCAAGAGGAAGCCCAAGAAGAAGCGTAGTACCTTTGGCGCTCTCAAGGACAAGCTTGCCCGAACCGGCATCAAGGACTCGCCTCCGCCCGCCGCCACCTCTGCCGAGCCCGAAGTCGCCGTCGTCGAGCCCCGAGTGCTGCACGGCTACACCCTTACCAAGGAAGTTCCCTTTCGCGACGTCTGCGTCGCCATCCGACACGCCGCATTCATCGCGAGCGACCTTCCCGTCATCGTCTCTCTCGAAGTCCACTGCGGCTCCGAACAACAGCTGGCTATGGTCCGCATTATGAAGGAGGTCTGGACTGACATGCTCATCGGCGAGCCTAGCGAGGAACCGACCGAGCTGCCGAGTCCTGGTGAACTGCGCCGCAAGCTCCTCGTCAAGGTTAAATATGCACCCCCGGGAGCACCTTCTCCCCCCGGAGCTCCTTCTCCCCCCGGCGCTGTATCCGACGAGGAAGATGTTGCCCTACTCCCTGCGGGTGCTAAGGTTCAGACGGCAAAGCCGGCCAAGATTATCCAGGAACTCAGCCGCTTGGGCGTCTATTCGAGAGGTGTCTCCTTCAAGAGCCTACAGCAGCCCGAGGCGGGCATGCCCACCCACATTTTCTCACTCTCGGAGAAGAAGGTGGTGGATGTTCATGAGAAAGAAGCCCAAGCTCTTTTCAACCACAACCGCCACTTCCTCATGCGCACATATCCTTGGGGTCTGCGAATTGGTTCTTCAAACCTCGACCCAGCCCCGTTCTGGCGCAAGGGCATCCAAGTTGTGGCCCTCAACTGGCAGAAGTGGGATGAGGGCATGATGTTGAACGAGGGCATGTTCACCGGCACGCATGGTTACGTGCTCAAACCACAGGGTAGGTGATTGGTTTAGCTGTGTGGATTTCTGCTAATTTACCTAGGTTACCGCCCATCTCGAGATGGAGAGGACGACTCTGCCAACGTCATCGTTCGCAAGACGCTCAAACTTGCCATCACAGTACTGGCCGCACAAAACATTCCCCTGCCCGAAGGCGACAAGTCGTCCAGAGGCTTCGAGCCCTATGTAAAGATTGAACTTCATATTGAAGGGCCCGACGAGTATGAAGGCGGCAAAATCCCCAACAACGGTCATGAGCGCGAGGGCGAATACAAGGTCCGATCTCGCACCTACGAGGGCTGTGACCCAAACCTGGGGGCCGAGCGCCTGGAGTTCCCCGTCATTCCGTATGTGGTTGATGAGCTGTCCTGGGTACGCTTCACTATCCGGGATGATGAGATTGGTCGTGATGATCTTGCCGCTTGGGCATGTGTTCGGTTGGATCGGCTGGGCCACGGTTACCGATTTGTGCATTTGATGGACAGCGATGGCCACCCGACTGATGGAGCCATCTTTATCAAGGTCGAGAAGAGTTTGATCTGAAGTCTGAAGTCTGAAGAGTCTGAACAAGTCTGAAGAGAGTAAAGAGATGGGTTGGGATAGCGGATTATGATGATGACGGAAATGCCAACGCACTTGACGGGATACATTGCGAGACTGCTCACGAAGGGGGCATTGGTATACATAATAGGGTCACTAAAGAGATTGACACGAGGGACATGAATATGAAGACAATGGTTGGATCCAATTGATTAACATGAGTGCTATAATATCGCTATATTTATTCCGTCATTACCAAGCTTCCCATCCGAAGCTTCTTCAGCTCAGTAGTCGTCATTGTTGCGTCGGTTACCGCTGCCGCCAAACTTCTCGGAGACCTTGTCGCTGAGCAGCTGACCGGCCTTGTCGGCCAGCTTGTCGACGATGCTGTCGCTGTTGTTGTTATCGTTGCGGTTGGACGAGCCGTACGTGTTTGAGCTGCCGTAGCTGTCGGAGCCGGACGTCTTGTTTCCGTAGGAGGAGGAGTCGTTGTCGCCGTAGCTGGACTTGTTCTGGCCGTAGGATGAGGAGTCGTTGTCACCGCCGTAGCTGGACTTCTTGTTGCCATACGAGGAGCTGTCATTGTCATCGCCGTAGCTGGACTTCTTGTTTCCGTACGAGGAGCTGTCGTTGTCGTCTCCGTAGCTGGACTTCTTGTTTCCGTAGGATGAGGAGTCGTTGTCATCTCCGTAGCTCGACTTCTTCTGGCCATACGAAGAGCTGTCGTTGTCGTCGCCGTAGCTGGACTTCTTCTGGCCGTACGTGCTGCTGTCGTTGTCGTTGTCTCCGTAGCTGGATGACTTCTTGTTGCCATACGAGGAGCTGTCATTGTCGTCGCCGTAGCTCGATGACTTCTTGTTTCCGTAGGAGGATGAGTCGTTGTCGTTGTCACCGTAGCTGGAGGACTTCTTGTTGCCGTACGAAGAGGTGTCGTTTTCGTTGTCTCCATAGCTCGACTTCTTGTTGCCATACGAGCTGTCATTGTTGTCATCATCGCGACGGTTGGAGCTGCTGTAGCTGTCATTGTTGGACGACCTATTGCCATACGACGAGTCGTTGTTGTCGTTGTCTCCGTAGCTAGACGACTTCTTGTTGCCGTACGAGTCGTTGTTGGAACTTCCGTAGCTGTCGTTGTTGGAGCTTCCGTAGCTGTCGTTGTTGGAGGAACCGTACGAGTCCTTGTTGGATGAGCCGTAGCTGTCGTTGTTGGAGCTTCCGTAGCGGTCCTTGTTGGAGCTGCCATAGCTGTCGTTGTTGGAGCTGCCGTAGCTGTCGTTGGTGCCATAGTTGTCGCTGTTGGAGCCATAGCTGTCGTTGCCACCACGGCGGTTGGACGAGCCCTGACAAAGGGTTAGTACCGAGTAGGAAGACATGGAACAGAGAGACCAACGTAGCTGTCGTTGTTGTCGTTGTCACGGTAAGACATGATGAAGAAGGATGTGTGTGGTTATGATGTAAGTGAAGCTTGAGAGGATGGGAAGATGAATGATTCAAAACACAAACGAAAGCAGAATCCAAGAGAGGGAAACAGGAGTTAATATATTGCTCGACACGCTAGACCCCTCAATGACGGCACAGCGGCATCTCTCCCTCCCTCCCTCCCTCTCTCTCTCTCTCATAGCTTCGATCAACCGTCCAGGTCCATCTCGCAGCGGATCGGCCGACCAACAACAGTTTGGTTCCCTCTCGGTCCCACGCAACACGTCGCTAGAAGAATGACGTGCGAAGGGTGGTCGGGGTGTCACACGGGGCGGCCATTCCTAGGCATGCAGAGCTGAAGCAGGAAGAGGCTTGCAGGTCCTTGGTCTCGGAGGCACCGCAAGGGAAATAACGGAGCAGAGAGTCGGGTCGGTTTTAGATCAAAAGCAAGCAAACAAGACAAAAAGCAAGGCAGAGCTGAACATGATCAGCACAGCAGGGCCAGACTTGTTGTCCTCTCGGCCCCCCCTCCCCGTGCCGCTCTTGCGGCTCCCAAAACAGGTTGGGACAACAACAAAATTCCCTCCTTGCCTCCCTGGTTCTTGTTCTGGCCCGGCCATTCTTCCCTGTCGGGGCTCGGATTGAACCGGCACATTCCCCCCTCCCCCGGGTTCGTCATATGTCTCAGACGTGATATGAGCTCGCGAGTCACCCATTGGGCTGGTTGCGAGCTTCGTCATGGCGTCACGTCCGTCGCAGAGACAGATACCTAGATAGATTCAGGCCAAAAAGACTTGACCTCAGCCATCCTGGAAAGGAAGCCGAACGGCGGGGTAAAATTGCGGCGCCGATCGGCCTGAGAGGCGCATTAGCGGTGATCTAGGGGCCGCTAGACCGGAAGCGACTCGGTCCAGCCCAGCCGAAGCCAGCTTGCCAGCTTGACAGGGGTTGAGGGGCCGGTTGAGCTGAGGGACTGTGGTGCTTTGGTGTGCTGTGTTTGTGGTGCGAGATGAGTGAGTTGAGTTGAGGGCCAGATGAGGGCGAGCGGGAGGGGTTTCAAGTCCAACATGCTGCATCAAACTATCCCCTTCTACCCAAGGCTGGCCGTTCCTAGCCTCAATGGCGGCGTTGATGAGCATTCTTGCTCATGGCTTCTCTCATCGGCCCGTCCACCAAGAGGGACCTTCTCGTTCCCCCGCTTCCACCCCTCCTTGTTGGTCTCCTCTTCCCGTGCCGCGCTTCAAGCTATCCTCTTGTGAGACTCTTCCTCGCACGTGCACTCGTCCTTCACAAACGTGGACACAAACGCCCACCCTCGCTCGGCATGTCCGCTCGCCCACTCGACCCGTCCGTTACACGTTGGCTCCGTGGCTGTTTCGTCGCCCGAAAAAGGTCCCTCGTCTGGTGACCTCAGATGCCTCGCACAGCGCGAATGTCACTCGTGAAACCCCTTTGGCCAAGACATCCAGCGGTGTAGAGTCGAGACTCTGCAACAGCTGCTGAAGCTCAGAGCCTGCTCGTCCGGTCGGCTCCCAGAGCTCCGCTCATCATGGCAGCTTGAGCTTGCCTCGAATACACCATCTCCCGCCCCCCGTGAGTCCCCCACCATGCCACGCCGATAGCTGCTCGTTCCACGTCCATTTCGCCGCTCACAAGAATCTCCAGGAGCCGCTTCCTCACGGGCTCCCGCAGCACGGGGTCTTCAATCTCGTTGAGCGCTTGAGCGGCAATGGTGAGCCATTCCTCCACCAGGGGCAGCGGCAGGAACGGCAGCGAGTCAACCAATGCCAGCGTCAACGAGCTTTGGTGAGAATAAGGCCCGTCCTCGTCTTCCGAACCCGCCCTTGATACTGCGTCGGGCGTCGGTGGAAGTATGGTTGCCGGCGCCGCCGAAATGTTGGACCGCAGCATCTCCAAGAGCGTCTCGGAGAAGTGAGGCTCCATTTCTGCTATAGGGAACGGAGGCGACACAATCTGCATGACCGTTTTGAACGCTACTCGGAATTGACGAGCCGAGATTTGCAGAGGAAACGATTCGAAGAGCTTGACCACGTAAAACGGTGTGATTTGGATTGTCAGCTCGCTATGCTGAGGGCACGAGAGCGTCGATAGAATGGCGCTGTGAGCCGCCTCAAAGAGCTCAACCATGGACGGAGTCATCATGCCCTCGTTCGAGATGTATGCTGTTGCGGGCTTGAGAATGAGGGCCTCGCATGCCTCGGTTGACAAGGTCAGAGGCAGGTGCTCTGCCAAGTTCAGGTAAAAGAGATCGAGAGTTCTCTGCAGATATGTTGCGGAAATAGCGTCGTTCTCCGTAGGCCGTGTCCCATATAGAAATGAGTACCCCATCGGGGCATTTCTGGACAGAATATCGATGGACGTGAGATACGTAAAGGCATATACCTGAAAAGCGCTGTTGCCATCCCTCGATGAGATGAAGGAGAGATTCCTTAGGATGTGTAGCGATTTGGAAGCTATCCCGGCCGCCGCCGCGTCGTGTAGCATCAACGGATCGAGGAGACTTCGCGACACGATGGCCTGCAAAAACACGACAACCCCGAACATGAGGTTCTTCAGCAGCGCCCACAGCGCCTGCCACGTGCTGCCCCGAGTCTCAGGCGTCAGCGCTGTTGCCTCGGCTGCTGGGTCGATTTCGCTCAGACCATTCTTTCGCCAGGCGTCGAGGACCTTGCGCGTGAACTCGAGGAGCGCATCTTGGGCTTGAAGCACGACCCGAGTATCAGAGGTATGCTGCACGACGAACCCTGCGAGCCTGGACAAGGGCCCCAGGTTGGCCATGATGGGGCGCTTCTGCAGCTCCTGGAGGTGTCGGAACGAGGGGGTCATAGGAGACCAGGCGAGCTGATGGCTGGGCGACTGGGCGACTTCGGCGCCGATGGCCGTGAGGAACTGTCCGTCGCAAAAGCCCTCCTCGGCAGTGATGGCCCAGACAGCCAGCGGCAGCAACGCGTTGCAGTTGAGCATGGTCCTGTGATAGTCGGAGAGCAGGGGAAAGGCATAGTTCAGAGCCATAATGGTAGAGCCTCCCGCGACGGGCCCGTCGACCAGCTGCGTCTCCAAGGCCAGGTTCGCGGCGGTCACGACGGCCAGCTCCAGCGTATTTTTCAGGCTTCGCGACAGTGCCCGTCGGTCATTCCCTTCCATACCCAGCAGAACCCCCGTGAGAACGAGCAGATGCTGCCACCGCCGCGACCGATCGTCGGCGCCCTTGACAACGGCTCTCGTCCACGCTTCGCAGCGAAGGCCGCCTCCCTCGCGCGATTTGCTCTTGTCGTTTCGGTCGACCTCGTAAGCGTGGATGCGCGTCGCGGCCGTGTTGTACATGCCCATGACGCGTATCGAATTGCGCACTCCACCGGGGAGCTGCCATATCGCCGGCGCCGTTAGTAGCTGTGACGTGAGGACGCCGAGGTTTAGGGGGTTGGAGAGCTCGGTGAGGAGGTGGACGGTCGATCCGAGGATCTGCTCCGTCTTGGTCGCATCATGGACGTCCTGGTAGTACTGCAGCACGGTATTGAGGAGTCGTTCGGAAGACATGGCGAGGCATGGGCATCTGCACGATTGCAGGCGATGGGTGGTTGTTGCAGTGAGGATTGTTGACTGTGAATTGATTACGTCGAGATGAAGCTGTCGGGATTGTTGCCGTGGTTGGTTGTCGGCGCATTCACGAGCTTTTGCCGAGGCTCCGACAGCGTCTAATTCGAACGGAAGGCACTCCCCGAACCCCGGACCCAGAAATTAGCAGGCGCGACACAGCACCGTAGCTGCCCCCTGTCGCAATTCGGTCCCGCTATCCATCACCGCCCCATGGTCCATTGATGGCCGTCGCAACAACACCATCAAAACATACGTCCAGTATCCTCATGATGGCACGGTATGTCCAACAATGTCCTTCTTTGCTCTTCAAAATTGCTGCTAATCAATCCCCCCCAGATGGCCTACCCCAACGACCCTCCCCCGAGCTACCAGACGCCGCGCTTCCCGTCCCTAAACGTCGAGACGCTCTATGACACCACCTCGGACAAGCGATACACGCTCTTCTACGTGCTCGACGTGTGGCGCTTCACACTGATATGGACAATGATCCTCTACGCTCTCTTCCACATGGGCGCCGTCCTGACAGCCATGTACACCCACGGGTGGAAGAAGTCCTCGTGGAAGTACCTCTGGGCGGTGCCCGTCGTGTACCTCGTCATGGCAGGCCTCGAGGCAGTCATGGCAGGTAGTGTCGTTGGTTTAGTGTGAGTACCGTCAGATAAAACGTCCCATGAGACTGGCTAACGGATGTAAAGCCTCGGAGCCGTGTACAATGCCGGCTACTACGAGATGAACACGTGGATTCCATGCACCTGGGGCTGCATCAACGTTCTCGTCTTGATCATTTCGTCCTTTTCGATACAGGGCGGACTCTAGAAGAGTGATTGGCTGCGGAAGAGGATTCCCAAGGGTTGGCAAACGGTCCTGTTTTATCCTGCCTCTTTTTGAGGTTCAAGCTTGCATCTTTGGGTTCATGTTTCTGGAGCGACGGCGCAACGGCTTGGAGAGGTTCGCGAGGAATTGGATGTTGGGAGGAGATTTCTTTGACAACTACGGTGGATCGACCAGAGAGACAGACAATGCATACGAATAGACTTTTGCGTCGTCAATCACCGCGATGGCGATTTGAAGCGCTCGTTACAATCGAGCTCGCTGCCCCACGCTAACGGCCGTAGCAACACCAGACCCGCCCCTCCATGTCGTCGTTTGGATTGTTCTCTCCTCCACAATCAAATCCAACCACAATGGAAAAGCCGCCATCTTGACATCAGGCATCTTTTGCGCACCATTTCTTCCCTCTCTTTGGAGATGTTTGTTTGTTTACCCTCTTGGCCTCCCCCCCTTTAATTATATCCCCGTTCTGCCCTCACTCACGGACTGCCAGATCCTGGTATCTTTTGCCTTTTTTTCCTTCTTCATTTCTCTTCCCCCCTTCCAGGGCCGCGTTACGTATTGATACGTGCTCCTGACCTCGAGTAACCGACTCACTTCGCTTCAATAATTTCCCTCTTCCTGTCCCAACCTCACTCAATCATGGCCGAACCTCACATCACCGCCGCTGGCCGCGGCCTCAACTCGCACCCGGACTTTGACCCCGCGGCCGCCCACCACGCGGCATCAGCAGCCGCCTCCGCAACCGCACCTCCTCCTGCGCACTACTACCCCCACGCCGGCTCCTCCTCCGACTCGGACGCCGAGCTCCCGGCCCTGGTCGACGTCTACTCCATGAAGCCCTTCTTCCCCGGCCAGCCCAAGTCCCTCTCCGGCATCGCCCTCCGCGCCTTTTGCCTGGGCATCGCCCTCGCCAACAGCCTCATCTCGTGCCTCGCGATCCTGACCTTCACCTCCAGCCCCTTCTGGCGCGCCCCCTTCTTCCTCTCCGCCCTCTCGGCCTTCCACTTCCTCGAGTTCTGGACCACCGCCGCGCGCAACACCCTCGTCGCCAAAGTCGACTCCTTCCTCCTCACCGCAAACTGGCCCTCCTACGCCGTCGCCCACTCGGCCGCCTTCCTTGAGTGCGCCCTCGTCTGCGCCTTCTTCCCGCACCGCAGCTGGGCACCCCTCGGCTCCGGCCCCTGGCTGCTGGGCCTCGGCCTACTCCTCACCATCGTCGGGCAGCTGGTCCGCTCGGCCGCCATGCTGCACGCGGGCAAGAGCTTCAACCACCTAGTGCAGACGCGCAAGGCCGACTCGCACCGGCTGGTCACCACAGGCGTCTACTCCGTCTTCAGGCACCCGAGCTACTTTGGCTTCTTCTACTGGGGACTCGGCACGCAGCTCGTGCTGGGCAACGTGGTGTGTTTCTTTGCTTACGCTGCCGTTCTGTGGTACTTTTTTAGCAGGAGGATAAGGCACGAGGAGGCCAAGCTCGTCGAGTTCTTCAAGGACGACTATGTCCAGTACCGAAAGAGAGTTGGCACCGGCATTCCCTTCATCTAAAAGGACACGGGACTTGTTACTTGACCTTGGCGGTTCATGCTGAGGTACGATAGGACATGGGACGTGGAACTTCTATCATAATACAATGGTACATAAAAGAGAAGAAGCGCTTAATAATGGTTCCTGATTACACTTTTTGGCCCCTCGACTGAACGTTTCTATCGTCCAGCTGCCGGGGGCATAAGTTTGCTGACGCTGCCGTACTTGGCCTGCCAAGCATAAAAGTACATCAACGCCGCGAATGGTTGTCCAAAAATGGTGAATGATACCCAAAATGTAATGTTCCCAATCAATTTCCCCGTGCTGCCGAGCTTCATCTTCTCAAACGGTCGGGTCAAGGCGACGAGCGGAAGTTGGAGGAACATTCCCAAGAAAGCAACACCTATTATTGTTAGACAAGTCAACGCGGCAACGTTGAGAAATAACCTACCAATAATGTTGTGGGTAGGGACGCCAACGAGAATCTCATGAAGAACCGCAGACACAAAGAAGACAGCAAAGCTTGCAGCTTGAGGACTCCATCCGCGTCCAACCATGGGCATGTACACATGACGCTTGAAGTAGGTGTAGACTGGCTTGTTCCACGTTCTCCAGTAGGTGCCTAGGCTCTCGCTGTTCCACCAGTCGTCATAGAACGACCTGTCTCCAAACCTCAGCACTTCGGCCAGTGCATTGAGGAAAGACTGGAACAGGGCAAAGAAACCTGCGAGCCAGATGACGAGCGAGATTGTAGAAAGCTTCATAAGCCTCTCCAATATCGACGTAATGTCCAGCGAAGCAATCTTATCGAGCGAGTTGCGCAGCACTGGCGCGGCATACTGGGCACTTGCAACCCAGATGAAGGCACTGAGACAAAAGATTTCTCCCAGTCTCTTCAAGACAAACACCCAGCGGACCTTGTCCGTCCGGGGATAAACGGGCTGGTAAACCAGAGTAGGAGCCCACCAGAAATAAATCAGGTTTCCCAACGTGATATTCTGCGGGTAGGGGCACTGCTCATATAGCTTGGGGACAAGCTCGCGCTCTCCGGCAACTGGATGCAGATAGGCATGGCGGAGATCGCGGTTAGTAAAGGCATACGAGGCGGTTTTCAGCCAAACCACAATGGCGTGCATTTCAGTCAGAGTGCCAATCAGGGGATGGTGCACCTTGAAATAAACCACAAGAGTCGTAATGGTCAGGGCAAGCGTGATGTTCAGAGCGTGCGCCCAGGCGACAATGACCCAGATGGAATGGAACTTTTTGCGTTCTCGCTCCGAAGTGCCCGACGGACCTTGCTTGATTCGCCTGATTGATCCTCGCGCCTGCTGGGCGGCAGCAAGCTCGATCAAGTAAGCGGCAATGAGATGGCATGGGATGAGGAAATAGAGCGAGAGGCCGAGGAAGATGTCCTGACGGCTATAGTCATGGCATTTCAAGCAAATCAAAACCCCGTACTAGAACGTGTGAGCATTCTGAAAACACCTAGAAAAGGAGACGTTACCTTTTGAATATTTTCAATCATCAGTCGTAAATTGCCGACGACTGCCAAGAGTCAATGACGAACGAATGATGACGCTACCCCTCCGGCGGCACCTGAAACTCACCCAACACAATGACCATGAGATTTCTGAAGCCCAAGAAACTGGGAGCGGAATCGGAATCGTGACTGAGACACGAAGGCCTCGTCTTTAAGTGCACTGCGGCGACGTGCCTATATTTGCGCGACGACTTTCGCGGTTGCTCCGTCGTGGTGCCGTTGGCCTGCTTCTGCTGCTCGCGCTCGCTGCCGTCGATAGCCGACCGGTGCGACAGAGATGAGCCGTTAGAGGCCTCGACGCTGGTTGTAGTGGCCGAGTTCATGGTGTTCCGGGCTCGCCTGTTGGAGACGAGGGGAAAGGGAGAAGAAACGAAAACGAGAGGATGAGGGTGATGTTGGAAAATGTGGCCAGTCAAGTCAGTTATATGGTGGCGAGACCTGATAAGGGTCCGTCTCTGGGTGTATCATCCAGCAAACGCCACAGGATTCCTGCAAATGCGCAATGACACTGAAATGATGAGATAAGTGCCGCGGAATGCAGGGAATCGAATGAGGACGAGACGAAGAGGGGCTGAATTCCAGGCCAGTTGAGGCCTGAGACGTCCGGCTAAGATCGAGCCTTCCGAGTTCGTGAAACTGGACTTTCCTTGTGCAGCATCGAGATGCATGCAAGACTAAAACTGGAAGGCACCATCGGCGAGCTCAACGCTCTGAGCTGCATGCTCAGCGGGGCATTCTGGGCATTCTCCCCTGGAACCGTCGCACTGTGGCGCTCCAAGGACTGCCGGGCCCTGCAACGTGCTAGCTGGGGTGGAGGATGGTCCCCGCCGCTGGAGATGTGGTACCGAGCATGTGAAAGCTTGCGTCAAGCTCAATGTTCTGTTTACTATTCGTACTGTACCATTCCTCATCAAAGCGAAAGGTGTGGGAGCTTCGGATACAATCCGGGGCGCCGGAGCCCCAACAAACTGGCTTACTTGATGGAATTTGAGAACAATGAGTGAGGATGGATTTGGATACCTATGAGACCGATCCCGAGTTGTTTTATGAGGCGGATCTGGGACGTTTTCTCTATCTGTATGACTAAGCTCCAATTGGCACGTGACCACACGGCTGATCCGCGCTTAATTCCATCAAGCTCTGCCCAGCTCAGACCTCATTGGACGCGACTGGTTGACAGCTTCATGCAATGCCTGAGCCTTCGCGATTCCTTCCTTCATCCAACATCACTCGCTTCTCATTCAACGCCCTCATACCGCGCACGGAACTATCTTGCCCGAATAATACAAATAGTCTCGTGAATGCCATCCCGAAGAGACGCGCTGCCGCCATCTCGAGAACCATCAATTGAAGTGCATGTTTACGCCTTCAACCACCGGTAGCCCAGATGGCTTATGAGCCTCGCGGTGGCCGTGGCGACCATCGCGACCGCGATGGAGGAGACCAAGACGGAGGGTTTGTTAAGGTCAGAGGCCGACGTAAGTCTCTTCAACCAGTGAATCATTGATGCGCCCCTTTGAACTCGGTCTACCTAGTGGTAAGACTTGGATAGCTGCACACGCTGTACATGGAATCTTGAATATTCTACATTTCACACCTCCGTCGCAACGAGACCCTATCTTCTTGATTCCAACGGCTCCGAACTCGCCATGTTTGCATCAGGGCCACGCACTTGCTTATGTTTGCTTGTTCTGTTCAAAAGCACCCATTACTTACCTGCCCGCCGTTGAACTCAAGAAACAGTCACAAGGCAACTTTGTCCAAGGTTCTAATGGCCATTTGAATAGGACCCGTGACGGACTATGGCTCCACGATTGCCCACTGGTTGCACCATCGCCTGCCTAACTATAAGGGAGGATACAGCGGCGAAGCTGAACGACCAAGTGCCAGCTACATTGTTAATGTAAGTTGCACCTATCCTTCTGATCACCGTCGTCTAACCTCCTACATAGATGGTCCCCCCCGCGGCGAGACCAACACAGGCCGGCGACACCATTCCCATCAAGCACCTTCATTCTTCCCTGAACAAGATTAAGCATCCCATCAATGTTGTCCGATGGACCCCAGAAGGCCGAAGACTGTTGACCGCGTCGACGAGTGGCGAGTTTACGCTTTGGAACGGAACTGGCTTTAACTTTGAAACCATCATGCAGGCTCACGACTCGGCTATCCGCGCTTTGGAATACTCACATAGCGACGACTGGTTGATCTCGGCTGATCACGACGGAGTTATCAAGTACTGGCAGCCAAACTTCAACAACGTGCAGAGCATCAACGCCCACACGGATCCTATCAGGGACCTGGCCTTTAGCCCCAACGACTCTAAATTCGTCACTGCTAGCGATGACTCGACGCTCAAAATCTTTGATTTCGCTCTGGGGTCGATGGAATCGAAGCTCGAAGGCCACGGCTGGGACGCCAAAACTGTCGACTGGCATCCAACAAAAGGCCTTTTGGTATCTGGATCCAAGGATCACTTGGTCAAGCTCTGGGATCCCCGCACTGGGAGATGCCTGACGACTCTCCATGGCCACAAGAGCACCATCACCAAAGTCGCCTTCGAAAAGGTGCGCGGCGGATGTCTCGCGACCTCTGCTCGCGACCAAACGGCTCGAGTTTTCGATCTCCGAATGATGCGTGATATCTGCCTGCTCAAGGGACACGAGAAGGATATCTCAACAGTGGTTTGGCACCCTATCCATTCCAACCTGCTCAGCACAGGTGGCATGGATGGATCTCTTTTCCATTATCTCCTCGATACCCCTAACCCACCACTGGGCCAGCCTTTCACTGTTGCCCCCTACGACAGCCCGGACCCGACGACAGCTCCCGCTCAATCGATTTGGCCAACTCACAAGGTTCCCTTTGCTCATGACTATGCGATCTGGTCCCTCCATTGGCACCCTCTTGGCCATGTTCTCGCCTCCGGATCAAACGATCGGATTACTCGCTTTTGGACACGTGCTCGACCTGGTGACACCGATGTCTTCCAAGACCGATATCACATAGGCGAGGCTGCTGCTGAGGCCCAAGGCACCTGGGACCGCCGTGGCAACCGACGCCAGCGACAGGAGGAGGAAGAGCAGCAGATGGAGGACGAAATGGATGCTCTCGTCGACCAAGACGCACCCAAGCCGACCCTCCCTGGACTTCCCGGTATCCCTGGACTTCCCCTCGGAGGCGTTCCCGGGCTTGGTGCGGCACCCCCTCCACCCGTGATTCCCGGCGTCGGCGTCGGCGCCCCGGGCGCCCCCCCTCCGCCACTCCCGTTCCCGTTGCCCGGGCTCAACGGCGCGCCCCCGCCTCCGCTCCCAGGCCTAGACCCCAACAACCCTCCCGACCCTGCGGCAATCATCGAGCTCATGAAAAAGGCCGGCGTTCCCATCCCTCCGCCCGGAGCGTTGCCGCCTGGTCTCCTTCCTCCCCCGGGGGGTATACCGCCGCCTGGTAACTTTCCGGGGATTCCTGTTCCTCCGCCTCCCATCCCCGTTGTCCCAGATATCGATGTGAAGGGCGATGCGCGGCGTCGTGCTCCCCTTCCCAGCCAGGAGGAGAGCTTGCGACAGGAGCAACGGCACGGAAAGTACACTCGAAATCGGTAGTCCTGATTTTTTGAGCGAGTATCTAATCTGACACGATATACTACGGCGTTTCGTGGTATGAAGAAAAGTTGATGGGGGTTGCTTCCCCGGGAGCAGATTTGTTCCGCCATGTGAGAGAGGATTCTGCGGGCAAGGCTTATTTATATTTTGACGTCTTACCAAGGAGGGATATCTATTATCTGTTGAATTTCCAACTACTTGCACATGTGAAAATGTCGTGGTTACTGTCGCTCAAACTGACGCCTCGCTAAGTCCAGACCGTCCAGCGAGGGACATGCCCGATGGAAGCTTCTGAAAGCACATATCAAGCAACTTTTCCCTTTCCCGTGCTACATGACTTATAATGGGCACGGCACCTGTCCCTGTAGTATATAAGGTAAATCGCCTCTATCGCTGAGCACATCACTTGGGAAGCGACTTTTGCTTGTTCGAAAAGTCCTGGATAACCAGCGCACACGTCGTGTCGGTGCACAACCGCCTCCGTCGCTGCACGGGCAACTTTGACGCAAACTCGAGGCCGCTGGCGCGCTCGACGGCCTCGACAGGCACCTCGAAGTCGGTGATGGGCTTCTTGTTGTCGATGCGGGCGTTTGGCAGCACAAAGGCGCCCACGGCCACGTTTCCCCCCTCGCGGCCATCCTCGGCGAAGATGACCTTGTAGAAGTGTGTGGGAACGGCAACGTTGGGCGGGTTGCCGATGACCTCGTACTTGACGTACCACTTCTTGTCGACGGGGTCCTGCTTGGGGAGGTAGAGGGGACCCGTGGCGACGCGGACCGAGGGGTAGCGCTGAGTCAGGCGGCGGCAAAAGTCCTCAAAGTGCGCCCAGTAGTCGCGGTTGAAGCCCTCGCCGACCTGGGGGCACATGTTGGACAGGTAGAAGGTGTCGTCCATGGCCTGCTGGGACCACTTGCAGTCGGCGGCGGGGACCTGGTGGCCGCGGTCGAAGCCGCTGCGGAAGTAGTCCTTGAGCAGGGCGCGGAACTTGGGCGGGATGGAGTCATCCTCGAGGAAGGACGAGTGCTTGCGGTCGCCGTCGCGCTGGGCGAGGGACGAGGGCGTGATGTGCTCAACGACCCAGTGGGGGTTGCGGGTGCGGCGGTCGAAGGAGGAGACGAGGCCGGTGCGGTTGGCCACGTCGGCAACGGGGCCGGGGAAGCCGTACTCGAAGATGCCGGCCGGGTTGACGGGGGCGTTTGCGGAGAGCGGGGACGACGAGGGGGGGGCGACGGCGGGCGGGCCAAAGACTTGAGAAGGTGGGAGGCCGACGGGGACGGGGGACGTCGGCGGGGGGAGGGCGGCGAGGGAGTTGATGGTGGTCGGGGCCGCCTGGATCTGGTCTTGGGTTTCGGAGCGGCGGCCGCCGCGGAGGGAGTAGAGGGCTGCAGTGACGGCTGCGCCTCCGCCGGCGCCGATGGCAATGGTTGCGAGGGTGGCTTTGGACATGTTTGGCTTGGTTTTCGGTTGGTTCTAGGGGACGGGGACTCGGAGGCTTCAGGCGGTGAAGTTTGGTCGGTCCAGGGGGCGCAAATTGTCGAAAATCGTAGGTATATGTGGGCAGGAAAGAGGGTAGAGGGTCAGTATGCCCTGTGAGATGTTGCACGCGGACCCAATTGGGTTTTATTGGACTGGCGATGTCGTGAGGTTGCAGCAACTTTCAGTTTCGATGGATGGTTGGTTCCTGGAATGTTTTTCTGGCCGCCAACGTTTTGAGCCGAAGATGTTCCGGCGATAAGGGTATCGGATCAGGGGTCTTGGGGGCTTGCTGGGGTCATCTCCATATTGACGTCAGAAGGGGACCCTTGTGGGAGATGGTTCATCTCGACGGGAGTCGGAGCCGATGAATATCACAAGCTGCATCATTCCAGTCATGAAATGGTTACGCTTCGCTCTTCAATGAAGTTGCTTCTAAGATAGATTCTAATTGAGCTGCCATCTAACTTATACTTTTGCGTAGCAAGCCAGGTCGCCGAGCAACTTATTAGGCACGCATCAACACGCCACCGAGTCTCCTCGCTTCACCACGCCTTTCCTCAACCCCATTCTCAACACTTCCATCACGGGCTTCCTTAATCGGAGTCAACCCGTATAGGCGCAACCTTTGATGCAGTTCCAGCAGAGACCGCTCGTAAAGTTTCCGACGTTGGTGCAGCCGGTCTTGCACGTGATGCACATGCACTAGTTGCACGAAGTGTTTGGGGGAGCGCCCTTGCAGCCCGACTTCTTGTCCGAACCGTCTCCTCCCTTGGTCCCAGACTTTTTGTCAGGGCTCTTTGTTTGAGTCATTTTCGATTGGAAGGGAATCCGTCAGATCTTGAGTAGTATTTCGAGGTTGAGGTTTGTCAGTGGAGGAGGCGTTAGAATGATAGACTAGCAGCACGGGCTGCGATACTGAGTGAGCGCATTTATACAGAAGACAGACTTTTGTTTGTATCCATCCATCACAACTCTACCAAACTAGTGATTTGATCATAGTATATGAAGTGAATGGGGTTCCTGGGCGCGAATTAATTCGTGATCGCTGGAAAGACGCGGCGATGAAACCTTGGGGGTATGATTCATCTCAAGTCGGCGACGTTGAATCTCAGCTTCGACTACGAAGCACATTCATTGACGTTTGTCGACGTGAGAATTCACTCGAGCACTGACTGGAAAAGGCAAAAGGGGAGTCCCTGGCCGACAATGAGAAAGGGTGCTAGCGAAAGGGAGGACCCGAAGGCGTGCACTAACACGCTGGGTTCCGCGAGTTTGTCAGCGCCGCGAGATCCAGTGCGACGGACCATCCGGGTGTCGTTGCAGACTGGATTGCTTATTGCTATGATCCGTACATACCAGGCGTGTATAAGACGGAATTGAGATACGAAGGAGGTATTTGTCATGGCCGGAGGCTTAGTAGGTGTTCCGTCTTCATCTGTGGCTGAATACCACAAGCACTAGCTGTCAAGCAGAAATTCGCTCGTCCCTTGAATCGTCCCCACCAAGTTGAAATCTGGACCATTTTAGTTGTAAAAGCAGACAGATGACTATGGATAGCAAGCCACAAGTTGTGATGCTGGATGGCCGTGAGGCGCCCGCCACTGCCAGTGATGACGAAATGAGACGATTTGATTGGTTGCCCAAGCTGGCGGCACCGTTGAAAGTGCAGCCAGGGTACGAATGAATTACTCAAAGCCAGTCTGGGAAAACGGACAGAGCAAAAGGCCACAGGGATGCTTTCCAGGGCAAAATTCGGGTGAAAGGGAAGCGAGAGACAAAGAAAAGAGTTTGGGAGAACTGGGGTCAATTGTGGTATCACATTAACCAAAAACCGAGCCATTCTCTTTCATACATTTCTCGAACATGTTGATTAACGTGTCGTGTGCGGACGAGTGGGACTTGTCATCTGCGCGTTCCGTGCTGCCGGGCCCCCACATAGAGTAAACCGGTGAAGTGAGAACGGTCGACGAGAATAAAAGAAATTGTAAAAAAAAAATCAACAAAGAGACGCTGAGCTGACAGAACATCCTTGGAAGCACGTACTCGCAATTTGTCCCTTGTCTCACCGAGCTCGAGACCCTTCAATGATTCCATGCGCAAACACACAACCATGATTCGATCAATATGGGCCGTGAGAACCCTGAGGGCCAACCTCGACCCGCAGGCCTTCACCGGTGACCCAGATCTCCATCATGCCTCGATAGATGCGTAAAGCCCCCACGGGCAGTGCCAAAAGGAATCTGACTTGCGTCGAGTTGGTTGATGAGATTCAAGTGGTGAAGGGTTCTGTTGAAAGCTGGGAACCGCCTGGAGTGCACCTGCCTCCTCCTTAAAGCACGGCATCAGCTCCTGCCCTGCAGGTACAAAGGTGGAACCTCGAGGGTGCGGCGCTCTCCCGAGTTCTGATCTCCTTCCCAAAGTCCTTACATCACAAACCACATCGCCTCACCCCCCTGTCGTCAACGCTCTTTCTTTCTTTCTTTCCTTTTTCTCTCTTTTTGCCCTCTCTCCTTCTTCCTTCCCTTTCAACACAATCTAGCCAATCCCCTCCCACTCTTTCTCCAAGGAATAATACCCCCTCCACCCTGCCGGACCTTTCTTATAACCCTCGTCAACGGCCCCGCCATCTTGCCGTCTCGCGCTAGGCTCACGCTACGTCAGAAACTACGAATACCTACCGCCTCCGCCCAGCTGTCCAACATCTCGCATCCCTTCAGGCATTGTTTGACTTCAACTCTGCGAATATCGTTCCCGATCCCCGACTTGCTACGAATCATTCTTAGCTCATGATACGAGCTGCGCCGTCCTCCAAAAGTTGCGCCTGTTGATAGGCCAAGGAGACTCCGTCGCCATGGCCCTCTCGTTGAGAGAAGTGGACAATGACACTCGAGGATGGATCATGTGTATTGTCAGCGGCATTGGTGCGTTTCCCTACAACTTGGTCATCGAGAAAAGCGACAACTCCCATTTTGGCTCTGCTGACACCCTCTCTAGCTTGCATTATTGGTGCTTCAATCGTCTGCGTCGACTCCATCGTGCGCCTGTTTCCTGGGAAGCAGAACTTTCGCATACAGGAGAGCAATGTCTTTCTTGCTTGCTCTCTGAGCCTGAGTTTCGGTGTCATGGTGCGATTGTCTCCTGTCTGTTTATCCCTGCATGTTGCTAATGTTTTGTCCAGATCTTTACCGCGTTGTATAGTATGCTGCCCGAGTCCAAGGAATACCTGAAATCTGCCGACTGGCCTGATCAAGCCGCCGGTCTCTTGATGATGGCGTGCTTCATTGTTGGGTTTATTGGTATCCAAGCCATCTCGCGACTAATTCACCAATTCATCCCCGACCATGTCGTTGATTGCGACCACACTCACGACGAGAATGCAGTTAAAGATGCCAACTCCTGCCAACATGGCCGCCGGCAATCCCGCGCAAGCCGTGCCCGTCGGCGATTGTCTCAGACAGCTTCGCGCCCATCAACGGCAAAGTCCATCTCCGAGCTGCAAAACGGAAACGGCCATAGTATCCCATCCGAAACGACGCCCCTGCTAGATTCGGAAACGAACGCTCGATCCTCACTACCTCAACGACATGATTCAACCGCCCATCCGATGCACGCGCACCGCAACCGCGCGCCGACGGCCAGATCGGCGCCTTTAGACCGACGACCTTCTTCCATACTTCAGGTCCAGAAGCGAGTAATGTCCTTTGTGCAGGACACAAAGTGCGGATGCGACGAATCTGGATCTTGCTACGGCTACTCGGACCCTTGTGGCCAGGAGTGTTTCAAGCATATCAACAAGCGTTCCGCCGCCGCTCCTCGGCAACAACTTGCACTACGGACCACGACAGGAGCGTTGGATCCCCCCCTTGAACACGAGCATGAAGATCACGACGAATGTACCGAAAACGACCCCGACCACCTTGATGGCCACCACCACAGCCACGCCTCGGATTCGCTCGTGAGTCCAACTTTTCGCACGAGCCGAGCAACTTCGCGAGAGCCTTTGGATCCTACCTCTGAGCACGAGGAAGTGGAACATGACACGTCCTGTTCATCCTTGCAAGAGGACGAGGACTTGGAGGCCCAGCACCACCATCATGTGCCTAACAATGCCTTTCTATCAATTGGCCTTCAAACCTCCATTGCCATTGCTCTTCACAAGTTCCCAGAGGGCTTCATCACGTACGCAACCAACCACGCCAACCCGGCACTGGGTTTCAATGTGTTCATGGCCTTGTTTGTCCACAACATCACCGAGGGTTTCGCCATGTGCCTCCCCCTGTACATGGCGCTCGAGTCTCGCTGGCGGGCAATGATCTGGTCTACCATGCTTGGTGGTCTGTCTCAGCCCCTGGGAGCAGGCATCGCCGCCCTGTGGTTTAAGCTTGCCAGCCGGACACACATCTCCCCGAACGCCGTGGCCTACGCCTGCTTATTTGCCCTCACCTCGGGCATCATGGTCAGCGTGGGCCTATCGCTGTTTGTCGAGAGTCTGAGTCTCAACCATAATCGAAACCTATGCATCTTCTTTGGTTTTCTGGGAATGGCTATTCTGGGCGTCAGCAATGCGCTAGTTGGGTCACACTGAGAGGTGTGGTGATTCACCCCTGGAAAGATGGTTTGCTGTGTACTCTAACCTTCACCCTCTTGGTGTTGCGGTTTTCTTGGGTCTCTTTTTTTTTCCCTTTGTTTTATGATTTGCTTACCTCACGGTTAGGAGTTGGGTCTGGACAAGATTTGGACGAGGCTTGGAGCACTGGTTGCCTCGCTACGCGTTACGCATCAACTCAGGGATATCAGGTTCATAGACGGGTAGGCGGGCGCAGACTAGGCAGAGGTTGAGATGGGGATTTGTTGATTTTCCTCTCCCAAAAATGAATCATTACTGTGCCTTCACCACGTATTCGTACTACGTGACGTCTTTGGCCGTGAGGCCGGGTATCTAATACTTTAATGCTCCTAACTCCCGACTCCGTTTTTATATATCTTAACAAAAAAAGTACATCATTGCGACATTCTTAGATTGGGATCAACCATGGCATCGGGGTTGACCTCGGCACCTCTGGCTAGGAGGAGAAGGTTGGCCTCGTCCTCGGCCCACTCGTCGGTTGGACAGCCAAAGCCCACGCCTGCCGCAAAGATGCCTTCCTCCTGTAGCAGATCCCGAGACCAAGCGTCCTTGAGGCCAGTCACGCCGTCGCCAAAGAGGAGTTGGTCGACGTCCAGCTGCGTCGGCGAGAGGAAGAGCCCCGGGTCGTCGGCGGCGGCGGAGGGGTTGTGGACCGTCTGCGTGTGGTTGTCGAGGTCGTGGTAACGCGCAAAGGCCTCGTCGCACTGCGGGCAGATGACGGTCTGCTTGGCGAGCATGGTCGCGCCGGAAATCTCGTTGACGGCATCGGGCGGCGCGGGCTGCTGCGCCTTGGAGAGCTTGGGGCGCTCCTGGCCGAGGTGCTTGTACCGGACGTGGTCCTCGAGGCGGACCTTTGTGCTGAACTTATCGCCGCAGCCGCTCTCGTTGGTCCAGCCTGTGAGGCCCGAGTTGGACAGGTCGACCTCGCCGCAGATGAAGCGGAAGCCTTCGTGGGCGGTGCGGACGTGTGCGTTGAGGTTGGACTTTTTGGTGAACTTTTTGGTGCAGTCCTCGTAGGGGCACGGGATCGTCTTGCGGTCCTCGACCGTCTTGCCTGAGTGGCGCATCTCGACGTGGTACTCGAGCTCCCATCTCGACGAGGACTTGAACTCACAAAACAGGCAATTCTGATGCTCGTGGCGGATGTGCGCCTGGAGCAGGACTTCCGTGGTGAACCCGACCCGCTCCTCGGTCCCGTCGGGCTTCTTCTTCAAGCCGCACTCGCTGCACCAAAACTGCGCCTCCCCGTGCTCTCTCTGCCGGTGCCTCTTCAGGGCGGGCTTGGAGTCGAAGGCGTGGGTGCAGCCGGCCTCGGGGCACTGGTGAGCCGGCAGGCCCTGGTGCTGCTTCCGGACGTGCTTGTGCAGCGTCTCCTTCTTGCGGAAGCTTTGGCCGCAGTCCTGGCAGCGGAACCGCTCCTCACCTTCGTGGACGGCCTGGTGGCGCTTGAGCCTGGTGCCGGTGACGAAGCTCTTCCCGCATCCCTCCCTGGGACACACGTGGTTTCGTTCGTTAGTGTGCACAGCCTTGACATGTTGCTTCAGGTGCTTGTCCTCAATGTAGTCCTTGTCGCAGCCGACGTACGTGCACTTGAAGGGTCGAGAATTGGTGTGGGAGTTGAGGTGGTCTCGGAGTCTGGCCGGGCGGTTGAAGGTTTTGGGGCAGTCGGGCCAAGTACAAGCAAGGGTTTTGAGATCTGAGGGAAACTTTGGACGGGGAGTAGTAGTACCGGTATTTGCGGTCAAGGGAGAGTCCGCTTCAGTAATAGAACGGGGAGTTTCGGCGGTTGAGACATCATCATCAGGGTCATCAATGTCTGCATCACACGGTTAATAAGTGGAAGCTGGAGTGTGCGGAGCTCAACTCACATTCGTCATCATCAATGTCCGCGGAGCGGTTCCTCTTGGACGAAGGCGTTCCGGGCGCCAATTCTACAGCACTGCGTTTACTCATGGTGTGTTGACATGGGCCCGGATCTTTGCTGATGTTGAAGCAGCAGACAGCTCGAGGGTGGCAGAATCGAGAACATTTTAAAAGCGGTGACAATGATTTTTGTGGTGGGTGACGACCGGCTCGAGCGAAGTGGGGGCAAGGATGCGATGAGCCAGTCACATGACTACGGAAACCGGGCCGACAAAGAGTGCTCCACCGATAGCGCAGAAGGCTGCTTACATAACTGGCCGGGCCATCTCCGGTTGAATGCGATTTTCCCTACCTTGACTTTTTTTTGCAAGGCGGCTGGACAAAGAAGCCCAAGGATCTCCGTCAACAACCACATTCACTTGTTGCGACAATTCTCATTGCTGCAGTTCCCACACCCGCTACTGCCTACTTTTCACAATGTCTGATTTTGGCGATGACGATGGCCCCGTCGGCGGGTAAGAAGATGTCCAGGCGACAATTTATCGTGCTGATCTCTCTGACGCGTCGCAGCGACGAGCCCTTGTACGACGAGGAGGAGGAAATCGAGGACTTCTATGATCCCGAAGTTATCGAAGAGGAGCAACCCGTAATCGACGATAACGTTGTCGTATCTGGCGACCCCTCCGCCGCAGCCAACGCGCTCAAGGGCGGCGACAAGCTGCTCAAGGACAAGAAAATCCCCGAAGCCGACCGAACCACGACGCCCTACATGACCAAGTACGAGCGAGCGCGCATCCTGGGCACCCGCGCTCTGCAAATCAGCATGAATGCGCCTGTGCTTGTAGACCTCGAGGGAGAGACAGATCCCTTGCAAATCGCCATCAAGGAAATGCGAGAGAAGAAGATCCCTCTGATTGTGCGGCGATACCTCCCCGATGGCTAGTAAGTCGCGGCCTGTGGGTTCTCTCACTAGACACCATGGCTAACCGTTGCGCAACAGTTACGAGGACTGGACCTGCGAAGAATTGCTTCAATGAGATGGTCGGAGGTTCGGAACGACCGCTGACGACATTGGACGCAAGGCGAATACCCAACAGACTTACCTTACACGACAATCGAGCCGAGTCGATTTGTTCTCGATTGGTCAGATCCTTGCGCGCGGCGTCCACGTCCCGAGGCTTTTATATGATGTATGAGCGTGGCGTTTAATATTTTGGCTGTAGGTTGAGACAGAACAACAAAAAGCAAGGTTTGGTTGACGTGCTGTGCTACCACTTTTCGGCCGGCTCGGTGAGACAGTCTGGGCAAAGTCAAACAGCCGAACCCCTGCTCTCAGCAATGTGAAGCGGATGGGATAAAAACCTGTTCGTGTTATCATCCTGCTTCAAAGACTTGCATAGAATGGGCTGGTGACGATGGCTTCGCAGGATTTGGTTTCAGGGATGACAAAGCAATCGGCATGCCAGTCAAAGAGCTGATACAAATCCACAAAGGCCGATTACGGCTTTACTGATGTAATAACAATGTTAAAAAAAAATTGCAAAAATTGACAAGCCGGAACCGGTACTGATGTGACACTTTGGACTAGAGATACTTTGACAGCAAGACGGCCAAGAGTAAGAAGGATGATCAAGTGTGAATGGCACGTTACTTGCAAAGGTGACAGCCGTGATGGACATGTCGGCAAGCAACTGGCTTGGCAAAGGAAAACACGGACGGGCCTTTTGTGATGTCACTCAGGTCATGTCCGCCGGCGTGGGACCTGGCGTTTGACCTCGGCGGGATGGAATGGAATGAGAATGACGGCGTCGTACGGGGCTGCCGTTGTTAAACCGAGTCAAGCTGTCTGCTGGAGTTTGATTGATGTATTCCGCACGTGATGGAGAGAAACTGTCGGTCTGGTGCAGCATGTAGGTACGGTGCGGAAAACGAAGAGGCTGTGCCATGCAATCCAGGTTGTGCAGGTTGTTGACGGCAACGCAGGGAGGGTGCACAGCAACCGGCGATAAAGTCGCTCATGGCAGCGGCGAGTCGGATCATCAGCCACGAGAGCCGCTGCACTCCAGCCCGGGTGTTTCATGATTTCGGTGGGCTGGGCGATGGGCCGAGAGCGCAAAATGGGCGATGCGACAAGTTGATTGGGCAGAGCCTGCGCCGCGATGATCCCGCTCGGCGTGTTGATTGATTGCCTGATAGGACCGGTATGACGTCGAGTGAGGGGAAATGTAAAGTTCTGGCACAAAACGAAAGGGAAAAAAGTGTGATTGTGCGAGTGTGCGTCGCACGATTCGTTGTTGCGGGTTGATTAACGCGAGGTCGACTCGTATAAAAAAGAGGTTGGCGTGGTTGGGAGGAAGGAGCGGTGGTTGGGATGGCTAGTCTGGGTCGCCACTGCCACAGCCACGCCACACCAAATTCGAGTGTAAAAGAGACGGCAGGTCCAACCTCGAATTCGACTTCATTCCGCCTCCATCGAGAATTTGATTCACTGAGAAACAAGACAAGAGAAAAACCTCATTCCCCATCCTCCATTCTTCCAAGACCTCTACATTTTCTCTCAATTCCCTCACCAGCCACCATGAAGCTTTCCATCGCCATCGCTGCCATCGTCTCGGCCCTTGCCGTGACTTCAGCGCCCATCCACAAGCGCGAAGTGGGAGGTGTATGTTTCATCCCATTTCCAAGATTGAATATAAGTGTCTCGATGCTAACAAGTCTCAAGGTCCTCATGTGTACCGGCGCCAACGCCACCGGCACCTGTCATTATGAAGTGTACGAGCTGAAGACATGCCACCAGCTCCCTGAGCCCTTCCACAAGAACACCACCACATTTGCCCCCGACGGCGAGCACTTTGCCTGCTACCCCCGTACCTACGACTGCGGCGGCATCTGCCGCAGTCCTACGGGATGCACTTTTGGTGCTGTCGACTTCAACTACGAGCACAAGTACAACCTCGAAGCCATTGAGTGGAACCACCTCATCAAGAGCTTCGACTGCGCGTTGAAGAAGGGCTACACCAACTCGACGGCATAGAGACATAATCAAAACAATCAACAAAAACGAAACGAAACAAACGACAAAAAGCAAGATACAATCACGACTGAACTGGGAAAACGAAGACTTTTCATGATGAATGCGGTGGATCGGAATTAAAGAGGACTGTGGAGTTATCGGTAAACGGTTGTTTTGACCTATTTGGGAAGGGAAACTGGTAATGCATCATCGGCGGCATGGTATGGCATGGCATAATAACGGTAATGAGGCACTGTGGTCGGCATTGGGCATCAGCGTCTTTTAATGGAATGACAAGGCACTGCAAGGACGTTGGGAAGGGGCATTCTGCATCTGCATGGTTCATACAGGGACGACACGTACATAGATAATTGGACTTCGGCTACGCGCCCGATCTAGTTGCGGCATCGGCATTTGATCTCATACTTGGTGTTTAAGTGTGCTCTCTTCTCGCGGGAGATATTTCGGTATCGCGGTAATGTGGGGAACCCCGGTCGAGCTTCCCCTCCTTGAGTTCCCCGCCTCCACTTTGGAGATGCCGTTATGACATATCAGAACGGGATATAAGAGGAGAGAACCCTTGGAATTGACTGCCTGCCTGTTATTTCCCTTCCATCAACAATCATTGTCGTGAGTATTTCTTCCTTTGCTACCTACTCCAATTGACCGGTTCCAGACACTGATCCTCACCCCAAAACAGCCCCAAACCACCATCACCATGTCCGTCTTCACCACCAACGCAACCATCACTAGCTTCGGCGGCCGCTTCCTCAAGCTCACGCACCAATCGACCTCGACGGGAACCCCCATGAACTTGACCCTCTACCTCCCCCCCTCCGCCACCGCCTCCCGCCCGGCCCCGCTCCTCATCTACCTCTCCGGCCTGACCTGCACGCCCGACAACGTCACCGACAAGGGCTTCCTACACGCCCACGCCTCCAAGCTCGGCCTCGCCCTGCTCTACCCGGACACCTCCCCACGCGGGCTCGACCTCCCCGGCGAGCACGACTCGTGGGATTTCGGCAGCGCCGCCAGCTTCTACATCGACGCGGCCGCCGAGCCCTGGTGCAAGAACTACCGCATGGAGACGTACTTGACAAAGGAGCTGCCCGGGCTGGTGTTTGGTGCTTTCCCGGAGCTGGATAAGAGCCGCGTGTCCATCTCGGGGCATTCCATGGGCGGACACGGCGCGTTAACGCTGTACTTGAAGAATCCGGGCATGTACAAGAGCGTCAGCGCGTTTGCGCCCATTTCGAACCCGGTGAATTGTCCGTGGGGCGAGAAGGCGTTTTCGGGGTATTTGGGGGCGGATCGAGAGGCGTGGAAGAAGCATGATGCATCGGAGCTGGTCAAGGGGTGGAAGGGCCCCTTGAACGCCCTCATCGACGTGGTAGGTTAACATGTACACGTGACCACGAGTTGACTGAACTGACAACGCTGCAGGGAACGGCCGACAACTTCTATAAGCAGGGTCAGCTCCTCCCCGAGAACTTGGAAAAGGCCGCCAAGGAGGCCGGCGTGACGGACCTCAAGGTCAACTACCGAGACGTAGGCGGCTCCTTTACCCCCTGGTGCTCGTGCGTAGTAATACATGCTGACCTATTCCTAGGGCTACGACCACTCCTACTTCTTCATCTCGACCTTTGGCGAGGACCACGTCAAGCACGCCGCCAACGCGCTGGGTCTGCTTTGACTATCTGGCCCTCGATTGTAAAAAAGCGAAGCTAAGGGGTAGTCTCTTGGAGACGTGAATATTCTTGTCGCGCAGAAGGATTGGGATGCTTTTGTGTGGCTTCAGGCAGAGAGCAATGTAAGCCATTGATTTGAAGTTTTCGGACTCTGAGACATGGGAGGATCATAGGAACGGTCTCTACGCCGTACTCAAGGCTCGGTTCGATGGAGAAAAAAAGGTCAAGGATGATGAGGATCATGTGAAGCATCTATTTCATCTCGCTTAAATGGCATGCCCGTCATACTCCAAAACCCGTGACTTGATCCCCCGTCTCTACGTCCCATCGCACAACGCCAGCCAGTAAGGAACCTCCCCGGTTTGGGAATGCAGAACAAATACATCGTCAACGTCACACCTCGCTTCTACATCAACTGCAAATATTACCCCCTCCCCAGCTCAACTATCCGATGATCCGTGTTCCTATGATCAGGACCACTGGGACTCATCAAATCCGCCTCCAACCTCGTCCTCTCGGCATCGGCCTCCTTCCGGATCCGGTTGTACGCCAGCTTCTCGAAACGGCTCATGCTCTTCCACCAGTGCTGCCCTGCCTCGTGCTGGGCGATGCGGTCCAGTAGGTCGGCCGTGAGCCCGCGCACGCCGCGGTCCTTGTGGAACAGGCCGAGGGCGATGTAGAAGAGCCCTGCGTGCGACTCGGGCGCCACGCTGAGGAGGAGGTTGATCTCGTCAGAGGAGTGGATGTGCTTGGAAAAGGTCTCGTAAATGTCCTTGCTCTGCGCGGGAGAGAGGCGCTGCATGCGTAGGCGGTCGTGGAGGTGTTCCAGGTCGAGGCCCTTCAGGGGTCGGACGGTATAGACTTGGGCGAGGTCCTGTGACGGGTTAGTCCCAAGTTCAAAGACGGTGTTGCACCTTATTATGCATACCTGGATGAAGCTATAGTAGCTCCGAGTATTACGCCAGCCCTCGATACGCGTCACGTTCCCAGCCAGCTCCTTATGCTTGGCCGCGTCGTCTGGCCAGACATATCCGTGCCCGCTCACCCCAGGAGGCATCAAGTCCTGGTCCTCGCCCCCAATATACAGAGCGCTCGCGCCATACACGGACTCTTCGAATTGGGCCGAGATGCGGGTGAACTTGCTGACCCAGTCCCTCCACTTGGCCCGGATCACGCGTTCGCCGTGCCTCGCCGCGATGCTCCGCAGGACGTCCGCCATGAAGTTGTTGTCGCCCGTCAGGTCCTGCGTGTTGTTCGTGGTGCCGCTCGCGACGTTGGCATAGGCCGAGTTTTGCTGCTGGAAGTAGACCAGGCCCTCCGTCACGGGAGCAGGGTCGATCCTGCTGCTGATCTTGATCCGGCCGCTGGGGAGGTCGCAGAGGATATCCCACCACTCGGGATGGTGTTCAAACGTGGGATTCGTTACCCCGGCAATGAAGCCAGGTACGTTGAGCAAGTCGTCAATCTTGGTCAAATCGGTGTAGGGGAATGCATGTCTCGTGAAACCTCGCAGGATGCCCCCTGAAGCGAGCGCGCAGGCAGCCAGCACCGCCTCGGCGACTTCGCCCGAGGGCATGTTGTGGCCCAAGAAGATGATTCTCTTCTGCGTCAAGAGGGCATTCGCAAGCACGATGATGGGATGAGTATTTACTCCGTTGGTTGTGAGGTGAGGGTGTAGCACAAAGGGTATAGGCTGCTTGGTGTGAGGGTCTGAGAAGTTCTGGATGAGCTTGATGAGAGAGAAATCGCCCACGTTTTCGGGCATAATGGCCACGGGGACCTTGATGGGAATGGGAATACCCTTGTACATGACCTTGCTCTCGAATTCGTGTGTATCTCGAGGAACCGCGTAAATCGACTGGCCTCCTCCTTCGACATGGGCCTTGGTGCCCGCTCTTGAGATGCCAGTCGGCTTCGGAGGGCTACGACTCGGGTCCAGTGAGGGATCCTCGGCTTCCTCGGCGTGGTCTTCGGCTATCCGCAGCTGGATCATCTGCTCAAACTTCTCGACAAACAGATCTTTATTGTCGCTTGCCTGGAGCAGGTGTCTCTCGAGGATGCTGAGTCGGGGCAGCAGGGAGAGATCCATGGCATTGACGGCCTCGTACAAAGAGGCTAGGGTCTCTGGTACTGGGGCCTTGAAGTATTCCTCCAAGGCTAGTAGAAGCAAGGGCTGGAGGAGGTTAGCATGGTGCGGTTGCGAACCGCAGTGGGAGGCTTCTTGCCTTGTATATATGCAAAAACGGATGGCGTGTACAGATAGCCATGGCCTTGACAATGGCGCCTCGTTTTACCGTCTTGTCGTGTTTCGTGTTGACCAGGTTCAACACGTATATCAGGGGCGGTCCTTCTCCGCCCTCGGGCTCGCTATCGGTCGATTCGGTCTCGTCATCGTCCCAGTCTCCGTCGTCTTCTTGGTCTTCGTCGAATTCTTCGTCCTCCTCATCGATTATGCCAGCCTCGCGCTCTTGTCTCCTCCTCCTTCGTCGCCTTCGCGCTTCCTTTGCTTTGCGGTCTCGGTCCTCCTCCTCCTGGCTCGTATCTTTGTGCAGGAAAAAGATAGTCCAATCCTGATTACGGGCATGGGCTTGGTCGGGCAACATCAGCTCGGCCAACATATTCTCGTCTCCGGTGATGGCGACGGGGTATTGGTGCTCCATGACGGGTCCCCGATCGATGTCGAAAGATGCGACGAGTATATACTCGACATGGTTCTCGGTTCCGCTCCGCGGATACTGCGAACGAAGCTTCCTCGGGCGGTTTTCTCGGTGGACTCGGCGCGGGGCAGACAGGGAGGAATGTTGCGACGACACGCCGCTCGAGGGCGTCTTGGACTTTGTGCTCGGGTCGGAGATGCGGTCAGGGTTGAGGCCGGGAGGGAAGGGCGACCTCGAGGGAGGCGATGGTTGCGACATCTGCGAAGTCGAGCGCGACGAGGGGAACGAAGATAGCGAAGTGCGCCTATTAACAGACCCATTGACCGCATGGGCGACGTTGCTGAGGGAGTTGGAGGCGGAATTGGAGTTGACGGCGGCCGTGGACGACGAGGGGGTATTGTTGTAGCTGGAGGTCCGCGACGGGATGTGCGGGAGGGTCGATTGAAACGACGCCATGGTGCGAGGCGAGGGCCAAGGCCTGAATCCGACTGGAAACACAGAACCCCGGCGCGCAAGGGGATGGTCGAGGCGAGAAGAGGCGGTCGTCGGGTCTGAATCAGCGGTCACCAGGGATGCTTCTCCAGGGGTGTGGCAGCGTGGAGAGTCGGAGGCGAGCACGGCCAAATTCAGAAGAGGCACGGCTGAAACCGAGACATGGTCTACAGGAAACAAAACCAAAGCGCCTCTTGTGTCGTTTGCTGCTTGTGAGATACAGTTATTGGTGGTGAGTGCGAACGTGATCCCCCTCCAAGCCGACGGTAGCCCCTGAAATGGTTCGGTAGCAAGTGAACCTTCTGAGGGGTCACTGCGACCCCTGTGGGTGAAGACTTGGCGCCATGCGAGCTATTCCGCCAGCCAGATTGGGCTTAGCCTGTTCCGTGCCCCGCGCCTGTGGCGTTGTGCAAGTGTGGCTGGTGCACCTCCCCTTCTCATCTCCCCAGCTACAGTGGCGTCTGTTTACTTCGGTCCGGGACACCACCTACAGCCGTTCGCATCTGCAGCTCGCCGACGTCCATCATCGCCTGCAGCATTTGACTTTTGCTTACAAGCCACTCCCATCAGACTGTACTCCCTACATCGTCATTCTTCATTTCTTCGCCGCGCCGGACCCACGTTCAAGACAATGGTACCCTTCCTTCCCTTCGCTGTCCAAGCCCCGGATGCATTCCTTCTAACACCATCCTCTTCAGTCTGTACCGGCCGCATACAAGCCCTCCCCACTGGGATACGGATCGTCTCCTACGCGCAGCTCTCCCTTCCGCAGGCCAGAATCTCCCGCTTCCCCCTCGCCGCTACGACACGTTAACACCACTCCCAACGGATCGCCCACCAAGCCGGGTCCCTTTGGCAGCACATCTTCGAGATTCGCGAGGCCGACGACACCTACGACCCAGGCTGTTCCTCCGCCGTGGACGCCAAAGGCAAAGGCTGCCGAAGAAGACCCCGTGGTTTCCCCCAAGTTCACCAAGCCGACGACACAAACCACTGCTCAACCAAGTTGGGCGTCCAAGACGAAGACGACCGAAGAAGACCCAGTCGTCTCCCCAAAGTTCACCGCCAAGCCCACGACACAGGCCACCCCTCAACCAAGTTGGATGTCCAAGGTGAAGCCCGTCGAAGACGAGATGATTGCGCCCCCAAAGTTCACGATTCCAACACGAACGCCAGGCTCCAAGTCGCTTGGCAACGGCAACGCCCTGTCACAATTGCAGCCTGCGCAGGTTAGGACGCTGCGGGATGGCTTCCAGATTCTCGACCGGGACTGCGATGGTGTGGTAAACCGCGAGGATGTTGCCGACATGCTGAGCCAGCTGGGTAAGGACCGTGGGCGTTGAGAAGATGAACATGTACTGACCGTTTTGCTTAGGTCTGCCGTCTGGTGCCTCTGACGTTTCAAGATTCTTTCCTCCGTCCGCCCCCCAGACCATTGCCCTCGCGGCTTTCCTCAACTCCCTCGCTGAGGCATTGTCAGCGCTCTCGCCGAGCGCAGAGCTTCTCTCTGCCTTCTCGGCCTTTGACGACGACGACAGCGGGCAGATCGATCTAGCCGAGCTGCGGAACGCGTTGCTCGAGACGGCACCCGAGCATGGCGAGCCTGCGCTTACGTCCACCGAGGTGGACAAGATCATGCTCGGATTTACCGGGAGAAGGGCCTTCAACCGGAACATGAATGCTCACCTCGGGGCCAAGCGAGGAGAGGTGTTCAAGTACCAAGAGTTTGTCGGTTCCATCATGGGCACCAACAACGGCTCCGAAGGCCACTCGAGGGAGAACTCGGAGAATTGAGTTCTATAAGCGGGCTGTGTTTTGGGTCATGTACATTACTTGGCATGGTTTTGTTCGGGATTGGGTGATGGGATCATAACTGGGTAGCAGGTTTTGCACAGGAGTAATTTGAATAAAGGACGAATTGATGATTGTCTTGGAACTAGATTGGTCTGGCGTTTGTGCCTTGTCGTGTTTTGTCTAGGCCTTGCCATACCACAGTACGAGGGATGCTTCTCGGCATACTATAACCCCTATGCTTATTTTTTCAACTATAATGCCGTCTGTCTATTATAGATGCTAGCCAGGGACAGAGAGGAAAGAACATTCAAGTGCCTTTTTCACAGAGTAATTCACGGTCAAGCATACACCTACTAATATGCGAGAACAAGAGCTCCAGCAACACAGCTACGACACTACCGGGTTCTCATGATCCATCAAGACAAGGCGTTAATCCACACAACAAAATTTGGAGGCTCCGCGCAGTTGCATACCGGCATTGCATTACAAAGTCCCCGACCGGCAGTTTCACAAGATTGGCTCGTGACAACGACCATGCAGGGCAAAGGACGCAGCACGGCGAGATGCAGTTATCAGCGTATGTAAGGCAGCCAGGCGTTGTAAGCCGGCCGAGCCTCTCCGCAAGGCAGTTTCGGAGGTAAGGCATTGATTGAGGCTGAGGGTGTTCGGAGAGGCACATTCTCGTTGGGGAAGGGTGGCAGTCCGACGTCGCATGAACAAAGTGCTGGATGACGGCATATCTGCATCCCGTTGGTATCGGAGCCACATGGCCATGCTGGGTATAATTCGCCATCACCAAAGGAACCGCGGAGACCGGGAGGCAACTGTTGTAAGCGAGAGCGCAAGCCCTCAAGAGTCCATTGCGCCAAGTCCAAGGTCTCGTCGAAGCTTGCCGTTGAAGAAAGTTGAGGGCCGTGAGAGGTGAGCTGAGAGATCCAGTCAACGAGTCCCAGTGTCATCAACCCGCCCGCCGCCTCTTGCGGATCGCTGCTGCGGACCGTGCACGGACACCGACGCTGTCTCCACCAGGAACGGGCCCCACTGAACCTTCTAGAATGGCGTCCCCCCAAGAAAAAGTTGGAACCCCAAAAAGATGACAGACGGAACTGAATCGAAAGCCTGTCAAGCCCGAACAAGTCGTCGTGCTATGATCAGTTGGCCCTTTCCCCGTTCCCGAACCGGAGCGGGCACTAACACTAAAGAGCAAACCATCGACCAACAGCCGACGAGAATTCAACGTTGCCGTCAGCAACACTTTTTCTGACCGACACAGGAGATATGGAGGGAGATCTACTACGGAGCAGAGACGACAGATATCGACAGTAAAAACGCCCTCGGGGACCATCCATGCCCCTTCCCCGGGGGCCCAAGACGCTGTGCATTGCCATGACAATTACGAGGCTCGTGGTGAGCAAAGTGCATCGACCAGCCTCCTTGTGCCTATCCAGATGATACACGCATCAAGCCCCATCAGTTGCCACAACACAGAAGAAGAAGTCTCCCAGCAAACAATGGCCTCCCATCATATTGGTCACAGCCTCCCTCCTTCCGTCAATACCGTAAAAGCTGTAAACAACGCACCCCGTCTTCATTGGTTCGCGGGCTCACATTGGGCGTCTTCACATGAGACGGTGGTGGTGGTGGTGGGGGGGGGTTCTGCCAATGCTCCCAGCCGGCCGGGGGAAGCGGTAAAAGATACCTCGCGCCGCAAGCGAAAAAGGCGCAAAGACGTGTGTATCCGCTACCTCGGTCCGCCCAAAGCCCGC
This sequence comes from Thelonectria discophora, assembly GCA_911649645.1. Lineage (NCBI taxonomy): Eukaryota > Fungi > Ascomycota > Sordariomycetes > Hypocreales > Nectriaceae > Thelonectria > Thelonectria discophora. The sequence goes on along the minus strand of CAJVRK010000016.1, from coordinate 2,849,738 downwards.
AATTTTTTCGACGTCGACCCCAGCAAGTGACAATTTCATCAAGTCCAGGGCTCAGGAGGAGCCTAATTAACTGCTAGGAGAAGAGGAGGGGAGGGACGAGCCGCCCGGTGGTGAAGAGCCAGCCAGCCTCTTTTTATTTCATGTTAATAAACAGATTGGGTGCCTGCCTGCTGTCTGCCCGTTGTCTGCCTGCTCCTGGATTCGTATTCCCTCATACACGGTACATGCTATTGGATATTGCTTTGTCTGTTTGTGCAGTCATCACTCCGCTAGTTCTTGCCCTCCCTCCCTCTGTCTTTCGTCTCGTCGTCCCTTCCCGCTTTTTGGGCTTTGGTTTTTTTTTTTCTTCCCTCCTTCCTCCTCCACTTGGTCTCTTCAAGTACAGATACAAAGACCACTCTCCCGACCGCCTTACACACCATTCTCACACCCGACTCGACTCTTCTCACCTTTGCCCGCTGAACTGATCCAGTCCATCGTCGGCATCTCCCCTCCATCAGGGAGCCGCTACTGCTCAGCAGCCCCGATAAAAAAATTATTGGGTTTTGAACGCCCATTTTAGGGCACTGAGTCAGTCAGTATCCGGCATAACCCCCCAGCCAGATCCTATACATACAAAGTACTCCGGACAGGCTACCTTTTGAGACGGGATTCCTTCGGCTTCCAAAGACTACCAAGTACTCCACGTATACGGAAAGTCCGCCAACACCTTTTTTTTTTTTCTCCTCCCTTCGGCCAAATGAAGCTCTTCAGCACCAACAAGAAGACTCCGTCCAAGAAACCCGCCGACCCGAACACTGACGACCGCTCGCCCAAGGAAGACACGGAGGCTCCTCCTCCTCTTTCCCGGTCCCCGACCAAGTCTTCATCCTCTCACTCGCACCGGAAGTCGTCGAGGCCCTCGTCCTTTGTCGAGTCCAACAACGCCTCCAACCCGGCCACGTCGACTCGTCGCTCCCGCCTCTCCCGACACTCGACCGACCCGGGACACTCTCGCCGGCACAAGATCGACCCCGACACTCACCCCCTAAACCTCCCTCCCGAGGAGCGCAACAAGCGCCTGTCAGACCTCGCCATGAACGGTGGCCCTATGGATGTCGACCGCGAGCCTGTCAACGGCGCCGCGAGGGCCTCAACACCGCCTAACAACCCCTCAGCTCAGGCCAACTTCTCGGTGCCCATTCCCAACGGCACTGCCCACGACGAGGCTCCTGTTCCCCCTCCCCACAAGTCGAACCCGTCCAGCCCAACCCCCACCCCACGCGATGATGCCGAATCCTACAAGGCTGCAGGCAACCGCTTCTTCAAGGAGAAGAACTACGTCAAGGCCATTGAGCAGTATAGCAAAGGTATGGTGCACTCCTATTTTTCATGTGGTCTTGCGTGCTGACTGAATTCTGCAAGCCGTGGATCTATTTCCCTTTTCAGCCACCTATCTGGGCAACAGGGCCGCCGCTTACATGAGCAACGGCCAATATGAGTCTGCTCTTGAAGACTGCTCCAAGGCCGCCGATATGGATCCCCAGAACTCAAAGATCCTCCTCCGCCTTGCCCGCATCTACACTGGACTCGGTCGACCCGAGGAGGCCATGACCACCTTTGGCCGCATCAACCCTCCTCCTTCAGCCAAGGACATGGCCCCAGCCAAGGAGATGCTACATCACACCGACTCTGCTCAGCAGACGCTGGAGAGGGGCACGGCCATGTCCATGGTCCTGCAGGCTCTGGATCAAGCCGAGCGTCTGCTTGGATCTGGCGTCAGCAGGCCCCGCAAGTGGCAGCTCATGCGGGGAGCGGCCTATCTCAAGATGGGTTCCGAAAACGCCCTGGGCGAGGCGCAGAACATTGCCATGAACTTGATCCGAAACAACAACCAGGATCCTGAAGCCCTCGTGCTCCGCGGTCGCGTGCTTTACGGCCAAGGAGAAAACGATAAGGCCATTCAGTTCTTCCGCATGGCATGCAACTGCGATCCTGACTACCGCGAGGCTGTCAAGTGGCTCAAGATTGTCCAGAAGCTTGACCGCATGAAGGAGGATGGCAACACGGCCTTCAAGGCCGGCCTTCACCAGGAGGCCATTCAGAAGTACACTGCGGCCCTAGAGATCGACCCCTCCAACAAGAGCATGAACGCCAAGCTGCTTCAGAACCGTGCCCAGTGCCACATCAAGCTAAAGGAGTACACCGAGGCCATTGCGGACAGCGAACGAGCCATCAAGCTCGATCCCGGTTACATCAAGGCCCGAAAGACCAAGGCTAATGCCACGGGCTTGTCTGGAAAGTGGGAGGATGCCGTCAACGAGTGGAAGAAGGTGCACGAGCTGGACCCCGAGGACCGCAACGTTCTCAAGGAAATTCGCAAGGCCGAGCTCGAGGTCAAGAAGGCCCTGCGCAAGGACTATTACAAGATCATGGGCCTGGAGAAGACGGCCGACGCCAACGAGATCAAACGTGCCTACCGCAAGATGGCGGTGAAGCTGCATCCCGACAAGAACCCCGGCGACCCTCACGCCGAGGACAAGTTCAAGGACATGCAGGAGGCCTATGAGACGCTGAGCGATCCTGAGTAAGTTGATTCTCGATGATGTGCTCATGCGGTTACTAATTCAACTTCAGGAAGCGAGCCCGTTACGACAACGGCGACGACCTCATTGATCCCAACGACATGTTTGGCGGCGGCGGCATGGGCGGCGGCATGGGAGGCATCGACCCCGAGATCCTCTTTAGCATGATGGGTCAACAGGGCGGCTTTGGCGGAGGCTTCCGATCAGGAGGAGGATTCCCCGGTGGCGGCGGTGGTGCCAGCTTCAATTTTGGCGGTGATGGACGATCACGCGGCGGCTTCAACCCCAACAACTTCAACTTCTCGTGACAACACGACTCGGACGAAGATGAAGAGGACGATGACGATGACGACGAGGGTGGCCGGGACGCTTCGGACGCGACGACCTCGGACGACGAGGATGAGCAGACGCGGACTCGAACGGACCCCGGCAGCAAGCTGCGAGATCACTTTGAACAGCGGCGCGAGGCACGCGATCGGCTGGTGGACACGGCTCGAAAGCACGGCGCATGGGTGGTGGCCATGGTGGTGCTGCTCCCGCTGCCGCTCGCGCTCCTGGGTCTCGTGGGCATGGCGTTTGTATATCTATTCATGAGATGGATCCGGCCTCGCGGCAGGACCAGAATGCCGACGACGAGGTAGACGTGCCGGACATGGACTCGCTCTCGCACAAAGGAGGCAAAGTTTTGCTCACATAGACTCTTGGCAAATACCACATTTCCCGCGGCGTTTATCAGGGGGCGACGGACACTTATCAGACGGACGGACAAAAGGCCACAGCGTCGATTTTACGACGGGGTCTATGAGAGAATAAAGGCTTATTTCGTGCTTGGTGTGCGAAGCTCTTGTAGACTGGTTGGGTGTGGGGGTATGATCCAAGTTTGTCAAGATAATAGAGGGGTTTTTATGATACATAGGTCTTGGATTGGGTTTCTTTTGAGTTTGTCAAGCTGCACCTGTGAATCTACGTGATGTGATTCTTTCTACTGCTTAAGAATACAATTCTTGTCTGCTGCATACGGCTTCCTACTGCCCTTGGATTGTGCTGTTTCCAATTAACTCCGTGGTCCATGTCTACCCTAATTGGCGAGCATGTCGGATGTTGGGACTATAGCCACCTTCCCATGGGACTCGTAGTTGAGGGCGCCTTGGAGCCTCACGTCCGTAGACTTAAGGGCGCTCATCATCTATCAGCGCTCGTCGTAGCATGCTCGCAACACGAGCAGCGCCGGCATCTATCCCATCGGCATTTTCGCTTCATCGTTCCTCATTCATCTATCCCATCGAGACGCACCAGCCGCACTACCCGTCACGTTCCCCTCCCAGCACCATTCTGCTGCGCACCCGTCACCGGCACGACCCTCCCCCCATTCACACCATGTTCCTGCCCACCGCCGGTAGCTTCGCACACCGCCGCAACATCCTCCCTCAGCTCGGGCATGGCCATCGTCATCTGCTCGGCCAGGACGTCGCGGAACGACGCGAACGCGCCCAGCTTCCCGCGCATGAGCTGGTTGCCGCGACGGACGAGCTCGACGAATTCGCGCGTGTAAATGTCTGGGTTGCGGCCGTTGTCGACGTACTCGAGGAGTTCCGGGGGGATGGAGGGGAGGGCGTTGGGGGGGGAGGCGGATGCGTGGAGGGTTTGGAGGGAGGTGGAGAGGGTTTTACTGATTGATTAGTTAGCCAGAGTTTCCGATGAATGAGGAAAGAGGGGGAAGGGGAGGGGGGGGTTAACATTTCGGTGGCGAGGACATCTTTGCTGGGTCGGCCCATGGAGTCGTACGTCGAGGTCTGCACCATGATGGAGTAGAAGTCTTGGATGATGTCCTTGAGCTGTTCTGCATTGCACGTCAGCGGCGCGTCGCGTAGGAATGGGAGAAAGACGCACGCTCAAGATCATCGTGCTTGACGGGTTCGGGGGGCGCCATGATGGAAAGCTGCCCGAATGTGCGTGGTAGGAAGCGAGCGAAATGGGCTGTAATTGAGTGTGTGTGATGGATTGAGATGCACGTCCAGCGAGGCTGAAAAGAAGCATCTCAAAGCATGTGCCACAAGCGGGGGACCCATGTTCGTCCGTGCGCCTGGGGAAGCTAGTACAGTACGTACCTTATCCCACACTTGTTATACTCGAGCAGTCAAGTGACATTCGTCGATAGCAACGTCTCTCCTCTCTGTGAAAGGGACGCATCAAACCATCGGAGACTTTTAGGAACGGCCAGGGTACTTTTGCGCCATGGCACTTTTGCGCGTGTGCCACCTTTCACACACGCTTCGAGAGTCGAACGACATGTCCGTCTCAGGCACGCCATCTCGTGGCCTTGATGGATATCGTGAGTTACCGTGGGACTCGTCGTTTCAGAGCGTACTCATGGACTTGTCCAACAGTGTCATCTCCGACGTCGCAAATGCCCGTCTGGGATCAAAAAGACGGACAGAGACATGCAACACCACTTCACTTCCTTCACTTAACATCACTCACTCAGGCTCCAATCCTTGCAATTGAGTACCTATCCGATCCCTCCAGCATCGTCCTCCCTCCACAAAGTATCAAGACTCTAAGATATATACAATAGAAGTATGTGGCAGTGACGCCCTCCACCTTGCGGCAGATAACGAAATAGAAACGACCAACCATGTGTCCGCGCCTCCTCAGAGGACACGATCCACACCAATCAGCCACGAATTAAGTCCATTTCCCATCCTGTACCCATTTGCAAAGAAACCTGATTAGCGTCCCTTCGTTTGTTGTTGTTGCTTGTTTCTGCCCACCCAAGAAATGCTTTGTTTCCATCGTCAAGGAGCGTACTTGCGTGCTTGTCACGCTGCCTAGCTCGGCTCTCGTCTTGCCCCGGGCCTAACTGAAAAGAAGAAGAAAAAGGTAGCCGGTGCTTGTGTATTAAAAAGGACATGTCCGTCTCTTCACTTGACCCGAGACATGTCCACCATCCAAAAGAATCGAACAAGGGAATAAAAGAAAAAGGGTTTGGAAGAAAGAAATACTAGAAGAGCCGGATCGTTCATCTCAAGGCCGCTTACAGGAGCGCCACGGCACCAGCGAAACCAGCCAGGAGAGCAAAGGCAGGACGCTTGGCATCGGCAGCACCGGTAACGACCTGGGTAGGAGCAGGAGTGGTGTAGGTGACGGCCGGCTTAGTGACCACCTCGGTCTGAGGCAGCTGCACAGTAGTCTGAGGCACAATGGTCTCAACAACGGTGCCGCCGCCAACAGTCACGAGCACCTTGGAGTACTCGGTCTGCACCTCGACCTTGCTGGCCGTCTGGTACACCGTCTGGTACTCGTTGATGGTCGTCTTGACCTGGGTCACGAGGTACTGCGTCGACGTGTACACCTTGGTGATGACCTCGCCGCTGATAGTCTCCGTCTCCGTCACGGGGCACAGGCTGGTCTGCGTGACGTAGGCCACCTCCTCCTCGGTCTTGGTCGTGTCGGGCTGTTGCACCTTGTTGACGATGGTGGTCTTGACCGCCTCTTCAATCGTCGACGTGGTCGTGTACACAATGGTCTCCTCCTTTCCTTCAATGGTGGTGTAGATGGTGACGGGGCAGACCGTGGTGCGGGTAGTATAGTCAACCTCGGTCTGGTACTTGGTCTCGCCAGCCTCAGTCACGGCCGCGTACTCGGTGGTCTTGACAGCCTCCTCGATGACAGAGGTCGTCGTGTACACGTAGGTAGTAGGCTTGCCCTTGATCGTCGTGGTGACGGTGACGGGGCAGACAGTGGTGCGGGTAGTATACTCGACCTCAGTCTCATACTCGGTCGGGCCAGCCTCGGTCACAGCCGCGTACTCGGTGGTCTTGACAGCCTCCTCGACAACAGAGGTCGTCGTGTACACGTAGGTAGTAGGCTTGCCCTCGATCGTCGTGGTGACAGTGACGGGGCAGACGGTTGTGTAAGTCGAGTATTCGACGGCAGTTTCGTACTCAGTCGGGCCAGCCTTAGTCACTGCCTCATACTCGGTGGTCTTGATAGCCTCCTCGACAACAGAGGTCGTCGTGGTGACATAGGTCGTGGGCTTGCCCTCGATTTCAGTCGTAATGGTCACGGGGCAGACGGTGGTGTAGGTAGAGTATTCGACGGCAGTCTCGTACTCAGTCGGGCCAGCCTTAGTCACTGCCTCGTACTCGGTGGTCTTGATAGCCTTCTCGACAACAGAGGTCGTCGTGGTGACATAGGTCGTGGGCTTGCCCTCGATTTCAGTCGTAATGGTCACAGGGCAGACGGTGGTGTAAGTCGAGTACTCGACCTGAGTCTGGTATTCGGTCGGACCAGCCTTGGTGATCTCCTCGTAGTCGGTCTTGTAAATGGCAGTCTCAACGACCGAGGTGGTGGTTGTGACATAAGTTGTAGGCTTTCCCTCAACTTCAGTCGTAATGGTCACGGGACAAATGGTAGTGTAAGTGGAGTAGTCAACCTCAGTCTCATACTTGGTTGGGCCGGCCTTGGTGACCTGCTCATAGTCCGTCTTGTAAATGGCCGTCTCAACGACTGAGGTAGTCGTGGTGACATAAGTTGTAGGCTTGCCCTCAACTTCAGTCGTAATGGTCACGGGGCAAATGGTAGTGTAAGTGGAGTAGTCAACCTCAGTCTCATACTTGGTTGGGCCGGCCTTGGTGACCTGCTCATAGCCCGTCGTGTAAACGGCTTCCTCAACGACCGACGTCGTCGTGTACACCACGGTAACCTCTTTTCCGTTGACCGTCTCGGTCTTGGTGACTGGGCAAACCGTTGTTCGAGTAGTGTACTCGACATCGACCTCGGTCTTGGTGTGATCCTCGCCCTGGACAGTGGTAACTCCGCCGCCACAGTTCTGACACTCAGTCACAACAACGGTGGAAGTGGTGAGTTCTGTCACGCAGTAGGTGCTAGTCCGTGTAAGTCAATGAAGCCGGAAACGAGTCTGGGTAAACTTACGATCCTTGACGGGTGTAGGTTGAAGTAACTGGGCAGGTAGTGACAGTAGTGTAGGTGACGTGCTTCTCGACGTACTTGTCGTCGCCGCCGTCATTGTAGTCGTATCCTCGGACATCGAACTGGTTGGCCAGAGCCGAAGTTGCCAGAAGCAACACGGAAGCGCTCAACTTCATGGTGGATGGAGGGGTAGCTTTGCAACTAAAGAGAGAAGAAAGCAATGGATGTGCGAGCGATGGAGAGGGGTTTGGGGAGCGAGAGGCTTGTTAAGTAACCTGAACGAATGAGTTACTCAAAGACGCAAAGTCTATCCTATCTGGCCTCGGGAGGAAGTTGATAGAAGTAGGAGTTGAGGAAGCCACAGAAGGAAACACGAGGTTCCCGAGCACGACTTATAATGACGGCCTCTGGAGACAGCCGATCGTCCGCCTTGGTCCTCAGACGACGAGCTGAGGGAACGTCACACTCCATGACATGTTGATGTCAGCCCAAGTGGCCTTCCTCTCCAGCATCTCCACCCTGGGTTGCATTAGATTGCTCATGCCCTCGCTCTAGAAGAGAAGCAACGAGAGCGAAGGGGTGTGGATCCGGTGATACAGCAAACATTAGCCCAAGCCCGAGTCGAACGAAGTTGAGGATGTGGCTGGATCTCACTGGAGCAACACCATGGCACATGGCAACTCGCAGTCGAGTGGTGAGCAAGGATTGGCCGGCGGAGCGAACTAGCGGACGGCTCGGTGATATTGCAGCCCGAGAAGAGGCAGAAAGGCATCGAAAGAGGCACCAGGCGGACGTGATGTCAGTATCGTGCACGGAGCTTGGCGAGGTGGGAGAGAGGCTGGGGAGGATGCAACTAGACGAGCAAGGTTTAAGGAGATGTGCACCTACAGGGCAGGCAAGGAAGCTCGTCCATGTCGCTATCGATCAACGGGGCCGGCAGGGCTGTCCGGTCCGCTCAGGTTATGCATGCCGGAGTCATGGAACCTTTGAAGTTGCTGGAAGTGCTGAGGGAGCACCGTGGTAACAAGACGAGGCGGAACGAGACGGCGGAACGAGGCACGGCGGAACGAGACACGGCAGAACAAGACACGGCAGAACAAGACACGGCAGAACAAGACGCGGCAGTGACATCGAGTCAGACAGTCTCGGTATTGCCATGTGCTTTGTCAGGGCGAGGTGAAATATAGAGATCGTCGCACTTGCTTCATATTGGACGCCTCAACAAGCAAGCACGCACACTCTTGTTCGCTTGCACACTACGAGGGGAAAGGGAGGGTAGGGAAATACGGGAGAAGAACACCCACATGCATAACCACATCAGGAAGTCCGCTCATGTGAATGGAGCCCGAGAGTCGTGGTGAGTGGTTTGTTTTCTCTGCCACATGCACGTCGACAAAAGGATGGATCCGACATCCGACCTCAACCACCAGTCCGAGCATGCAACAAAGCTTGGCTTTCCGTCCGTCAGGTCGCGAACCGAACAACGAGCCTGTAAGATCCAAGAGCTCAGACGTTGGGCTACGTGGACGGAGACAAGCTTACGCCACAGCATGCGCGAGGTAGGAGGTAGGCGATAGGGTCCTCTTTTTGTCGAGGCCATTGTACTTGAGAGGCGAAGCAAATTGTGTAAGTTGACCGTCTGTCGACAGAGTCACGGCAGCACGTGCGAGCTCGTTGCTCCAAGTCCTCGAGGCCTTGCTCTGCCGAAGGAGCCATGCTCGGGTCGTCCTAGGCCAGATCGGCCGTCCCCAGCAAAACGAAGGTCGCCAATCGTCGATTGCCTTGTGAAAGGACCGGCCAGGTCCACCATGGCAGACCGGTGTTGGCGACTCTCAAAGGTGCCATGGTTTCGGGGGGGGGGGGGTGGAGACTGGAGCCTGCATGCAAGCACCATGTAGGAACAGGACGAGGGGTGTAGATGAGCGTTGGGATTCCATGGAAGAGAGTACCTAGACCGACTTGGCATCGGCTCAATGGGCCGATGAGGTGAGCAGTGCAGGCGGTCGGGACTGGTCGTTGCGTTTGTTCAACCGTGAGTCAACAGTCAACAGAGCTAACAGAGCCAACCGAGTACAGGCTCATGTCGTGCTTTGCAGAAACGGTTGCGTTCCCTTGGCAAAACCGAGCCTCAGACGGTCGTGGCTTATACATTAACTTCCGACTTGCTTCCTGGGTCAAGGAGTAACCACCGAGAATGGCTGACACCGTCCGAGCCGAGATTGAGTCAAAATGACGAGAGTAAGCCAATGACGGCAGCCGGTCAAAGTTGCAACGTGCACGAGGAGACTGGGCCAGGATACGGCCTCGAGACCACGGCATGCGTGCAGCTTGAGATGCGGCCACTGCAGCCCATGACTGCGGGAGCAGTGATCAGCGGGGAGCTTGGCAGGATACCCCGGAGAGACACGGCCGAGAGCTGTTATCGGGCAGACGAGGGTCCGTTGAGGGCGGATCGAGCTGGAACTGGACGAGTCGCCGTAAGACTCGTCCGAGAGTCAAAAGCCGAAGAGGCGTGGACAATGTCGAGCCAATGGATATGAAACGGCTCCAGGGCCGCCATGGCGTAAGCTGATGAAGAAAGCAAACAAATCGATAGAAAATAAGAAGAAAAAACACCACCACTGCCACAGCGGGCAATTGCCGTGCCTCTCAACTGGGCCGAACGACCAGGGGCGCCAACTTGATGCTCGCTGAATACGAGACAATGCGCCTCTAGGTGTGGTAGCTGGGGATTGACTTTTTTGCCGGCTGGGGGGTGAGGGCCTCGAGAAACGTCATGGTTGGTCGGGGATATGCAGCGTTGGGCTTGTTATGCGAGGTCCAGTGTGATGCATCCATGATGACGGTCAAAGAAGCTCACAGTAGAGGAGCTGCCTTGGCGAGAGGAGTCATGTCATGATGGAGCTGTGGGCACACACCGGCAATTGCTGCTTTCTGTCGCATGCAGCTGTCGTATGCATGCTTGCTGCCGGGGAGAGTTGCGGGAGAGAGAGGGAGAAAGAGGCAGTAGTGCGTGAATTGCCTGATCTGGCCGGGAAACAACAAGAAGCAAAGCCAACGAATTCGGTTGAAGCTGCATGATTACGGGGTCGTCTTACATGACGTTGCGGGATGCGGGATGGACGGTCGAAAGTGTGAGTGAGATTGAGAGAGAAACCAAAGAGAAATGGAAGCTGACGGGTGAGAGGTGCCTGGTTTGCCGTGCGGATGAGGCATCCATGACATCAGTCAGGTTCGCGGTTATTCGTACCTTCCTCTCCGTTTCAACTTCAACGGTCTCTCCTTCCGTCTGAACTAACCAACGGCTAGTCGTTCCTTCCTTCAGCCAAGACCAAGCCCCAAAGACTAAAACATGGCAAGCACAGTCAAGCTGAAACGAACCTGTTCGTTTGCCGTTGCCTAGGAAGGAGAGAAAAAAAAAGGACGATATTCCCCGTTCTCCATTGAGATAGATTAATCCCGAATACATGATCCCACTATGATGAGCTTATCTGGCCGTGGCCGGGTTTCTGAAACTTGCTAGGGAATTTTAACCATCGAGCCGGGTGATCACTGATCATGAGCGATCAACCACGGAAAGAAACAAACGGTTGCCCGAGCTTCCAGGTTGCTTTTGTGGTCAGATGCAACTCTCCAATCCCGCCGGCCGCCGCGAGAAGACCAACGCCCGCAAGGAATCAAATGGGAAGATGCCTGATGCTTGGTGGATATTGTCTGTTGTTGCAAAAGGATTTGCAAAAGGTTCCCCCTCTTCAACCCCTCACTCAATAACCCTTCAACGGATCCCGTGCGACCCGATCGGAAATGCTTGGCAATAAACAAGGGAAAATCACTTCCCTCTCGGGCAAAGTCACTTGAACTATCGAATCCTTTCTCGATGCTGCCTTTTCCTACCTTTTCATTTTGCCTCGCAGCTTTCTTGTTCATGCCCGTATCTATTTTACGAAACATTTATATTAACTTTTGTTTATTATGCTTCTCTGCTTTGTTTGCTCCGCTTCTCTTCTCGAGATGAGGACGCGTGTAAGCATTCGCATCTGTCTCAGTCTCACCAAGTGCGCTGCGCTGTTCATGCCACAAGTTGCCGCGCTCATCTTACTCCCCTGAGAGACCTGCTGCTGATGACGGTGTCGATGATGATGTGTAAGTCTACTCTCAGAAGTGCATGCAAGAAGAAGGAGAAGAAAGAGGCTTTTTTTTTTTCCTTTCCCTTTCCCTTCTTTCACGTTCAGCTCACCCACCACACACCACACTCCCTCCCTCCTCCAGAAAGTCTCCATCTTCCCCCCTCGTCCCTTACAGCGCTTGGCTCCCCGGTGGCGTCCAGTCTGCTTCCATCTGCCGAACGCCACTCTTCTCTGCTCGCCGAGCCAGCGCAGTCAAGCAGCGGCGCGGCGGTGGAGCAACAAAATGTAGGATGAGCTGTACACACAGACGGGCGGGCAAGAGTAAGCCGGTGCCTGCAGTAGGTAAGGCAATGGAGGAGGAGGTGTGTGTGTGCGAGTTGGACACATGATGTGTGAGGGCGTTGGTGAAGACATTCGAGGCGGAAAGGAAAGAGTTTCAATGGTGTTGTAGGCGAAGAGAAAGAGTCAACGATTCGTGAGAGTTTCCCCTTTATTCGCCATCCTCGTATCCTTCGCCTCCTGTAACTGTATACCTTCTTTAGCATCAGGTACGTATCATTTATCAGATTTAAAAATCGGTTGGAATATAAAACCAGACGGAAAACTGTTGAAGGCAACACACCACGTTGCTAGCGCCCACACCACCACCATCTCGACTAGTTCCCCCCCCCAAAAACGCAAACACAACCAAGCTTCTCACTCAACGTCCACCACTTTCTCACCCAAATACGAGCGAACCTTCTTTTTCGTCCCCCCTCTCTTCGAATCACAGCTCGCGAGAGAAAACCAAGCTTAATACCACCCAGGGGTAAGATCCACCGGGAAAATTAACGTTGAGGGAAGAGAGAGAGAAAAAAACATCTCGTCTTGGGTCGTCCACTCACCCGTCGCCAACACGCGAGAAAATGAAGGAAAAGTCATCTACAGTACACGTCTTCTCATCTCGGCTCGTCCCATGCACACTCGCGAGGAAACAAATCTCCGGCGATGGCGACAGTTACACCGCAAAACAAGACGCCTCCTGAGTCTAATATCGCTCACCTGGCGAGAGAACAACAACCTTCATTAGAACAATCGATGATCTCGTGACGGCTTCGTCTCGGTTGGCTCCGCGGGTGAACCGGGGGCGAAGCACGACTCGGCACGTGGCGGTTCAAAGGGGAGGACCTCTTCGTTTGGTGTTGCCACTGAACCGCCGAAAGCTGAGCAAAAGGTAATGCCAAGAATCGACAAAGAAATGCAAGTGGTCGCGCTGCGGCCTGCAGTACAGCGTGGTTAGGCCGCCGCCGCCGCTGCTGCTGTTGCTGCTGCTGTTCTCTCTCACCGGAAGCACACTGGTGAAGTGACAGATAGAGAGGGGGACGCACCACTGAGCTGTTCCTCGTATTGATCCCTACAAGTAAGCCTTGATCGCCATGCTTGGGGTCTCCCCTCGTCGAGTTGGACCGGTGCTGTGTGTGTGTGATGCATTCTCACCGCCCGTCTCTCTGATCGATACAACCATCCTGTCTTCTTGGAGGGTCACATTGCGTCGGTTACACAGGCGGTCCCGTAAACGTCAACTCGTTTGCAAATCCGCCATGGTTGCCGTTCTCGCAGCAATCCAATCGCATCCAGTCTCACGTGAACAGACACACGATTCTTCAACCTGCTGTAAGAGTCGCATACGAGATGCATCCATTGATACTCATTCCTCATGAAACTGTCGTCGTGAGACCTCCGCCGAGATGCCAAGTCCTAGATCAATCTACCGCCTCAATCCTATCCGCTCCATATCATTTTCACTTTTTTACTCTTTTGTCTTCTTCAAAACCCGAAGTCGGGGTACCCAGGTAGGAGGAACCTAACAGCCGAGACTGGCCTCCCCTAGGAGAGAATCCGCTCCAGCTCCTTCACCACGGCATCTCCAACCTCCTTGGTGCTGGAGCTGCCTCCCAGGTCCCTGCTGCGCACACCGTTGTCGAGTGCCGCTCGTACCGCATCTTCAACCGCCTTGGCCTCGTCAGGGAGGTTGAGCGAGTATCGGAGAAGCATGGCCACCGACAGAATCGTGCCAATGGGGTTGACGATGCCCTTGCCCGAGATGTCGGGGGCGGAGCCTATGCGAGTTAGGTATGCCATGAACAAGACTCGCAAAGGGGAACACATACCGTGAATAGGCTCGTAAATACCGTTGCACTTGCCCTTGCCGTCGGGAATGCCGCTCAAGCTAGCACTAGGCAACAGACCGATGCTACCGGGAATGACGCTGGCCTCATCACTAATGATATCGCCAAACAGGTTGCTCGTGACGACAACGCCGTTGAGGCCGCGAGGATTCTTCACCATGATCATGGCAGCGCTGTCAATCAGCTGGTGCTCGACCTTGATGTCAGGGAACTCCTTCTCAAACGTTTCCGTCATGACCTTTCGCCACAGACGGCTAGTGGCCAGCACGTTTGCCTTATCGAGCGACCACACCTTTGTCTCGCCACGGCCGCGGGCAAGGAATCCAGCCAGGCGGGCGATGCGCTCGACCTCGGCCCGCGAGTAAGGCTCAATGTCGTAGGCGTGGCCCGACCCGTCGTCCTCCTTGCGATCGCCAAAGTAGATTCCGCCCGTGAGCTCGCGAACAATGACAAAGTCGGTGCCGCGGCACACGTCAGCCTTGAGGGGCGACGCCTCAACGAGGGCGTCCGACGCGAAGAAGCAGGGTCGCAGGTTCCCGTACGTGCCCATCTCCTTTCGGATGCGCAGCAGGCCCTGCTCCGGTCGGACGGCGCCGGTGCCCCATTTGGGTCCGCCGATGGATCCGAGGAGGACCGCGTCGGCGGCCTTGGCGGCTTCGAGAGTCTCGTCGGTGAGAGGGGTGCCGTGGGCGTCGATTGAACACTGCGAGGGAGGCAATCGTTAGCAAGGGCTTCGCAGTTCGTGGTGGGCTGACGGAGCGAAACCAGCACTTACACCACCCATGAGGTGCTCCTGGAGGATGAACTTGCCCACGCTGGGCCTGTTCTTCTCAATCGTCTTGAGGACCTGCTCGTGCGTCAGCCATGTCCATCTCGTGTCGGAACTTCCGAGCTGCCGCGTCATACCCGGATACCCTCAGCGACGACCTGTGATTCAACGTTAGCAGGGAGGACGACCATCACAGCAAACACAAACCAACCTCAGGACCGCAGTGGTCACCGGCCAGGACGACAATCTTGTGCTCAGCCATTGTTTTATTCGTTTGTCGCAGCTGCAAAAGTATCTCTAGACAAAGTTGAAGAAAAGGGAGGAAACTTCGAGAGGGATGAGAGTTTGTTGTTCCCCTCCGTCTCCCGCAGCAGCAAGCAATAAAATGCTGCCCCGCCTGAGATTCGAGGCCAACCCCACCTGCCGAAATCGGAGGCTGGCTTCCGGCGGCTCGGCCCTTGAGCAGTTGATTTTGAGAATCAGTGGCCAGTGAGATCCCTCGGAATTAAATCATGCCGTCAGGATCTTGTCATTATGCTGTCCAGTGAATTGCTGGAATACGTGCCAATTGCAAGGCACCTTAGTACTTACTTTGGGTATAAACATGGAACTTCACACTTCAACATTGATGCGGGGTGCCCATTGAAACCGTGACAATTCCTCTCTTTGATACGACCCTCGTGTGGACCTCAACTTCTCTGTACCACCGCTTCATTATGTGCTCAATCATCTGCCGCCTTGTATCAGGAAATTTGAATCTTTGTATATACATCCTCCGAATGCAGGAGCTTTCATATTTTACCCTCATCATTCATAATCCAAATATATTCACAAGTACTCCAATACCCACGCCGTCTTATGCAGTTTCGAAACTTGACCTTGCCCTTCATCGGAATGATCGGAATGACTTGTTCGCCAGCGGAGACGTCGCGGATCCGACGCCTCTCATGCTGCCTCGACCCGTATCTCGCATCCGACCTCCTCGCATGTTTGGCGTGTTGGCGCAATATGCGCAGATATACACCTTTGGAAGCGTTCGTCGAGTGATGTTGATACATTTGCCGTGAAGCCAGTTCTCGCACGATTCGCTGCCCATTGTCAGTCCAAGTTCGCTTCTCAAACACAGTCCACCATGTCACCACATACCACTGAACCATGAAGCCGTCTCCCTCTTCGTATGATTTTCGACTACAGACGCATCGGAACTCCTGTCTATCCGTCATGAGACTCGATTCTGTGAGCGTCGAAGGTGAGATGGTGTCACCGCGGAAGCTTCCGGGGTGGTTTGCCTGCAAGAACCGCTGTGATCTCGCACCTCCCAACTGCGTCGACCGCTTCTGTCGATCTTCAATCACCTTTCGCAACTCGCTCGCCGCATCTCCCACTCTGTCATGTCGCTCATGCGCAACCGTCTCTGCCTCACTTTCCTCATGTTGAGACCCGCCCGCACTATCATGGGTAAAGCTAAAGCTGCCCACGCTTCTCTCACTGACGCTTCGCCGCGAGGAGAAGATGGAGCCTACAGGCCTCAGGGGATCAGGAAGTGCAAATGAGGCATTGAACGAGTTGTTGCGGCTGGGGATGATGATGGGCTCGTCGTCGGATGAGGAATCATCATCCAGTGAGTCGTTCACATCCCTCCACGATCTTTCCCGAGAAGGGTTGCGGTATCTAATGCTCCCATCTAGGTCTGGTTCGCTATTGACAACCGTCGTCTCGGCCCGTGCTCGTCCATGAGCATCGATGGTGAACCTGACCGAAGTCCGGGCTCGGGGCTGTAGTGACGATTCGGGAATGGTTCCAAGACTCGAGAGGCGATGCTGGCTCTTAAGTGGAGATGCCCTCCCGGCAGGCCGGGCTATGGGTCTCGCGGGCGCAATCACCGGTGCCGGCGCGATTACAGGCTCGATGCTCGCCGTGCTACTGGTTTGAGAGACTGGTCTGATGGCCGGTGCCAACTTTGGAAGCACTGGTCGGTTCTGGGGTTTCCTTCCCCGGTTCTCGCTGACGCTGCGACCGAGGCCCGGGCGGTTGTTCTTGACCGGAGAGCTGGTAAAGTTCCGGTCTGGCATCTTGCCGTTCCGAATATCCTTGGCACTGGCCGACTTTCGGAGTTCGTCCATCGGAGTCCTTGACCCAGATTCCGCAATCGCCGCCTCGGCCGATCCAGATGTTGTCACGGGGATGAAGTTGGTGTTCATGGATGATGAAGGGGGGCGGCTGAAAAGCAGTCCGGGGTCGACCGCCTGGCCGGGAGCCATGATGCTAAAAGGATCGTCCATGGGAGCCGAAAAAGCGGCAGCCATGGCAGCACTTTCCGCACTAGTTCCTTGCTGGGACACGGGAGGTTGGGAGACGAGGGGTTCTTGTGGCTCCGTGGACTGCAGTGGCACGCTGGGTGCACTCGGTTGCTGGAAGAGTTGAATCTCACTGTTCCAGTCGAACGAACCGGTATGGCGATGGTTGGACACGGGGGCCGGCTGGAAGACGTTTGTCGTTGGGGGCACACTGAAGTCCAAATCCATTCCCATGGTTGAAGGATCCCAAAAGGTGGCAGGACCACCAGCAGGTGCAGACATGGGATATCCAAACATGTCGCCGGAGGCAGCCATCAGGGCAGCAATATCGTGCTGCTGTGAGCCCCCGGTAAAATCAGGCTGGCCAAAAGTCTGGTCATTTTGCATGTTGAGCTTGGAAGCGAGCTTATGCTCTCCCCGATGGCCAGTTGGCGGAGGCGTGGCAGTCTGGGTAGGCACCTGATCGGTGAGCGTCCCCCTCCTTGCCTTTTTGGTCGATTGGGGCTGCTTGGCACTTGGGCTCGGTACGGGAGTCGAGTCGGCAGCGTATTCCTTGGGCACGGCCAGATTCGGAGACGAGGCCAGACGACGGGATGGATGAACCGGAGGCAGAGGAAGATTTGGATTGGTAGGAAAGTGATTCACATGGGTTGCAATCTCAGCGGCAAGCCCCTCGGCGGAAAGAAGTCTCTTGTGGCCGTTGGCGGGTGTGCTCGGGCCAAAGTCAACAAAGGGACCCTGGGAGCCCCTGAGGTTTCCCGGGGTCGAGTTGAAGACGGAGTATTCTTCGGCGAAGCGTGGCGTCCAACCACCAGACTCGGCGGAACCCTGAATCGGCTTGGGAGTTTCGAAGACGGGACTAGGAAACGCTGGAGAGGTCGGGGTTCGTTTAGGTGTTGGGGGACGAGGGTTTATATCTGAAAAGCTGAAGCGGGACTCAGTCAGCTTTTGAAGCGGGGAGAAGGTCGAGAAAATCCCATCAGGCATAAGAGCGAAATAATCTCACCTGGCGGCCAGTTGATCTCCGGTCATAGCAGCTTTTATTCGGTATCATACAGGCCAGATGGTGCAGCCTCGGATGTATGCAAGATTCGGCTCGAGGCAGAAACCAATTCACGAGGCGCCTTGAGAAAATCGGAAAGGGGCCTCAGCAACAGTGGGAGCACATGTGGAAGATGGACAATGCGAGAGTATAACGGTATCGGCGTGGACGGGACGGTAGTCAAGGGGAACGATGGTCGGATAGGACAAATGCACGTCTAAGATTTTCGGTGGTCGTGGGTCATTATCGAGGGTCGTAAACGATCATGGAAGGACGGAGCTAATCAAGACATTAAGAGAGAGCTGCGAGGGAGAAGTTCGAGGGTCAGCTTTGAAGAGTTGAGGAATCGAGTCGAGGCGGGATGGAAGAGGAGGTTGCAAAGGAGTAGAGAAGGTAGGTTGGAGAACGGACCACGAGCGTGAGACAGCTGAGGCAACGGCAGAAAAAAAAAGAGGAGGGGCAGGAAAAGGGAGACGGATGACGGAGGGAGACAAACAAACACAGGAACCACTATTACCCGCATACAAATAAAATAAAATCAAACGAGGGCGGAAGTGATGCGAAGATGCAAGGCGAGTCTTTGGTGAAGGGAGAGACAGAAGAAGGGAGGTTGGTTTTTGGTGGAAGTTGACCAATGATGGAGAGGAGGGAGAGGACGAAAGTGGGAGTTGCTCACAGGTACAGGTACAAAGTACCTCTTGAAGTCGGTACCTGTTTTATGGTCCCCCCAGCTCCAGCGCAATCAACTGATCACGCCGTCTATTGATCTTGACGTGTTGAGAGGCTGACGAGAGCGATAGTGGTGTGTGGTCGTGGAGCCGGCGTCGTTAGTTTAGGCAGAAGAAGCAGCTTTGTCCGTTTGCTTGTAAATTTTGCGGTCATCAATTGCCGTCTTTGCTCGCATCTACCCTGCATTTGCTGTTTCGAATACTGTTGTTGGCTGGCCAGTCACAACGGATGGAATCTCGAGCATCCCCAGTATGGGCGAACGGGCAACGCAGGGGAATGCATTAGATAGCTCCCCAGGTACTTGGCCAGCTCCGAGACAGGTCTCTCCTGCATCGCACCGTTAACAATGCTCCGTCCTGTGCGCCGGTACGAAGTGCTTCGTACGCCCAGTTAGTTGCTGGGGTACCTCCGGTTGCTAGCACGCCGCTGAAATGTTAAACGGTTTTGGTCGTTGTTGGGCAGAACCGGCCGGGGAGTCGGGACACCATTCCAGCCGAACTGAACCTCTTCATTCCGAGTCGCCGCAAACTGTCTCACGAGCAAGTGACCGTATTTGAGGCCATTTGCACTACCAGTAAATGAGAGGAGACAAAGCCCGACGTTAAAGCGTCCAACTTCGTATTGTTATCGCCCTGAATAGCAAGAGCGCCCGGACTAAGAATGGACGGTTGACAACTCGGATCACTCGTTGCCCTGGGAAAGTCAAACATGTCACCCGTGACGATCAGAAAAATCACCTGAAATTGAAACGCACAGCAAATGACATGCGTTGTATATCACGAATAAGAGTAAAAATTAGTCAGATTACGTAGGAATAAAAACGAACAACTCGAATAGAACGTCGGATTAAGGTCCAGAGAAGGAAGAGCAAAAAAGGAAAAAGGATAGGAGATGAGGGACAAGAGATTCGAACTCTTAACCTTCAGGAGATTCCAGTGCACTGGAATCTGACGCGCTACCGTTGCGCCAGCCCCCCTGTCAGATGCTAAACGTGTGGCTTAGTTGGGTTTATGAGACTCGAGAATATTGGACGCCAGACTACGTACCATGCAGTTTCTTTTCAGTTACAAGTAGCTTTTTCAAATCATAGTAGTCACAACTGGGTTCAACTATTTCACGAATATAGAATAAGTATGAGCAATACATAGTAGTAAGGAGCCCTAACGAGAGCGAAGGAGACGTTATCCTCCTAACTGATGGACTTGCTGCGCTGGCCTACAATTTATTAACGATAGTAGAGTAATCCAATTCAAAAGATGAAAATCAGCAGCTCGAATTTAGGGAACTAACTTAACCCAGGGAAGGAACTCAACTTGGATGGAAGAAAGCCGTCTCAGAAGGAAGGAACCAATGTCCTTCCTCGCAGCCATCGGTGGATTCGTTTCGTACCACTACCAACCTGGTATTTAGTTACGCACTCAATTTAAGTGCCAAGGTGTAAGAAATATTGCCGATATTCAGAATAGGGAGCCTGATTATTAGAGAAGAAATGGACCCGGAGTGAAGGAACCAGACTGATAATGTGGAAAAGGAGCCAGAGGAAGGGCAGTTCTTCCTTTCCTACCTTATGGAAGAACTGCCCTCTCTCTAGGTGATAAACTGCCTTTCCGCCAACTTCTTAATTAGGTAAGCGGTTAGTTACTTAGTTACGTTGGGTAGATAGAAGGAAGGAGCTCAACTAATAGAGAATATGCCCAACTTACAAGGAAGGAGCCGACGTAGGGAAGGAGCCCACCCCAGAGGAAAGGACCCCGGCACATAGGGAATAAATAGCGACCCGAAGAGAAGAACCAGCACCACAGAGGGAAGGAAGCAATGTCGCTCCTCCCAACCACGTAGTGGACTGGCTTGGCGCCAGGTCCCCTTTCAGAAGCTACTAGATTCCTTGGGTGTTTGGTAGAGAGCTTAATTTTTAGAGATGGAAGGAAGGAACCTAACTTGGGTAGAGGGAAGGAGGCCAGCTTATGGGGGAGGAACCTCATCGAGGGAAGTCAGCACGATGCTTCCTCTGAGCGGCGGACTTGCTTGAGATGTACCAACTGGAGCCTACAACTTCTGACCTACTAACCTACGTAGCCCTAAGAAACAAATTTGCAAAAAACACTGTAGGAATGCCGGGAGTGAAGTTACTGACAAGCCCGCGATCTGTTGCATTCCTACCTACTTACATGACAACGGGACAGAGCCCACGTATAACAAGTGAGATAACTCATAGTTGCTACGCTCAAGGTGCAGCTGAGCAAACTTCATCTGTTTAATCATGTCAAACCAGCCCTCGTATATATTTAGGAATGCGACCCAAAAAAATGGTACCTGTATTCTCTGCTGACTATTCGTCAATGGTACAACCGAGTGACATTCCAAGCAAATCAGCTTGTCTGACGGTATACACAGTTTTCTCAATGTTTCTACGAGAGTGTACAAGAGTTGCACGTCTGTGGCTCAGACCTGAGACCAATTCACTAATGTCCCGAGTGTTGCACTCAACCGTCTACTACGACGTGGTGCATAACTAGAAGAATGAAGCATGCTAAAGGATTTGAGGAAAGACTGACCGTCTGAAAATAGGAAAATTGGTACCCTGAGATGGAGAATATTTCGATACGCCGGAGTTTGGCCCTCCTAAGTGTGCAATGAATAGATGACATCCCTTGGAGAAGGTTGCATCCCAAAAGAGTCGAATGCACTACGGGACTACTCTCGAGTTGATCTTTTTATTCTTATCACTTGGATACTAATGTTTGAGTTCCTAGTTACCGGCCTACTTACCTTTGGGACTAGAAAGCAGGTGTTCCGTGGTTGGAATGGGAGACGCAATCGGGTTCGTGTACGTGATGGGGAATGCCTCGTCTGGCAACTTGCCGACGACTGGCAACACAAGAGTCCATAAGTCGAGATATGTATTGAAATCGAGTCTTGATTATATTCTCGTCGTCGCAGATCTGTTGCGGCTTAGAATCGCCCGAGAGAGAGCAGCTGGATGACTTTCTACATGCCTACTTCACTTTGGTTGACGACTGACTACCATGGCCGCGGGGGTGAACACCTACCTACCTACGCAAGTCAAGACTCTGCTATTCATTTTCTTGGGACATGAACATGTACCGCGAAAATCCATCTCGACACCTTGCGAGTAGTTGCCCCGAGGAGCAGAGCGCAAGCATGTGCATAGAGTAGAGGATCGACAGACGCGTGACAGGAGTGCGGAAGCAAGACATTGCTTTTATCCCGTCTTTCGGACCTGAACAAGAGATCAATAGTCGATAAGGCCATATTTGCCAATATGACAAAGATACGAACAGTGCTGGTCCTGGGTTCCAAATATGGCATATCAAAGAGTGAACCTCTCCCCGTCGGCCTATTGCCAGAGCACGACTCGACGTCTCGCATAGCGTCCATGGTTCCCCATACAACGGGAAGCACGAAGAGATGAGTCACCATAATGAGACAGACGTCTTAAGAAAACTTTCACCACGCTTGTCTTGTTGTCTCTTTCCCCCTCCCCCCAGAAACAAAGAAATAGCCTCGCGTCCGCATATGCAGCCTCGCCTCGTCGACAATGCAAACCCATATCTGCACATGCATGATAATCGCACTAATACCACCTGTAGCACATGCAGCACAAATTTGCAGCTTGATTTGCAGCTTTGACACCTTTAACGGGGGCATCGTCAGTTGACCTTATTTCCCAATCATGTCACTTTTCTACACACGATGTCACCTCTTCTCACAATGTCACCTCTCCTCACGATGTTGCCTCCCTCCAACAGCCAACTCGTCTCTTCCACGCAAGCGCAAAACGCCAACACACGTTTCCCATTCCTTCACAACGACCGCCACGAACTCTCTCCCTCTCTCTTTTCTCCCCCGGTTTTTGTCAATCGCGAATTAATTGCCCCCCCCCTGATTCCTCGACACATTCCGTAAATAGCAACCAAAGGTGTGTTTCGCGCCTACGACCGGTACCTGAGAACGGTACCTGAGAACGGGAAGGTCCTTTAGCTTGGGGTTGGGAACCAAAAAAGAGTAAGCCGGGGTTTTAAGTGCTTGCATGTTCCCAAGAGCAAAATAAAAATGCCACCTACCAGCTTACCTCGGTCCCTCGAATACGTATATAAACCCTTGTTACCTGGTAGAGAGCTCTGTGCGGTACCGACGGAGGAGGCCGTCATGCGGCAAGTTGTTGGGATTCGCCTCGGGAAGAGTAAGGGCCCCCTTGGAATTGAGGCCACCAAGCAATTAATAAAATAGATTAAAAAATGTCAGGCACATCATACGTACATTACATATAGATATACGTACATACACTTTTTTCTCCTCAGCCCAACCCTGTCCGTTCTCTTCCCCCCTCCTCCCGAATCCTTCCAACGAAAACAGACCCCCACCACACACACACCCCAATCAACCTGACGGGCTGTCCACGGCGCCGCATGAATTCTGGGAGATTGCGACTTGCACCCATCGCCATCACAAGTCTTTTTTCTTCTTCTTCTTCTTTTCCTCTTGTTCTGCTTGTCTCCTCTTCCCCTCTTCTTTATTGACACACCCCCCCCTTGACCATAGATCGCCCGCAACAAAGATCTCTCCTCGACACATCCGGAGACGACTGCTCCTTTCAGCTCTCCCCTTCCCCGCTCCGAAATACACCTTGCTCAGGCACCAGGAACACCAAGAAACAAATGACATGCCTCTCTCTCGCCTCTCTTGGTCCGGGGCCGCGCTTCCGGGGATCCAGAAACCGCCCCGGAAGCTTGGTCTTTCGCGTCCTATCATACGAGCAGAGCGACCTCAAGCCAGAGCAAGGTACCTTAGTTAACCCAGGTATCAAAAGCATGAACAAGTCATCAGCCATCACGGACACCCAGCCCATCCGTGCCTCTCTCTGTCCCCTCGGAGGGTACCATCCCCTTGGAAAGGGAGGGACCCTCCCCTACCAATTCCGGCAGTCCGGGTTTGTCTTTCCCTCTCTGTTCTTCTTGTCTTTCTTCCCGTTTCTCTTCCCAAGGGCCGCAAAATACTCAACCAAAGAAAAACCCTACCGGGGGGAGAAGAGGACCCATCCCATCCGGCATCATGCTTCAAGCTTCCGCACATCAAAAGCACCTTTGAAGCCTTGGGAACCTTGAAGGTTAGCACCTTTGAGCCCAGCACTTTGATGAGCCCAAACCTTTAGAAGACACCGAGAGCGTAAAGATACCCACGAGTCAATATCGCAGTAACGTTGTGCCCTCCCAGGGGAAACCCATCCATCCTCCCCCACCCGCCCAAACTCCCGTAACCGAGTCATTATCCCTCCTCCCCTTCTCTTCTCTCCCCCCGAGGTGGCGCCACAAGCCAACAACTACCCGTGCCTCCCGCAAAGATCGCCCGAGAGGTGCCGAGCAGCAGAGAGTTCCCACGGACGAGAACAGAGCGTCTCCATCAAGCCCTCCTCCCGGTTGTTTCCCATCCAAGGATGCTATTCGCGGGGGGGGGGACTTGTCTCGCTACCCGGTCCCGCGAAACAAACAAGGCCGCGAATGTCGGGCTCGACTGAAGATGCTTCAAGGCGCGTTTCACGCTTGGGCGGGCGAGGGCCTCCCTCTTCGCTCACTGGCTCAGCACTGAGAGGCTGTCGAGACCAGTCACTTGGAAGCTGTCAAGACTGGTCACTTAGAGGCCACCAAGTCTGGCTCGTCACTTTGAACTCGTCACTTAAACTAAATCATCCGTAAAAAAGACGTGCTATTTTAACCCTCGTAACATTTCTATCTATTGTGGTGTGTGCCCTGCATCCAACTGGCCAGCAGCGTCGTCCATCTTGCTCGTCAAATCATCATTTCAAGCCCTATTCCTTCATCCGATGGGGGCGACTCAATGCCAGAGACTTTGTCTATCTAATGTTTGCAAAAACCAAAAAATGCAAGAAAAAAAAAAGGTGAATCCAACTCCTGGGTATCCCTCAACAAAAAAAAATTGTGAGAAAGAAACCAAAAAAAGAAAAGGCGTTGCAGCTGGAAGAACTGAGCCCTCGAATCTGAGCCAATGCGAGAAAAATAAGAAGAAAAAGAAACAATCCTGCAAAAAACCAATATCCTTCCATCCATCCAAACTTCGATTTCGCGGGAAATCCTGGGGGCTGGGCCCTTTTTCTTGTTGTTTTCTTTGTAAAGTGATGCACCAATAACTCGTAAATCCAAAAAGCAACAACAACAACAAATGTGCAGTGTCGATCAAATAGAAACAGAGAAAAGGGGATAGTGAACGAGAGTAAGAAGAAAAAAAAAACAAGAAAAACAAGAAACCAAAAAAGGAATCAAGGAGGGACCATCAACGGGCAGAAGGAAGCAGCCCAAGAAAAACAAAAAAGGTCCTTCCCGCCATGGTTACCCTGGTATCAAACATCCTGTCTCTGTCCATCTTTTTCATAAACTGTGTGTAACAAAGCGAGTGACTTGGCCTCTTGAGCCGGGGAATACTGTTCGTAAGATCAAGCGAGAGTGATGAGAGGAAATCTAGCTGGTATGTGACAAAAAGGAAAAAATATTAGATCGTGGTTTAGATCATGTTCGGGAATGGTTCCGTGGCGGTCATGAACGTCTCAGGCGTCGAGCCGAGCGCACATAGTTGAGTCTGAGGAGGCGGCACTGCCGTCATCATCATCATGTGTTGTTGTTGCTGCTGCTGTTGCACCTGTTGTACTTGTTGGACTTGCTGCTGCTGGTTGGAAACGATTTGTGCCATAGTCACGGGCGTAGGCGTCACGGCATCGACCAGACATGTAGAAGCCATCTGGGGCGTGGCCGGCTGGCACTCGCTCTTGGGCTTACTGGCCATGGCCAGGTTCATGGCGTTGGCCGCAGACGCCATGGCTCTCGCGTTGCTGCTCTCGCGCCGCCTCTTGGGCGTGTCCTTGATCTTGAGGTGCGTGTGACACTGTTGGTTCCCTCGTTAGCTGCTGCAATGTGCAAATCGAGCAATAATAAACAAAGCCAAGCTTACCTTGTAGGCGTGTCTGAACCAGGTTGTTCCCTTCTTCTTGCTGCTCACTAGCGCAATCCACTCGTTGCAGCTCCCACACAAGCCCTCCCACACGTCTGGGTTCCCATCCATGCGTCGCTTCTGCTGGGGCTCCTGGAAAGAGCTGCCTGTTGCTGCGCTGACTCCGTGGCTAAACGACTTGTCGTACCAAAAGGCCGAGTTCTTGAGGACGAGCCACCTGCCCGGCTTGCAGATACCACACCAGCCCTCGCGCTTGTTGCCGTGTCCACGTACCCAGCGGGGAGTGTACAAGTCGCCCTCGAATCGCAGCTCTTGCTCGCGGGGGATTAGGTCGGGGTCCTCGGGGTTCATGTCCTCGGGAGGAGGCGGGATCTGCTCCTCCTGGAGTGCCGCGTACAGATCCGGTGGATCAGACAGGTCCGTGTAGTGACCATGGAACGAGTGAGGATCACCGTTGCTCTGCAGCATCCTGAAGAGACCGTGTGATAAGAGCGGTGGTGGAGCCTCGAACTGGGTTCCCTCGGGGTGCCAAGTCTGAGAGGGCATCTGAGAAGGGAGTTGCGACGGCAGGAGCATGCTGCTCCTCTGGAAGACGGGTGGCGTACTGGTGACCATAAAGGGCGCTTGCTGAACGGCCTGGAGGTTGCCGTAGTTTAGCGGTAGAGGGTTGGCGCAGGCCACGGTGGGAGAAGAGTTGGCGGAGCAGAGCTGCTGGTGGGCGTTGAAGATTTCCGGGTTCGCGTGGTAGACAAAGGGCGCGGGTTTCCGGCTCATGGTTCCGTACGTGCCTGTGGACCATCGCTTCAACCGGGGGCCTTCGACGCTGTAGGGAGCAGATCGGACACCGGGGCGTGGCGAAGGGGACGCTCCCCCGCGTCCTCGGCTCTGCGTGCGGACGAGTTCGGTTCGGGTCTGGCTCTGGCTCTGGGGCTGCTGGGCTTGGGTGGTTTGCTGGCTGGCGATTCTGGGCGAGGCCACGGGAGAGAGCTGAGTAGACGACATGAGGGAGTTGCGGTTGGACGTGGGCGGGTAGTCGCTCGAGAAGGACTGCGCCTCGGAGAGGGCCGTCGAGAAGTCCTCGTATGAAGGCATATCTGAGAGAGCGCCAGACGTGGACATGGAGAAGGAGGATCCAGACATGCGGCGAGGCTTGATGCTGCCGTCAATGTTCATGAGCTCTTCCTCGGGAGCCTGCTCTCCATATCTGAGGTCGAGGACGGGAATGGCCTCGTCCGTGGTAAAGGCCTGGCCGATGCCCATGTTCATGTCCTGGTCAAAGCTGTTGAAATCAAAGTGATCCTCGCAGGGCTTCTCGATCCAGGAAGCTGGGCTCGTGTTAGTCGAGAAGCAGGTCACTGGACCGGGTTGCTCACCATTCTCAATGGACGTCGGAGGGCAGAAGTCCTGGTGCATAGACATGGGGCGGGACATGGTGTCACTGGGAGTTTGCTGGAGCGAAATGGACGAGGCGTCCCAGGAGGGAACCGAGGAGTACTCTTCGGGGTTGATGAAGGTGAAGCCGGCGTGGATGGTGGCGGGACGAGGTCGGGTCTGGGTTGTCGGGGTAGACCACATAACGTCCGAGACGACCTCGGAGTCAGGAAACTCGGTCCCGTTCATTGCAACGGATGGAGTGGAGGTGGCGAAGGGGTGGCTGAATGCAGAGAAAGGAGTGTGGTGATAGTGGTGGTAATGTTGACTTTGATGTTGTAGTAGTTGGTCTTGTTAATGTTCTTCTTGTTGCTGTTGTCGTTGTTGCTAGCTGCAGTCATGTCATGTAAGTCGAGTGAATGAACTGTTGAGGGAGCGTAGTGGCATACAGCTGGTGGTTCATTTGCTCTCGGGACAGAGAGGGGGAGCGGTGGTTAATCTATTAGTATTGAGGCGAGAGAGATCTAGCAAGGGCCAGGCCAGGTACGTGTCAGCATGATTCCGCGAGGAGGGGGACTCGAGGGAGAAGGTCAGGATGGAGGAGGCTAGGAGGTCCACCCCATCGTATCTGGATCTTCGGGAGTGCCGCGGGCCATCTCAGACTTACCTGGTCGACTAAGGCCGCAGTGGCCAGCTCGGATGTGGGAATAATTTCCGGGAGAGCCAACATGCGCTGTGTGTAAAAGGAACGCGTCGGTTTTGGTCCTGCTCGGCAGGGTTGGCCGGCCGGGGTATATTGCGTGGTTGCGGAAGAAGAAAGCAAGAAACGATAATGGAAAAAATAAAAGCGTCGAGCTGAGGGAGAGACTTGGGAGAGCAGTGGGGAGAGCCGTGTGTGCGCTGTATGCGTGGTGTGCGAGGATGGGGACCCGGAGAGGGATACTTGTTCAGCGCTAGGAAAATGAGGGCGAGGAGTTGGTCTTGTTGGTTGGGGACTGGTCCTTTGTGGGAGGGTGCGAAGAGTGAGAGGAGAGAGTGAGTGAGAGAGTGAGCACGGGGAGTGTTATAAGACGGTAGGTGGTATGTAAGGTACAGATAGATGTAAGGAGTGACTATCAATGAGCGGCAACATGCAATGACAATGAGGGTGTGCGGGTGAAGTCGCGCGAAGGCAGAAGCAAGAGAAGCAGATGGAGGGGCGGAGCCGGAACCTGGAGCTATAAAAGAAGACGTGTATCGACCAAGAGGCATCATCCATGAGCAGGGGACGGCTCCAGGGGACGGGGCTGGGCCGAATCCTCAGACACAGACCGATCTCTCTGTATGAACTAGGTAGTCTGCTACTCCGTCAGAGAAGTCGCAGGCCCAGGATGCGCTCCGTTGTGAGTGTGTTCGTCGAAGGTGGACTTGGACGATCCCGGCAAGAGGCCCAGGGACAGGGGGGGACAGAAACCCCGGCAGGCCAGGCCAGGCGACAAGGCTGGACCGACGGCACTGCGATGTTGTTGCAAGTCGCACATGCGTATCCGTACGGGAACCCAGGCCCTAGAAGAGCACAGTAGTATCCGTACTTGGTGAAGCCTGAAGGCCTCTCCCGGCGGTGGGGATGGGCGGCGGCCTTCCCGGGCGTCATGTCGAGCGTCGTCTAAGAAAAGAAGCCTTGAAAATGCAATCGAAGGTGAGCTAGTGGACAGAGCGTGGAAATTAGAGTGCAGACAGTGTCCGTACCGAATCCCAAACGAACGGCCAAGACCATGCGCTCTTGTCTCTTTGTTCCTTCTGGTGGTGATGGCAGGGTGTGTCTCGAGAAGGCGACGACGACGACGACAATTCATCTCTCTCCAAGGGGTTCGATCTGGGCCAATGCGCCGCCCAGTCGGGCTGCACGACAGACCTCGACGACGCAGGTGGTGGGTTTCGTCTCACAGGCGCAAGAAGACTGTAGTGAGCCTGGGCCTGTACCTGTACTGCATGCGTGCTGCCCTCCAAGGTCTCCAGAGCTCTCTGGTGGTGTGGGCGGGCGGGCGAGTGAGTCGACCAAGACCGAACATGGGCGTGTCGACTCAGACGGGGCCACGTTAGGCTCGTCTGGGGTTGACAAAACCTCCGACCGCAGCGGAGTCGTCTGATGCATCCACGCCTGCGTCCGTGGCGCGACGAGCTGACGCCCCTGGAACAAGATGAGGCGTCGACCGCTGAGCACTCGAGGCTCGTCTCGGCAGACTCCCTCGGAGCGAGGCTTGATCCCACGCCCCCCAGGTCGGTTGGGCGAAGGGCCCTGTTGCTATTTTTCACAACACTCGAAACCGCTAAGAGTCGGTACTCCGAAGTCAATCCCTTCAAAGAGAACCCCAATCATGCTCAATCGCACGACTGGCAAAGGCGACGAGCTTGGAAGGCGAGGGACGACGAGGGGGGCCGAGAAGGACAACCCGGCTGAGCAGCTGTTTTGGGATCGCTTCGGGAGAATTGGTGCAGGCCATATTAACTGACTAGATGCGATATGGACATTTGCATCCCATTTCCGTCGTCGGATCCCCCGCACGAGGGGCCGGTTGAAGGGCCGCTGTGGGATGGAGGGCAGATCCGTGCCTGGGAGAGCACCTCAGCCCCCAACGTCAAACGGTCGCGCGGCTGGCTGCTGGCAGCCGAGAGGAAGCCTCGTCATTCGCTCATTTGCCCGTAACCGGCGACGAATGCCAGAGTTTCTTCTTGGATTTTCTTCCTTTTTTCTCCTGTGCTGCACGGGAGCCGGCGACGAGCGACGTCCACGGGACTTGACAGGGCGAATTGGTCCGTTGCCCGGGAGATGCCCTGCGTGTGTATTCGTATCGTACATGTTTTCTTCTCATGGAAAAGGCGGCTCGTCCAGACCCCGCCGCTGCTTCAGGTTCCTCTGGCAAAGAAGCAACGCCAGTTGGCATCGCATCGCAGGCGGGTGTCGCTGCACACGGTGTTGCACGGCTCTGCACCGCGCTGCACAAACCAGCGCCGCACAGCGCAGCAGCGAGACGGGCATCGCAATTCGACGTTAAGATGAGAAGGGACCAGAAAGGACGGCGACGGTTGTACTCGAGGTGGATTACACGTGCGGGATTGCTTGCGCCCCCCTCCCTCCAAGATAATCCAGAGAGCCACATCATAGACACGTCGTCGTCAACCCGTCGTGGGAGCGGAGGTTAGATCCGGGAAACGAAACAGCCCAAGCCTCTGCGTTGCGTGCGTGCGCGTGTGATGCTTTCTTGTCGGAGCTAGCCACGGGCGATAGAGTGACGGGAATGTCGAGACGGGACCCCGAGACGGGGGAAATGGAGGGTATATTCGAGCAGGGCGAAGATTGGGGGTACCTCGTGGTATAGGTTGCTGGCGGGTGGTGCCTCGTGAGTTGTCTCCCGTCATCGCCTGACGAAGCCGTCTTGAGAAAGCCAGACGGCAGAGGTGAAGGTACTTCGCAAAAGGGCATTGTGTCCCTCGTCCCTCCTGGCCGGTTCAAAGTGCGTTTGAGGTTGCCTTGGGACCATTTTCGCGACGCGTCGTGGTTGGCTGGGCGCTTACCTCAGCGGGGTGCGGGCAGGGGGCGGCGCGGGAAGGAAAGAAGCAAGCGGGCGGGGATGGACAGGAGGGACAGAGGGGCGCCTTCCCTCTTCTCCCAAGCTTTTCCCACTTTTCCCTTCTTGCAACTCTTGCGACTGCTTGCGACCGCTTGCGACCTCGTCACTTGCTACCGTCTGGACGCTTTCGGAATAGAAGATGGGATGGAAGCACTGCGATTGGCCACGTGCCATGTTTCAGGATCGGGCGACAGGGGTCTTCCGCAGGGATGTTGCCAGGAACCGAGCGTCTCAAGTCCGGGAAGTCTGTAACAGGGCCCTTCTTTCCCAGAGCCCACTCCATTGTTGACCCCACTGAAAATGGGAAGAGCCCGCCCACTGCACCTGCCAGGTGCACTCGCTGGGAAACAGACGACAAGTCGACGACGTGGAGCGGGAGAGCAGAGCAAGCCCCCTCCCACTTCTTTTCTCCCTCCCAGCCTTCCCAATTCCTGCATCAACCCGGGCTCGGGACGTCACAGACGGGAAATCATGTGAACTATAGGTACGTGAACTGGGATGAGGCACGCTGCAGCACGCGCCGTCGACGTCTGAAGCTCTGCTGGCTGGCGACTCTGCGATGGACACGTCGCAAGGCTGCCGGATTCGACGGGGCTGTGATCCTCTGGCTCTTCTACCGCCTTCCTCTTCGTTCCTCTATTGCTAGGGAAGTCGGGCTATCACTGCTTTAGACTCCAAGTATGACTCTTTTTGTTGTCCAGCTCATCATCGTGCCCCCAGTCCAAAACCCGATTACGGAGTCGAGCTATCGAGTCGAGTCGAACGAAGCCTTGCCCTTTGACGCGGACCTCGGTCTAGCCCAGGAACCTGATACAGCACGCTCGTTCCGTCGTTTCTTCGCAATGTTTCGAGACCGACTTGCTGCTATTCTTACTCGGCCAAATAAATCCTCCCCATGGATAAGAGCCCAAAAGCAAGGGAGCTTGGGACACAGCAGCGTCGCCTTTCGAAATCCTTCCCCCCAACTGCCGGCCAGTTGCTGCTTTGGGCCGCTACGAATCCAGGAACGGGAACTCGACTAATGTTTAGCAGCCGTTACATCGTGCCTCTCATTTGTTTGTTTTGTTCGTTTTAGCCTCTCCCGCCTCGTCTCGTCTTAACCAAGCGAACCCGACTGCCCCGTCACATCCTCCCACTCGCTCACTCTCTCTCTCACACACGGCTTCCGGTGTCTCCCTTTAAGGTGGTGTTGCAAGGCCTTGTCGCCTCAGGTTAGCACTGCCTCGTTGATGTGGGTGGTGAAGCGGACCAAAAAAAGAGAGAGGAGGAAGCAGAAAAAAAAAAGATCCATCCCAATCCCTTATCCCATTTCTCGCCACGACGCTGTCGAGTACAACGTACGACGCCTTTTCTTCACCTTGCTGAGCTTCCGTTGCCTTCACCGGCTGCCTCCCTCCCCCCCCCCCCCCTCCCTTTCTTCGGTCGTCGTAATTACAATTCTC
Source organism: Thelonectria discophora (assembly GCA_911649645.1). Taxonomy (NCBI): domain Eukaryota; kingdom Fungi; phylum Ascomycota; class Sordariomycetes; order Hypocreales; family Nectriaceae; genus Thelonectria; species Thelonectria discophora. The sequence continues at coordinate 2,817,705 of CAJVRK010000016.1, read as the reverse complement.
GCGTCATGTCAATGCTTCACGCGACGCGTTTAGAACTTTACTTTTTTCCTTTTTCCTCCCCATTTCTTGCCACTGCTACTATACCCCACCATCAACAATCACAAAATCACAGCTGGGTAAGGATGGTGTAAGTAATGACAAGCCGGGTCCCCCTCGAGAGCCGAGGCCGATCTTTTCTGTCTACACAACTCACCCTGGAGGAAGAAAAGCCAAAGGAAGAAAAGAAGCGAGGGGAAAAAAGGCTGAACGAACGATTAATTGATGGACGAGAGTTTAATTAGCGGCGATAAAAAAAGAACAGAAGGAAGAAAGAAGGAACAAAAGATGCAAGCAGGAGCGCTATCAATCCCACCAGTGACCACCACCACCCCCACGATAGATTAATTGATTGAGTCTTTTGATTGATTGATTGACTTTCAGTTCCTTGCGGCCGCCAACCTCAGGACGCCGACTGAGGGTTTCCCGTTTCCTGATTGAGAAGAAGTTGAGGCCGCTTCGCCTCGTGGGACCACGGGAGGGGAAGAGAAGGGGAATGAAGGGGAGGGTGTACCTACGAAAATAGCTTCTAATTAATCAACCACCATGTTCTCCTCTACCTGTCCGAATATCCTCCCGTCCTCTCTCTGGCAAGTTTCCAGAAAAAAGAACGTTCCCTTCCATCTCTTTTCCTACTCGCTCCACTCCTCCGGCAAGGCCGTTGAACAAGGGGGTTTGGTTTGAATTGGAAATGGGAAATGGATCCGCCCGCTGGCCCTTCTTGATCAATCCAAACCCCGGCTCTCTCTCTCCTCCATTGTGACACACTCGAGGCATCACTTGCGACTCAAATGGGAAATTGCCTACCATCCCTCCCCCCGGGCGCCCTTTGTATTGTGTCTTTGGCCTGAATATGGACATCACGAGCCAATCATGGTGCCATCTGCTCCCCGTTTTCCGCTCCCCGTTCTTTCTTGCTTGCTGCTCCCCGCAGAAGATCGTTTTTGCTTGCTTGCTCGCCTGCTTGGCCTTGCGACCACCCCTCATCAAAGTGCAATGCGACATTGCGTCTTAGGAGTTTGCCCTTCCCACGGACATTTCCTTTCAAGCATCCCATTAAACCCCCGGTCATCTTTTGGTACTCGAAATAGAACGCAGCGTCGAAAGATTGCCATTTTTCTCCCCTTGCTTCCCCTTGCTCGACCCCGGCGGGCGGCTTTAATGGCATTCCTTCTTTCGAACCAACTGTAATTAACTTGCAGAGAGAAAGAGGAGAGAGAGCTTCTCAGTCCTTGTTGATCCTCCTCCAGACCTCCTGCTCGGCCGCCGCGAGGCCCTCGCCCGCCGCGCTCGCCCACTTCTTCGCCGTGCCCCAAACGCCCTCGTCGTCGTTCCCCCTGGAAACAGAAGACAGGCGCCGTCGGTCCTCGTCCACGGCCACTTGGTGAGCCGCCCGCTGCGCACTGTTGAACTCGGACGCATTTACGTTTTGCTGGTAGCCCGGCGGGTGAGACAAGTCGCCGCTGCCGGCCATTGGCGAAACAATCGGAGCTGTGGCTGTAGCTGTCGTCGAGGAGAAGCGGTTCACGCCCACGTCTGGCCGGGCGTACGACATCTGGGGAGGCATGCGCACCGGCGTGGGTTGGGCTGCTGATGGTGCTGCTGCGAAGACGCCAATGTGTTCGCCAGCCCTTGGCGGAGGCGGAAGGCTACCGCTGCTTCTGCTACTGCCACTGTATACACTGCTGGGAAAGGCGCCCGGCTGCGGTGCCTCAGGGCTCGCGGGCCCGGCTACCGTCGTTGTCGTTGGGGTCGGAACAGGCCCGTAGGCGCCTCGGGGAGCTCCCGTTGGTGCGGGTACCGACGGGCGCGAGCCGGGCTGGGCAGCCGGATACGTGTCTGGCGAGCGAGCAGCCTCGAGCGGTGGCGTCGTACGTGGCTGCCGCTGCTGCTGCTGCTGCTGCTGCTCCGTGTGCGCTGTCTGAGGGGTCACCCCCGGAGCCTTGGAGGCGTTGATGGGACTGGCCGTGTATATGGGGATGGCCGGCATGGTTTTGTTGTAAGGCTTGTTGTGGAGGCGGGTATGTGTATTCCTTGGGGTACCTATACTAGGTTGAAAAATGAAGACGTCAGTTGATGGGGTGTCCTATCGACTCTTGGTCCGCCTCACTTTTTCTTTCTCTTCCCTGCGGCGATATTATCAAAAGTGCACACACGTCTTGGGAGCCGCAGCCCGAAGGAGGGCGTCGTAAAACGGATGCCTACCGGCTCGTCAGGTGACTCGATACGGGCGTGTTACAAAACACGTGGCTAAAGGTTGCCGATCTGGTTTCCGAGAAGAGAGCTTTTGAGGGCGCTTGACGAGACAAGAGATGGAGTCGGTGAGAGGGGGTTGGATGACGATAGTTGCGACTGGAGGAAGGGCGTTTTGGTATGACGTAGTGATTTACTAAGTGGCTTTGTTCGAAGTGGTCTTACCCTAGACCTTTCTCAGACATCAAGAAGCGGTTGCGGTAGTACCAATGGCTGCTACCAGTGCCCAGGCATCTAACCAGGCAGAGGCCAGTCAATACAGATACATCAAGTGCATGAGTCGGGCAAAAAATGATTGTTGCCAAAGACAAATCTCTCCCGCAGAAGCGAAACACCTCCTATACTCCATATTCCGGACGACAATGATATGTGTGCCTTCTCACAAGCCGGTACCTAATCGCGCTTCGCTGCCACGGCAAAAGGACAACCTCCAGACGCCGTCCGACTAATCCTCTCCTCAAAACCCAGAGCCTCCTCGACTCCCTTCCCGACCTTACTCGCAGGTCCCAGATCCTCGAACAAGAACCCCTCGGGCTTCATCTTGGCGCCCCCGTCGCCCGGAACCATCCCCCCAAACAGCCAGCCGATGACCGCCTCGAGGTTCCACCGGCTCCAGGCCGTGCTCGGGACATACCACGGCTCCTTCATGTAGTGCAGGTGCTTGATCCGGCCGGTGTGCTCGTCGGGCTGCGAGATGTACGCGGCGGGCGCGAAGCGTGGCAGGCAGAGGAACCGCACCAGGAGCTTTCGAGCCAGCAGGAGGCTGTAGGTAACGACGGTCATGGTCAGGCTCGGCTCTGGAAACCTGATTTTTTGCCAAACCGGATTGTCAAACGTCAGCGATGCCCAAGCACAAGAAATAAGTCTCTCTGGTCAAATCGCTTACCCGAATGCACGCCTGAGACGGTTCCCCATGACAACACAAGCCATAGGGTAGCCGAGCGGTCGAGCGAATGCTGGATACGACTGCAGCAGCATCTCCATTAGAATCTGGCCCAACGCGTGGACCTCCTTCATTGGCCGCATGTACTTGTCCTCGTATTCGGATGCCCATCTTGACACGTCCTCGAGGAACTCGATGGCATCAGTCCATTCTTCTTTACAAAGAACCGATCTATAGTCGATGCCCATCATGTCCCCGACGTACTTCCACACTGTTCCGAGCGCGGCAGCCTCCATGTCGTCGAGTTTTCGCCATTCGTATATGTTGATGATTCGAGCTGGCTCGGCCGTGGAAGCGTAAAGCACGTACAGCAGGTCCTCCTGCGAAATCTTGCCATTCTTGATGAACGGGGCATGGAGATAGTTCATCCGGGCGATTCCCCTGTGGAGAGACTTCGAGGTCGGAGGGAAGGTAAGGAAGCTGCATCGTATTAACGACTGTTGGAAGTGTCAGGGGCGATGGGCGTACCAAGCAAAGATGACCTCGGTGTCTTCATATCTACCACCGTGTAAGCCAGATACTCCATTCACGGCTCGAAAGGACATACCGCTTAGGTAAGGTATCCCACTTGTTGAGATCACTAACAGAGACGAGGAGCTTTGCAATGTTCTCAACCGCATATGTCTAGTACGAGTCAATCTCGTGGAGCTGGTATCTTCCGAGGACATGGATACCTCGAACAATGCTAATCGTGTGGCAAGGTCGTAGAAGAGAGGAAACTCAAAGAAAGCGACATTCTTTGCAATCTCGTGAGCATCTTGATTGGTCATTCTAGACAGGGAAGCACGGTCTGTATATCCATATCTTCGACGAAGAGAGTTGATTCGTCGAAACCGAAGGACAGAGCAGAGAGAGACATAGGTGACGAATCCGAAGAAAACAAAGGACGACCAGTGTAGTCCAGGGTGCGAGATCGGGTCATCTATTCTCGCCGTCACCGTCGAATTGCTCGGGGTATCCATGACGCGAGTTTGGATGTGGCGGCGACACTGTCAAGAAGGGAAGAAATCGGGAAGAACAGGAAGAAGAGGCATGTTGCTGAAATACAAGGCGAGGGGAAGTACCCCAATTGCTGAGAAATGGCTATGTCGGTAGCGTCGTATTACGAGCAACCTGCCTAGTACTACATTGGCTTGAACTGACCATGCATGCCCCGAGCTGCAAGCCACAAGGCTAGGACTTGAGCCTACGAATCAGCCAGTGGAGCGAGAAACAGAATGGACACATCACCGTCATTCAAGTCAGCTTCGGCGCGTGCAGTGGAGTTTTCGGGACACGGGATGTCGAGACGGTCTCGATATGCGTCTCGCAAGGCGGGGAAGTGGCAATCTTGGACAAGACGAGAAAAATTCCGGTGTGGGAAGCAAGGTTGAGGCTGGTAAATGTCGTGCTACGGACGGCTTGGCATTGGAGTCGGCTGAGTTGTTTGTCATATCGAGCTCGACGAGGGGGTGGTCAAGCTTCGACAACGCCTCGGGAATCATTGAGAAGAGCTTTAGATGTACTTCGCACAGATACGAATATGTCGCCAGGAAAACCGGATCTTCAAGTAGTGGTCAGCTCTGCAGCGGCAGATAGATAAACTAGTCGGCAAGTAGAAAGGTTCGGGGATCGAGGGAATGTGGGCGGGTTGGTGGGTTGATTACCTCAGCACAAGAAAAGGTGGTCCATCGGGATTCGGATTAACGTATCGCCATCTCTTCCCGCTATACCGCATTGGATCATCATTCTACAAACATCACCGCGACGGAGGGACCAATGCGCGCGCCAGGAGTTCTCCATTGGACATGAAGTCTTTTAGCTAATTCTTCTCTCCAACATCAATGTGAGCGCGCATCCTTTCTGAGAGTCGCACTCAAAGGAAGCATCTATTCGCCAGCATGGTCGGCAAAGTCAGCGAAAGGGTCCTCCTCCGGGAAGGTATGATTTGACTGGTTGAAGGCTGCGAGAAGGAGGCTGACGACACATCAATACAGGCCTGGAGAGGACCGACAATGGCATGAAGCTGACGAGTTGGCCCGACGTTACTCCCATCAACCAAAAGAACTACTATACGTATGTTGGCCACAGAAGTCGGGTCCGCGCCGGAGACTGATGATTGTTTAGAGATTACATGAAGCGAGATGACCAGGTTCTCGCCCTTCGATTGCAAAACGATGCGACCCGCGATAGACTCGTACAATCCGCTCGCGACCGCGACCGTGCTCTCTCCAAGACCGCTAATGGCGAGCTGCCTCTGCCTGTCGCAGACCTGGCTGAGGAGGATGGAGCCACGACGCCCTCTGCCGGCCTGGACCCTTCCAGACTCATTGTCATCCACCCCGGCAGCCAGAATCTGCGCATTGGTTTCGCGAGCGACGCCCTCCCAAGAACGATCCCCATGACGCTGGCAACTCACTTCCCGCAGACCGAATCCGAAATGTACGAGGCTCTTCCGCGGAGGCAGTTCGAGGCTCAGGGCATCGATCAACAATATGGCGAGGAGTGGTCCAAGAAGTACCAGAAGCAGTCGGGCGATTTGAAAATCGACATGCGAGCGAATAAGCGCAAGGTCCTGCCTAACTCCAAGGAGCTCGTCCAGACCTTCAATCGCCGCACCGAACCCGAGGTGATCCAGAAGCACAACGACCCCTTGGAAATCGAATGGACCGACATCAATACGCTCGAAGACCCGGAGTCTCTAGCTTCGTGCTTCATCGGCCACAAGGCTCTGCGCGTTCCCGACGACTCGAACCCGAAATTCAAGCTCTGGTGGCCAATTCAAAACGGCACGTGGAACGAGGACGGCTACACGAGCCAAGAGCACCTCTACGATGATTTCGAGACCCTCCTGGATAAGGCGCTGAGGCAAGAGCTAGGTCTCAAGACAAACAGCGAGTGGCTACAGTACAGCTGCGTATTTGTCATCCCTGACCTTTACGACAAGCGATACGTCGAGCAGATCCTCCGCTCCTGCATGACATGGTTCGAGTTTAGCCGAGTTTGTTTTGTCCAAGAGAGCATGGCTGCGACTTTCGGTGCCGGATACACGCAGGCTTGTGTAGTGGACGTGGGTGCGCAGAAAACGTCGGTTACGTGCGTGGAAGACGGGCTCTGCATCGAGGACTCGAGAATAGCCCTCAAGTATGGCGGTTACGACATCACTGACACCTTCATCAAGATGATGCTCTACGATAACTTTCCCTACCAGGACATCAACCTACGAAGAAGATACGACTTCCTCCTGGCCGAAGAGTTGAAGATGAAACACTGCACCATGTCTCAAGCCGACATTTCGGTTCAGTTATACAACTTCCACGTCCGAGCACCGAACCAGCCTACTCGAAAGTACCAGTTCAAGACGTACGACGAGGTTATCCTCGCACCCATGGGCGTTTTTGATCCTACCATTTTCGACAATAGCACCAAGCTCCGAGGCCGGCGGAAATTGGTCGACCGGTCGTACAACGCCTACGATGTAGAGATGCCCGACGATCCTACATCGGCGGCCCAGGTGGCCATTCTCGCCCTGGTGAAGCCTTCCATCACATCAAACGCCAATGGCCTCGCCCAGTCTCTACAGGAAGTTTCTACGCCAAGTAAGGAGCGGTCGCAGCCATTCAACTTCCTGGGAAAGGGCGATGTCAATGGAACTCCCATGGGCTCACACGCCGGGTCCCCTGCTCCAGAGGGAGCCAGCACGCCGATACCTCCTCCTTTTGTGTTTGGCGGCAAGGACAAGGAGGGGCTGAACGGCGGCAGCCCTGCGCCGAATGGTACACGTGCTACGGGAACTCCAGTTCCTGGCCAGACGCTGCAACCTCCGGCGGGCATGTTTGTGGACGCGGCGGCTCGGACCGCAAAGGAAATGGCGGCCGAGCGGGACGAGGTGCTGCCTACGGCTCCCCTGGACGTGGCAATTCTCACCAGCATTCAAAACGCCGCAAAGGGCGACGACAAGAAGCTACGTGACCTGTTGGGGAGCATCATGGTGGTGGGCGGCGGGGCCAAGATTCCGCAGTTCACCGTGGTCCTCGAGGAGAAGCTCAAGGCGCGACGGCCCGATCTCAACGACAGGATCCTGGTGAGTCGAAGCGCTCGAGACATGGACGAGCAGGTGGTTACGTGGAAGGGGGCCAGCGTCTTCGCCAAGCTCCCGACCAACGACTCGTGGATCACACCTTTCGAGTTTGAGCGGCTGGGGGCGCGGACGCTGCATCACAAGGTGCTCTGGGCGTGGTAGGAAAGAGGGCTTGTAGTAGTATTGGGACCGAAATGGACACGGGACTGGATGGGACTGCTTTGGGAGTTTTGCTCTGCGGATGGCACGGAGTCTTTGGTTGTTTGGGTGCTGTTTGATGCCATGGCACATTTACAAATAGGAGAGCAGCCGATGTCGTAGCAGTTTATTGTCAAGGTCATAGTGATTGACATGTGTCTAATTAAGGTGTGGCTGTGGGAGTAAGTGGGAGCGATGTCGGGAGCTTGATGCTTATGTAAGTCGGAGCTGTTCAGGGTGCTTCCAACTAGCCCGTCATGATCCAACGAACTTATACCCACCATTCTCGACGTCAACACTTTGGAGATTGTTCAAACGCTCTTTTCTCGGCCATGTGATGACAGAGTCCTTGGCCGACCCCCAAGATTGAATCTCTCCGTACCTTCAATCCCACCGCTCTCATCAAATTCACCATGGCCTCCCTTCTGCGACACCTCCCCTTCGCGCGGTCGGCCACGCCCCTCCAGGCGCTCACGTACCTCCTCGGCATCTCGCTCTTCTCCATCTCGTTCCTCGTCTTCCTCAACAGCTCCGTGTCATTTGTCATCACCGACCTGATCGGCCAGAAGAAGGGCGTCGGCGACGTGGTGGGCACGCTGGGCTTCGCCGACGAGGTCGTCGCCCTCGTGGCCTGCCCGCTCTGGGGTCTCGCGTCGGATCGCCTCGGCGTGCGCTGGGTCGCCGTGCTGGGATACTCGGTCGTCGGCGTCGCTCTGGCGCTGTTTGTCCAGGCTAGGAGTGTTTATCCGCAGCTGCTGCTGGCGCGCGTGCTCTTTGCCGTCGGGGCGTCGGCTGCGTGAGTGCTCCTTACTCCTTACTTCATCCCTCGTACTTTGCGTTTCAAAACTGACAACCCCGTGCAGGGCCACCATGGTCACGGCCATCCTCCCCTCCTTGACCGATGACAGCTCCGAGCCCGACGACGCCGACCAATCGGCCCGCGTCAAGGCCCTCCGCCGGGCGCGCAACAGCGTCGCCTTCTCCGTCGAGTCGGAGCTGACCATTACGCCCGACCGGTACACCCGATCCGTCTCGACCGACGCCGACGACGCCGACGACGCAGAAGACAAGGCCGGGCGCCCCTCGAAGCTTGCCGGGCTCGTCGGCCTGTTCACTGGCTGCGGCGCCCTGCTGGCATTGGTCCTGTTCCTCCCCTTGCCTGTGCGGTTCGGTGCCATTAAAGACGTGACGCCCGCCGAGGCTGTCTCGTATAGCTTCTATGTCGTGTCTGTCGTCGCCTTCCTTGTTGCCGGGTTTGTCTCGTATGGTCTGCGCGACCTCAAGGGCGAGGAGGAAAAGGGATGGGGCTTACTCCTCGGTCGACACAAGGAGGACCACCACGAGTACGGCTCGAGATTCGGCACCGAGCGGAAGAAGCTGGTGCCCTACCTCAACCTCATGAAGGACTCGGTCCTTCTCAGCCTCACCGACTCGCGCATCGCCATCGGCTACCTCGGCGGCTTCGTCGCGCGCGCGTCCAGCGTGGCCATCTCGCTCTTCATCCCCCTCTTCGTCAACACCTACTTCATCGACAACGGCTTCTGCAAGGGCTCCCCCAACGACCCCTCCCCGGAGCTCAAGGAGGAGTGCCGCGCCGCCTACGTGCTCTCGTCTATCCTGACGGGCGTCGCGCAGCTCATGGGCCTGCTCTGCGCGCCCCTGTTCGGGTACCTCGCCAGCCGCACCCGCCGCATCAACTGGCCCATCGTAGCCTCGACCGTCTTTGGCATCGTCGGCTACACCGTCCTGCCGCGCCTCGCCAGCCCGGAAGTGAAAAACGTCGACGGCCGGGGGGGAAGCCCCTTTATCTTCCTCGTCGTCTCCCTCGTGGGCGTCAGCCAGATCGGCGCCATCGTCTGCTCCCTTGGCTCCCTCGGCCGCGGCGTCCTGGCCGTCGACCTCGACGACGTGAAGCGCGCTGCCGCTTTCCGCCGCGACCAGCCGCCGCTCCTAGCCCCTGACGAGGACGAGTCCACCGATGAGAGCGAACCCCTCGTACGCAGAGGCGCAGGCGAAGACGGCGAGGCCTTTTCCCGCATCCGCCTCAAGGGGTCCATTGCGGGAGTCTACTCGCTGTGCGGCGGCGCGGCGATCCTGCTCTTGACCAAGCTTGGGGGATTCCTGTTTGACAGGATCTCGCACGGGGCGCCGTTTTACATGATGGCGCTGTTTAACGCTGTGTTGTTGGTGGCGAGCTTGGGCATGGATGCTTCGGCAGCGTTTTCGAGACGACATTAGGCGATTGAATATTTACAATTTTTCTTAAGGACAGATAGTTATTTAGTTTAATGAAGATATGATTGTTTGATACATTCGGTTCTCATTCTACTCTCTGCCATAGAGTAGATAAACCTCAAAAGCCATGATCATGTCTAGTGCTTCCTTATCCCTTTCTTCTACCTCATGATGCTGCAACATGGATAACCTTAGAACACTTCAAGGCATTAAGCACCACTTGGCAGACATTCTTCACCTCACTAGACTAGCAATAGGCATAATCACATTTAGAAGTTCCCATTTTGCTTCCTCTCTCTTTTCAAAATTTGCTTATTTCTTCTCTTCTCCTCAGGGGGGAAACCTCCGCGAAACCCAAACAAGGCAGACGAGACCATGACGCGCACATTCCAGTTAAACAAATGTTTTTTGTTGTAAGTTAAAAATCTTTGAGGACCTAGCAGAGAGGAAAAAGACGACCGCCACATTGGGAGGGGAGGCAACTGAGCTAAAGTGAAAAATAGATCATTGCACACTGCACTGCACTGCCTGGCCAGACACACAAAACACACGAGAATTGACCGCGGGAACAAGTTGGCCAAGACTTTTTTCTTTCTTTTTTCCCCTTTTTATTCCCATCCCACCCTTTGAAACAACCCGAGTTTAAAGTCCTCCTCGTTCCCCCATGAGGATCCCTGGACACAAACTTGTAATGAGACCCATATGCTTTGTGCTACTTGAGTTTGGTAGATGAGTCGTGTGAGCCTCTTTGGTTATCGGGGCAAACAGGGGCTTAGTTGCCGCCGAGGCTGGGGAAGGCGGCCTGGTCGCTGGTGTTGATGGTGGCAGAGGCATTATCGCGGGCACCACCACGGGCAGGTCGGTCGCCTCCGCGGGGGGGACGGTCGCCGCCTCGGCCGCCGCGGCCGCCACGCTCGCCACGCTCACCGCCGCGGGCACCTCCGCGGGCACCGCCTCGGCCGCGGCCGCCTCGGGGGCGCTCGGGCTCGACAAAGCGAGGGTCGAAGTCGACCGTCTGCTTCACCTTGCGCTCGCGCTCGCGCTTGGACTTGCCGCCAGAGGGAGCAAAGTAGTCCTCCTCCTCCTTCTCGAGGGCGACGGCGTTGGCCCACTTCTTGTCGAGCTTGCTGCCCTCGTTGGCCTCGCGGATGTTCAGGGAGTCGTTGGCGCTGGCCTTCTTCTCGGCCTGCTGGGCCAGGTAGTCGCCGTAGGAGATGTGCTTCTCCTCGGGCTCGGCAGGCTCCTCGGGTGTCTCGTCGACGGGCTCCTTCTGCTCCGTCTGGGCGATCGCCTCGGCGGCCTGCTCGTCCTTAAGCTCAGCATTGCCCTCCGGGGCACCCCAGGACTGGGCAGCCTGCTTATCGCTTCCACTGTGAATCATGTCAGTCAATTGTGTGCCCGTCATCGGATTCCCGGGCCTGTTTCGTACCCATGGGCAGCGGCACGAGAGGGGTGTCGGTCATCGCGCTCGCGGGGGCGGCGAGAGCCACGGCCTATAGAATCACGGGTTAACTCATGCTCGCGTAGCCATTGTCGACAAGAACGGGCCGAAGTGGATTGATTACTCACCACCGTGGACGCGAGCACCGTAGCCACCACGGCGGTCTCCGCGGGGGGCCTCATCGGTGCCACGGTTCTGGTTGCGCTCGCTACCAGCAGCACGGTCGCGGAAGGCTAGAGTAGGTCATATCAGTACTGTGCAACTACCGGTTTGCGCTAGAAAAGGCCTGGGGCAAAAGAGAAATACGTACCACCCTCGTTACCACCGGGGCCACGGCGGTTGTTACCAGCGCCCGAGGGCCTCAAGGGAGCCTGGGGCTCGACATTGCGCTTGGTAGTGCGAGTGGCAGCCTTGTCGACGGTCTTAACGGGGACGCTGGGCTTCTCCTCGCCGTCGGAGTCGTTACCTGGATCGAGACGGTCTGTCAGCAAAGGGCAATTGGGATTGGGAGGGGACGGAGAGTCGATTCGGGGACGGTATAGAGGACTGAGGCGCCGAGGCGGTGTTGGGATTCATCGTACCGAGATAGGCAAAAGGGTTCTATTCGAGACGAGTTAGCTTTGTCAAATCATAGATATGTCCGTGTTTCCGGAGTGGAAAAAATTATGCGTAGTGAAAGATGGAAGGCGGTTTTGTGATGGTTGTTTGTGAGGCCAGGGCGCAAGAGGGGGAGTGCCGGGATTGCATCAACGCCCAACAACGGGTTTTTGGGAAGCTCTGCTCGGCGGGCCGGGGGAGGGGGGGAAGAGACAGTTGATAGAACATGATTGATGTTTCTCGTGATTCCCTTTCCCAAGCAGACCTCGACGCAACGGCTCTCCCAGCGGGGAGGGCAAAGTGCGTCGGCGGCGGTAGCCGACAGCGCAAAGTAACGAGTCTCTCTCTCGAGGGCGGGGGAAAACAGGAAAATCGACCAAATCCAACGAGCAGAAGCTCCCATCCAAGCTCCAGGAAAGCAACAACAAGAAAAACGTACCTTGGTGACGACCGACATCTTTGTCGCCTTGGGCTTATCGCCTACCGTGGGAGGGCGTAGATAACTTGAAGGGCGACTCTGAGTCGGGGGGACAAACTTGTGGCGGAGAGAGGATGAGGGTTACGGTCGCATGACCCGCGGGAGCTTGTCCTTTGTGTGGTGTTTATTTTTTTCGATTTTTTTTTTTTTTTTTTCGCACCCTCTGAAAGGTCTTTGGGGCGTTCTAAGAGGGAGAGAGGGGGATGGGGTGGAGGGAGGGACTCGAGTGACCTTGGAAGGACAAGACGGAAAGGCAAGTCGCTTGCCTTGTTTGACACAAACGCACACAACATTCAATTCAATTAAAGTACACAGTGCCCTGCCTTCTTTTCCCACACTGGAGGCGGGGTATCAGGGCAAGCTCCAGCATAGCTCCCAAGCCAACCAGACAGCAGTTCAACACGGTAGACGCACTGAGTGCATTTCTTCCCATTGCCTGCATCCCCAACAATGTATCTCGCGGTGCCCTTCAAACCTTTTTTTTTTTTTTTTTTTTTCATTCCAGCCGTTTTCCCCCAACTGTCCCGTCCTGTTTGGCGGGTTGCCGTCCTGACGTCCCTCGCTTAGCGTATCATACAAATTTGCCCGTGGTGAATTTTTTTTTTTGTGGTGGAGTTTGGGAATTTTTCGCCTTGTTAGGGCTCTTGCTCAAGTGGAAAGTGGGCTTTTGGTGTGTCAGTGGTGGTGCCGTCCCATGCAGTGAGCTGTCGGTACTGTACGCGGTCGGTACATGTACCGAATCACGCTTGCGATTGGACAGTGAGAGACTGCCCTCGCTGAGGACCTGAGAGTATATCAGGCATTCCATGTCATTAAATCACCTGAAGTTGTTGAAAGGAATGAATGTCCGGGCATGGACAGCTGAGCTCTTTTCTCGTATGTATTTCAGTTGTTTCGAGCATTTCTTCTCGGCAGTCTCCGTATGCATGTTCACGCCGTTGCTTCCAAGTCACCATTTTGGATTTGCAGTGCAGCCATCTAGGTGCACGGCCTAGGAGCTATATCCGGACAGCAAATTTACCCCGCCTTGGAAAACTTGCTCTTCGCTCACTCACGATCCGATGCCACCACGTGAGCCAATGCAGTGGCAACAGCCTTCGGTACTCGTAACTGGGTCGTCAGATCACATTGAGACTCGGATGAAACAAAGCAATCCAGTCTTCCGATGGTTAACCGAGCCCCTTCATATTCAGCCAATGGCTTGCAATAGGTCTTGTCAGCTTTGAGGACGAAGTGATGGTCTATCCAAAAGCCACCAGCCTTGTGAGGTTTGAACGACTCTGCTATAAACGTAGCCAATGTATTCTTCTAGGTGTCTGTTGTTTGTAATTATTTTAATTGCCAAGTGTCTAGGAACCAGTCTCGATACTTCAATTTCAACGCCCAATGAAGAACCGTCTCAACTCGGCCCCGACGTGCTTCATCTTCTCCCAATCTCTTCCCTCGCTGTTTCCTCTGCCTGTTTCATTGTCATCCGTTCCTTTCCCGTGTTTCGCTTCCCCAGCTTGCTCAGTGCTTAACACGGGAGCGGCCGGACTAGGCACAGGCTCAGCCAACGGTGGTGGTTTCCGAGATCCAGGAGTCATTACCGGTCTGTACCGTTCCAAGTACTCCGATGACTGTGGCGGGACCGAGCGAACAACCCGCTGAGGTTGAGACAAACGCCGCAGAGACTGTAGACTACCTACTCTTGCGAGTGATAACGGCTGTGGATATGGCGACTGCTCCGCAGCCTGAGCAGGTGACGTCTGGTAAGCAGACCAGTCTGCTTCCACACGCCTTGTTGAAGCCAACCTAGAAGAAGGTCGTTTCAGGGGCTCCTCTCTGACCACGGCAAACGGCTGACGCCGGGATTCAAACGGTCCAACGAGCGGCCCAACGTAGTCGAGGTCTTGTGGCGGAGTTGGTGGAGGGGCCGCGTTGGTCCCGGGCGTTGTAGGTCTAGAGCTGGGGGGGTTGGGAGTCAAGGGGCGTGGGGTTGTAGGTCGAGAAGACGTTGGTCGAGGCGTGGCAGGCCGAGATGCCGTCAGACATGGCGTCATAGGTCTGGCTATCGAAGCGGCCGAACCTCGAGGCGTTGGACAAGCTACACATGTATTCGACCCTCGGCTTTGCAAAGGGGGTGGAGTCTGAAGGTATGCGTCAATGGCTGTTGGTGGGCACTTCCTTTCAAGTGGAAGCGTTGGAGAGCGTTGCATGAACATCGGGATCGGCTTCAACTGGCTGGGTTTGAACGACGGGTTGTTGATGGGATCAAAGATGTCGACCCAGATGGCTGTCTCCGAAGGGGTATGGTAATCTGTTGGCACGTCGCCGAGGTTGATCATCTCGCTGGTAGCGCCATCGCCGCCTCGAAACATGTTGTTCTGGACTTTCGACTAGAAATTCATCAGTTCACGTCGCCTCATCCATCGGCTGCAATACCTTTGGTACCCTTCTCCCGTGGATATGCGTGGCTCTTTTGGCCTCCCACCTCGCCCTCGTCAACCCTCCATCAACCTGATCGACCCGCCTCAACCCCCGTTGCACCACCACCTTCTCTTCTCCGACCCCGTCCATTTCAACCTCAACCATGCAAGCCGCACACAGGGGGGCTTCCAGAACTTCCTTCGCGCCCGTCGCGCCGCCTCCGTCCCTCCTCCCGTCGGCAAGAAACAGTTCATGGATGGAAACGCCTCTGCAGATCGACCGGCCGCCGCACAGCAAACACCCGTAGCACGACCGGTGCCAAAAACACCACCCAAAGCTCACGCACTCGTCTCCGCGGAAGATGAGCTCTTCGCACACCCAGCAGATGGAGAGGTCGAGAAGCGCAGCGTAGCACGCGTCGCAGGCGAGACGGGCTGAGCGGCCGACGACGTGAGGCGGTCCTTGGGAGAGATGGAAGCAAAATGTACAAGTAAAGATGTTGGTTTGGTTCGAAGCAGGCATGTTTTGAAGAGAAGAGTAGAGCCAAGCGAGGTGGTCGGCAAGTTGCAACGAGTGAATATGTTCAAGAAAACGATGGAGCAAGAGATGAACGAAAGAGATGCCGGGTCACTCGATAGCGAAGTAGCCCACGGATGTTGGATGTTCCTAGGAGGGAGTTAGGGAGGTGTTGAGAGGAGAGTTGAAGATGCTGGAAGGGACATGAATACCTCACCTACCACTTGCTTGTTCCATCAGGAGGGCCTCCATAAGGGGCAACTGTCAGTGGATAACTAAGGAAGGCACGTCCAATGGACCTGTCAGTCACGAAGCATTCTTGAATAGGACAATACAACAAGTGATGAAAACAATTCTCATTACACATGTCTGCTAAACTGACAGCTGGTGATGTGATTTTGATTAACGCCGCCTTTCCCTGACCTACACCAATTCCAATCATTTCCCTAAACAATGTTTTTAAACGACCTTCCTTTGCAAATCGTATACCACTTAATACAGTTATGACCTTTCAGCCAGAAAAAAAATACAATCTCAAACTCCAGCTGAACAAAACCGTGGCTCGTTATTCTCACCATCGTGTGCTGTCAATGCCTCCTGCAACACAGACAGACACACGGTGAGGGATTCGCACTATAAATTCATCGATGGAACCACGATACCTTCCAGTATCACTAGTCTGGTACAAAGGCCCATACGTTTGGAGCGCGCTAGCTCCTGTTCTTGGGACGCGCAAGCATGTTGAGCCGGCTCATGCTGATGATCCCACGTTTCTTGCTCGGACTGGCCGAGCCAGGCGTCGCTGAGTGACCAGCCATGGCCTTCTTGGCAGTGCTCTTGGGTGTGGCGCCCAGCAGCCGAGGGGCAAAGAGCGCATCACCTTCGAGCACATGCTGGTTCTTGCGCTTCTTCGCTGCACGAGCCTCGTCTTTTTGCTCCTCTTCCTCGTCATCCCAGTGAGCGCGGTGGCGCTTCTTGTTAGACATGCCATGAGCAGCTCCAGGGATCATCTTTGTGAGGGAAGGCATCTTGTTCTCCTTGTTGGGATGCGAACTGGGAGACGGAGGTGCAGGGAAGCTGCCGGGTATCTCAGTCGCCGGCTTAATCGATTGCCGCACCTGACGAATGCTTGATTGACCAGCTGAGCCTCCAAAGCCAGACGAGGAAGCATCACCGAACTCAATCGTGTGGTCGCTCCTGAACGTAAAGGTTCCTGGAACGGAAGCGGGCTGAGCGGGCGCCTTCTCGGTCTTCGCAGCGGGAGGCTGAGGTAGGCCGCGATAACCAGAGAGATCGGGGTAGACCACATCGTCCGGCTTGGCCTTGGCAAGGACACTCTCCAAAGTTTGGAAAGGGTCCTCTTCCAGGGTCTGAAGTGGCTTAGACTTGGGCATCGTCTTCATGGGCGAAGGGGAATCCTGTTCATTTGCCATGCGCAAAGCTTCGGGCGTAAATGCGACGTGCTTCGTGACCTTGCGTCGAGGGGTAGTCAACGGGACTGGAGGGGGGACACGTTCGACCTTGGCAGGGCCTGGTGTTTGCGAGACGGCGGGCTGTGGAATCGCTGTTTGGACATTCCCAGAGGCTGTTCTATGTCCTCGGAGTATCGACTTGACCCTCTCGAATCGGCTTGGACTAATAACACGAGCACGAGCAGTTGGGGCCTTGCTGCCAGACGCCAAAGTGGGAACACTGGTCGATTTGGAAAGCCCCTTTCCGAGCTCGAGCTTCGAAGGGGATTTGACCAGAGAGACGGTTGGCTTGCCTTGGGCTGCAGTCTGGGCGAGGGACGCCTTTGCGGGACTGGCAAGCCGAGCCAGGCTCGAAGAAGCAGGAAGAGGCCTAGGTGCACCAGCTCCGCTAGACTTTGGTCGAGGAATCGAGGTTCCGTCCCGAGAAGTAGGACGGGCAGTCGAAGCGTCATCTTCCAGACGCTGCTTGAATCGCTTCGAGGGAACCCGCTGCTCTCGGGGATCCTGAGCTTCAACGTTGGCGAAGATCCGGGGCTTGCTGCTCGAGGCAGGAAGGGCTGTCTTCTTGGGAGATGGCGACTGCTGGAGTTCATCCAGGTTCGCCCTGGACGACGTCCGCTTGAGACCAGGTTTGAGACGCGGTGCACTAGGCGTGGTCGGTTCCTGTGCAGGCTTGGAGACTGAACGAGAAGGATCAGGCTTGACCTGGGAGGTGGGGGTGGTGTTGAGGTTGGTCTTGGATATCGTCCGCTTGAGGCCGGTCTTGGCCTGAGAAGTCGGTGTGGCATTGAGGTCTGCCTTTGAGGGAGATCGCTTCAGAGCAGACGCGACGGGAGCCGCTCGCCCAGCCTGAGCTCTCCAAGCTGAAGCATGGTTCTCGATAGAATCCATCTTCTTAAACTCGGCCATGTGAGCAGCGCTGAAGCGGCCAGACTTTCCCTTAGCCTTGGCAATCTTTCGATCCTGGGCATCCGCGGCAGCAGTCTCGGCCTCGCGCTGGGCAACCAGGTCAACCTTGATCTTATCCGCCTGTTCTCGAAGCTCCTCAAGTAGTCGCTGGGCGTCACTGCTCAGGTGAGTGCCAGCGGACTCGCGAGAAACGCGAAAGGTGAATGGCGTGGTCGGGACACCAATCTTGGATGGGGTTGGGGGCAAACCAGAACGGAAGCCGTCCTTGTCCGCAGGCTTGATGTCGGAGAAGCCCAGTCTCAGCGCCGACGATGGCTGACCCATGGAATGATGAGCCTTGCTTGGGTGCATCTCGTCATGGGGAGGCTTGACCGCCGAGGACGCTGGGGTCGAGGGCGCGGGAGCCGGCGACGAGGGAACGGCATCGTTTCGTCCCTGAGGTTGTTCGGGAAGGTTCTCGGGTGCTTCGTTGGACTCGGTGACGGACGACAGAGTTGGCGCGGCGATCTTGCTCTGGTGTATCTGTTAGGCCACTTCCTCGAAGCCTTGTTTACACCATCACCATGGTCCTTCAACTTACCCGGACGGCGCCTGCCAGTCGAGCCGAGCGACGGCGCGGGGTCGACATTGTTAGTACGGACGTGATCCTCGCAAGGATAGATGTCTTAACCGGTTCGTTATGTCAAAAAAAATGATAGACGATGGCGCTGTTCAACAGGCAGTCTGGGCAACAGAGAGCAAAAGGCGCGTAGTACCGGTGGGGATTTGTTTACTTCCCCGTGGCCCAAGCTCCGGAAAACAAGGAAAAACCGGGGAAATTCTTGGCTCCACGTGACTCTACACGTGATATGACCGAGTTTTAGCGCCATCTTCGGCATGCTTAACCCAATCAGGCTTCAACAACACCGAGGGCTCCAGGTCTCAGTCTCCTGTCACAGCTATAGGGACGGACGACATGTCTCGGCAGTGGCAATCAAAATAGTGACACCACCAGAACATCGTCCCAACACTATTGCTCGGATGTGAATCGGAAACTACCGAAAGAGTAGTTCCAGTTTGGTCGATAGACTACAGACGTAGTGCAAGAAGTCGAGCCATTTGCATGGAAGACATGTGGCCCGTGGATGCGGCTGAAGTGGAATAATGGAGGAGACGTGCTCGTCGACGTTCGGTTAAGAAAGCTAGGAACTAAGGGAAGATTAAAACGGGCAAGTCCGTAATATGATGGCTTGTTAAAGGCGATGACGTCGAGGGAGCTCTTGATGAGCTCAGGAGAGACGTGTCAGCATCAAAGGTACCTCTGCCTGCCGAAGTCCTTCATCGTCCCGGGTCGATGAAAGGTAGCAGCCTCAAAGACCGGCAAATGGTATTGTGCCTGCCGGTCCAATATAGAAATCACCCAACAATGCGAGCAACATTGGGTGCTTTTGTGCTTCGTGGCAGCATCACCATAGCCGCGCCTCACATGGAGCCGCGCTTCCCTGGACATCAAATAAACCCCCCCCCCCCCCCCCGGAGGTAACCCAAAGGATCGCCATGGCCCGCCTTGAGCCGTCGTCACCCTTCGCAAGCCACCGGGTCCCCGTCTTCGTCTCAGGGGTCGACGAGGTCCCATGGATGCCGCGAAACGTGCCAGAAGGGCCGATCTGTAGATTCCGCAGTCAACGGGTGACGGTCTATGCAGTGGGACCTCGAAGAAGGACGGAAAAGTGGAAAGGGCAGGAAATGGAACAAGACGTAGAAGCTTCTCAAGGCTCTGTGACCTGCCTGATGGGGGATCTTGTTCAGGGGCCCGGAGGAGGAGGAGTCTCACCGTGGCCGAAGTCTTGGGGCGTGATGAGGCACGATGGGGCCGCATGCTTAAAACACGAATCCAGGACTGCATTGGGGCATGAGATGCTGCGCATGGGCGACACGTTGTATGCGGATTGGATACTCAGAAGAGGATCACCCATGTCACGCCAGGAACCCATCGCGCTGGAGTGGAAACGGTCGCGGTGGATTCACTGGATTGTTTGTGGGCTGTGGGAATCCATCGGGTGAGGTGAAGTTCGTTGGATCTGGCAGTTTTGCCGTCGGGAAGCCTTGAGGCGGACGCTAGAAATTTTCCAGAACGAGTCGACGACTCCGCCCGAGCAACCTGGCTGGGATGGAAGCGAATTCCCAAGTCAGGTGCGCGACGCCACTTCTTTGGAGAGCGAGTCCGTCGCCGATGGGTTCCTTTGGGTGAGACGGAGACTGGTTTTTGGGCTGGGAGGGATCACGAGAGGGGTGTCATCTGACGGTTGTTGATCTAGAGGGTGCGAACTTGGGAGTTGGAAAGCGTGGTCAACTTGAGCAGGAGCGACTTGGACCGCAGAGCCTTCGAAGTTCCGACCATCCAGGTATAGGTACCGTCCTGCATCTTCAGCCCGGCATGTTCAAGATGCTCTGCAGATGCGATTTCAAAGCCCGGCTAGCTCAAGTTCCCGATGCTCCTCCTTCCTCGCTTGCCTCGCCTGTCTCCTCTCCTCTCCTCGGAAATGTCACGTCCATCCATCGGCCGCCGAACAGGGATCACGCTGACGGTCTGATCCCGATCGGTGCGTTGGCCGAGTAAGGACGACCAAAACACCAAAAACGGGCTCATCTCTTGACGCGCCATTGTCTTGGGGCGGATCCCTCACCGAGGTGGGCTCCAATGTTTTCAATCAATGGCTTGGATGGCTTCATCGCTTGGGCTGCTGTTGTTGGTTGGTTCTGGGATATCAAATCAACCCAGCATCTGCCAAATAGGATCGATCGTCCCTCTGCCTTCGCCATCGTCAGGCCCTGCCGTTAAGGGAAGCTGATGAAGAGTTTTTCCTCGGAACTAGCCCAGCTAGAGAGCCGATGCCGCTAGACGTGGACGGGAGATTCGGGACATCGAGTCATGGGCCGTCCCGCTGAGGTGAGCAGTTCCATTTCATAGACTCAGAGAGGCCCAGAGAGAGAGACCCAGGGAGAGAGACCCAGAGAGCACCCGTTCACAACTCCATTGTGGCACAATCGATGCACTGTTCCCGTTTGGGGCTCTACGTGTTTCAGCTCCGATGCCCGCTCCTGAGAATGCCTCTGTCCTCTGCCGTCGGTTGGCTCTCGCCATCCAATTGTGTCGAGATGAGGCAAGTTAGCCGTCGGCGATGACCGAGTGGATGTGAGTGGTGTGTGGGTGCTGCTGCTGTGACGTCTCTGCCATTTATGCGGCACGTCGTCACCATACGTACCGTACCAGAGGATTGGGATAATGTGCCTCTGCCTCGCCGGCACCGCTGCGTGCACATTGCATTCAACCTTCGTAGACATGGCGAATGATCAAAGCGCACTCTGACGCACACTATGTTCTGCCTCGGGCGTGACCTTGTAACGGGAAGAGACATTGAACGTGCCCAACTTGCAGCAATTGGTATGGGGTAGGTGTAAGACGATGTCCAAGGTTGCTTGAATCCAACCGACAGAGTCGCATGCTGCGAGATTCTCGGGATGCTATTCAACATGTAATCTCGCGACAGCAAGCAGTCGGCCACAGTGAAGAAATACTCAGCCCATGAGACCAGGTCAGGCCGTTCGTGTCGAATTCCGACCTAGGAACACACATCTGATTCGGCGCTCACACACATAAGCTTGGCAACCTACCCTATGTACAGACGGCCCAGGAGACAAGTCAAAGGGATGCAGTGCCAAGTATAGTTCCTCGCCTAGAGCGGAGATATCACCATCTAGGGCGCAAGGGTTCCCAGAGTGAGGGTACGTCTTTGTACGAATACCGATATCCATATCCTGTTGCTCCTTCATCACTGAAGTCGACAGAACCGAACCAACGGATAGTGAAAACGTCAATAAGCGGAAGCGCCGACTATACTCGTCTGAGTCTTCAGACGGACTATCCGTACTCCCAAGGAGGTCATGAGGCAAGGCGTGTTCAGATGAGCGGTTGGCCTGGACCTTGGGCGAGCCAGCCACGGACGTCTTGGCAAAGCGTCCTCGCGAGGCATCATGCCGGGAGAAAATGCGAGGCGAAACGGCTGAATGGGGTTCGTGAAGCGGAGGCATTGTATACGAGCATGAAATACGGAGGGGCGTGATTATGAGCATGGTCGGAGGGAATTGAACCGCTCGCGTGTTACAAACATTGAGGCATTGCAAAAAAGGCGTGGATGAAACAGAGCGCATTGCACCAAAGTCGGCGATGTGCCTCGTCAGGTCGAGTTTCGAGCGCTAGTCAACACTGTGCATTCCCAGCTTCCGCTGCTCCACTCCCAACTCTGCTGGGTCAAATGGCAGACACTGAAAGTTGTGTGGCATAATGTGCGTAGAACGTCGTTGCTTGATGTTCGTACTGTGCCATCGGGCGTTCGCGCGGGTCGTCGATGCGTCCTATGAAATGACGAGGCCGTGGCTCGGTTCGGACGTCGATCGGAAGAGGTCGAGGCGTGGAGGCAACGTATCCCAGCCTGGAGGTTGCTGTATTCGTACATTGTACATTGTTCAAGACGAAGAGGATGACGTACCGGTGAGGGAAGCGGTGCAGAGCGACGACGTGCTGTTGTCGGCGGCTGGGAGGAGCAGAAAGCGGGGTTTCGATTGCAGCAGGCAGTCGGAGGAAGCGGACGACGAACCGAACCGACAGAGCTGTGCCTCGAGTGTGCGTGGGTGCGTGTGCGAAGCAGAGAAAAATCTCTTCACCAGATGGCCACCCCTGTGACGTTTAAGGTGTGCAGTGGATGCCCCCAATGGTGAGAATGGTGAGGTGCCTAGCTGTTAACGATTAACGTGAGGGACCAGGGCGAGTGGGCTGTCCTCCTTTGAGAGATGATGGTGGTGAGGGAGTTATGGCGAGTTGCGCGGAGATGGCCTGTGCAGGCGTTTTGGTGGCTTCTGGTCGAAGTTGGAAGTGGTGAGGTTTTTGATGTCGGGTGGGGAGCACTTGGATTGCGTCCAGTCGGGGCGTGTGAGTGGTCGGGACGGAGTGGGGGCACAAGTCGGTGATGAGGAGCCTGGAGCCTGAGCACTGACGGTTTGGATTGTTCGCTGGGGACTCTAGAAGCCTCACCTGGTTGGATTTGTGTCCACTTTGGGCCAGGGATTGTGAGGGACCAGAAGGTGAGCTGATGCTTGATCATGGCATTGTTGTGAAGTCGAGGCAGAGCGAGCGTTGCGTATCCGGACCTACGCATTGATCTGATGGAGAAAAGACGACGAGATTACGCCGTAACCTTGGGACTGTACAGTGGTGCCCGGCCACAAGGTCCCTTGGAAGCGCCTTCCTTGCTCGGAGAATAATTAACACATCAGGCGGACGTCTGTCGGTACGTACCCGCCAGGACACCACTGCACCTCACTGCACCATGTGGACTGCGGGCAGGAGCCCAGGAGAACCTGAAAAAGTCCCCACCATGGCACCTTCCGGGGTGTGTCGCCTGGTGCCGAGTTCGCAAAGCAGCCCCCCCTTCCACGCTCACTTTTTCCCACTCACCCACCCATTTTTCCTCATTTTCCCTCCATTTCACTCCAGCCATGCCCGATTTTCTCGCCACGGCCGTCTCCCATTGGCCAGTCTGCAAAATTCGTCCAGAAAATCAGACGGCGCTGGTCCGCCCTAGGGCCGCCCCTTCTCTCAATTCCCATTACATAAAAGAGTACTCGAGTCTGCTCCCTTGCGCGCGCAGTTTGCCGTCCTCTTCCTGTTATCTTGCTCCCCCAAGAAATCCCCAACTCTCACAGGACAAACTTGCAGGCGTTATCTTGCGGATCGCATTTCCCTTACGTTTCCTCACTGTCGACATCGCCTATTCACCCAAAGCCCTGCCACATCCCACTGATAAGCGCCTTAAACGCGCCCTCTGTTATCTCTGCCGCCCGCAGCTCCCCCCCGTTGACCCCCAACCTGCGCCGTATCTCTGGCCTCTTGCGCCCGCAACGCCCGCAAGGCAAAAACCCAACGGGCGCACACTCGCTCCAGACTTGACAATTTGCGCCCGTCGTCGTCTTGACGTTCCACCTCTCTCACGTAACAGATTCTCCGTTTTGAGCCTCTGGGGCGTTTGCCGCACGGCGGCATCGTCTCGAAGCCCCGGTCTGGGGAAGGCATGGCCGACAAGATGTCCATCGATAAGGCGGATCCGACGCAGAACCAAAACCATCACAACTTCAACTCCAACAACCCCAACCTGAACGGCCATCGATCCCGAGACGTCACCGACTCGCCCGTGGGTTCGAGTCCGGACGGGGATCATACTCAACACAACAACGGTGCCAATGTTGCTGCACAGGAGGCTCAGCCCAAGAGGAAGGGCGGTCGTAAGCCTGTAAGTTGATCCCCTCAAACCTTCGACCACGAATTGTCCTCGGCCACATCCCGTCCAGTCCTTGGCCTCAGAACCTTGGCAACCCATCCCATACCAATCACTCACCCCATCGACAAGACCATGCACCGACCTACAATGCGACCTCGACGTATTATTGTGTCATTCAACCGGCCATCAATTACTTCACTTTGTTGCACTGCACAACAAAAAGACTACCGTTTCTCACTACTAACACCAACTCCCCCAGATTTACGCTACGTCGGAAGAACGTAAGCAACGAAACAGGCAAGCCCAGGCTGCCTTCCGAGAACGACGAACCGAATACATAAAGCAACTCGAAGAGACCATCCGCGTCCATGAATCCAACCTCCATAACCTCCAGGCGGCCCACCGCAGCGCCGCCGACGAGTGTCTGATGCTCAGATACAAGAATTCACTTCTGGAACGCATCCTACTCGAAAAGGGCATCGATGTCCAAGCCGAACTTCGGGCCAAGACGGGCAGCCCCAACCTGGGCCCGACGCATATGCCCCAGAATCTGGTCCAGCCACCGCCGATGCAGCGAGCCATCATGAACCGACACCATCAATCCCGTCGATCCAACTCGCACATTGCTCCCAAGGCCGAGCCCAACACTGGCCTGCCACCGCCTCTGCAGCCCCATGCTCCGGCGACGTCGCCCAAGAACCGCCCGACCCCGTCGTCTCACTCCAACTCGCCAAGCAACACGGGTTCGGCCTTTTCTCCGGCTCCTTCAGACAGCATGTCGATGCGAGGCTCCATGACCAGCGCGTCGAGGCAACCAATGCCCCAGCAGCAAATGCCGCAAACCTCGCAAAACTCCCGTCAAAACATGATGCAGCAGCAGACGGGAGTGCGGGGACCGGTATCCACGGGTGCTTCATACTACCCCACCCCCGCTTTCCAGAACCACATTGATCAACTCGGTAAGCTTGAGGTCCCGACCTCTCGCAGCACAGCACATGCTTACACAGTAGCTCAAGAGCAAGAGTATGATCAAGGCGACATGATTGACGACTCCGAAATCGAGACCCCTGGCGGCCCGACCCCTTATGCCTCTGGAGGCTTCAGCAGCGAGTCACAGCAGCCCATGATGCTCTCGCCTGCTTCGAACGGCCCTGGGCATCAGATGACGCCGTCTCACGAGCCACCTCATCAGCCTCAGACGTCGCATTCGTCACAGTACCCTTCCATGACACAACTTCTCGACCAGAATCTGGAGTGGGACCCATTTGGATTGAGCGCGAGCATGGCGTTCCCGAACCAACAGTTCCAATTCGACCAAGCGAACATGAGGTGAAGAGCCGCATGCTCTGGGAGCCAAAACAGATGCCGTCTTGAACAGGCACCAACAATATAACTTGGCTCACGGAACCTTGGATGGTCGCGTATTCAACCTCGCGGCTTCGGGCACCATTCAACTGCAACACTTTGCGAATGGTTAATGTTGATGGGCATTGGATTGTTTCGAGGGTTCACGCGCGGCCGAGAATCGGACCCCCCGTGGCCTGTCAATCCCAAGCCCAGTCGCATTTCTTCATCGATTGCCCGCTAGACTGGTCATGCCTTTAACGGATATATATATCACCGCATGGTTCATTTGGAGCGTGGATCATGTCTGGATCATATTCCGCATCTCATGAATCGATTCGCCAGAACGGAGACGTGTCAGAATACGGCACGGATGTTCAGGGTGAGCATCAAAGCGGATGCAACCTAAATAGTTAAGGTGGATGTGACCAACAGCTTGCCACCTGGCACATTCATTTGTCGGATACCCCTTTCATAAGGCGCGACAGGGGCGGGCTCTTATGCTCGACGACGAGATAACACTTGGAGAGGTGGTTAGGGAGAGACAGGCTTTACAAAAGTTATGTTGTTGTTTGATGAGCAGGCGTTTAGTGTTGGATAGGATTATGGCAGGCTGGGCGGTCCAGATCGCGAGTCTACTGCACGGGGTGGCAACTATTGGTTATGGCACAGTGCACTGAATATATATTGATGTAAATGACTGGTCCCAGATTATGCGCGAAGTGAATGTCGGCTGCACGAAAGTTGGGTTTGGGCGGGCAGACGCACTACTGGTAAGTTGTAATGTTACCCAGGGGCTTACTAGTATTCATGTGTGGAAGGCTGCCGTGGGGTGCAATAGGAGAAGACGAGTACAGAGCAGCGCACCATTCATTCCATCAGTCCTCTACGGCACAAGTCCCACGATTTACGCTATCAACGGCATCACGTATCCCAGCCACCACGACAGAAGCACGATTGCTCCGGCGCGACCAAGGCACGATAACGACGAGAAGTGCTGCAGGTTCCACGGCAGAAGCACGAAGATGCCCAGTGGCCAGGCGACCAGGCGCAAACGAGACCTCTTGCCGGACAGCCGTCGCGATGCGGCATCGCTGCCCCATAGCCACGTCGTCGACCTGTCGTCGACGCCTCCTTGGTCGATGCTGCAGACCATTCCGCACGTCCGTTCAGAGTTGGTGGCGGTCGTGTTGTACACTATCTGCAGCCATTGGATCTGCATGTAGGCTTCGCCGTAGACGCTCATGGTGCCGGACTTCGTGCTGCCGTCGCCCCAGGTGCTGAAGATGAGGAGGGATGGGTCGCGGGGCGTCGGGAAGGATACGTTGGCCGTCTGGATGCCGTTGGCGTACCAGATGGACTGCGTCGGCGTCCAGTCGAGGCGGTGCCCGATCCAGTCGTCCCATGTCAGGCCGTCGGGCAGCGTCATGTTGCGAGAAGTCGAGCCGTTGGCGTAATGGATGCGGTCGGCCCTCTCGCGCGTGAGCATCTCCACGGCGGTTTCTTGAAGGTCGGCCGTGCCGTTGGCGGTGGCAGAGGCGGACGTGGACATGCCCGTGACGGCGCCGGGCTCGCCCCTGATGCGCCCGAGGAAGCGGATCGAGCAATGGCGGAAGCCGTCGACGGATGCAAAGTCGGCGGCGGCCTGGAATGACGGCTGGCGGTTCGTCCGGAGGCTCAGATACGTATCCGCGGCCGGGTACTCGTCTTGGTTGCGCTGGATATAGACGTTGTTGGCCGAGTTGATCGTGGGCACGGGGCCGTCGTCGTCGCTGCTGCTGCTCCCGTTCCGGATCTGCCAGAACTTGTTCCACGCTTTTCCTTCGAAGTACTTGCTGGTGAAATCCGCCTTGGCGGACTGCGTCTCGCCGGTCAGGGGCGCGGGCGTGCCGGCGAAATCGGAGAGGTCCCGGAAGTCGAAGAAGGCGTGCTCGGCGTAGAAGCTGGGCGAGGCGGCGCCGTCGACAAGGAAGCACTCGCACTGGTCTGAGTTCCAGCCGGGCGGTGGTTGCGCGAGGCTGAGGGTCGTGAGGGGGAGGAAGCTCAGCGCGAGGAGCCGGAGGGAGGACGACATTGTTGTCACTCTGGGGGCATGTGCCGGCGCATTTTGAAGAGTTTGGCGCGCGCCGTCTAGATATATCGGTTATGGGAGAGAGTTATTTAACTACAACCACGTAGGTCAAATCACAATTAACAGGTCATCTTTGGACTTATCGCCGGCGTCGACAAACACGACGTGGCGGCCGCCAATAAACTAAGTATTCTTGAATCACGGATCCTTGGCCCTGGTTATTTGGATTAGCCGTGTTTGATTTGAGTTCCACAAGCATTCCTTGAATCATTGCCAAGTCAGAGATGAAAAGATACAAGGTCCGTCTTGTGAATTTCACTGATCTTGATCACAAATTTGCTTCTTCAGCTTCCTTGGCTAGACCACCAAGGGCGGAGAAGCTGCTCGTTCACCGATTGGGCGGGCAAGTACCGGGCTCAAACGGGACAATGAACAGAACAAGCGTGAAAAAAGTCTTGCCTGTCTTTAGTCTGGTTCAATAATAGGCTTGAGAATCCTGCCCAGTTCAGGAACATGGGGATGATAAGACTTTGGACTGACACCCACGAGAATCACGTGATGTGTTTTTTTTGTCGTCTTTCTTCCCCAGGTTTTCTTTTCCCAGCTGACGTGGGTCTCGACAAGTCACAGGCTGACGCTGAACAAGAAAAGAATCACAAGAAAATCACCAGAACACTCCCGTTTGTTGACTAAATGCGCATTTAGGCCCTGGGATGCACATCGAAATTCAACTGGTGACACACATGGACGGATCGCAGACCGGCGAGCTCTCTCATTGAACAGTATTTCAGCACCAAATTGCCAACTGCAACTACACCTTTACCCGTCGCCGAAACCACAGGTGCATAAGTATCACGATGACGCTTTACTCTGCCGTACACTCACCTTTGACGCGATAGACTTTTCTTGCGACAGAACCCCCTTCGCCTTGAGCGCCTCGTTCAACATGCCTTCTTCGCCTAGAGCTCCGTCGCCTGTGCCCGCAGACTGTTCCGAGGGTGCGACTGCGACCCAAGACGCCCAAGCCGAAGTCACAGCTACAAAGAAGACGGCGGACCGGGAGGGCGAGATCAAGGACGATGCCAGGCCGGAACCACCCGCGGCAGACGAAAAGACTGCCGCTGCTGCGGATGCACCGCCTCTCCCCAGCGAGCCAGCGCCAGACGGACCGCCGTTGCCGTCTGAGCCAACACCAGATGGCCCGCCGCTCCCAAACGAACCTGTCCCCGAGCCCAAGGATGACGGGTGGGATTGCCAATGGGACGCGACGCACCAGGCCTGGTACTTCCTGAACCGGTTCACCGGCAAGACCCAATGGGACAACCCCCGCGTCCCCGCGACCACCACTGCCGCGATAACCGCCGCCGCCGCCGCCGTCGCCGTTCCTGAACCCCCTTCCGAAGAGAAGCCCGCCGTGGGCGGCTACAATCCCGCCATCCACGGCGACTACGACCCCAACGCGTGGTACGCAAAATCGGCCGTCGACGACCAAGACGACAGCCTCCATCTCGAAGCCTCCTCTTCCTTATCCGCCGCCGCCGCAGACCCCTACGCCGCGACCGCCTCGTTCAACCGCTTCACGGGGCAGTTCCAGACGGAGGACATGGGGCCCAACCGGCATAACGACGAGGCCAAGACGCGCCGCCAGCTGCACGCCTACTTCGACGTCGACGCCGCGGCCAACTCGCACGACGGCCGCAGCCTCAAGGCCGAGCGGTCGGGCAAGAAACCCTCAAAGGCCGAGGTCAAGGCCTTCAAGGAGAAGCGGCGCGCCCGTAAAGAGGAGAAGCGTCGCGCTTGGTTGAGGGATTGATTTCCGGTGAGAGAGAGAGGGACAGAGGCAACCCTTTGGCTGGGGAGAGAGAGGGGCAAGCTTGGATAATTTTCCCCTAGGGGATTTTGCAATAAAGGGGGCTTTCGGAAGAAGACCATTTCTATCACTGGGCGGGCGTTCTGATGGCATCATGGCGGCATGGGCGGCACCCTGGACAAAGGGGGTGGGTTGTATAGTTATTCTACGTCTTCTTTTTTGTTTCATGTTTTGAGATACCACGTCATGGGCGGCGTCAATCTTTTATACAAAGACTCGCGGCTCATTCTGCACCACACCTTGAATGGAGACTCTTCAGTATTATCACAAGAGCATAAAATATCATATTTTTCACTACATGGCTTGGGGCACACTTGCTCTATCTGGCTCCTTTTAGATTTATCCTCCTTTTCCGTTCGTCTCGGTCCTCGTCGAGTCCCCCCTATCTTCACTCCTCATCATCTTCTTCCTTCTCCTCGTCATCGTCGAGTTCCATATTCAAGTGCACACTCTCATCGTCATCGTCATCATCTTCCTCCTCTTCCTTCTCCACCTGTGCGACCTTGGGCAGCGCAGCGACTTCGCGAATTGGCGACAGCGACTTCTCCCGGACCTGTCGCTTGGCAGGCACAGCATCCGGCCCCTCGTGTTTTCGCTTCGGCGGCGACGCGGCCCTGTGCCTCGCCTCTGCATCTGTATCTTTGGCCTTGCTCGCTTCGAAGGGGTTACTCTGGATGGGCAGCGAGGTGTTGGCTTGTGATGCGGCGACCAGGCACTCAGCCTTGAACAGGCCCTCGGACTTGATTACCGGCGTATTAGTCGTTGAGACATCGTCCTCTGCAGCTTCCTCCATCTCTTGGTTGTCTTGTTCTTCTTCATGATCTACGGGGAGTTCCTCGAGGGGCCCTTCCCCGTCGGCAAGGGGCTGGCTGTTGGCGCGGAGGTTGGTTCGTAGAATCTCCAAGGCCTGGTCTTCGGGGAACTTCTGGCTCAGATGAGGAAGAATGCTGGGATACACCCGACCACGCTGGTCCTTGAACGGGTTCAGGACGCTTGCGACCATGGCGTCGCGGTTGGAAGTGAGGATGGCCGTCTGGTCGGCAAGGCCTCGTAGCGAGGGCTTGAGGTGGCGCTGAGGTAGGCGAGATGGGATGAGGGCGAGCAAGGCGGCAGCGGCGGCCTTATGATCGGGATCTAGGGTGGCAGTTTCCACGACGGCGGACGTTTGCGGCTTGAGGAAGAGGTCGGCGTTGGCGGCGACGCTGTTCTTCTTGGGGCCGGTGCCGGAAGTGGCGGGCTTCTTGGTAGGCTTGAGATGACCGGCGTCCTGTTGGAGGTCTCTGCAACAAGCACCGAATAGGGGGTCTAGCATGTCCGCGGATGGCTTTGAGAGAGTCGGTCCCGCAATGGCGAGGATATCTTTTAGGAGAGAGTAACCCGTCATACGTACAACAGGAATATTGATGCCAGACTTGAAGACACGGCCGAGGTGATCCAGCAGTTCAGGTACAAGGGGTATCGCGCTTTGCTGCAGCCGCTGAATGAGAACATGGAGGAGGCTGAGGGCGGCAACGTGAATGTCTGGTACCACGCTCCAGAGCTCTTCCTTCTCTTCGCGCCCAATGGCAGCGTTTGTCTGCAGGGCCTGGTCCCAGGACTGAGCCTTGGGCGATAACCTGGCAATGAGGCATACCCGAGAAGCTGCGTCGACAAGCGCACCAGTGGGAATTGTGACCGGTGACTTTGTAGGATACCGCAAGCAATCCGAAAGATACTGAAATAGGCCAATCAAGCGATCCGCGCCGGCACTGAGTCCTGACCAGGGCGGCATTTCACTCGCAGATACGCCGCCGCCATTGGGTTCCCCACCAAGGCCGGCTTTTGACCGCGTGAAGCCCTCGGAACCTTCCCAAGATTCTTCGACAGCCCGGAGAACTTGATCTGCGGTAAGGTGAAGGTCCTTGAGGAGGGCAACAACAAGCTTGGCCCACTCGTCGCTGCCTCCCGCTTTGGCTGCGACATGGTGGAGAGAGATGACAAGTTTGCGAGCGGCTCGTGACAAACCACTGGGAACAATAGTGTCGTCGGAGAGAGTGGGCGCAAGGTATGGTCGAGCAGCGGATTTGAGCTGAGAGCTGAAGGGGCGGAACGTGGTTGGATAGAGGGGGATGAGAGCCGAGAAAGCGTCACAGATGATCTCGACGACTGAGAAGGGGCTTTTCAGAGCACCATCCGAGGGCGACGGCTTGATGAGCGCAAGGGAAGCCGTGACGAACTCTGGGATG
This sequence comes from Thelonectria discophora, assembly GCA_911649645.1. NCBI lineage: Eukaryota > Fungi > Ascomycota > Sordariomycetes > Hypocreales > Nectriaceae > Thelonectria > Thelonectria discophora. The sequence continues at coordinate 2,786,334 of CAJVRK010000016.1, read as the reverse complement.
GTAGGAGTGGCAATTTCCCTCACGAGGGTTTGATAGGGGTGAAGCAGCATATAAATCCTCGTGAGTGTCACCACAGCCAGTTCCTTGGAAGCGATAGGATCGGCTTTCTGGGCGCATGTAAGCTTTCACTACTCATAAGCAGAGCGAAACGAAGAGCATGTGCATACCTGAACAATGGACAACAGTCCGCGAACCCAAGGCGCAGACCCTCGAAGAACCTCCCAGCCTCCAACATCAACCATGGCCTTGATGAGGCCAATAGCAGCGAATCTGCCTTCGCGACTGCGGCCAGTCAAGAGATTCGTAACGCCAGTCTTGAGCTTATGCACGAGCTGAGAAGCCTCGGTAGACTTGTCCTTTGGCTTCTGCTCTTGGGGCGTCGACAGCGGCTCTTTGCAATGCAAGACATGGTTGATGAGAGAGGGGAGGGCGTGAGGAAGTTGAGCTGGGGGGAGCGAGGTGAGCTTCCGGCAGAGGACCCGGAGGTCGGGCGGTAGGGAATTCGACATGTGATTGGGTGTTTTTCGGGAGCTGAAGAGTAGATGTAGGAGTGAAAGCCGTGGTGATGGTTGCGATGAGGTGGTGGCTATCACGTGCAGACAGAGGGTGAAGAGGAAAGAGCGATCGAGGGTGGGCGGGAAATTGGACGACTTTCTCCTGGAGGGACAAAGACGGTAATATCGCGAAGGGATGGAAAACAGGTCGAGTCAATACAATGCAAGCCTATTGTCCAGTTTCATCAAGTTGTCTCTCTCGCCTTCAATTCATCGCTGGAGCAACTTTTTTTTCTTCCATGGTCGGACTGGATGGACCCGACGCGAAAATTCACTTACAGCGTATGCCCCACTAAAATTTACTGTCTTCTGCGAGCTGACGGCCTAGAGACGGGCGGCCCCTGGTGATGGCTCCCCTATCGTGGCGTCCCACCTCGCGCTGATTGGCCCTGAAGAAGGCGGTCGACCAGGCCGGTTTTTATTACGGTGTGGCCCATTCGTACCTTTTGTCGTAATCAATGAGGCCAGGTACCTCCCGCATCTGTGAGGCCAAGAAAGAGGCCGCATCCGCTTCAGCTCCCAACTTAAGGCCAAACCACCATCAAAACATCGCCAACATCGTCTGCCGGCCTTTGCAGTCTCCTCTCTCTCTACACGCCGGCACCGGGGAGACCCAACAGGCAGGCCCTTGACTTTTGGAAACGCAACCGCATCCGCTCTTCTCCAAGCTCGTCCTCTCCTCCCCGCGCCATGCTCCTGTCGCCGCTCGACTGCTGTTAGTCCGCAACCTCCTGAACAACTGGTCGAACCATGGGTGTAAGCCACCAAACAGGACACGATAGGCCTCCAAGCTGACCTTAGCTGTCGTTCTAGCACAAAGCCACCCAATACATTAGCTCGCTCGACCATGCCCGTTGCGAGGGTACATGGGATTCCGTGCCGGAGCTGGTCCGCAAGGTCCGCAAGCATGCTCCCGACAGATGCTGTACGATGATGGCCCTTGCCCCACGACGACGCATACATCTCATATCTCTCCGACGGAAGCTGACAAACCCTTCACCTAGGCCTCGCCTTGACGGCCGAAACCGAATGCGCAATTACCAAGACGACCAACGCTGCCTCGTCTGGCTCCGACGGCCGACCGCAAACCGCGAGACACTCGACCGCCATTCAACCCCCTGACATCGACGTCGCCAGCCAGCTCCCGAGGCTGCTCCAAGCCATCGACGAAGAGACAAACTATCCCGAAGACAAGTTCCAGGCCCAGGTCTGCGTCGGCTGGTTGCATTGGGTCTTAGGAGAATACGATCTTTGCGCGGTGCAGCTTCCCCAAGTCCCTAAGCAAGAAGACACGCAGATCAACCCCGCCGATAAAAGTGCCGAATGGACAACCGTCTGCATCCTGAAAGGTGTCTATCTCAAGGCGAATTGCCTTGCGCGCGGCGGTGAACTGAAACGGGCCCTCAGCGCATTTCGAACCGGTCTGCCAGCTCTCGCACGCATCTGGGCAGATCAGGCCATTGGAAGACAACTGCGATATTGGGCTGAGCTGTATCTGACCGAGTTTTGCATGCTGACCAGCCAAGCCATCCGAGAAAGCGAAACTTCCCTGGCTGAATCGGAATCCCTGGCCTGCTACCGTACCTGGGCTCGATTCTGGGACGTCATGTCTGCTCCCGTTACCGGTGGCTTTGGATTCAAGGGCTCTGTGCCGAGGCGGAGGATATGGAACGAGTATTACTTGGCCCTGTCCCAAGTCCTCGAATACGACCTGGCTTTCCCGACCGGCTTTGTGAGCGCACCTACTGGCGACCTCTCGACACGCAGCCAACTGCGGGTAGAGCTCAAGCATGTCGAGGCTGCCTACCAAGCTCTTCTTCTCGGAGAGACCAGCTTTCCTAGGGCAGACGAAGAACGGGAAGAGGTCGAAGACTTTGTTCATCAGGTGGTCAAGAACTGGTCCGTCTTGTGCGGCCGAGGATGGAGGGAACAAGACCTTGGCCAGGGCGGTCGGAGCAGTGTTAGCCGTGGGGTCCTCGACACGCTTTATCTAGCGGCGACCAAGACGTATCATTCGACGGCAATTCTGCGATATCTCTTCATCGTCCACCTCTCCGTTGCCGAGTTCGACCTCGCCTTCAAATCCTTCGATTCCTACTTGGAAATCGTCAAGAAAGGCAAAGCCCGCGTGGACAAGACAGGTCATCAAGAGCCAAGCCTGGACGATGACGCAACAGTTCTCGAGACCATGACTCAATGCATCATTGCCCTTTGTCGCTACGGCCAACGGCCTGCTGCTGAAAAAGCACGTCAGCTCGGAATCGAACTGGAGGAGTGGCTGTCTATACTTCCTCAACCTCAGGACGGCACCACGCCCGTCATTTCCGAAGGATCAAGTGTGATTCATCCGCCTGTTCCTGCTCACGTCATTGCTCAGGCGTGGCAAGCCATCGGACTGTCGCATGCTCACTGGTCGAGAGTGACGTATGAGGCGGCATCTCGTACTGAGATCCAGACCAAGGCCGTCAGGTGTTTCCGTCGGTCTTTGGCGCCCGAGTATGGTCGAGGAAAGGACATTCGAAGTCTGTTTGCGCTCGGGTTGGTCTTAGCCGAGAGGAGAGAGCTGACGGCTGCGATTGAGGTGGTCAAGTCTGCTCTGACCGTCACCAAGGATCAAGACGAGCACTACAGTCTTCTCCAAGGCCCGTACTGGCAACAGCGTGCCCTTATCCCGGTGTGGCATCTGTTGGCGCTTCTCCTCAGCGCACGGCAAGACTATGTCATGGCGGCGAGGGCTTGCGAGGGTGCGCTCGAACAGTTCAAGAACCCGTCCATCCTCTTTGGCAAGTCGGACCAGACGTTTAGGAGCGAACACCTCAAAGAGGCCGAAGCCAAGGCTACGACTGGAGAGTTGAGGGGATTGGTCGACGACATGGACGACGCGGAGAAGGAGACGATCCTCGAGGTCAAGATGACCCAACTTGCCCTCATCGAGCTCCTCGAGGGCCCAGATGTCGCCGTCAACGCCAGCTTCGAGTTGCTGACGCTGTATTCAAGACTGTTTGGCAACGTCACGTCTCAGTCTTCGCTACATTCGCCAAAGGCACTTGAGCCTCCCAAGACGTCGGGGACTCTCAGGAGCATCAAGGGCAGCATCTTTGGGCACGGGGACAGGTCGAGACCGCCGACGAGACAGGTATATAGTGCCATGTCTTCTTCGACCATCATGCCGTCCCGTCCCGCCACGGCGACGACGGCTCGAAGCTCTGCCCCGACCATCCAACTCACCGCTGAGAACGGATCCATGTCGGAGCTCTCTCGGCCAAAGACGTCTGCCTCGTCGGTCCAACGAAGCCGGACGGGACGGAGCAACAGTCTCAGGAAGCGGGACAGGAGCAAGAGTCGCACGCGAGCTTCTAGTATCGGCTCTGTGGCGAACAACCCTTCCGTTGTTGACGGGGAGGTCTTCTTCCCCGTTGGCGGTGACGAGCCGGAACAGACGGACTTTTTTACATTTTCCAGCAAGCGCCAGTCGTCGTCGTCGTCAAGGACGAACTCGTTTTCGAAACCCCCTCGCCCCATTTCACACCTCTCACATCTCTTCACCTCCAAGTCGACTGGCCTATCCGAAGTGGAAACGCCCTCTGGATCGGCCAATCTGCTGCCCCTCGTCCAGTTTCCAAAAGACAAGGAGAGGTCACAACGGGTGACGATTCTGATGAGGGTCTGGCTCATGATTGCCGGCTTTTATCGCCGAGCGGGCATGACGGAGGACTGTAAGGGAGCCATCACGGAGGCCCAGCGGCTCGTCCAGAGCCTCGAGAACGACTCGAGCAGAGACCCGTCGGGTTCTGGAAGCCTCAAGGCGGCCGGGTGGGCTGAGCGCAAGAGCGTCGAGGATCTATGGAGCGAGTTGTGGTCCGAGGTAAGACTTTTCTTTGATACGTCCATGATGTGTAAGTGATTAACGCCTTCCAGTTGGGAGAGTTGGCTCTCGCGAAACAGGCCCCCTATTCGGCGCGCTCAGACTTTGAGACGGCCCTGACACACGCACCCAACCATCCCTCTGCCATTATTGGCCTCTCCAACATTCTGCTGGACATTTACAGCGAGAAGCTGCTCCCGCCCCCAGCCATTCCTCCCCTGGACGACATGTTGCCCAGGTCCCTCTCAGGCACCACCTCCAGACCTAGCCCTCATCCCCCTTCTGCGCTCCCCTCGACGCCCCTCGGCCTCGCCCCCACGGCTCCCCAACCCGTCTCCTCCCTTGACAGCCGCACGATATCCTCTGTGGCCGACGACGAACTCCCCGAGGCCTACAAGGCCACGCGCCTGCCCCTCGTCGACCGCCTCGCCGCCCGCGACCGCGCCTACGCGCTGCTCTCGACGCTGACCAAGCTCGGCAGCAGCTGGAACAACTCGGAGGCCTGGTTCGCCCTCGCTCGCGCGCACGAGGAGAGCGGGCAGCCAGACAAGGCCAAGGAGGTACTCTGGTGGTGCGTCGAGCTCGAGGAGGGGACTGGAGTGCGCGATTGGAGGTGTCTCACTGGAGGGGGTTACATTATTTAAAAAGAGAGTAGAGGATACATTTCGGCGTGGGCGATAGTAGTAACATGTAATTACGACCAAGTAGATTATAATTTTCTGGAGCAAAAGGGGTATTTTCTCTATTCCCCTCGTATTCCTATTTTCCCTAATTCAGACGGCCTATTGTAGCTCCCTCCCTCCTCGTGCTTCTTACACTCTCCTCGACCTCTAGCTAAGATGAGGATTGGACTCCCGTGGCTTGGGAATATTTGACAGCAAAAGACAAAATGAAAACAAGAGAAGAATAAAAAATGTAATAAAAAACCAAAAACTAAGAAATGGACAAAGAATGGTTCTTTTCAAGTCTAAAAAAAGTGTTCGGTTCCTCCCAACTCCCTGATATGCGCCGTGAGGCTCCCCCGTCCTCCCCCCCTGCCCCTCCCTTTCCCAACTCTGACAAATACCTTACTAGTATGCGTAAACTAGTATTCGTAACAACTATGCGTGTTCGTACCACACTTCGTTCTCTTTTTCATTGCCGGCTCTTCAAAAGCTCCAAGAGGTAATTCGAAAACGTCTTCTTATCCGTCGACGTAGTGAGCGACCTGAGGAACCCGTCGCCGTCGATGCCCATGCTAGGAAACAGGCCGTTCTGCAGCTGTTGTATGAAGACGTCGCCCGTCTTGGTGTAGATGATCTGCTCGAGGCCGGCAATCTCGACGACTATGGCCTTTGTCTGGGCGTCCTGCAGTGGCCGGAAGCCCGGATTGCGCATCACCTCCCAGCAGGTGCTGTGGAAGCGCTCAATCATGAACTGATCGAAGCCGGGAATGGCCGGGCTGGGGGCCCCCGAGGGAGCTGTGGGGTTCTGGGAAATGGTGGCCACGTCGGGGCCGCCCCAGACGGCCGAGATGCGCGCCATGAGCGTAAAGGCGAGCCGGCTGGGGCCGATGTTGCCCTCGAGAGTCTTGGCGAGCTCGACGATGGAGTTGATCATGGGCTCGAAGAAGCCCTGGTTGGATTCGCTGATGAGCACGCCCTCGAGGCCGTTGTTGAGAATGATTTGGAGGAACGACAGGTATTCCCTCCTCAGCTCCGCCAGCTGGATCTCGTCGTCGGTTCCGGAAATGGGCTCCATAAGGCCACCGAAGATGCGTTGGAGGAGCGGCGTCAGCAGCATGTTGAGGACATCGTATATCTCAGACTTGAATCCAAACACGACCTGGTCCAGCAACCTCAGGAACATGGCCATCTCGTCTTTGGAGGAGCTCTGCGAGAGTAAGCCCTCGATCCACTGGGGGAGCTGGGGCAGCACCGCGGCGCCGAGGACTCCGAGGAGCTTGGAAAAGGCGGACCGGCAGGCGGTTCGAATCTCTGACGACGAGTTGAGCTGGTTCAGCGCAATCAGGATGGCTTCGGCGGCCCGAGAGAACTCGTCCGAAACAAGCTTATCGGGCGGGCCGTGGGCGTTGCTCGCGGGAGATCCCGGAGTCCAGTCGGAGAAGCCGTGGGCCAGAGTTCCCAGAGCCATGACGATGTGGTGAATCTGAAGAGTCGCCTGCGCATCGCCGGCCTTGGCTCGGGGGAGATGAGCCTCCATATCGCTAAACAGAGGGTCCATGACAGAGCGAGAATAGAGTGCTTGGTTCGTGGGCGGAGTGTTGTGCGTCGATGAGATGCACCCGATGGCCTCGAAGAGGTAGAGTTGGCTCGTGAAGAGGGCATCAGCCGAGTGGTCAGACTCGTCCGAGGACATGTCGTCGTCGGCGTCCTCGCCCGGAACTTCAGCCTTGATGGGCAGCAAATCTCCAATCGACTGTATCACCGTCTCGGCAACGTTGCCGACCTGAGACCGGAGCTGCTTGATGAATCTGTGGAAGAGATACCACGACCGCGTCTTGATACGCACGTGGTCGTGATGGACAAGACGGACAAAGTTCTCCAGGACCTGAGGGATGTACTCTTGGTTGTTCTCGAAGACGACGCAGTAACGGACACAAATCTCCATGTACTGGAGCAGGATGGCGGGATGCGAAAAGTTGGCAATGCCTGTGACAATGTTAGTGACTCTACCCTCTCAGGGGGTCTCATGGCGCTACAAACCTGAAGAGACCATCTTTCGCATCATGACGGCCAGTCTTTCTGAGGCCTCGCTCGATGGCTGATTCTTTGCGCCCAGCCCCTGATTGGGAAGGGCAAGCTCGCCAAAGAGGTACATCTCATACAAGGCCAGATCCAGATCTCTCCAGTCCATGTGCGAACCCTGCTGGTCAAGTGTCTGAAAGGTATTAGCCACTAGGCTGCTGAGCATGTCCATGTACAGCGGCTGGTTGATGGCAGCAATGGTCTTTTGCAGATTCTGCAGCTTTCGGCGCAGCTCCTGAAACTCGGCCTCGTCCGTCTGCTCGTCCTCGTTCCCCCAGTTGGAGGTCTCGTCATAGCGCATTTTGCGGATGATGGCATCTAGGATGGGGGCGAGCATGTTGGAGTAGTCTTCTGGCAGCTGGCCAACTTTACGAAGGAAGGTGAGTAGGTCGGTGAGGGCAGGGATGACGGTCGAGCAGATTTCATCGTACTCGTCGGAGAAGAATCGGAGCAGAAACGGGAGGAAGCCATTCAAGTGTTGGTTGGCCCAGGTTCGGGCATCATCACTGAGCTGGGCGTCCTCGAGAGCCCGGACAATGTCGGACATGACGGTATTCACAAGCTTGGCAACAGCCTCGGCCAGATCGGTGTCGTATCGAGAGGATCCCTTGAAATCGCTCAAGGGAGGGCTAGCAACTAACTGACCGACAATTTCTTGCAGATTGAGGAAGGATATCATGTCCATCTTGTCCCCCGACCGCATCTTCTTGCCACAAATCTCGGTCAGAGTGTCGATGGCGGTATCGCGGACCTTGTCCTCGCCACCCGAGTTATTTACCCTCCCCACCACTGGCAGCAGGAGATTGAGCATGTCCTGGCTGATGACCAGGGATATGTCAATCCAGCTAACCCACTTGCCCAGAACCTTGAGGACGAGCTCGACGACTTGGTCGTTGCTGCCGTACCGCGTGAGGAGCTGTTTCCAGGACTCGGACACCTTGGTCATGTCTTGGGCACGGAGCTGGTCCTTGAGTTCCGTGTTGCGCTTGACGTCGCTGCTCTCCCGCGACAGGAGCATGTCGGCGATCTCATCGTGGATGGAGCCGAGGATTCGGAGGTAGAAGAGGACGCCGTTGACGTTATCCATGGCGGCGGGGATGCAGGCCAGCTCCATAAAGTCCTCGAGGAAGCTCTGCCAGCCATCTTGGTACAGGAAGACGAACAGGTAGGTCAAGGTCTGGGTGAGCTTGTTCTGGAGATGTGGGGGGTCGGCGGCCTGCTGGGCGTCGGGGCCATATGTTTGACGGCAGTATTGGAGGAAGGTCTCTTTGAGGAAGTTGAGGCTCGCGGGGTCGAGGCCCTGAGAATGCACGGCGTAGTTGACGACTTCGAGGCAGACCAGCCGCAGGACCTCCGAGGTGCGCGGCGTCCGGGCGAAGAGCGTTGTGCAAGCTTGCCACGCCTGGGGGTCGGTCCGCAGCTGGTTCAGGTAGTCGAGAGCTTGCGTCTGGAGGGACGGGTCGGAGCCAGGATTCGCGAGAATCTCGACGGCGTTTTCGACCTGGAGAGTAGAAGCAACGGCATTAGCACTGTATGATATCGTCATGGCGTCGAAGGATGCGATTGCGTGTCGGTTGTGTCGGTCCCATGCTCGCGGGGGGGTTGAGTTGAGGTTGGGTTGGATCTCAACACAGCATGACTGTGACCCAGCCCAAGGCCAACGTCACAAAAAATGGCGGGGCACGAGACAGGCGTCATGGACACCGACCCGACGCAGACGCAGGGAAAGCGCAACGCAGCCGTGACCCCCAAACGGCAGGAGTGACTCACCTGAACTTCCATGTTCTAAAATCTCAACGGCAGGAAGGAATGGGCGTCGGGTCTATGTTGCAGGAAGGTGCGATGCTGCTATAATTCGGGCAGCCGTGGATATACAGCATCCAGCATAATTATTTTTTAAGTTGGAGACGGCGAGGCGGCGGGCAAGGCTACCGAGGAGTCATGCCTGGTCGGGAAGACGGAAACGGAGAAGCGTCGGGATCGCGACAGGCAGCAGCGGCTTGGGTAGGAATTTTGTATGACAGACAAGCCAGAGAGAGGCTCGGTACAGAGGCGTATATCGGCAAGAGGAGTTGCGTTTTTATCGGAGGGGGGGCTATTTCCAAAAGTCGGTGCGGTGCAAGCCAATGTGGATGTGGGGTACAGGCACCACCAGGAACACACGCCAGAAGAGCCTAAAGAGACCGCCGCGGGTGATTCTCGGACAAACTTGGAGCCGCAGTCTCGGGTCCGGGTGGCCCCCAATCGTGGCCTTGGGGGCGAGGGACTGAATTGGGCACGACGCCACACGGCGGCCGCGTTGAGCCGCATTCTTTACGGCTTATGCATATCTGCATCTCGCCAAGCTGGATTCGATTACGGTACATCTTGTAACATGGTCTCTTGTTGACGCAGCTTGTGGGCAACTACTCCTCAGTCTGGACCGTTCCTGCTTAACTCAACGCCATAAACTCTCATCTTGCTTCGGCTCCGATGCAAATGAAAGGAGTTAAGGTCTGTGACTATACACGATTATTAATGTCTTCCTAGCTTATTCTACGTTTATACTTCTTAATATGACACGCTTATATATGTATGCGCAGGAACACCCTTCAGCTGTGAGAAACTCCGGACAAGTCACCTCACATGGGAATGTAATCTTGCCAATCTCTAAACAATGTGAGGCACCAACTCGAAATAATTAAATTGAAGAACCCAAGTAAAAAAAACAATAAAAAGTAATAAATCATAGTAAGTAAGTAGGTACATCAGGTAGGTTACCATAACTATCATCCTACACCAATACTAGTAGGTGTAAGACCCCATGTGTGGTTGCTACAGGGTAGGGCGATTGGAATTACCCAAGATCAGTGATGAGAGTGGCAGATATCAATGGGGAGTCATGCACTGAAAAAAGGGAAGGACATAACGGGAGGTTCTATAAGATGATGGAAGTTTCTTCCATGGTGAGAGCTACACGTAATGGGAGGCCAGCTTCTGACGACAATCACGAGAACTTCGCAAGTGTTAGCGCAACGATGACTTGCGGCTCAAAGCATGACTCCCCTACAATGACCGTCTTCTTAGAGCTTGTCGCATATGATTCATAGCTTCCCCATATCCAAGCCAGACAATGGTAGATGCCTCCACATCCTTCACAGAGAGACTGGGTTCAGTGTTTGTTCAAGTTAGTACCTATCGTACCTAGGAGTGTGACTCGTGTCACGCAAAGCCAAAGCTACTGGTCATTTCATATCCCAGGTCGACGATCGACCAACCATCAATTTCGTGTAATTGCAAGTGAGTATGGTCCGTCGTATACTGGTCATCATCTCAGATGAAGCAGAATATAGAATTGCTGACAATGAGGGCGGAAGACTTTGTCGCGCTCATTGACATTGGTTGGTGGACAGTTCGGACATATTATGGCAATCTCCCTGAATGCAGGACACGAAAAGTGTCAGCCTTCCGGTAAGATGAGTTTGTATACAATTGTGTCTTTGCTTTGTCTGAATGATCAACTGCCGGCCACGTTGAACACAACCACGCTTCCATAGGCTAGGAGATGAGCTAAGTTGGCTAAACCCGGGGCCGGAACTCAACTGCAAAAGTCCTGTCGGTGATTCTCAATGCTCAATACCCATGCAGTAGGAATTGGCGAGTTGTCGCCTCTGTCGAACATGAATGTAATGCAAACATTCGCCGAGATCTGTTTCATTCCCCCTGAAGAGCGCCACTGTTAGATAAGATATGTTGGTGATTCAAGTCAAAGGCAGCTGCCGTAAATCACCAACGTGCAGAGTGCATACAACTCACCTACCATGAAACCCGGGTCCTCATTAAAGGAAGCTGAGCCAATATGTCGCAGGTAGAACCCAGATGTTCCGAGCAGATCCGAGTCATTCCTTCGAGCTGAATATGTCGGCGAATACTTTCTTGCTGAAGCGGGAACAGACATGGACGACCATGTTGCCTTGACGGGAGAGATAAACACTCGGCCTCGGCGAGTGAGTTGCGGTGTGAGAGCCATCTCATCTAGATGGAGGTCGATATGGCGTCCCCGAAGCAACTGACGGTCCCTTACACGTGGACCCGTCTTCGGGCAAGGCGTATCGTGGTCTCCTTGCCGGGGAGTTGTGTTGTTCATCTTCATTTCCCTGCTCCTCATTTAGCCTTGCCCATCTCAGCTACCCGGGGTCCAGGAATAGCAGAGACAAGCTCTCGCGCACCCCGTGAGTCGTCGCAGTCATTTCTCCTTTTGCGGGGAGTTCGGCGAGGGGAATAGAAATTGAGAGTCGGTTAATCTTGGCTTCCATTAAAGCCCCTGCTGGTGAGATTGTCTGAGCGCTTGATTTCCAGATACGAGTGGCACGGCACGGCATAAGACAGTCTGAAGAAGGGCCTGCTTGCGGATGTTTGAGAGATCGTCAGGAGAAAGAGGGCCAGCGACTGCCGGCCAGCGTGGCACTGGAGAGGCCTTTTCCCTCCACGTTACATGCAGCCGCAAGGATAGAGCCCGTCGAGAGACATCATCACAGGACATGGCAGATCAACTGGCCCAAGAAACACTCTTGTTCAAACATGGTGGAGGCAGAAAAAAGTTCCCCAAGAAAAGAAACAAAATGGAAATCGGGCCATGCGGACACGTTGACGTGGGTTGCGACATTTCCGTGGGCCATTCCTTGTTTCAAGAAGCCTTTCGACGTCATGGCATATGGGATCAACAGCAAAGAGTCTGATGGTGTGACAGGAGTGGGCGAAAGGGCCGGCGGGAATAACACAGATTGGCTGCCACGAGGCGCCGTGCTGCATGATCCATGCTCGAGAGGTGCTGAGTCTTTTGTGGCCGTCACCGCTCTTCGTTCTTGGGATGATGGACATGATCTTTTCGGAAGGTCCTCGACGTGCGAGGATGCGAAAATTGCCATGATCCAACGGCTTGTGCCCTTATTTCGGTTCACCATTTAGGCGGTTTGAGAGCCATGTCCAGCTTTAGCCTGGAGATGCGGATATACGCAGTAGACTGATGATTCGTAAGTGGCCTCGAAGCCCTGCCTTCCCCCGTCCGGCAAACGTTGCCAAGCCGCGTTTGAGTTTGGACACGGCGGAATGAATCGACTGACTTGGCGTTGGTGCCATCGCCCATGTTCTCAGCGTATCGGCGATAAGGGGCTTCTGGAACTCGGTTGGCTGGCATGGTCCCCCTCCACATCTGGTTCCTGCATGAGAGAAGTCAGGGGGATTGGCCGAGATGGATCACAGAGGTAGGTATCGGGATAGACCTCAAGAGAGGCCTCGGTGGCGGTCTCGGCGTCCCGTCCTTAGAGGCATGTGGAGAGGAGGCTGCTTTGCATTAATGAGAAGGCCTGGCCGGGGCGGATGAAACGGCTCTGCTCATTGGTGAAGGAGATTACTTTCGGTTGCGAGTTGTGTGTGTTTCCGTCGGTCAGGTTGTCTAGCTGGAACATGCTATCAAGTGCCAGGGTGAATGAAGGAGCTGGCAACAATCGGCCAAATGCGAGTCATATCGCTGTGGCTGTGGCAGGTAAATGATGGTTTGATGGAATGTTTTGCGCTGAGCCGCCGTGTTTTTTCGTGAGATGCAAAGACGGAAATGGAAATGTGTGAGATGAGAGTGTCGAGTGCCACAACTTCCGCAGGCAAGCTGCATGGCTCTGAAACCGGGAGGGAAATTGTATCGTGCAATCTGCATAAAAATGCTTCACGGCGATGCACAAATCCCCCCCTCAGCCAATCGACGGCCAGGGAAGGAGCTCCGGACGCTGAAGATGGCAGGAGGCAGCCGCAGGAGGGGAAGGAGGAGCCTTCAAGGACCACACAAGGACCACACAAGGATCGCTCTTGCCACTCTTGCCGGGGGACCCACTGTCCAATCGGAGAAGGAGCAGTTCTGTCTCGTTGGAGTCGTTGCCGCCATCTTCTCCTCCACTCTCTTGCACCCTCCACCCAACCTCTGGTCCACAGGTACGTGGTTCTTCCCGCTTTCAACATGCTGCTGCAGCGCCATCCCGTCGTGGAACAACACCATTCGCACACATCGACACAGTTTTCCAGCCACGGGCAAGGGCGGTAACGCACGACGGGCAACTTCAGCTCTCGTCGATTCGATTTCTCCAGCCATGCCTAAGCACCTTGCGAGGCAGCCGTGACTGGTTCATGGCCCGCCATGCCACCGACGCAGCGAGATTGGCGCCCCCTGTACATCACTGGACCGCCCATCAAACCGACGGCGCCTCTGGAGATCGCCAGTGCGAAGCTCCGAGTAAAGAGCCGCTGTGAAGCCTGAGAGATGAAGAAGGGCAGTAGAAAAGAAAGGCACAGCACTTGACTGGCTGGTCCTCCGCCTGTCCCACCACCAACCCACCCGCCACCTCCACCAACAAACCCGCACTCAACTTCAGACGAGCTGCCTCTTGGTTGCCACGGATTGTTCAAGAGATTGAATCGCAAAGGGCCTTGTATAAAACAATTTCTCGCGTCCAATGACGGCCGGGCACAGCCGGCTGCGGCTTCCCTCGATCCTTTCGCCCTGAACCTAGCCAGCTCCCAGCCAGCCTCTCCTCTCGAATGCAGCCAACGAGATCAAACGAGTTATACATGGCACTTATGATGCATGTTTCTTGCTTGCCCCGTGGCCCGTGATCCAAGCGCCGTGGTGATCCTAGGAGCGGCCCTGGATCGGTCCACGGCGGTTCCACCACGGCGACATGGCTCGGCCGTCCCAACTTCCAATGCTTGTCCAAGTCATTTGCCAGGGTTGCACTCCTCGTTGCTCATCCCAACCTTTGACAAACCCCCTGGGCAGAGCAAGAAGATGGATCGAGGGTACGTAATTTCCCTCTCGACCTCCCCATGGTGGAGGGACATGGCTATTAAAATGCGACCGACTGCCATCCTACCATTCTCTTTGCTTTCTCTCCTCTCCAGCCCAAAAGTCAACTTTACGCTGCTTGCTTCTTGTCCAACTCTTGACTTCGGTCGTCCATTCTTTCAGAACTTATCAACAACCCTTTGCGCCTTGTGCCGCCCTTCCTTGATACCAAACAAGCTCTATTCTCAACACCACCTTTTTACAACACCTTCAAGATGCGTTTCTCTACCGCCACTCTTATGGCCTCTGGCGCCATGGCCGCCGTGGTCCCTGATGTTTCTACCGCCTACACCACTCAGCTGGTCACCATCACCTCTTGCGGTCCTGAGGTCACCAACTGCCCTGCCCGCAGCACTCACGTCACCTCGACCGTCCTTCCTCTGACCACCAGCACCGTCTACTCGACCAAGGTTCACTCCGTCGTCTCTTGCGCTTCGGACGTCGAGGACTGCCCTGCTCACAGCACCGTCATCTCTACCGAGATCGTGCCTGTGTCCACCACTGTCTGCCCCGTCACCGAGGCCACTTCTGAGGTCCCCGTCGAGGAGTCCACGACTGCCAAGGTCCCCGTCAAGGAGACGACTACTGAAACCCCTGCCGAGGAGACCACCGGTGAGAACTCGGCCGAGGAGCCTTCCGAGACCTACCCTGCCGAGACCACCGTCGTCAAGACCACGGGCGAGAACTCGGCCGAGGAGCCCAGCTCTTCCGCCTACCTCCCTCCCGCCGAGACCACCACCGGCGAGAACTCTGCTGAGGAGCCTTCGTCAGTTCCCTACCCCGTCTCCACCCCCGCTGCTGGCAACGGTACCTGGCCTGCTACCTCTCCCGCCTCTGGCGAGGAGTGCGTCGCCTCTTCCTCGGTGACTGCCATCACCAAGAGCTACACCACCGTCTACACCTCGGTCGAGTACTCTACCATCCAGATCCCCTGCACTGGTGTCGCCACTGAGAGCGTCCCTGTTGTCGTCACCACCCCCGCTAGCGGCGGTAACGCTACGTAGGTTGACCATGAGAAGCCTCACAGGAAGCACATTGCTAACATGTCTATCCAGTGCCCCCGCCACCACCCCCTCCAGCACCAGCCCTCCCCAGGTCACCGGTGCTGCTGGTGCCGTCACCGGATCGGCCTTCTTCGCGGCTGCCGCCGGTCTGGCCGCCCTCGTCCTCGCTTAAATCAATTTTCTCGACTTTATAAGTCGCAGCCCGCAGGCGACGGCACTTTATGACTAGCACTTGAATGTCTAGTTGGCATGTACAAAGTTTCTAGACGTTTGAATACTACACATTATGGCAACGATGGAGTGTATCTAATTCTAATCAATCTTTGGCAATTCAGGGTATGGCACTGGTTGACAGCGATTGACTCGAGCTATGGACTGGTTGCCAGGTAGCAACGCAGACAGGCGGTTTTGTTTTTGAGCTATTTCATGAATTACTGTGAATGAAGAAAAGTCACCAATGCCTGCTTCGTCCCATATGTATTTGAGTGACGTTGGGTGGGACGGAGCCTTGAATCCGAAACTCGAAACCAGGCTACGTCGTCTGCCCTACTAGGGCATGCTTGGCAAATCCGGGGTTGGAAACGGCGCCGTCGCGATCCCCACGGCAGTTCTTCATTTCCCAGAGAATCCACAAAGGGGCAAGCCACCCCGATGCGCCATCCCGACACATGGACGAAATTACCGGGAAGGGCATTGTGTGAATTTGATTGGACAGGGCGAGGCTGGGAGGGGTTCAATGGGATGAGAAGGGATTCGAGGGTTCCAAGGGGATTGGGACACTACTATGTACTGCTCGATGAGGAAGGACGGTGACGAGTGGTTTGGAGTTAATTGTAGGTTACCATGTGAGGGGATTCGCTGGTGAGGCTTGAAGTTCATGTTCATGTCGTGGTGCTGAGACAGTGGCTGGTGGTTGTGTGGTTAAACGGACGAGGAGAAGAGAACAATGTTGAAGTTGAACAGCACTTTCTTTGTTAATATGAAACAGGCACCTAGCACAAATATTCCCAGACATCGATCCCTCACTCTCCCCATTGTCCCGAACCTGGCTGTCACGCGCCGAATCTAGAGCAACCATGTTAGTTCCACGACACACACCATGGCTGCAAACCCAAGACGAGATGATGGCTCACAAGATTCTTGACCCCCAATCGCACAAAAGAAGCCCCCTGTTGGTGTTTCTGCCCATTTTGGGTCTTCCCTGCGATGCGGCAAGGTTGTACATGTACGCCGCCCCCCGTTGGATGGATGGGTTACGTTGGAAATCTCGGGCGAAACGTGGATAGCGTGGGGAAAGCGTAGCCGTGGATGGACGGGCTTCGCTGTGGTGTCTCGCTCGGGGAGGTTTGGACCCCGGGCCGGGGGCCCGGGGGAGGGGGGGTTGTTCGTCGTCGGATGGTGAGGATGGTTTTGGAGGTGACTGGAGATGGATCAGTAGCATCGGGGTTTAGTAGGACAATTGTGAAGGAGGGATGAGTGGGGGAGTTGTGACCTATTAGTTAGAAAAGGTTTCAATATTGCAAATATGCACAGTTCTCTGCTGTCAGTAAGCTTGTCTAATAGGTAACATCTTGTGTAAAACTCCTGTAGCTTGTCAGTCAGTGTCTCCATCTTGTACTTAACTTTCCGCAGGAACGTCCCTGTGTGCTGTCAGTAAGCTCCTCTGTTTTATAAGTAGTATCTGGCGTAAATGTCTTATCGCCCGTCAGTCAATTTCTCTGTCTTATCCTTGACACTGCCACGGAGAAGTTCCTATATTCTGTCAGCGAGACTCTCTGTCTTGTACTTGATACTTCCATTGCGAAGTTCCTGTTGTCTGCGAGTCACTCTTCTGTCCTATACATAGGTAGGCACGCGACATCTTGGCAGACAAATTCCTGTATTCCGTCAGTGAACTTTCCTGCTCCGCATGTAAGACCTCCAGTCGCCGAGCTCCCGTGTCCATTTCAGTGAGTGCAGTTTTAACCCTGACTCTGAACACCGTCAGCTTCAATGGAGAAACAAGGAAGTCCCAAGGGGTCAAACTGGAAGGCCCTGTGAATAAGTGTCGCCATTCTAGTGACAAGTTAGCTTACTCGCGTCGAAGACACCCGCAACTGAAAAGATGAAGAGACGAGGCCAGTGATTGATCGGAATACAATCGGTCCCGGGAGATGAATGGGATGTCCTATGGGTAAGTATTGCTTTTCTACCTGAAGTGTCAGCTCATTCGCCCTAAGGACACCTACAAATTAGCAATCGGAGAGATGATGTTATTGGTCGATAGAATACAAAAGGTCCCGATAAATAAAATAAATGTTCCATAGATAAGTATTTCTATCCTACTGCATGTGTTAGCTTATTTGCGTCCAATATACTTACGAAAGAGATGACGAAGAGACGAGGTTGGGCGGTTGCCCGAGAGAATGGTGTTTAAGAGTTGGGGCTGGTGGTCGATGCAATGGCTCTGACGCTTAGATATCGATCAACTTGCTAAGTGTTAAGATTGATCCTATTAAGTAAGTCAGCTGTATCAAGTGCCCCTTCCCGTGAAGGATGGCGATTGCCTTGCTGGAACTCGGTAGGCCCCTAAGCACTGAGACAGATATATGTTAGCCTACGAGTGACAAACCTGGCTAGGAAGGAATGCATGAATATATAATGTCGAAGTTTGGACTCGAGTATCGTATTCTCATCGGTCGCGACTGGAAGCGAAGAATTGTTGGTCTTTGATGTAGTTCTTGGTATGGTGAAGAGGTCGTCTTGTGTGCGCTTGCTCAACTGATGGACGTCAGTACTATTGTAACGACAAGAGACAAAAAAGAAAAAGGAACAGATGAAAAAGGGGCAGGCACTTGACGACATACCAAAAATGTAAAAATGACAGGTTCTTCCCATCTTGGATGAGAGGCTATTTCGCCGACGTGGGCCTGATTCGAACAGACGCCTCCGAAGAGATATGATTTCTAGTCATACGCATTAGACCACTCTGCCACCACGCCTGTGTTGATTACTTAGCGACTGCTTATTTACCATTATATGGGGTTGGGCAGCCTGGGAGGACCTTTTAGCAAGCGTAGGGGTTCGAGACGCCATCGAGGCATTCGCAGGTATTCCCTTTCGAGAGTCCCAAGAAGGGTTTCTATGCCGTTAGTTTAGCTCCTTCTTTCGACTCCTGCAAGCTGTCAGCAATGGGGGTCAAAGTGATCAACGTGATTACAGCGGTTAATGTTGGTTGCGTCCTTGGGTTTGCATCGTTCGAGGACTCGGCATTGTTGACGTTTGTTGACCATTTGCTTCGTTTGGAATATTTCGATGATGCCAATACACGACATGGTCGTGGCGCAATCCTGCTCGTCGACCGATCTGTCCCTAAGACACCAAGTCATTCATCGTCTCTTGAGCACTCACTCTGAAGTCCGGTGCAGAGTCAGATACGCAACTCCGTGGGATCCGCATCCCCGTAAATGGGTTGCATTATTACGCGCTGACATTTTGTTGCGTCTGACGGGCGTTTGCTGAGGGTCTATCTGTCTGACTGGTTTATGGCTCGACTTGGCATTCCGCAAGTCCCTCATCTATTATACCATCTACGCTAGCTTCTGAGTTGGCCACCAACCCTCCCAAACAACTTTCATGAGTTCCATAAAGCTATCGCGAGGCGAACGAAGTGAACGGAGAGGCGATGGACTGTATACTTGCCACAACGGACAAGGAGACGTCTCGGTCGAGCAGCGGAAGCCACGACTCGGAGACAGGAACGAGGCCTGGACGACGCCGACGGAGACGGAGGAGGGAGGCTGCAGGTGGATGCGGACACGGACTCGGACCTGCGGGAGGGAGTTGGCTTGACCGAAACGGACTTCAGGGGCCAATAACGGTTAGCGATGCGATTTGGGGTGGTTCCGAGTGGAAATGTGAGATTGTCGCAGTGAGATTTCAGTGCATGGTCCTACCGAGTTGGGATGACACAAGTTCCAGGGAGGCAGTGGGACAAAGAACTCGCATGGCATGTCGATTCTGGTCATGGTGTTGAACATGACCACCATGGTCAGAACAATGATTGAGGCCAACCAGTCGAAGCTGACGACCAAGCTCTCGTCAAATTAGGCTCACCAAGTCGGCTCTTCACAAAGTAACGTGAGTGTCCATCGCGAACTCCACGGATTTGGGCTGGGCCGGGGAATAACGTAAAAGACCGATTCCCGAATTCAAACATTTCCATGGACTCGAGCCAATGAGCAAGCGGCGTATTTCGCATCACGTCCTTCCAGCGCACGCTAAAGCTCGCACTCGTTCGGCCGTGCTGCGGCAGTCCGCGGATGGCGATTGCTAAGCCACCTCACCCGAGGAATTGCGCCAGGCATGGGTAACAATCAATCCACGACGACGGAAGAGATTGGATCGACAAGATCTTGGCAAAAATCTGTCAGGGCAATCTTCAACCAGCCGTTGGGTAGCGAATAAGGGGGTGTCGAAACTGTTGCCGAAGGAGGATAAGTGTCTGATGGTGACCTGTCATCAACCAGCATCATCAAGCGAGAACGAGGTGTTGTGGGCTTCGAAGAATGAAACCCCGTTGGGATGATTATGGTGATGACGACGTGTCGACAAAACATGGTAACCAAAAGAGGAAAAATAACTGCGATTGCGCCTGCCTACATGGATGAGACAAAGTTGAAGGCAGGCACAGACAAGACTAGCGGCAGCCCTACAAGGCAAGGACGAATGAAGCATCTTCCTTCCTCGTCTATCACCAACGCATTTGGCATCCCCCCACACCAGGTTTCAATTTCCAGTTGTGCACCGCCATGACGATCCTCTTCGCATCTTCTTCGTCTCGCCCTCGCTCTTTTCGCCTTTCGCGCTGCGTCTCCCATCCCTGCCCTGCCTCGCTCGCACTCTCTCTTCCCGCGCTAAGCCTCGATCCTCCCGCATTAGCTCCCCAACCCGCCGCGCACACACACGGATTTGACAGCAGCAAAGCGGAAGACCGCCGGCCTAAAGTCGCACCTAGCGTCACCCGAGCGGGTAACGACTTTCTCTTGGTGCTGGCCATGATTGTTTCTATCTTTGTGACACCAAGATGCTGCAATGGGCGGTGTCCGTGGTTGAAGGGTCAAGGCAAGCAAGCACGCAGGCAATCATGTAGACAAATACGGTGATTGTGCTGACCATGAATCAATTCATCAGTGAAGACCGAAGGAAGGATTCGTTAATCTCTGAGATTTCGGCCCTGTTGCGCCGGTCCTGCGGAGTTCCTCCGAAGGTGGACGGAGTTGGCAGCCAACAGCATTATGAAGAGCAGCAGCAACGGCAGCAACAGCACCAGCAATCCCAAAACACAGAACCAACATGGTAAATGTGCGAAGGAATACCACACGCTTCACCTCTAAAGGCCCTAAGATCCTCTCACCGGCACTGTAGATCCCTGTCCGACTCGTGGCCGCCCTTCTCTATACGCCCACACACCCCCGAGTCCGAGCCGCACTAAGAGGGTGCGAGTCCGAACATAAGCACTGCCGCCTCCGTCTAAGCCAAGGCACAGGGGGGTGTACGCAGCCGCTCGGAAGTCCTTTCTGTGTCAATGCCACCTGTGTGTGTACTTTTGTTGCTCCCGTATGTCGTATCGAAGGGATGTGAGGAGTGAAGTTCCTATATCAAGGCCCGGGACGTCCGTCAGGAATCAGCACTATCACCATCACTCTCACTCTCACTCTCACTCTCACACCAACCACGATAACTACAGGACCACACTCCACCCAGCACAGAAGAAGACTTCGAAGAGACCGCATATTAACTCGAGCCCTTCCCCAGAAGTTTGCTGAGAGTCTATCTCTGTTAACCTTATTTCTCCTTCGCTCACCTCCTCGCCCATCCTCCTCACTCCCACCACAATGTCCGGTCCTCAGCCAAACCCCCTCAACGTCACCCAAGACGACGCCTTCGGCTCCGACTCGCCCTGCAAGCTCGATCTCTGCCCCCTCGAATGGAGTATCTACGGCTACCGGCCTTCGCTCGCCGCTAACATCACCTTCGTCGCCCTCTTTGGCGTTCTCGGCTTCATCCACCTTGTCATCGGCGCTCGATGGAAGACGTGGGGTTTCATGTTCGGCATGGTTGCTGGCTGCCTGTGCGAGGTAGTCGGCTACGTTGGCCGCATCCTGCTCTACAACAACCCCTTCTCCTTTAACGGTTTCATGGTTCAGATTGGTGAGTAGTCTTTGAGACACCAGGCTTCGACAATGCCACGGCTTCAACAACCAACTAACGCGAATAACCACCCAGTCTGCCTCACCATCGCCCCCGTCTTCTTTACCGCCTCCATCTACGTGACCCTCTCCAAGACGATCAACTACCTCGCCCCAGAGCTGTCTCGCTTCAAGCCTCAGCTGTTTTACTGGATCTTCATCCCCGCCGATGTCCTCTGCCTGATCCTCCAGGCCGCAGGTGGTGCCCTGTCTACCAGCGACGACAGCGGCGACGTCGGTGTCGACATTTCCATGGCCGGTCTGATCCTCCAAGTCATCGTGCTGGCTATCTTTATCGCTACCTTTGTCGACTACATCGTCCGCTACGCCCGCTCCGGTCTCGCCTCCAGCTTTGGTTGGCGTCTCAGCGTCTTCTTCTCGGGACTGGCCGTCTCCATCCTCCTCATCCTTACTCGCTGCATCTACCGTGTTGCCGAGCTCCAGGACGGCTACGACGGCAAGCTGATCAAGCATGAGGTCCCCTTCATTATCCTTGAGGGCGTCTGCATCGTGCTTGCCGGTCTGGCTCTGTGCTTCGGACACCCTGGTCTGGTCTTCGACCGAGGCCTCGACAGCCGCAGCGACAACGAAAAGGGGGTGAATGGTAGCAGCTCCGATAGTAACTAAGACGATCGACTGGATCGGTCCCGGCGGTCTGGGACGGGATGAAAGACGACCCAGACCAATCAATACCCCTTTCCTTTGTTTGAGCAAGTCGACGGACCGACACTGTACTCTGCGCGCTTCTGATGAGTTTCTTGCTTTTATGCTTTGAATCTCCGGGACGGGGAATCTGTTTGGACTTATTAGAGGGTTGACTGGGCTGAGCCACTGAGCTCAAGGGCATTAAATCAGGACAGATATCCACGGGTGGCCAGATGACAACTGGCCAAGGAAGCAAGGGGAGAATAGACGCTTATCATTTGAGCACCAAAACCAAACCTATAAAAGACAAAAAACGCATCCAATGTCAAAAACCAAACTGCTCCGTGTCAATGTCCTCGTTTCCGTTTCTCTTGTTTCCACGCGACGTTTGCTCCAAGTCGGGTATACCACGCCAAATGTTGCCTCTCTCGCTGTCTCTCGTCTCATTGTCTTCATTGTCTCTCATCGTGTTGCCTCCTTCGTCTTGTTTGCCTCTTTCGTCTGCCTTGTCTCACTGGGTTGACTCGTCTCACTCGTCTTCCTCCGCCTCCTCGGTTGTCGTGGACGTGCCGTTCCTGTCAAGAGACGCAACCGTCCCAGCCGGTCACTCTCCAAGTCGATTCAGTCGTTTGTTTGTTTGCTCGATCTTGAAGAGTCGCGTCGTGGTCAGGTCTTTCCTCCTGGGTCTCCTTAGGTCCCTCCCTTCGGTGCCCCCCTTTTCACGCGCAAAAGTGCAGCGTTCCCCCCCCCCCCCCCCCCCAATTGAATTCCTCGTCGAGATTGCCATCCATGGATAATAAAATCAAGAAGCCCAACTCGCTTCAACTCGCCTCAATCCTTCCCTAGCTTCCCTCAAACCCCTGGGACTATTCCCTAACCGGCGAGCAGTAATTCTCCATGAAGCCGTCGCTTATCCGCTGGTAGCACTTGAACGGGTAGGGGCACACGTAGGGAGGGCAGTAGGCCGAAGCCTCCTTCTCGTCTGGATTGGTCGGGTCGGCGGCGGCGAGGGCCGCGAGGAAGAGCAGCAGGTTGAGGGTTATAGTTTTGACGTGGACGGGTTTCGTGAGCATCGTGGAAGAGAGAGGGTTTTTTGGTTTTGCGCGATAATGAGTGAGGGCGCGAATTGGTGGGCGACGCAAACGTGATGAACAACAGAGCAAAACGACAAAGTGAGCGATTAGAGAGAGAGAGATCAAGAGAGTGTGTGGTTTTTGAAGGGGGTGAGAAAACACGAGCATTAAATTAGACAGAAAGGGCCCTCTCTGGCGCGCGGGCAGCAGCAGCAGGTGACTAACTTATAATGCAGGGAGAGAATCTCGTGTGTGTCCCCCCTCTGGCCCCTTCTTGTGCTAGCTTCATTGTCGAGGGAACCTATTCGAGAAGCTGAGAAGCTGGGGGGGGGGGTTCATTTTGGGCACCACCGTCTCAATCTATCGTGTCTTAGCCTCGGGGCTGGGGTGGGCGGGTTTTTTCTTAGGCCTGGCTGGATTGGAGTGATGCGAGCGAGGGAGGAGAGGGAAATGAAGGGCCGCTGGCTTTGGAGCTGGAGGAATTTGAATACATTTCTTGCGGTTTGTGAGGTGTCAAGAGGGATGAGAGGAGGAAGATTGCGAGCGAGAGGTGAGTTGGGTTTGGAATAGAATCTTGGGAAGGTACGAGTACTTCGTACCTGCCCACTCGTGCTATCCTGTTAGTACCTCTCAATCTCCCTCTCGTCATCTCCCATTTCCAACCGCGTTTCCAACGGTCCTGACCACGTCGACAGGTCTGGACTCTCTTTTTTTCTTCATTTGAAGCTTGGCAACTGCGCCGACATATCCTTCGTATGGAATGCAGTTGCCATCCCAAAATGCCTAGGCGGGCGAGGGAAGTGAGAAATGCCTCAGGTCCTCGGGGGGGCACAAAAGGGGGTTGCCCAGCCAAGGGAGGGGAGCTCGGTTCTTGACAATGATTCAGCGAAGATGTTGATGCCGAAACAAAAAGATGGAGTGACATCAACGGGCAATCAACTTTGTACTCGCTTCGAGAGAGAGCAATGCTTGTACTCTTTGTCGAATTCCTTGCACGCAATCACGCAGCATCCCATGCAGCTGAGGCGATAAGGCACGGGCTCCACATCAGGACCATCGATAAGCCAGCCCGAGTGGGTTCTTTTGAGCTCCGGGATCCGTGGACGAAGGTACCTCGCCTCACCGACCTTGAGGTTGAAAGTCAAAAGAGCTCTGAGAGTCACTGAAAGAGGCTGCAAGTGAGTGCTTCTTGTTCTGCGGGGGACTGTTCCCGAAAAACTACAAGATTGCACGGTATTTCCATTTTTACACAAATTATCTAAGGCACTGCACATTGTTGCACTTTACTGCACTCCCGTCTGGGCGGCTAGTGGCTTTGTACCACAGGTGCTCTGGCCCCTGCTCCTCCTCAATCGAGACGCTCACCACTTGTGACTTGTCCAACCTAAACTTCCATCGTGATCAATTGGTCTTCCCCTCTTCTTCTTCACCCTTCCCCGCCCATGCTTCTCCCCTCACGCGTTTCTTCCCGCATCCTTCGCACACCAAGGATCGCAGTCGCATCAACATCCCGTATATCGTCACGTCCTGCTCGCACCTCCGTCGCCCTCTTCTCGACCTCCCCCGCCATCATGGCTCCTCCGCAAGAAGCCGTCGACTTTGTTGACTTTGTCAACGCATCGCCCACCCGTTCGTCAATTTCACCTTCTTACAGCAACATATGGCTCCAACTTGATACATCTAACACCTCCTAGCATACCATGCTGTCAAATCGGCCTCGGAACGCTTCGAAGCCGCCGGCTTCTCTCTCATCCGCGAGCGAGACTCGTGGGCTTCCACCCTCCGCCCCGGTGGCAAGTACTACCTCACCCGCAATGCCTCCACCATTGTGGCCTTCACCATCGGCCGCAAGTGGCGCCCCGGCAACCCCGTGGCCATTGTCGGCGCCCACACAGACTCCCCCTGCCTGCGCATCAAGCCCGTCTCCAAGAAGACCAACGTCGGCTTCCTGCAGGTCGGCGTCGAGACGTACGGCGGCGGCATCTGGCACTCGTGGTTCGACCGGGACCTCAGCATCGCCGGGCGCGTCTTGGTCAAGGAGGGCGACTCCTTTGTCCAGAAGCTGATCAAGGTCGACAAGCCCCTGCTGCGCATCCCCACCCTCGCCATTCACCTTCACCGACAGAACAACTTCGATCCCAACAAGGAGACGGAGCTCTTCCCCATTGCCGGCCTCGCGACGGCCGAGCTTAACAAGGGAGCCAAGCCCGACGAAGAGCCTGTGCAAAAGGACGACAAGGAGGACGGGGAGGACTTTAGGCCCCTCAAGGCCATGACGGAGCGTCACCACCCCCCCATTCTCGATGTCATCGCCTCCGAGGCCGGCGTCGACGTCACGTCCGTGGTGGACTTTGAGCTGGTCCTCTACGATACCCAGAAGTCGTGCATTGGAGGCATCAGCGATGAATTCGTCTTTTCTCCCCGTCTCGACAACCTCGGCATGACGTACTGCTCCGTCGAAGGCCTGATCGAGTCAGTCAAGGAGGAGACGGCGCTGGACGAGGACAACATCATCCGCTTGACGGTTTGCTTCGACCACGAGGAGATTGGCTCCACGTCGGCGCAGGGCGCCAACTCGAACCTGCTGCCCTCAGTGCTGCGCCGCCTGTCGGTTCTCCCCGGCAATCGGGATGCCTCCAGCGAAGGTAGCTACGAGGCCATCCACCACGAGGGCGAGGACGCCACGGCCTACGAGCAGACACTCTCGCGATCCTTCCTCGTCTCGGCCGACATGGCACACTCGGTGCATCCCAACTACTCGGGCAAATACGAGTCGTCGCACCAGCCGGCCATGAACGGCGGCACCGTCATCAAGATCAACGCCAACCAGCGCTACGCCACCAACTCGCCCGGCATCGTGCTGCTGCAGGAGTGCGCCCGCACCGCTGGCGTCCCGCTGCAGCTCTTCGTCGTCCGCAACGACTCCCCCTGTGGTAGCACCATCGGCCCGGGTCTCGCCGCCAAACTGGGCATGCGCACCCTCGACCTGGGGAACCCGCAGCTGAGCATGCACAGCATCCGCGAGACGGGCGGCACTGCCGACGTGGGTTACGGGATCCGCTTGTTCAAGGAGTTTTTCTTGCAGTACGGCACACTAGAGCCCAAGATTTTAATAGACTAGGCGTGAGTAGAGGGTTGTAGAGTTATTGGGTAGAGTTATTTAGTAGACTGTATTTGGAGATCAAGTACGGAGTCGTCGCAGATTTGATCGGAAGTTTTGGAAGCTGCATATGAGAAGAGCCATGTTTAGGGCATTCGCCAGGTGTGGTAGCAGCACCTTGAGGCCGAGCCCTCACTTACACGAACGGTGATATGAGTAGATGAAGATTCAATTACAATTGGATATGAACCAATCAACATGCTGACCTACGAACCATGGGTTCTACCAGGCGTGTCACCCGGCTTCTATATGCTTTGCTTAATGAAACAGGTGCTCCGAAACGCCGTCCAACAAAGTCCCCCTCCCTTCCTTCCTTCTGGACTGCCGAGTCCAGATAACGATGCGATGCGATGCGATGCTTATGCAATAAAGTGCACTGAATATGGAAACAGTGAGAAACAAGAACAGAACAGAGAAACACAGATTCCCATCCCACCCTACGTGCAGTGCTGGTCACCGCCAGACGTAGACGCTATCCGTACATGTACAAAAGTGAAGCAAGATTCCCCCATGCCGTCCCATGTCATGTTGCTCCGATTGAGGTTTTTATTTTTATTTTTCTTTCTTTCTTCCTCTCAGGGTATCATCAACTCCTTCAAACCAAAAGGAAAAACAACAACAAAAAAAGAACATTTCACTCCAGTCACAAGACCTACACCAGTTCCTCGAGCCACTTCAACCCCATCATCACTGCGCGGGGCAAGGAGCAGGAGGGGGTGTGTCGCTAACGTGTGACGTTAGGCTGATGGTGTCGTTTTCGGGCGAGGCGGGGATGATGTCGTTGAAGTCGTCCACGTGGTCGTCATGTCGTTGTTCCTCGTCTTCTTGGTCCTCGCTGTTGTGTCTATCTCCATCTTGTTGCTCCTGTTCTTGTTGTTGTTGTAGTTGCTGTTGCTCTTGTTCTTCTTGTAGTCGCCGTTCTTCTTCCGCGTCAGCAAGCGCCTGTCGGGCCAGTTGCTCCTCGTCAATCTCTGTAGCTTGTGAGTCGTCCGACAGTTGGTGCTCGGCTTCTTCTTCTTTTCCCCCGCTTGGTCGGTCTTGTTCTTGTTCCTGTCCTTCCATTTGTTGTTGTTGTTGCTGCTGCTGCTGCTGCTCTTCTTGCCCCTGAGCTTCACCCGTCAAAGGAGGCGGCGGTAGCTCGTCTTCCTCCTCGTCCTCGTTTTCGTCTTCACTGTTGTTCTTCTCCTTTTCCCCCTGCTCCCCCTCCCTCTCCTCATCATCCGGACTCTGCACCCTCACGCGCGGCACCGGACGCGGCATGGGCTTACGCTGCAGGTCGGCGAGCGGCACATTTGTCTGCCCGGTGCGCACCTTGTAATTCGCCAGCGAGAGGCGAACGCGGAGGATTTCGATTTTCTATTTCGTTTCCGTGTTAGTTTGCCCACTCGTACACTCGATAGAAGAGGGGGTTAATCGTCGCTTACCTCTCGGGCTTGTTCCCGCGTGAGGGCTCGAGGTCGAATAAGCGGCATCCGTTCCAGGGCGGCGGCGGCCATGGGTGCAGCGGCAGCGGCTGCTGCTGCGACTGCTGCCGCTGCAGTCATGGCGTCGGGTTCTGTCGCTGCTGTCGTCCACGAGGCGTCGTTGTCGTTGTCGTTGGCCGACGTGTCAAAGAGGGAGCTCGAGTCGGGACTGTGGCCGCGCGACGACGCGTCCTATTTCATTTTGATATCAGCCACCAATGGACTCCCCCAAGAAACCATTTCCAAAAATTATGACACAAGCTCTAATGTGCGAGTCTCATTAGATGCATGCCTATGGCATCTTACCTCGTCACGTCCCAGACACGCCTTCTTCCCCTTGGGACTTGTGTCAGCGTCCACCTCGAATGCCCGCTTCCGCGGCTCAGCGGCGGCGGTGAGCTTCACGGGGCTTCCCAGACCCTTTGCCGCTGCGTCCTTGCTAAAGAGCGACTTTGGCGAGGCCAGCGCGTTGGCGTCCAGCATAGCGAGGGCGCGTCGTTTGGTTGGGGAGAGAGCCTCCATTGCGGTGGTGATTGGATTGACGGCCTGACCTTTTCTTCTTCTTTCGTTGTATGTTGCAGCGAGTGTTCCCAAGAAGACAAGAAAGAAAAAGAGTGTGATGGAGGTAGAAGAAGAGGAACGTAGGGTTGAGGAAATAGGTTGCAAGGTCGTTCAACGCGTGTCGAGGAGAGCGTGTCAAAGCCCTCCGGAGGGTTGGGTTTAATGGGGAGTCCAGTTGCGATAAGATAAGCCAAGCTAGGTACCTAGCTCACTAAAACCAGCCTCCGACAAAAAAAAAAAGGCCCCTCCCTCTGCTCTCTCGGACAACGCAAAGACAACAAGAAAATAAAACAAATGACTTAGACCATGTTCAAATTAACATAAAACGTACACGACACACCAAGACAGCAACGCAACGAAACGCTGAGGAGAAATGCCTATTGTATGCACGAACAACTCTCAACTATATCTACGAGTAGGCGCGCCAGAACCAATCCATTCCAGTACTGCTTTTCGGCCTCCTCAGCCCCGGCCAGTTCCAACCATGACTTGTGTTTGTGTTGTCTTCATCTGATTTGCAACCCAACCACTCACTCACTCCAGCACCTTCACGTCCCCTAAAAAGAAAACGCAACCCACATAAAACACGGTCGCGCTCTCAAAGACCCCCCAGCCCCTCCTCCGAAGTTCCCATCATCCATGCCTCCGTCCCACCAGCAAAACAGCAGCAGTTATTTACTTATTTCCGCATCCGGCCTAGAGCTCTTCAGCTGTCATTTGTGTCAAAATGGAATCAACCAATCCTCTCCCACTAGATCCGCATCTAGATTAGCGTCAGGCCTTGCCAGGTGGTTCCGTGTGGGGAAAGCAAAATGGAAAGGGTCCCCCATCTCCGACCCGGACGCAGGAACGGATATCGACGCCGTCTTTCGGGAAGAGAAAGCACCGGCTCCCGAAGGCTTGAGAACCTTGCCGTCGTTAGGTACTAACCAACGAATACATTCTTCACCATTCGAAACAAGTACTTCCTAGTTACCAAAGCCCTGGGTATCATTTGTCCCTCGCCTATGTATCCCGGGGACCAAAGACCAAAGTCCTTCCCGCGGCGAACCAAAGCAAAACTATAAGTGTCAACAACTCAAGTCGTCTAGAAAAAATATAAACCGGTAATCCTATGCCAAAACGTCCAGAGCCACAGCGCACACAGCTACACTATTCCTTGAGCTGGTGTCGCCCACCGGGCCATTAATCCCCATCCATGTACAAAACTCCAAAATCATCAAGAGGAAAACATCAAACCACCATATCCTCAAAGTGACCAACGGCTCGAGAGTCGTTCCTTTTGTTCGTTTCCCTCTCCCCTTTTCCCCTGTCCCCTATCCCTCCTACGTCCGAATGACCATCCAAACCCTTTCGCTTTTGTCGGCAAAGTAATCCATACGCTGAAATCAAGTCTAAAAGAATAATCCCTTGTCGTCTCCCCGGGGTATATACCAGGCGGTCTACCGCCCTCATCTCAGTGCTCGCTCGCCTTCAGCTTCTGCTGGGCCAAGCCCGTCTCTTCTTATTCAGTTGTAAGAAATGCCCATGTTGTAGCCGCGCGTGTCAAGCTCGAACGGTTTCGAGAAATCGGTAGCCACGTCTTCCCAGTCCGGCACGATCGTCGGAGGCTGTAGCATGTTCCACATCTCCTTGTACTCGTGCCCACCCTCAGTCAGGTTGGCGTTGTCCAAGTTGAGGAGGTCGACCTCGCCGTTGTTCCACGTAAAGTCCATGTCCAGGTGAGCACCCTCCGAGATGTCGCTGTTTGGCTCGCTGGCCCCGCTGTCTTTGCTTGACTCCGGCGTGTCATCGTTGATGGGCGTCGCCGAGCGGTAGAGGTTGAGGTCGGGAATCGTCGTTCGAAGCCCGGGCTCGACTGCCAGGTGGCCCATCAACGTCTGAGGGTCAATGGTCGATGAGGCCCATGCGTCAATGGCAGCCGGCGTCATGTCCACGTCTGTGGAATTGGGAGTGTCGCTCTTGCCAACAGCCTTTCCGTCTCGCGTCTTGCTCGAGCCGCTTGACGTTCGCTTCAGAGCCGTGCCGGCCGACCCGGGTGTTTGGCCTTGCTTGGACTGCGACTGGCCCATTGCGGGAGCCGACTCGGGCACCTTCTTCGGCGTGCCGTCTGCTTCGAGTCCCAGTGCCAGCGCGAGGTTCTCTTGGACGAACTTCATAGGATCCTCCTTGGGTTTCGTATGCTCGTCCGTCACATGCTTCGCCAGCAACTTCTCCGTCGCGAATCCAACCGAGGACATCTCGCAGTCGGCTTCCTTGCAAATGAAGACGGGCTTAGGGGGCGCCTGAGGCTCCGATGCGCGTCTCGCTTCGGGAGATGACTTCTTGCTCAGTTGTGGTGACGGCGTGGCGCCCTGTGGCGTCTGTCCAGCCACCTTCTGCTTCTTGCGCGCCGGAGGAATCTGGAGGTTCATGTCCTTGATCTTGTTACCATAGCTAGGGTTGCCATGAGGCGACGAGGCTCCAAATTGGAAAGGAGGCTGAGCCGTGGTAGGGGCCACCGGGGTCTGGTTCTTGGATGCCGCCTTCGCGTTGGCCTTATTGTTCTTCTCCAGGTTGGAAGCGTTGAGCGGAGCACCTTGAGGAGGCTGCTGAGACTGCTGCCGAGGTGGTTGCTGAGGTTGCAGGGGTTGTTGTTGTCCCTGCTGTGGCTGTTGCGGCTGCTGCTGCTGCTGCTGTTGTTGTGCGAGCTGGCCATTCTGAGCCTGGGGAGTGGCCTGTTGCTGGCTGTTTTGCTTCAGCATTCTCTGGCTATAGACGCTTGCTGCAAGGTCTTTAGCCATGCTTTCAAGCATCGCTCGAGCCTGATCAATCTCGGCACCACGAATGCTAAACATAGACTTGAGCATCGTCATCTTTTCGCCATCTGCGAACTGCTTGATGATCCGTAATCGCTACACCGTATTAGTCGAGGAAAGTAAGGGGGGGAACAGCTGAACTCACAGTTCGGAAAAACATCTTGGCGCGCTCGTCATCACGAGTAATGGAGTACCACTTGCTAAGTCCACGTCCAATCTTACTCATGTCGACGACAATGCGCTGCAGCTTCACGCCCGTGTCGGAATACTCGTGGGAGTTCATCGGGATGTCCGGCAAGACTTCTGACTGAGAATTGCGCGCCTCCTCCTGTCCCAGGATACGAAGACGGTTCATGTTATCTTGGCCGGCCTGCATCTGACCAGCGACAGCCGCTCCGCCCATTCGCATCTTGGCCAAGTATGCTTCATACTTGCTACGTTGGTCGGGAGTAAGATTGGCAAGCTGTTCGGGTGACAAGGTGGGGGGGACGTTGGGGCGCGGGGGGGGTCCTTGCTGCTGCTGCGGCTGTTGCGGCGTCTGGCTCTGCTGAACGGGTTGCTGCTGCCGCTGCTGGGGCTGTGTCTGCGTCTGTTGCTGCTGGGCCTGTTGCTGCTGTTGCTGCTGAGAAGGCTGCTGCTGAGGTTGCGGCTGCGGTTGCTGGGGCTGAGGCTGCTGGGGCGACTGACTTGGCTGGGCCGATTGCTGCTGCTGCTGTTGTTGGAGCTGCTGGGGCGACTGGTTGGGCGGTACCGGCTGCTGTTGAGGCTGCGGAACAGGGGGTTGGTTCTGTCCTCCTTGCTGCGCCTGCGGTTGCCCTCGACCGGCCTGAGCCCGCATCTGGCTTTGCTGGATCCAACTTTGCCTCTTCATTTGCATTACCATCAGGCGCAACTGTTCGTCAGGAACATTGGCCAGGTTAGGTCTCTGGCTTCGAATGTGATTGAGCTCTTGTGGGCTAACTTGGAGAACCTGTGGAGGGACGGCCACCCTCTGTCCGTCAGGGCCGGCAATGTTCGCGTTCCGCATCGCCGCCATGTTTGGCTGTCCCTGCTGAGGCCCTTGCTGGACTTGCTGCTGGGGTTGGTTCGGACCTTGTGGCTGTTGAGGCTTTTGCGGTTGAGCTGGCTGCTGCTGTTGATGCTGTTGTGGCTGCCCTTGCTGTTGAGCTTGCTGTTGCTGGCTCTGCTGCTGCTGCCTTTGTTGCTGAGCCGATTGTTGCTGCGACTGCTGCGGTTGATGAGGCTGTGGCTGTTGTTGCGGCTGGACTTGCTGTTGGACTTGCTGTTGCGCCTGCTGTTGTGGCGGCTGTGGCATCATGTTTCGTTTCTGAAGGAGGAGCGAGAACTGCTTGGCCTGGATCGCACCGAGTTGGGCCCTCACGTTAGTGTTGACGTTGTTTTGACCAAGCCAAATCTTCAAGGCGCCCCATTTCTTGACCTCTGGGGGAATCTGGCCCAGCTGAGAGATCACCTGCGGTGGCAGGTCCATCGAGTCCATCATGGCAACGGCCTGTGGGTTTTGCGGTATCCGCATCGGGGCCGGTTGACCACCGTTCCCTGGGCCTCCATTTGGTTGCATTCCCTGTCCTGCTTGTCCAGGCATCTGACCCATCTGACCCGCTGGCCGGTTCTGCATCTGTGCCGGGTTCTGGCCTCCGTTCATGTTGAGCTGTTGACGATGGTTTTGCCATCGCTGCATCACTTCGCTGAGCTTCTCCGGAGCCATCCCGCTCACGGCGGTTCGTTGCTCAGGGGTGAGATTCTGAAGCATGGCTTGGAAAGCTTGGCTGTTGGGCCGTTGGCTTCCTTGGTTGAATCGTTGATCCCCAAACTGGACATTGCCTTGGCCCATGCCCTGGGCGCCCAGGGGGTTCATGCTGCTCGGTGGTCGGGATACCGGCGTGTTGAGCGTGTTCATAGCAGGGCTCTGAGCTGGACCCATGTTCCCGTTCACACCTGACTGGTTTTGCAGTTGCTGCTTCATTTGTGCTTGTGCCTGGAGTGCCTGAGATTGCTGAGCTGCCTGACTCATCTTCATCTGTTGTAAACTCATGGCCGGCTGACCGTTTTGCGGTTGTTGCTGCTGCGGCTGCGACTGGGCTTGGCGAGGAGTTTGCGAGGGACCTGGCTGACCCGACATGTTCTGGCCCATGGGCTGAGGCGTCGGGTTTCGATTGGGAGCGCCACTCGCTGGAACAACCATCTGGCCAGATTGCTGGGCCATGATGCCTGTCAGCTGCTGGTCCTTGATGCTTTCCATGTTCGGCGTGAACTGGAAGTCGTTGCCATTTTGCGCCCCATTCATCATGCCTTGCTGTTGCGTTTGCCCTTGCTGAGACTGCTGCGGCTGCTGTCTTTGCAAAGCCTGTTGGCTTTGCTGTGACTGCATCAGAGCCGCCTGACTAGCGTTGAGGTTCTGGCCTCCCATCCGGTGCGCACTATTCTTGAGTACTTGAAAGGCTTGGTTCTGGTAGAACCAGAGCAGCGGATCTTTGCCCTGGGCCTGGAACTCGGCGAGTTGCTGTGGTGGTAGTCGTTGCTGGAGCTTGATCCGAGTATTGGACTTGTCTTGGTCTGTCGCACTGTTCATCATGCGAGCAGCCAGTTCAGCGACTTTCCCCTTGTCCTGGACCGATAACCGAGACAGCTCGTTGGGGAAGACGCCTTGTGGGCGACCTTGGCCTCCAGGCATGCCCATCATCTGTTGATTAGGGCCGATGCCGCGACCGGCTTGGTTGGGAATCGCCATGCCCATGTTCATGTTCATGTTCATCCCCATGCCCATCTGCGGTTGCTGGGCCATCTGGCCAGCCTGCATGGGATTCTGCATATTCGGAAAGCCAGGCTGGGGGCCTTGGCCCATCCCGCGGCCCATCCCTCCCATGCTTATCATGGCTTGGGCTTGGGCTTGTGCCTGCGCGGCCTGGACCTGCGCTTGAGCTTGCGCGTTGGCGTTGATCGTGTTTTGGAGGTTCGGCTCGTTCGCCTGTCGCTTCTTGAAGAAATCCATAATCTTGTTTGTCATTTCCGTGTCGTAGACTTCCTATGTAAGAGTGAAGGGAGAATGTTAGTGTGTGCACACACAAAGGTTGACAAAGAGCGATGACTAGCCCAGGTTGTTATTGTTTTCAACAACCGTTGGGCGGTGTCATCGGCGGTTGCCGAAGTCAAAGGGGTGCTCAAAACACTACGTACCTTGGTCGGTGACTTGTGAAACATTTCGCGCTCAAAACTGCAGCCAAATTCAGTGGCTTTGATGTGGTCCACGGTATTCATGGCAAGGGAGATGTTGGAGATGCTGGAGGAGGTTAGCTGAGCCAAGTGCGGTCGCAGAGCGAGCCAAGGAGAGAGCGAAGCAAACGCACAGGTTCATGGTCTTTCCCATGCGATCACAGATCGGTACGTTGGCCTGCCAGCAGATGCCGGTGAAGGGCTGGGTGTGTTGGACCAGATTCTGGTAGACGATTTGTTGAAGTTGGTTCGTTGAGGGTTTGCGCAGCTGTTGCGGCATCATCTGGCCGGCCCCAGCCATATGCTGCATATTGGCCGCCATGGCCGCTGGTGGGATGCGGGTCGATTCCCAGCTTGGAATGTTTGCGCAGTCGCTCGAGTCGTGATAGAGGCGTGTTGTGTGTGTGGGAACGGGTCGTCGTCGTCGTCGAGGACGACGGCAGCGGTAGAGTCGGGTGAAGGTGGTGGAAGAATCTCGATGGGAGGAGAAGAGAGCGACCAGCAAATGTACAGGATCAAGTTCGACACGCTCACTCAAAGGCGCGGTGCGTGCTTATCGATGAGGCAAGTTCCGGGTGCTGAACGGGTTGCCTAGAGGTGGCTCACTGGCGGTCCATAAAAAGGCAGTCAATCAGTTAAGTCGACGGGTACGAGGCGGACAGACGAGGCGGTCGGATTTCGACGTGCGCGACCAGTCCGGTTCGACAGCAAGACAAGTCTTGAGAGTGTGTTTAGTTGTCAAAATTTAACGTCGGAGGGCGAAGAAGGCAAAGGGGAAGTGGCGATGAGGTGGCCGAAGAGTTGGGTATGAGCAGTGGATCGTGGTAATATTAACGGCGGCCCAGGTCGGCAGCGTTGGACCGGTTCGAGCGACGAAGAGGGAACCAGCGGGTGAATCACAAAGAATAGACAAAATCTGCGGGCATCGGAAGAGGAGGG
Source organism: Thelonectria discophora (assembly GCA_911649645.1). NCBI lineage: Eukaryota > Fungi > Ascomycota > Sordariomycetes > Hypocreales > Nectriaceae > Thelonectria > Thelonectria discophora. The sequence continues at coordinate 2,751,193 of CAJVRK010000016.1, read as the reverse complement.
GAGTCGTGTCTCGTGGGCGAAAGTGGTGATGGCGGTGACTCTCGATGTTGCCGAGTCGAGAAGGTCGAGTCGAGTCGAAGCGAAGCGAAGAAGAATCGCCCGTCACTCTGGCCCAGGCGGTGTTGTTTTGGATGAGAAGTGAAAAGGTCGCAAGCGCTGGGGGGATCGAGGGTGGTATTGTGTGGGATTTCCTACCGACAGGGGTCCCGGTAAGACCAGCAGGGCCGAGCAGGGCCAAGCATGAGCCAAGCAGAAGCCACGCTGGGACAGCAGCGCGCGGAATTTCGTGGAGCCCACTGGGCGGCCCCAGGTACGAATACAAACGACTCGACTGCCGGGAGGAGGCTTGCGAGTGGGAGTTCCCGTCGGGGGGGGGGGGGGGGAGGGGGGGGAGAGGACGAGGGCTGCAACTTGGTGGTGCTGATTCGTGGGGATGAATGAACCAGAGAGAGATGAATCAAAGAGAGACACACACAAGATCGAACAGTCGCCGGAGAAAGAGAGAGGAATTGTCGGTCGCGGATTTCGTGCTGTGCAGGGAAAAGAAACAGAAGAGAGTCGACGGGTTCGATGATGATGATCGAGGCCCTCCAGAAGTGGGCCTGGGACAAAAAGGGCGGGCACGACACCAGATTCGAGGTACGTACTGGGTAGCGAAGAAACCTACTCGTAGTTGATTATTTGTTTATTTATCTTATATTTATCCTGTGTGTCCGCTTGAACGATCCAAACAGCGCTCGAGGCTCCCAAAGAATCAATCAAGCCAGCCATCGAGACGAAACAATGCGATGGACGCCCGTCACGCCCATCATGCAACAAACGGAAGTCTCCAGGGCTCCCCAGCAGGTATCAATTAGCGGGTAGCCCAGCGCAGCCCAGCGCAGCCCAGTCTAGTAAGGTTGGAATAAGATGCAGAAGACTGGACGCCAGTTTCGTTGGGTGGTGGGTATCTCGACCGATTGCCCCATGTCGATACATGTGGGAGGGACCAGAGTGAGGTACCCTCCCCGCGAGTCCTAGCCTTCACAGCACCTCCTCCAGAGCTCGGCCCAATGTACCTCCGTGTCAGAGGGGGACACGACGAGGCGTGTGGACGGTGGGTGTTGTCGGTGGACGTGGGCACCCTCTGGATTTGATCCAATCGAACATGGCTCTCTCCATGGTCGTCCGGTTTGCCCCTCCACGCTGCCTATCTGTACTCCGTTTGTACATGGACGCCGAGCATCAACGAGGAGCTACCTTGCAGCGCGAGACCAAATTAGATGTCTTCAATCGACAGTCTGAAGCAGGGCGTGGGCAGGATACAGTACCGAGTAGTATACCAGACGCTGGTGCGTGGGTTGATGGACGGACAGCGTGTGGATCGCGCTGGAACGCGGCCACTAGGTAGGCACAGCATCTGCTAACTACTCCGTATCCCGTCCACGCCATGAGCTATTAGGTTTAAATACGGTCGCGGGAAGCAGAGCCGCCTGGATTCACACTGCCTTCTGGATTTGCTCGTGTCTGCGTCTGCTGCAGTGTGGGCAGTGCGGGCAGTGCAAGGGATGCAGAAAAATACACATGGACGAACAGGTTTGGGGGAGAGCGTATCCATACGGCAAGGCCTGAGGGTTGTACGGAGTACGAATACAAGCATGATGAGATGGGGGAGGAGGAGGAGGGACCGACATAGTTGGGATGAGAGCGGGGGGCACATGAGGTCCAAGGATCACGCAGTCGTGATAGGCCGAAAGACGGCCTGACACATGCCCGGTGCAAATGCGAGACGAATGAGACATGGAAATGTGACATTCAGAGAAGCCAGCTCCAAACGCAAAACACAAAACGGCAGGCCAGGTCTTGTCGATCTTGGATGAGAAACGATGAGAACGACCGAACGGGTCAAGTGCGAGGACGCAGCTAGAGGCGGGATGAAGTGGGTAAGGTAGCGAGGCGGCAGATGGCGAGATGCTGATTGGGATGCATGTCCATCTTTGCACTGGGCCATCGCCAGCGACGAGAAGATTGCTAAATGCATCCGTGTTATTCGCAGATGCGTGCCTGGGCCTGGAAGGACGGAAGCGCCTAGCACAAGGGATTCCGGCGTGATGATGGAGACTTGGCCATGTTTTAGACTCCAAAAAGAGAGTGGATGAGGGTGAGGGTGGGCGAGGGTGGTCGCGGGAGTTGCCCACGCTTGTGCCCACCCAAACTTTCAAGGCGCTAACAAGTAGACACACAAAGAAAGTCGCAGATGCACATGCAGCAGAGGGAAGATGAAAAAGCTTGGGGAATTGGATTCATCATCCATTTAATTACGGGTGGTTGCTGTACTTCATAGGTACTCGAGAACGGATAGACAGCAACTAACAAGAAGAGAGACTCGGGGCTTTTCTGGGGAGAAAAAAGGGCGTCAAGAGGGCGAGGAGGGGAGGACAAGAAAAAGAAAGGGCGAGGGGAATGGATCCATGGATCCACGGGGTCCTGGACTCCTTGTGGTGAATCCCTGGTTCTGGTTGGGTCCATGATGCCTGTCCCCCGTCTCACCCAGGGACACACTAGCGACAAAGGGGGGTGAGAGGAAGGGCGAAGTACCTTTGGTTCTGATCTACCGACGAAGAAGGCTAGAAGCCTGCATCTTCGCGTCTCAGTCGAGTGTCCGTGGGTTTGCAAGAAGTGCCATCTCGACTGCCGCCAGTCCAGCATCAGAACAACTGAAGAGACAACACGACATGGAAGGATGAATACGTATTCCCATTGACGTACCATTGGAAATGCACTCGGCCTTGGATAGGTACCGACGACATGCGCATCTGACGTCGACCGACAGCGAGCAATGTGCGGTGGGTGGAGGTTGAGGAAGCGGTGGGTGGCCTGTCAAATGGCATTGGATCCATGGATGGAAAGTAATCAAGCCAGCCAGGCATCAACGAACCATGGCCCGCGGCGGGCGAGCACAAAGCGTCTAGTCTGGCGTAAGACTGCGCGAGCACTCATCGTCCTCGGGCTCAGACAGGGCGAACGTGCGGCAGATGCATTGATTCAAATCACTCCCAAACGGTGCTTCTCCAAGATGATGCAAAAAGCAAGACACATTCCTCGATCCACTTGGACGCCCGACACATCCATCACCATGATGTGATGGGACAAGATCTCCAAGTCCAAGACGCTCACGAGAACAGATGCTGCAGCGACGACTCCAACCAGTCGACCGCTTTGGGCGATTCGACACAAATAAGTGGAGGTTGGAATACTGGCGATTGGAAGGCGCAACGCGGCGTGTCCGTGAAGGGTGGTTCTAAATGTATGCTTCGTACCTGCCCGCCTCCGCGCCGCCTCCAGCCCTCTTTCCCTCTCGGCTGCTGCCATTTCGGTGCGGAAGGATCGAAGGATGGAAGAAATGTCGAAGCATTGGAAAGTCATACAGAAGCAAACACTCGAAGACCGAGCCCCAGGGACCATTAAACATGAGCAGCATCAAATTGAAATGGGAAGCCGCGACCCAGCGCCATCTTGCCAAATCCAATCAGGTCTGAGTACCTACCTATCCGTAACGGCAAGAGCTGAGCATCACGACCACTTAGTTCGCGTGGACGTGCGACGTTGTGTCTGCATCTTCAGCTTCCTCGACCTCATTTTCGCCCATCATCCTGGGTAGCCTCTCACTACGCCCATACGGAAGCGACGTTGATCAATCTCCGGTAAACTACATCACCAATGTCGAGATATGTCCAGATATGCCCCTCGTCACCTATCAACGTGCGCATTCGAGACTGTCGGGTGGTTCTGGTCAGTTATCTCTTGCATCATCCCATGCCGCCCATCCACCGTTGAGACCATCATCTCGAGCTAACAAGATGGTCGACAGGGGAAAGAGCAACTCCATTGCAGCAGGCGGACGATGAGTACTTGTTACCGTTATCCCTTGACGCCCGTTCACAGCTAGCCACCGATGAGTGCAGAAAATGTCTTCCAGGGCATCGCGTGCGGTGGCAGAAGCCATGATTCGAACGAACAACGTCCTTTGTCCCTGCGTGAGAGACATAGGGTATGTACAGATACAAACTCGACCCAATCCGTCGTCTTGTTTCCCCTCGACTCCCACGTCTCTCCCACTAGACTCCCTAGCTCGGGCGGGCCTCATGATCCCACCCCTGCCGGGCGTCGACCAAGGATGATCCCTGGCTAACCCAGACTGAACAACTCGCAACGCATCTCGCACACTCGCCCACCGATAGAGAGTTGCCAGCAGCGAAAAACACATCGCACCGTCGACAAGCGCGCGACATGATGCGTACCTTTGTCGCTTTCGACATGGAAGTGACCGCTTTTTCGACGACACGATACTCCAACCCTGCTATATTCACCATACTTCTATGTTTGAACTATCACTGAGAATTGGATCGCTCCGTCCAAAGGAGGATGTTTGGATTCATTCCTCCGCCAACTTCTACTTCGATCAGACGGCACTAATGGGGACGGGCGTCCTTGCGCCTTGAAGCGGAGGGTTCTTAGGTCATTTGGGTTCCTTCTTTGAATGCCGTCACCATTGGGAGCCAACATGTTAGTCCAAATGCTTGTCGCCGCATTAACTCAACTCGGCCGAGGTCCCAACGCTGGCATTAGAGTGACATCGAGCCATGGTCTAGCCTGCGTGATGGGGATTTCCGGAGGCTCCAATCTCTTTCACGCTTGATCAAAGTACTCGAATCAACAAACACAAACTGCGAAGGTGGGATACTTACTCGTTCGACTATTTGATGTCGTCGGCATACGATCTGTCAGTCATGTTGGGGTAAACCGATGTGCGAATAAATGACGAGTAGTATGACGAGAGCAAGGGGTTGTGCTACGCCATGCAGCCTCTCAAGAACACAAAGCACTCGGGTCGAGCAGCATTCTCAAAACCTGTTCGGTACGCACGTCAGCCAGCCAAGACGGGTGTGGCGGCTGGGTCTATGGAACCATCACGGATCATCAAAGGCAGGCACGTTTCGTACGGTTCTCGGCACGTTCGCCGCCAAACAGCAACGAAGTGCCTGGATCAAGTTCTGCTCCAAGGCGTTCTGTTCAGCATCATTGCGCGGCGCAGCCATCATCAATCAGTACTTGGTCCAACCAGTGGTAACAGCAATGCCCTCATGCCCTTAGAGAGCGCCAATTATTGGCATCGGGTCTCAGAAATTGGCCATTCTTCGCAACCGTCACGCGAACTTGGCGGCGGATCAAGCAGATCATTGACCAGTGCAATTCGTACGATCCTGCCTCTCCCGCAGGCCTGCGTGTCTCCCCCTCCACCATGTCGATGGCAGCCCGGCTCTTGCCATGATTCACGATGGACAATTTGCTTTTGAGAAGGCCTGTCCAGCTACGGACAATAGACGACGACCGGGTATAGCGTACATGCTAAGCGACGAGCTTCTTTGATTCCAAAGACGATCAGATCTCCTCAACAATTATTGCGGCATGTTTGGTGTTTTCCGCGGCTTCGACCCCGCTGTTGGTCTGGTTGGCTGACAGAAGGCAGATGCTCCGAGGTGACGGATCGATCCTCCCGCTCATGCCGTTCTGGGGCTCACGAGGCCGAGGTGGGCAGCCAACAACATGGGAGAGCAAGGTTGCAATCGTTCAAACAGGCTCAGTTTGGACCGACAAGACGTCTTCAAGAGATACCCTATGAAACATTTTGAAGAGGCACGGGACATTGTTCACTTGTCTGTTGCTTCACGCTGCAAAGAGGAGCCAGCATTGTGCAATTTGATGCCTTCTTTCATGCGGGCAGCGATCCACCGACTCGCGGAGCAGCATCACACGGTCGGAACCCACGCGTGCCGGTCATGGGTGTTCACGGGGTTTTCAAGGCGAAACTTTGGTCGGGACGGCCGGTGCGTGAGATTTCCATCTCGAAGCAGCGATTCTTGTCAGTCTTTTGAGTCGATTGAACGTGGCTCAGGAGTCGTCAGTCACTGCCGGTAGTCTGTCCTTGGTACACGAAGCGCTGACTTTAACCTCACCTGAGCTTGCAGCAGCTCCCTTCTCCGCACTCATGCTACGTTTAATTTGCCCTGGCTTGCATGGGCGACGTGCAGCATTTCTCGTCGTTCATTTCTTTCGCTCCCGCCTGCAGATGGGGACCAGAAGGGTCGCATAAGAGCAATGAACCGACTGCGCTTCTTTCCCTCAAGTTGTTCGCCACAGTCCACTCCCAGAGCTCAGCTGGGTCGACAGTCCCCCTGCCCCTTTCGTCGGATCGGCGTCGGTGGGAGTTTGGAACTCGGGCTGGACATGGCGCAAACGGGAAGAAAAACCCCCGCCGCCCACCAGCCCAAGACTTCCAGCCTTCCAGGGGACCCTGAATTCACTGGCAGTCTGGCAGCCGGTAGCTCAACTGGGGCCCTTGGTCCCTGTCAACAAGAACTTGCCATGGCGTTGAGCTAGCAAACGTGGCTGACCAACCCAGCCCAATCGAGGCTGGTTGCATTCAGATTTGGTCGGAGAAGATGGGGAAGCCAGGGGACGGCGAGGAGGTACGCTTGCGTAGCTCGAATTTCTGTCGAAAGTCAAGGACTAAGCGATGAGAAAGAGTTGTCGGCCGGCAGAGGACCAACTACGGTGCGCATTGCCTTCATACGGATAGACAGCCATCAGCACATGAAGGCTTGTTTCAAAAGTCGGCGGGCAAAGTCATCATTGACCCACTCGGTGCACACGGATGCAGCCGGGGAGAGTGTTGAGTGTGGGAGGCCTAGCCGCCCCGAGTGGTGAGCAGAGGCTGACGGCGTGTTAATGAGCATGGCGTCTACGGAGTGCGATTCCCTCTGGACGGACCAAACCAGCAGCACAAGCCTTACGAGAGTGTCACGAACCGCAGCCAGAGCGACCATGCCCCTGGCGTCGATTTCTTGGATTGTGTACAGACATGCCGATCATGCTGCGTCGATCACATCAACCTAAAACTCGACGAAGGAGGTCGTCGTCGGCTCGGGTCGCGGGAGGAGACAGCAGTGATTCTGACAGGCAGCTCAGTTTGGTCGGGATGACTTGTCCTTGCAAGTTGCTGGCCTCATCAACCGGCTGCGCCACTAGCGTCCGCGAGGGTTGGAGAAGAAGGATGGAGTTGAGGATCCTGTCGATCAATCACGGTCAACCGTCAAGCCCCAGCCACAAGCTCGTCCGGGGTGCGTTTGGCTGTGCTGTGTTGAGTGTTGGCAGCGCATTCCAGAAGTTTGGATTCTGCAGGGAGCCTGGCAACCTGGTCTGTTTCTCCCCAGCAGACAGACCTTCACTTCGTTCTCGGGACTGTCAGGCAGGGGCAGATCGGATGCGGTGGTGTTCTCATTTCCGGCCCTCTCTCATCCTCTTGCTCTGCTTCCTTTCTTTTGCGCCTTCTCTGCAGGACCCGGCAATTGCTGAGGCACAAGTTCCAACCTGCTGGATCGAGGTCAGGTACCGGGGAGAGAACCGGATCCAGATCTCGCCGGCGTCACCCCTCTCCATGCTTGTTTTTCCTCCTTGTTTGCTGTCGTTGTTTCTCCTTGGCTCCCTCGCGAGGCAAAGAAACCACCCTCATTGCCTACCCCTTTTTCTGGCTTCCCCCCTCCATCAAGCAGACACAGCTGGAAGCCATCGTCATGATGCCAAATGGCCCAAAATGAATACAAGGGTGACCCCTCGCCCGGGACCAAAAACCGGGCCTACGACAGGGGTTAGCCTTGTAGCTCGTCCGCTGCTCTGGCATTTTCGGTGAATTTTTCAAGGCGGGTCGACCAAACAAAGCCCAGCGACGTTGTCAGCGGTGTTGACTGGTTGAGTGGAAGAAGAGGAGGGAGAGGGAGAGGGAGAGACCGGATGAAGAAACGGAAAAAAGGGGCATCGATCGCCTTGGAAAAAGTCACGATGCATTCATTCGCCCTGCACTCGGCACTTACTGGAGCAAGCCACACTCTGTTGGTTCAATGCGAGGCAACAGAATGTCAGTTCCTCCTCGTGTTGGTCGCCGTCGTAACGGTGCATTTCAGGCGACTCAAAGTGGCCGAAGAAGCAAGCAACGGCTGGACGAGATGGGTCCCCCCCCAAAGGAAATGAGTACGGATGTTTTGCATTGCGCATCCAAGAGGTTCCTACCGAGGACCACATATCGCGGATGGCTGCATGCAGGTCACTATGACCTGCGCCTTGTTTGCTTCTCCCCCGTCGCGTCGTATCGACTGACAAGAAGCAAGCCAGCAGCGCGGCAACCAGGTTGGGGAATTCGAGGCTGGCTGAAGCCATTGGGCTTCGTTTCTTTTTCTGTCCGACCCCCCCTCTCGTGCTTCTGGAGAGGAGATAATCGGAGATGAGGGCTTCTGCGGCCTGGCCTTGCTTGGTCAGTCCAAGGGCCGCCTCGAACCGGCCTCTGCGAAGCCCCCTCTCCGTAAAGCCCCCCCCTCTTCTCCCGCCGGGGAGACTTCTGAGTGCGGCACCTGTCCTTCTGGGCGTCGCAGCAACGACATAAGAAACTTCTGACGGCCGCCCAGCTGCTCGGATGCGAGAGATGCCGCCTCTAAGATTGGTAGGGAGCCACCGCTCCGGCCCGGCTTCCATGCATAAGACAGATATCCATCTCATCGACGGGTCACGTACGGCTTCGCCGATAGCTGATAAATCGTCAAGCGGACATGGGCTTGCCAACAGAGTCATTCTAGACCGCCTCTTGGTGTCTCCAGCGATTTGTTCGCAGCAGCTGACGTCTGGCGAGACCGGCCTTATCTCGTTGCTTCTCCGCCTAGGCAAGACATTCTTGCGGAGATAGTTTTCGACACGGAGCGGTGAAGGAGCAGCAGCGGGAACAAGAGTCTGCTGCGACTTGGGTGTAGTATTCGTCGACTAGTCAAGACCTGACAGGAGCCGAGTGCCATGTTGTGATGCTCGAACCTGGAGGATGTAAGCAGGCGTCACTCGTGATGGGGCATTTACGACGAGGCCCGGTGTCTGTATTTGTAGTGGATGAGAGACGATATTAACGCGTCGATGCTTGCGATATCGACACTTGCAATGTCGACTGTTAGTAGACATTCACAAACGAGACTCGTCTTCGCATCACATCTGCATTGGACCCTTTGGTCCCGTAGACTGGCCATGTACCTGTCATGAGCATTATATACATGGGAAGAATCAACCACCAAGCCAACAGACTGGACGTTGGAAAAAAACAAAAACAGAAAACAAACTCCTTTTGCCATGAATAGTGATACAAACCAACGCCCATCAATCGTCGACGTCTTCTTGCTCGTTCCTAATCCGTTTCCTCGACAATACTACTACCATCATCTCAACCAGCCACGGCCCGACCAACGGCACCGGCGAGTTCACCAAAGAGGATGCCCTTGAAGACGCTCTCGCCCATGCCCTGGCTCCAGGCACCAGCCTCCTTAAGACGCACCTTCCAGGCTTCTCTCTGCTTCTCGCCGAGCTCCTCCCACGCCTTTCCGGGGCCGTGGACGGCCGAGTCGTGCACGCCGGCTTGAATCTTTTGCACCACGTTCTTCTTGCTCGCCTCGGCGTCTTCGTCACCGGCTGCCGCGGCGGCGTCTTCGGGTAGGCTCTCGTAGACGACAATCTTCTCGCCGGCCTGCCGTTCGGCGACGACCGACTCGCTGCTCCCGAGCTTGGCGAGGATCTCGTCGGCGAAGAAGACGGCGGGCTTATTCTCGGGCGTACGCAGGGTTCCGTAGCGAGACGGCAGGACCTTGTGCACGTGCAGGAGCGGCGGGCGGATGCCGTAGTACTCGCAGAGGGACTGGCCGATGACGGCGACAAGGAGCACCACGACGGAAAGGGCCATGACGAACCCGCGCGACGACGGGCCGCGAGACTTTAAGGCCACGACGTAGCGGACCGGCCGGGGGGGCGCCTTCTTGTTGCGAGGCGCCTTGTCCACGTACTTGCGCAGCGGAATGCTGTGCACCGCCACCGTCTTCTGGAGGGAGATGCTGGCCAGCTTGATGCACTGCTGGCGCGTGTGGGTTTTGGGCGAGACAAAGGTCGAGAAAGCCATGCCGGTGATGTTTCCGGCTCCGTGGACGGCCTTGAGGGTGTAAAATGGCCAAAAGTCGGCCAAGAGGTCGAGGGTGGTGCCCGTCCGGTGCTCGAGCGTGAAGAGGGACACGGAAGAGTCGTTGCCGGCCACGGCCACGATGAACTGGGTCTGGCCGAGCGATGCCGTGGGAGAGGTTGGAGGGGAGAGGTTGGAGACGGCCATGGCCGTGGCGGAGATGTTGCTGGTGATCCTGGCCGACGCGGACACCCTCGCGCGGTCCTCGCCCAGCTTCTCTGGCAGTCGGAAGCCGTACAGCACTACGCCGCTTCGTTTCGGCAGGTTGGCGGCGGCGAGGATGAAGCGCGGGGACAGGTATCGAATCGAGCGGAAGGCCGGCCGGCGGACGTCGTCATCGGGGATAGAGAAGACTTGGTGGGGGTCGGTGTCCTCGCCGCCAATGTTCACCACGTGCAGCTCGTACTTGAAGCAGAAGGCGATCTGGTATGTCTTGTCCCCCGTCTGGACCACGTCCAGGTCCTCCGCCTCCTTGGGGAGCTCCAGCACGCCCTTGGCCTTTGGCGCGGGGCCCGTGACGTCGAACACGGCGAGCTGCGGCTCCCTGCCCATGGCCGTGGCGGCGGCTCCCACGCCCCCGGCGACGCGGAGCAGGCGCTGGTACGTGTCGGCGTCCGGGTTGGAGAAGAGGCTGGTCCGCGACAGCTCCGAGACGCTCGTATCGACTGTCTTAGTGCCGGCGGCGGCGCGGGCTTTTGTCTTTTCCACGGCGAGGGTGCGGAGGTGCTCGTTCTTGCCCTTGGCGATGCTGTCCGGGCTGGAGTTGACGCCGGCGTACAAGTGCGTCACCTTGCCCTTCTTTGGGCCGATGGCCAGGGACATGACGCTGTCTTCATCGCGGGAGAGTTCGATCGTGCCGGATACGCGGAGCTCGTCTTTGGAAACCGTCTCGAGGACTGTCTGGGCGCGGGATGTGTGTTAGCTTTTTCTCCCGGTCGTAAGTCCAGGGAGGGAGTGAGGAGGAAGGAGGGGACTGACAATCTGGTTCCCAACGCCAGAACGGCCAGCGCCGCCTCCGCCACCGACAATCAGACGATTGGAATCCTCCTTGTCAAAGTCGACGGCGTATAGCGGATATTCGAGCTTGGTGCTCGCGCAAGGAAACGGCGGCGGGGCCATGGTGGTTGGGGGGCACTTTGGTTCCCCGAGTTTGCGTCTTCGAGTCCTGTTAGCGAATTGAAAGAGTTATGCAGCTTGAAGATGCGGTGAAGCAATGCAGATTGGTGCCCCGATCGAGTTGGGAGGTTTGCTGGTTTTCGGGGCAGAGAAGAAGACGTTGGTGGATGGTGGTTCACGAGGCCAGATAATTCCAAGGTCCTTCGAGCTTCCAGGGCCCGTTCTGGTTGGTGGGAATGTCATGTTACGTCGATGGCCCCGACGGACCGGGAAGGTAGGTAGCAGCCACGTGTGGCGCTTGCGGATGTGGCTGGTGCGGCACGCTGTTGACTTTGTGAAGTGGCATCTTGGCATCCTCTACTCGCCCGAAGAACCTCGACGCATCTTGACATGGAGTAAATAAAGAGGACAGGGCTTATGAGAAGATGCTAATCAAATATTTATTGTGTGACTCTGCTTGTTTCATCATACAGGACTGCTATATGAGTGCAGCTGCGGCTCGCTCCTTACCTTGTTATGGGTGCGCGTGTAAGTCGTTTGGCCTCTAGGTCAAGGCCAACTTTGTCAACTCAAACAACTCTCTGCGTGCCTATTTGTTCATTAATGCTCTCATAGAGAAAAACATGCTTGTAGGGCGGGGAAAGTCCCATGAATAACATACGTATCCAGCCGCAGCATGCAATCGACGAGTTGGTGATAGCGGAGGGGAGATACCAACTTCTGAGTGAGGTCCGAGTTCAGGCAGCGCTCGGCCGAATGAGACCTTGTACTGTACACGCCATGTACAAAGCTGCCTGACAGCAGCTTCCAAGTCCACCTCTTCATCCTCCCGCGGGGGTGTGAAGTCATGGTGGCGAATTCCTCCAAGTCCAACTCAGCAACGACATCGCATCCCTTGCGCATCAATGTGTGGGGGTTAAGGCCTTCCAGTTTTGGCACGCGGGGGGGTCACCCAGACTAACCGGTACGTACCACTCCCGTCAGTCATGTGGCTTGTCCCAAAGGATTCCACGAAATTAGAGGATGTGACAGCCTAAGTCAACAAGCTAATGAACCTAACGAAAGAATGACCGAGAGCGAGCTGCGCCAAATCTCTCAACTCCCCGGCCTCCAAACTGACAGCCCTGGGCAAGTTGCCCCGCGAGACTAGCAGCAAAATAAATTAAAAACGGCGCCTTGCATCCTCCGCAGGGGGACCCGGACGGCTTAATACGGGGGTGCTCTGGAGACTGAAGACTGGAGACTTACGGAGACTGGATGCAGGTCGCGGCCAACATTTTCAACCTCCAAGTCGACAATAGAATAACAATCTGTGTAATGTGCAATGGTGCATGTGCTATCTCTCTCTAGTCCCTTTCCAATCGACTGGCCAAGTCTTCCCGCCTTGCCGCCATCTCTGTCCAATACTGGAATCCCAAGGTATCAATCGCTAACCAAGCCAGGAAAAAAAAAAAACAAAGCAAAACACCTAATCAATCCCTCCAGTTCTTCTGGTACTGCAAGCTCAATCTGCTGTCCATATCCCCCTCTGGCCCATCCCCTGAGCACGCACAAAACACACAAGAAATACGACGCCGGGATATAGGTGAATAATCGAGCTCAACTCGGAATGTGGCGGCTGCGACCAAGGCTAGAAAATCAAACAAAAAGGAGACTGAGTGACAGACAAGACTCTCCTCCAAGAAAAGAACCAAACAACCAAGACACGGCCGAGCTTTTTGTCTTTCTCGCCTCCAGGCTTTCCCTCCCTTGCTTTCCCATGGTATAGTTGTCCCGATTTTCCTTCCCTGGCCGATGTGCCATGCTTCCCAAGAATCTGCTGCGAAAACGAGTGTAGTGTGGTATCTGATAAAAACGACAAGATATAAAAGAAAGGGTATGTGCTGCCGCGCTCGCCTGTCCATGTAATAAGTAACACGAGATCCAATCTGTTTGGACAGGGAGCCTGGCTTCTGTAGTAGGTGTGTCGGGGCTTGCCCGGGGCTCTGGAATATGGCGTCGAGAAAAGACGAAACAAGACAAAATGACTGAAAACAACGCTTTACCGTCTGGCCTCACCGTTGACCCCTCCTCTGTCCGTGAGACAGTCCAACTCCAGTGAAATAGACCACAGGTAATAAAACAGGACAAGGTGAAAAAGAAAACAAAACAAGACAAGACAAAACACACGCGAGACAAAAAAAAACATGTCAGTCGCCCGACAAATGCGTCTTTCCAAGATCCCGCCCTCCATTTCCGTTCCCGCGAGCCGACAAAGAAAAACAATAAAATACACCCCGAGTGCGCCCTGGTATTAGAGAGCAGATAATACGCTGGCGCGTAGCATCCAACAGCTTCTCGAGCCGCTCAAGTCTATTCGTCTTCCTCCTCTTCAACGCTCGTCGTTTGGGCAAAGGAGCTTCTCTTGCATTCGCTTCACCTCGGGCCCTCGGGCCTTCGTGTTGCCCACCCGGCGTCTCGAGCTCGAGGCTGTACTGTGACCCATTGACCGGTTCTTGGATCCTGCTCATGGACCTGTCCTGGGCCAGCCGCCGTGGGTGGAGGGCCTTCCATCCCCCGCAGCGGAGGCAGCGGTATCCTGTCACCGCCCGTCGAAGAGGCTGCTGATGTAGGCCTCGATGGGACGCCGTAACCCGAAGCTTGCATGGGCGGCAGTGCCCCTGGAGACATGCCTGGATGCACCCCGGTGGGTGTGCCGTATACCGGCATGGAAAACTCGGGCCGGTCGTCGGTTCGTCGCCGCTGCGTCGGTCTTTCGCCCGATGACACTTCGCTAAACCCTCCCTGGGGCGATGGCATGTGAGTTGAAGGGCCCGTCACAAGAGGACTTCGCTCCGCAAACGAGCTGCTTCGCGCCGAGTTGGGGCTTGGGCCTCGAATCGTAGCCAACTGGCTGATGCCTGGCGTCTGAGACACGATGTCTCTTAGTCGATTTCGTTCTTCTCGGTACCAATCTCGCTGTTGTATCAGTTCCTCCATTCTCATCTCCATCTGACGTCGTTCTTCTCTGAGATCCTGTAGTTGCTTGGTGTTCTCCTCCAGCATGATTTTTTTTTTCCTTCGGTGCCTCGTCGACGCCACGGCGTTGCGTTGCCTCTTCTCGTCCGCCTTTTTCGACGCCTGCGAATAGTCTACCGGCACAGGAATCGGCGTATCGCTTCCAGGTAGCGTCATGTAAGCTTGCTGTGGCTCCCCGGGGGTCATGCCTCCTCCCCCAAGGCCGTGACGTCGTATCATGTCCGTCCAAGGGGTACCTTCAGAGACGGGAACTCCGGGTGGGTATGATCGAGTGGCCGGCATAGTAGGAGGCATAGGAGCTTGAGCGGGCATCGACTGGGGTTGAGGCCGGCCGGGCATAGTGGACGGGGGAAGGTTGGACGGGTGCTGACCAGGAGAATGCATCATCGACTGAGAATGCGATCTGGAAGGCGGCGGTACCCCGCCGGCAGGGCTCGGCGGCATCCCGAGAGAGTGGTGAAGTCCGGGGAGTTGGGATCGGTGTTCCTCGGGGACTTCGCTCTCGTAAGGGCGTTTGGCCGGGGCCATGCTGGGAAGTGATTGATGCTGGCGAGGATCCAAGTTGTGGGATGGCTGTCCTCCTTGGCTCAGACTCATGGCTCGTGGGGCTTTCGGGCTGAGCTTCTTCCTCGTGTTGATGGCAGGAAAGGGAAACGTCGTCGTGGGCGAATTGCGCTCGGAACCTGGTCCGCCGTGAGGCGTCAAGGCACCGACCGGCGTGCCGGGAAGAGACATAGACGAAGGCTGGCCCGGGGCAAAGGGCCGGGCCGTCGCAAAGGACACGGGAGCTGACGGGGGCAGCTCCGTCTCGGCCAGTCTGCCGGTTAGTGGAGTGTTGAGAACCCCGGAGGCCAACCGATGCGGCTCCGAGGAGGGGTTGAGGATGTTGTGAACGCCGAGAGTCCTCGGAGGAACCAGCTGGGACCTGTTGTCACCGTTCGTGTAGGGCACTCCTGCCAGTTCCTGTCGAATCTCGCCGCTGCCAGACTTTGCGTATCTCGTCGAGGAAGGCGAGAGTTGATCATCGTCGACAGGGGACCTTGAGGAACGGCGTGAGGCATGGTGAGACGCAGGTCCGCCCTGTGTCATCGGGACCTGATCGCCTTGGAGAGGGTGGCCACGAGGACCGGCACATCGACCCTCCCCGGCTTCAGACAACGACGGTTGGTTGGCGTGCTTGGCCGTGGAAGAAGACTCTTGGAGCACGAAGTTCTGAGGCGGCCAGGTGGGGGACGACGGCGTCTTCGGAGACGGAGTGGTGCCGGTTGAACCAGTTCCGGCAGAGTTCGGGCTGCCTTGGGAAGTTTGCGCCTGTGGCCGCCACAGGCTTGCCGACTGGGCCGCCAGGTTGGATGGTGTTGAGCTTGGGACTCGCCGGGGATCGACCCAAACAGTCCCTAACGAGGAGCAGAGTTGGCGAGGCACGAAGTCGCGGATGCCAGCTTGTAGGGACAGAGAAGGTCTGTACCTTGGGGGAACTGGACCGCCTGCTCCGCGTGTGTGTGTTGGGGATGTTGGTGGTGGTGTTCGGATACAGGCTCCAGCAACCCCAGTCGAGACAGATTAGATCACTCGCGTCGGGGGGAGGGGCGACAAATAAATGTCGAGAGAGAATCGATGCTCCCGAAGAAGATGCAGGAACCTCAGGCGTCACTGGTCGTTGATCAACCAGCTGGGCCGGCGCGGCAAGGGTCGCCACGGATGGGGTCAGATACGAGGATGTTCGAGCCTAGAGGAAGCGTCGAATTCGATCCTCACGGAGCTCGTCATCAACCAAGGGACCGAGAGGCGTAAAATGGTTGCCAGACGACTTGTGGCTGGCGACAGGGGGCCGGCAAATCAGACTCTCTAAGACGAGCCTCGTCGATGTGAATGGCCAGCCTGAGACGTGGAGCTCCAAAAACACCCGAGGGATTGGTAAATCACCAACCAAAGAAATCCGTCCGCCCTATTATCCCCCGAGCAATTGGCTTGTGCCAGCGTCTGTAGACGGCACGTCTCTCGATGTCGAGCAGGGCCGGAGTGTGCTGAGTTGGTGTCGACGGCAGGCCGGGGCGGATGGATGATACAAACTATTGGCACCAACGTGAACTCGGAACACGGACGGCGAAAGGATTGGGCAGCCTTGGACTGCGAGGCGTGAGGAGGGAAGAAGAGGCGACGAAAGTCGAAGATGAGCGAAGCACAGCCGGTCTTGGGAAAGGCGAAATGATGTAAGAATACCTCGACTGGCCAACAACAAGACCCTTGTCAGAATGTTCAGAGACCCGGCTGGGTCTTTATGGAGACGACCACAATTATTCCTCTGTAAAAGTATTTCCTCTGCAGCGTGTTGGAAGCCTTCACCCGCCCCGTCGCTCTCTTATCAAGCACCAAAGCGGCGGGGCGCCCCCGGTAGGAGAGCAACAATGGAGGCCAGGGTCAGGTCCCGCAAGGTCATTGACTTGGGAGAGTACTTTCGACGACAACATGGCAAGGGCCTCGCCAGAGCGCAAGAAACCGGGGCCGGAGACGACCTACCAAGTAGCTAACGCTGGAGAAGTCTCAAAAGACCACCCCATCAACGCGTCGACTAGGGGGTCGACTTCTCAACCAGGCACAGCGAGTATGTACAGATGTACGTACTGGTGCCAGGGGGGTGTCGCCCCATGCCGCTCCCAGCAATCCGCAAGTGCCAAGCCGAGAAACAGGGCTTAGATGGATTGGCAGCGATTCGAGGTCCCGGGGCTCCCAAGGATGACACGGGGAGCTACTGTAGCTTCTCCGGCACGTCGACGTGATGGCCGTCTTGTTCCATCTCCCCTCTCGCCATCCCCCCATGGAGTAACAGTCGGTGTACTTGTCGAGGTACGAGACAACGTCCCCCCCATGGCATCAGCTTAAAAGCACATGCTTATATATTCGACATGGATGAGGGTGAATTGCCAAGGCCAGTAACGCGTGCTCGTGCTAGACGCTCGGAACCAAGGGCATGGATACCCGCCATGCGAGGACAGGCCACCATCGAGACCGCACTGAAAGCCAAACCCTTGCGCTGGAGGAAAACCGTCCAGTGTGACTAGCGCCCCTTGCAAGTTGGTCGACACCGCCCCGTTGCCCTAAACCCGAGGCCGGCGGCTCCAAGGGGACGGGCGAGCGAGGATTAGAGGCGGTCAGCCGGGCGCTGCCAGAAGAGAGCCGTCGACAGGCTCAGGCGCTCGTGGTGCTGCGTTGGCCGTCCGTGGGCCGGGGTGACAAAGCTTGGTAATGGCCATGACGCCAACCCATCCGCCCACACACATGAGGCTGGCTGACCTCGGTGACCTCGAAATGGGCTCTGTTCCCTCGAGAGGAGGGTTGCCAACAACTCACTCCCGGAGCGGGCAGTTCAGTCAGTCACTCTCCGTCATGCGGTATACGACCTGTTGGCGTGATGCACTTGTGGGCATGCTCTAAGTTGAACAAGGCTAGACGCGCTGGGGGCCCCCAAATGGCCGCCCTCTCGGGTACCAAAAAAGCAAAGAGTCTTTTAGTCTTGCAGAAGAGAAAAGAGACGACAAGACGGCTCGCGAGAGAAGCAAGGCTCTTTGCTGGAGATGATACGTAGCTCCGAAGGGGAAAGACCTCTGACATGGAAGAATGAAAAGATCGCCGGCGTGCGCTCCGCCTCCGTGGAATTGGGTGGTTCCGCCCTTGCTGGTTTGCTGACTGGACCCCAGTCAATCCAGGCGGTCGGAGTGATGTGAGTGGATGATGCCCCGGCTACCTCCCTGCTATTACCAGGCTGACGAGGAAACTTTCTGGTCCTGTTTTGGCACGTCGCCGGGCTCGGTTGGGCTGTTGGCCACGCATGACCGCCGTGACTGCATTTCCTCCTGGCCGTCTTCCCACATCGATGGCAGGTTGACGTCGAAGGCTAGGTAGGACCGCAGGAGGCTTCGAGACTGCATCATCGCTGCAGAATGGAATGTGCGCCCTCCACTGGCAAGGTTGCCCAACGTCCTCTGCGTAACACGAGCACAAAGCTAGGAGGGAGAGTGGGCAATTGGCGCGTGGTTTATGACATGGCAAGCATGGCATTAGCGACTAAGGCACCCGACGGGACTGGCGGGCACCGGGAAGGCTGGCACTGGCTGGCTGGTTGGTTCTGCTGTGGCCTGTGTCAATTTCACGCCTCAGACTGAGACCATGACGGGAGCAACGAATGCCACTCACGAGTTGATCGGCCTCGAGGACTGATGCGCTGATGAATTTTCTCGACTGAAGCTCTAAGGTTGGCTTCCACTATTGATAGAATCCAGGCCATTGCCGGCCGCAGGTCCCAAGAACAAGCACTGGCCAATGTTTTCATCTGGGCGATATAATGACTGGGAAGAGGAAATAAGAGTTCGGCAGCCACATGGGAGATGTCTCGCTTCGGAGACTTGGGAGCTGGTGCTCGAGGGGTGGATGACGCAGCGCGAGAGAGAGGTTGACGAGTCTAGGTTCCCACGCCCTGGTGTGTTCCACCGTACCTTACAGCAACCGTCTGCAAAATCTGCCGCATCCTCGCTGGCGGGATTTGAGAAGGAAGTCTCCAGCTCGTACCTGCCCAACACATTCGTTTACAATGCCCTGGAGACATCAGGATTGGCCGCGGGAAGCCGGAAGGCGGAAGGCGGGAAGGGAAGGGAAGGGAAAGCACGACGTTGACAGGAGAAGCACCGCACCTTCACGCGAGTTTTTCGGCATCACAGCCGGTCGATGCACTGGCCAGCCGGCTATGACTCTTGATGTGATTGAGACAATTGGATGTGATGTTGGTATCCATATGCATCCCTTGATTGTTTCAAAGGATTGAAGGAAGCATAACGGTAGGAGAAGAAAAAGGAAGCACGTCCACTCGGCAGGCAGGTACCTCACAGATTCTTTGCAGCTTTCATCTGTGCACCGCAGGCACCGCAGGCACCGCCCACACAACAGCCGCCGGAAGGTACCCAGGCCAATGGAGGTGGCAGCAGCCATTCAAGGTTGTGTGCTCCATACTCCGTACCTGCTGTAAGTTGGTGGTGTCGGTGGTGCCTTACATGCCCCTCCCTCCTTCCCGGATAACTACCTAGATATCTCAAGTGCCAGCACCTGCATGGGAAGGAGCCCGAGATGACTGGCAGTCAATGGAACCATCCCAGGCACCACAAATGGAACCTGCCCAGAAATGGAGCCTTTTTTTGCTACACGGGCAGGTACTGTACAACACATCTGCAACCTCCAGCTCCTCAAGAACACATCCAAGGACAACGCATCAATTGCCCACATGCAGTGCTGCCAAATCAATAATTTCTCCCAATGTGATGGAGATGGAGATGGCCGTCAACCACGGAAGCTGCTAAGCCAAGGCTGGTAAGTTCGCTCCTTCCGATTGCCTGCCGCAGCCCTCCTGCCCACCACACCACAGCAACACCTCATATCAAACTTTTCTTTCGACAACAGCAACTAATTTGTTTTGTGCGCCGAGGGCTGAAGATACTGTCGGGCATCGCAGTCGTCAGCAGCCTTGTTGCCAGGCCAAGAACCGGGCAAATGTGCTGGCCGCTTGGTCTGGATGCTCTCGCATTAAGACGCGGCCAGGGCTGAAATTGGATGCAAACCTACCGAACAAATAATAGAAACCTTCGCCAGGGTTGCCCTCGTTTCTCGTGAAACGGCCCAGAGATCTCGAGGTATGTCGCCATTGTATCTTCTCACCATGTTCATCGTACAAGCCGATGAACCCATGTGGCTGACTTGTCTCTCTAGCCGTTGCGAGTTGCTGTTGCACTTTGTTCGACTCTCTCGACCGGGTTATCGTCCCCACCGAATGGGACTAAGCGACGGCCATGTGTGACGAGGTTGGAGCACGTGTCTCACAACAAACGTCTCGCCTCATTCATCCGGCTGTCGACTTGGCCTTGTCCTCTCCAATTCCAGAGAGCGGTGATGGACAGTAGCATGGCCAAAGGGTGTGGGCTTTGACAGGCCCCAGGCACGCCCAACAGAAGAAAAAAAAAAAAAAAAACCACGACAGTTCTGATGGCTCGCGCTCGGCATGTAGAGCATGCATGACCAGGGACAGGTTGGGGCAACCCCCTGTTGCTTGCTGCAAGGTCTGCCTGCGTCTAATGCAGCCGGCGACAGTTGTGCCTAGCGGTGCCACTACTCCTGCAGCAAGACCTCTTGCTGGCACCAAGGCGCCCGTTCCGAGACAATGGTTGGAGCCAAGCTAAAGGAAATTTTTTCCTATGTACGAATATCGGTGTGCATTCGCCATGGTATTATGTCACGCGCAAGGAAACCAACTCGATCGCGACCGACTATGGACGAAAAGCGGAAGCTGGGTCAAAATATTCACTGTCAATCAACCCCCTGGAGCAATGGAGGACAGCCATTGACGAACCACTGGTTGCAACGCTGGGCCTTATTCAGCATTGCCTCGGCGGCTCATGCCGAGACATGCTCATTTACTAGAACCAGCCGTTTCTATACCCCGACAATAGCCAATGGACACGCGAATGCGAGGCTTTGAGAGATCATGGTCTGAAGGTGCCGTCTACTGTCCAGATGGTCGGGAAAGCGGGCATCCGACAAGTAATCCGACTTGGCCTTGAAAAAAGATGGACCAACATCTGCCCTACGATGGGTCCTGCTTGCGAGCGTGAACAACGGGGACGAGACGCTTCGAACCAGCAAAGCTTTGAAAGTCGAATCGACTGGGGCTAGGACTGGTCGATGTGCGGCGATCTTGCGAGTGGCTCTGCTCCCCGGGATGAGATGACGTTGCCGCGCCCGCCGAGGGGCTGCTACCCGGCACCGGTCACGAGCTGACCAGGAAATGAAGCTTTCAGGACAGCGAAATTAGTAGCGAGAGAAGGGCCGTCGAGCTTGACGGAAGACGGGATACCACTGTCACATCAAGGTACGTTGCGTGCCCCAGCTAGAGCCCAGCCGCAACTTGCGGCGTCAGAAGCTCCCTCCCTACGGACGGGACGGAGCGCGGTTTTGGCATTGATGGCTGCCGCAGGCTTAGACATGGCTAACTAAGAATAAGGATTGGTCCCGGTTTCCATCCAGCCTGAAGACAACGCGAGCGGGGGCAATCAACTGGTGGATGGGACTTGTGGGCGCCAATCTTGAGCGCGTCCCAATCGCTGGTGAATGCGATCGAATGGAGCTGTTGTTGTCATAAGAAGAGTTGGACCTAGCACTAACACGTTCGGTAGCATCGGGGCCTACGAGAACGACCAGAGTCGAACTCAGCTACGGATAAGGAGCAACGGCAACGGCAACACCTCCGAACAGCGGTAAGTATGTTTACGAGTTGAGTGCCCTTCAGTCCCTGTGCTAATCAAGAGGATCTGCTTCTCTCGACGAGGCTTGTCTACAAAAGGCACCCGAACATGGGACGCAGATGAGACGAGAGATGACGGCAATAAATAAGCAATCTCTGGAGTCAACAGGCCGGATCCCTACCAGCGGAACTCGTGCTGGAGTCTGTGCCGGAAGAAATCTGGGCGCTCTAATTGCTTCAGGTGCATTGCCCGTTCCAGCTCTGAACGATGTCCGAATTGAGCCGTCACACGCGCATTCATCCCCGTTCTTACACCGGCCCGTCCCTAGCAGTTGGACACAGCTCACTTTCAATTCCTTGGCCGTGTGCGGAGTACGGCTGCTCTGCACGGAACGCTGGATGCAGCCAGCACAGCACAGCATAGCGCCGAGTACGAGGAACTGCACCGAGAGGTACGGACCGTGTACGGAGTGCGGACGTACGTAACGGAGGGAGTGTGATACCCCTCTCATCTTCAGGGAGCTAACAAGCATCTAATTTTACCTCGCCATGATTTTTATTTATTGATTAGCCGCCGTTTGCCACGCCCATGGTTCCGAGGCGAAATCCCTCCTGCTTCCTCTCGTCTCGTTGCCTGGCCCCTTTGCTCACCGGACGTCATCTTCGTCTCCCTCCAGGCTGAAGAAGTCTCTCAGCTGGTCGCCTCGCTCGCCCAGAACCCCCCACCGCTCATTCGACCGCCTCATCAGGACGCTGAGCGATCAGTCTGGTCTCCCTGGCGGCCTCGACAACTCACCCCGGTCTAGGGCCGGCGATCATGGACCCTCGACCTCCCGTGACCAAGGCATCTCCAGCGGTCAGGGCGGCGGGCAATCAGCTGCTAACGAAAGGCGGTCCAGATGTACCTATGGCATGCATTTGCGTCCTGCACCTAATACCTACGCCCTGTCGAGCCCTCCCCCCTCGGTGATGTGCTGGCTCGCACCCTGGCTCGCTGAGTACCGGCACTACCAAGCAGGCACACAGGCACACTTGCTCGCCACACATGGCTGCATCGTTTTGTCTGTGCTGCCGTCGTTCGCCGGGACGAGGCCGGGGCCTGTTCATGCGGGCCCCCTCCCCTCTGCATCGGTTGCCAGCAATGCAGTAGTGATGCACCGTCGCAGCAAAGCCAGTGACGGGTACGGATACATGCGCTGTGCGTGGTGCGTGTGCGGAGCTGTACCGGTACCTATGCAGGCGTCGCGGATACCGTCACCCAACGGTTCCTCTGCGCCCCTTCGCTCGCCTTGCGTGCTGATGCAGACTGCTGCTTCAAGCATGCAGCATGGCGGTGTGTGTCTTGTCCGGGAGCGCTTGCGCTTTACCGATCCTCCGTACATGCGGCCACTGCGGGTTGAGCTGTCCCTTTTGCTGCGTTGTCCTCCTGGTCACCAATGTGTACGCGCGCGTGTGCCTCTGCGTGTGTGGACTTGTGGTGGTTGTGGTTGTGGTGGTGTTGCTGCCCGACGAAGACCTAATGAGTTTCCCCTTTTGTTGGGTCGGAGACGGACCCTGAGAGAAGATGACAACGCGCCTGTTGTTGGATTGCGGGACTTTGAAGCCGGTCTGGGCCTCGGGTGGCCTCGAGAAGAGTTCGGATGAGGAGCATCGCATCACATCATCGTTGACATATCCCGGGACCTTGCTCGGACTCAATGCTGGGTGCGGAGGCCAGCCTGAGGCCCTGAGGCCAGAGTGTGGAGTGCGGAATGGTTCAGAGAGGAGGTGGGCTCGCCGCTCCACGGGTGGTTCTCGCTCCCGCTGACGATGGTGATGCCAGCTCGTGACGGCTTTTGGTTCGCGGCGCCCCAGAGCAATTGATGAGACCAGGTTTCTTCGAAGCGGGCTTGGAGTTTCCGTGCCTCGCGGGTATTTGTGGCGGGCTGCTAGTCAGCCTTGGCCACTCGTCACCAACACAAGTCACCAACAGCTCAGCTGAGGAGGAAGGGGTGCGGAGCACAGCGCAAGAGACGGCCGTTTCGCTGCTTGTGGGGACTCGGCAAAGCAAACACAGCACAACACACACATCGTGCCAGAGCCACGTGCAGTCGGGGTGACCAAGGAGAGCGAGCATTTGCGAGGTGAAAAGGCGGCCGTGATGCTCTACTGGGTAAGTTTTCGCCTCGACGCAACGGATGCCCAGGAGAAGGAAGTCAGCCACAGACTCAGCAGGGCTGGGGGTGAGGGGCTTGGCGATGACCTAAGACCTTGTTCTGGTGCCGTCGCAGAGGGTACGCGTGGCTACAGACGACTGGAGCAGACGGGTTTGCTTGCTTCTACAAATAATGGGTAGCGCCTGCGCCACGTCTGGAGCCGAAAATGAAGAGGCGAGGGCCGACGAAGACAGTGATTATTCGACTGGCTTGGCAAGCAATCAGCAATGTTTGCCTGTGTTGATTGTCTCGGATTTCCCCAAAAGCGAACGGGAAGTACTCTTCTGGTAGTCCGATGCTCTGGAGTTTGCAGGCGCCGGTGACACCACTACCTTCGTTCTGGTCTGTCTCAGACCCGACAGTCTGGGACGGCGAAGGTGAGATTGTTGCAGCCAGCGACGCCACAGTGCAAAGGAACCGGGTCCCCGGGGCCACGAGTGGTTGAGCTTGTCGATTGGCCGGCCAGGCAGGGGCGAATACAGGTAGCTCCGAGACAACGAGCTCAAGTGCAATTGACATTGGGCTTATCGACGGCAAACCCAGGCACTGCTTGGTGTGGAACAAGGGGCCAAACCAACGATAGTCGAACAGCAGCATCTATCATGTCGTAAGTTCACGGGAGAAATCTCCGACGCGGGTTCAGGCACGAGATACAGCAGCTACGACGGGCATGCAAGATGCCGAGGAATGGCTCGATGTTGTTGAACACAGCAGTTCAATGGAGAGTGGGTGCAGCTGAGGCGGCCGGATTGGAGGCCCGATGGTGCCGATGATGTCGACATGTTCGCTCCGTATCTCGCCCGCCCGAAGCCGGACCGAGAGGGAGGGGAAGGATATCATCAACACAACCCCGCAATTCCACAGCAAAAAGGCATTCTCTCACCAGGACATAGCACTCACCTGCCACCATGAGCAACTTCCAGAGGTGGACCGTCGGCGAGCCGTGGCTCGAAACACGCTGTCTGCTCGGCGAGGGCCCCTTCTACGAGAAGGCGTCTAAGACGGTGCGCTTCGTCGATATCCGCCGGAAGCAGCTGCTGCGCGCATCGCTGGCCGACGGCCCCGCGTCGCTGACGAAGCTGCAGCTCGACGTCTGTCCGACCGTCACGGCCAACATTGAGGGCGTCGACCCGGCCGATCGCATCTTGCTGGGCGTCAAGTATGGGTTGGCTGTGCTGGATGTGAAGAAGGGCACCTACGAGTTGATGCAGAGGTTTCACGATGCGCCCAACGAGCGGGTGAGGAGCAACGATGGGGGTGTCGATGCGCGCGGGAGGTTTTGGCTCGGCACCATGACCGACTTTGGGCTCGGCGAGTTCCAGCCCGAGGGTGAGCATTGTCTATTGTTTAGTTGTCTCGTGTCAGCCGGCTAACGAATCTTGCAGGCGCCCTCTTCCGGATGACGGCCTCGTCGTGCGAAGAGGTGATATCCGGCATCACCATCCCCAACACGCCCGGCTTCTCGCCCGACGGCCGCACCATGTACTTTGTCAACTCGACAGAGCGCCAGATCCTGGCCATGGACTACGACGTCGAGACGGGCGAGGCCACCAACCAGCGCATCTTCTACCGTCACTCGGGGCCTGGCGAGCCCGACGGGTTCCGCATCGACCAGGACAGCAACCTGTGGCAGTGCGTGTTTGGCGAGGGCCGCGTGCTCAGGATCGGGCCCGGGGGTGAAGTGACGGGCGAGGTCAGGCTTCCGACCAGGAACATCACGTGTGTTGCCTTTGCGGGCACCGAGCTGGTGGTGACCACGGCAGCCGACGAGACGGAGGGGCGGGACGAGGACGAGGCGGACGAGAGGTGGAGGAGGAGCAGGGAGTTTGGGGGGGACGTATTTCGCGTTGACATCGGCACCCAGGGGCTGGAGCTTTACGAGTTCAAGCTGTAGGGCGCACTTGATTGTTCGTCATGTGTTCTTCTTTTCTTTTTATGCCTCGCCGCAACTCGTCATCTCTCGTCGGGGAGGCGGGCTGGACCATCTCGTCGTCTAAGGAACGAATCTCGATGCCTACCAATGGATGCCCACCGAGAGCAGGTGGCTTTGTCTGCCGGGGAGAGCTACTGGCGCACGATGCAACTGCCGACGAAAGAAAGGAGAAGAAGCAAGGGAACAACTGTTCAGGCCTCACCGCTCTCACAAGCCAGCCAACTAACCTACCATCCATCCATCCATCCATCCATGGTCGGCCAAGTACTCAGCAACTACACTCCAGTTTATCCAGTTTAACCCAACCACCCTCCCTCTACGGATAACTCGTCCTCCCTATCCGGAGTCCATCGTCGTACTTTCTTTCTGTCCTCACCAAATAGGACCGTATTCTGGCCATAGCTCCCTCCCCCATTAGCGTGTCCGGGGAGGAAGAGGGGACGAAAAAAAAAAAGTGACGCTTCTCCGCAAGCAACAAGAATAGGGCCGGCTGCTTGCTCTTCTCCATCCGTAGACCGCTTCTTGTGCAACCCAACCACTTACCGGGGAAGTGTCTTGCAGTCTTCCGGGCACCGCCCTTTAAAGAAAATTTTCAACATGTTCACCTTTTGTTTTTGTTGGGGAAAAATACACACACACTCCCTCACACAAAACCATATTGATACTACCCTAAACTACAGAGTACACAACCCAGTCCACTTCTGCTCTGCCCTGCCCTACTCCCTACGAAGTACTCCCTCCTCCCCTCCTCTACCGCCTTCGATGCTCGCTCCGAACCCCCCCTCCCCCATCCTGCTTCAAATTCGTGTTAATCACCAAGTCGTCCTTGCCTCTCATATGCATAACAATCGTCAGGCCCTCGATGCCAATCTCGGGACAATGGTGTTGTTGATCCTGCCCCTGAATCTGACCCTCATCCTCCGTCACCACCACCACCCCCCGCGAGCCGGCTTCTGACTTGAGCTGGTCGACTTCGGTGCTGAGATCCATGTACCTGGTCCTCCACGCGCACACGTGTTCCGGCGCGAGCTGCGGCCTGGGGTTGTGAATCTCCGTAACCGCCTCTGTCTCCCTGTACGAGACGTGGCTCGTTGTCCTGCAGTGCTCCGTCCGTCTGATCTCCTGCCTCTGCACCTCCTCCCCTTGGTCGTCGCCGCTCTGCTCGTCCAAGTCTTCGCTGCTCCGCTGAGCCAGGGACATTTCTACCTGCTTCAGCCTCAGCCGCGCATTGTGTGACCCCAAGTCTTGTAGGCCGTCTTCGTGCTCCGACCCCCGCCCCGCGTCATCCTTGTCCACGAGGTGGCATGCAGACTCCTCCCGAGTCCGCGACGAGGACTCGGTGCCGTGACAAAATGTGCAAGCACTCCGCCCAACTGACTCGACCTCTGACTGGGGAAGCCTGCTGAGGCTTCTCCTCCGCCAACTCGGGAGTGCCGGCGCCGGCTTGGTCTCTGCACCACGTTCCTCTGACTTGTCCACCTTCTTCAGCTGATGTCTCCAGGATGAGATATCCGTGGTCCCCGTGTGCGTCCGGTCCTTGTCATCCAGAATTGCCCGTACTCTGCGTAACGTTGGTTTTCCCTAAACTACCCCTGAATGCCTGTCGGATTGCTTTCGCTCATAAACGAGCGGTTTGAGGACGCTCCGATCGGGAGACAAGAAATTCTGTCGGCGGAATTCTGAACGCCTGGTGACAGTTTCCGAGTGTTGGAATGTCTCAGACGTCTGTTGCGGCAGTGTACTTTCTTCTATTCTCTTTGTTGCATTAGTCCTGGAAGATGACGAGGAAGACGATGGTTCATCTGCGTAGAGCCTCAACTCAAGACTTGGGGGCCTTTGAACATCCTCTCCGTCTTCTCCAGAGCCGACATTTTGAACATGAAATTCTGGCATGTCCAATTCGGCCACTTCCGTAATAATGCCTTGGACGAGACTGTGAGACCTGGGGCTCACCCCGCCCTCTACAACGACGGAGTCGTCGGAGAGAGAGTGCGGTTCGGTCGGGACTGCTTCAGGCTGCCTGACATCGGAAACTAGAGAGTGTCGGGGGTACTCCAAAGTGACCGCCGTAGTATCATCACGGGAAAGTAGATGATCACGCGGCTGTTGCATGCTCGTTCGGCTTGGACCTGCTGCTGGTTTGCTTTCCCGCTTCTCCTCGACGGCTTTTTCGTCAAATGTCTTTGATCCTGCGGCGAGGTGTTCCATGATGTGCTGTGAATGATGCAGGTCTTCGGCGTGTTGATATAGTTGGTCGATTCGTTTCTGCAAGTTTCCCTTGAGCGGAATGTTTCTTGTTCGCTTGTCCCTGTAGTTTCTCCCGGTATCAACGACATCATGGTCCGCAGATTCTGCCAGTTTGTCGACTATGCTTCGATGCGCTACAGACGCCGTGCTGTCCGATGACCGGTGTATTCTGTGGTGAGACTCGCAATCCGAAGGTCTTGTCGGCTTGTTCGCACGAGCATGCGTCGGTGTGGTTGTTGGTTCTGTAGCCTTCGCCTTGGCATTTCTGTCCGCCACGAGGAACGGATTGTTCCTCACCTTTATGGAAGTCTTCTTGGGCACTGAAGCTATAAGCTTTGGACGAGTGGCCGCCGTCTTTCCACTGACTTCGACACTCGGCGGCCATTGGCGTGAAAGGGGTGGTGGACTGGGAGGCGACGTAGCAACGTGAGCAGTCAACGACTCTTCCATTGGTATCTGGGGTTTGGCGGTTTCACCGCTCGTATTCGATTTGGACTGCCCCTGATGAACCGTGTGGACAGCGACTTCCTTGGAGTGGATATGGCTCCAAGTTGACTCTTCGACGAGGTGCCTGGTCTGTTTGAGCGAATGCTCAAACGTGTGATGCTCATTCTGCCCCACTGCGTCGTGTCTCTCGTCCATCTCTTCCGGGACCTGGCTGGTGCACTTTAGACACGAGTCGTGGCCACAGTGAGGGCAGTACTGCCGAGCATCCAACGCCTCGCCGCAGGCATGGCACACTCGGATTATCTTCCGATGCGGTATTCCAACGTCCTCGAAGACGAGAGAACCCTCTTCCGATAACCATCCTCCAGGTCTCGATATGCCGTACTGTTCGAAAATCTCCATGGCATCTTGCCTTCGCCCGGTCGAGCTGACGGACGGAGACGGGCGAATACTGTGTCGAAAGGAATGGATATCAAGCGGGTAAGATGGTATGTCGTAGACACCACCCGCATTGCTCGACCTGGGAGAGAAGGCTGCAGCTTCATCGCCGTAGGCGAATCCCTGCAAACTTCCCAACTGCCCAAGGGAGACGCTCCCCCGTAGCCTGCCTGAAAGGGTCAGCCCACCAGTCTTGGAGCTCCGCTGCCTCCCGACGTCATGGTGATGGCTTTTCCGCGAACTTATCCCGGTGTACGTCTGCTCCAGGGGCAAGCTCGGCCGCTCGTCGACCAGCGTGTTGCGTGCCGCCGGCTTCGCAAAACGACTGTCCAATCTTCTGCGTCCCTATCCCAGAGTGGTGCTCTCGCGTTCCCGTAGCGAAGTCGGTGACGAAAGCTCGTCGGGCGATTCCTTCTTGGCAATCTTTCTCAGCTGGCGGATGCGGTCGCCGACGATGCCCGATGGAATGTCTTCATCTTCGACGTCGCCTGGATACTGGGTTTCGAAGCTGGACTGGTGCTGCACCGACGAGGACCGTCGATGTCTGGTTTGTCTCTGATAAGTCAATGAATGTGCCATTGCCGAAACGAGGTTGGAAACGGCGGCACTAAAAGCTATAATAATAAGAGGACGACGTCCAAGCATTGGAGAGAATTGTAGGAAGTTTGGTGGTTCCATGCCATCGAGGTTCGTGCACGTGGAAAGAGGAAACATAAACGGAAGGAGGTCCGGCATCGCAATTACCTTCGTAACGCATCCTAAGAACAGTCACTCGCACAGTACTCAATGAGGCTTTGCAAATTTTGTAGTATCACAACCATGACCGATATCAATTGTCTCGGCTCGATACTAGGGATGGGTAGTAAGTTGATGTACAAGGGCTTCCGTCACTATACCGCTGCACACATCTATTTCACATGAGCGGACAGGGTCTCGAGGACCTGTTCTCGAGTCAGCAAAATGGCCAATTGGAATCATTCCGCGCGTCAAACGTACCTCCAGCTCAATCTTGGCCTCGGCGATGTCCTGCTCGCTGCCGCTGCCGTTCGCGACCTTGGTGGCCTCGGCGATCTGGTTCTTGATGGCGTCGAGGCTGAAGTCCTCGAGGGGGAAGCCCTCGACGGCGTTGATGCTCAGGACCGAGTTGGGCTGTACGGTAGCGAATCCACCGGACACTGTGTTTAACTCTCCATCAGCAACTTATCCCCCTTTGTTTTCGCTCGCTGCGGTATCGGAACACGTACGGAAGAACTGCTTGGGGCCGCCGGTCTCCTCGATGATCTCGACCACGCCGGGCTTGAGCTGCTCAATCGAGGGAACGTGGTTCGCCAGGACACCCATCTCACCAGATTCGGCGGGGATGTTGACCTGGACGACGTCGTGGGACTTGTAGATGGCCTGCGTGCGGCAATTAGCACTTTGTACATCAATTGACGTGCAATTGCGTCCAGCGGAGCTCCAATTCCATCGCATCGAGTCCAATTCCTATCAATCGCAACGGCGGGGAGTCATACCTGGTGGGGGAGGGCCAGGCTCAGCTTAATCTGTTGCAACCGGTCAGTCGGATCGAGTTCGTCAACAATAGCCGAAGCGAAGGGCAGCTTGCCTTGTCGGGAACGGCCTCGGCGTAGGTTCTTCGCTGGACGGGGACTCGGAGGGCGGCAGGGCGAGCTCGGAGAGCCACGCGGGCGAAGCGGAGGGAGTTCATGATGGGCTGGACTTTGGGATGAAGTGGTTGCTTGCGTGAGCTCAATTGACGCCGCTGGCACGAATCTTTGCCGGACCAGCAATTCGCGATTCGGCTAACGGGAAAATCCGACCGGAGATGCGCACGTGAATGATCACCTGACTAGAACCAATTCGGCATGCGGCCCCCACCCTTCATGTCAACCTCAACGGAGCATCTCGGAAAGAGATTGAAGAAAGACATCGGAAGTCAGGGGATGTGGCTCATTTTTACGCATATATAACAAGCGTAGAAGATATCGGTGGTGGTAACCAGAAGCTCGAACCGCAAATCTCTCGCCAATCCTTCTTTCAAACCGGTGACTTCAATCCAAGCCACCAAGCTGCTTCAATTGTTAGACAACACTCAGTCAGAATGGTCCTGGTATCCTTTGTTTAAGTGCCTGTAAGTAACACACAAAACTTTAGTATCAGATAAATAACTCGCCTCCATGCTGCTTGGCTTCCCTTTATGACTACGCCGAGGCGAGGGAAGAGACTAAGATGCTTCGATCACTCTTGGGTCTCCAGAGTTTACTCGACGTCAAGTAGACAAATCCTGCAGGATGGATCTTTCAATTAGGCCCTGGTCTACGCATTTTAGTGGGTTTCTGTTATAACTACATCAGGTTGTTGTGTTAACAGCCTCCCATCGCGTCTTCGAGAGAAATCCAGGGACAATGGCACAAGTGACACAGCAAACATAACAGCGAAGACCCGAGTTTTTTTCAAGCCCATCCCATCTCCGAACGAAACCTCACAATACTATGCATTAATGAAAGAAAAATATATCTTGCAGGGGCAAGAGTCCCCCCATATGCGCCCCGGGACAGAAGATAAATAGCAGAAGAAGTACATGCTAAGCCGTGCAACTCCACGAAGCCACACTAGCGTGAAATAGGACGAAATATCAATAAAGCAATCTTGGCGAAGCATAGATGAGTACTCCTCGGGCTATTGGATAAGTCCGTCTCATGATTTTCTTCGGAGGCAACTTGGCCCGTTTGGAAATTGCCCGTACCTTATGAATGACACGAGTGATGGGAATTACTCGCCGGGCCAGAAGTTGGTCAACTGCTTCAGTGCAACTTTCTGCCCGAACGAGTCATTCCTATCATTCTATGTTCTCTTGGTCGTCATACCAGCCGTCTAGTAAAGGTACAGTCGATTGTGACTGTGTCCATGCTGGAGGCTTTTGGCTTTGGCGTCTTGTCGCAACTTGCTCCGACCTTTATTGAGGTACTGTAAATAATGCATGCGCCGCCGACAAGGCCAGAATTATATAAGAGTCGAGGGTGATAGAAAATTTTAGCTTATTATTGAGGAGAAATCCATAGATTGAATCATCTGGAATTGGTTCTGCTTTGGCTATCCCTCGCTCATCCTGCCCATATCTGTGTCGACCACATTTGCCAACCACCCGGGGCCTTGAGTTAAATCCATATTACTCAAACTCAACCTTGCGGCTATCCAGGTTGTAGTAACTGATTCCCTCTATGCTCAAACGAGTTCTTTCTCGGGGGCTCCGAGTCGGTGACATTTGCACGCGGTAAGGTTTTCCTCCCTAGTGAGCCTCTAGAAGCCACGTGCAGGAAACATTCTCCCAGGACAGCATGGAAGCGAGCAACGTTGCGTCGGTCCAAGACACAAGGTTAAGGAATACATGGAATTGTACTCAGACCGTCTCTCGGGTTCTAGAATTGCTCTTAGGCGTCACCCA
Organism: Thelonectria discophora; assembly: GCA_911649645.1. Taxonomy (NCBI): domain Eukaryota; kingdom Fungi; phylum Ascomycota; class Sordariomycetes; order Hypocreales; family Nectriaceae; genus Thelonectria; species Thelonectria discophora. The sequence goes on along the minus strand of CAJVRK010000016.1, from coordinate 2,718,997 downwards.
ACTCATGTATCCGGCCCCTTCACAGTTTCTACACTTCCACTGCTTAGGTCAGGGTCAAGTTACCATGTGAGCACCATGTGGGAGAGACTCTGCTAATTAAGTGTCACGGAGGCTCCTCTGTCCATACGTTCACTTGCACTCGGCAATGTCCGTACGGTCAGTAGCCACACGGGTTTCCCGGCTGTCGGCAGCTCGCGAGTAAGCGATGAAAGGAGAGTTCTGCGTCAATGACACTCCTATCCAGGACATCAAATTACCCATTGCTAACTGACATCAACAACCGCCTTGGTTTATCCCATTAGATTAACTGAAGGATTGAGTTCGTTGCCACGATCACAACACATCAGGACCTGACACGGAGAGATGTGCATTTCATGGCGACCTACCCTATAGGAGACGGGTATATCAGAGTTTGGCGATCATAATGAATGACGTCGACATAGACATTCGAGAAGAGGTTGAGGAGACGGGATTTTCGGAATCCGGCATGAAATGCATCCTTCTCCCGGTACGTCTGTAGTTTCGTCCTTGATCTGTTACAGTGGCAAAGGCCGGCAAGACGTGAATTCGCAACGGTGACCCTACCAACAAGTGGCAATGCCGGACCCAAACAGACGGATCTGTAGCAATGATGCGCTGTACGTAGAACGTATGCACTTCGTACTGTACAGCACTTGCACGCACACCGGTACAGCGCGTACGCAGTGTGGCTCACGCCAAATCGTCACGATCATCGCATCGTCTTGCTCAGAACAGTTTCGCCATTGCGGTTGCGTCACGGCAGCACTTTGTCCTGCCCCTGCCAAGCCCGGCGAAGGCATGTATGTTATCTCGTACGAGGCCTCTTGCAACGGCCATGGCCGCGTGGAATTCCAGCTGGTCTGCGTCTTTTGGTGATTTTTACCTGCGAGATGCCGTCTTTGTGAGGCTGATGATAGCATAACAAAGGGCGTTTGGTCGACGGCGATCTGGAATCTCTCCCGAAGGAATTCGCCAAACCATCGGACAATAGCGCCCGCTCGCAAGCCCGTTGTTGAGCGGACCGTGGATTTCGAAGAGCTAACGAGCTTCTGGAAATTGTCGGCACGGGAGAATTTCCAGTCTCCTGCCCACTGCCCTCGAACAGGCTGCAATGGGTGGCAAGACTCGACATGAGAAGACTGAAGGGAAAAATCGCCTTGCCCGGGTAATGTCTTTGTGTTCTGGACCGAAAAGGAGCGAAACATGGCCATTCGGACTTCGCACTGGGACTCCGAGAGTGAAGCGAACCGATTGAGGGTGGCTCGGAGTTGTGGCACAGTAGGGCATGCACCGTGTGTATTCGTAAGGGCAAGGGCAAGCAAGCCTAGGGCAGACAAGCTTGGTAGGATAAGTGAAGTCGCTTCATATGGAAAGTCCCTGATCGACAACCGACCCCAGCTCCCAGCTCAGCATTGTCGCCATCATGGCGTGGCCGATGGGTTTGCGTGCACCACTTTGCTGCACCCGCAGACTGTTGCACAACATGCAGCCTGCAGTTGCAGGTCACAGGGCGCAGGATTCACCCCCTTGGACTAGGGTAGAGCTAGGCCGAGCTGGAGCTCCTCGCATCTGGATCAAAGGACGTGACCATGGATGGTGAGCTTGCAGAAAATCGCGCTCCAGCCGCCCTTCTTTCTCCCTTCTTCCTCGCACGAGGGCCAAGTCCGGCTGACGGGCCCAATCATCGGCGACATTCTCTCTCGCATTGCCGCAGTTGTCGGTGAGTTGTTGCCTTGGCGATATTCTCGTAGCCAACCTCATTTTGACTCACTTTGGCTTCGACCTGATGCGTACGCCAACGACGCCCGTGCCTGCAAGCCTTGATCTCAAATTCACCATCAATCTCTTGGCGGGGTTAAAAGGCGGATCCTCACTGAGGATACCCGGATTCCCGGACGCCATCATTCCAAAGACTCCTGTGATAGTGCCGTATTGGGTTTAACGGCTGCCGGGTCCAGACGTGACCTCTCACTGGCTCATGCATCTTGAACACTTCCTCGGGGTTGTCGAGCGTGCGTACCAGTGTGCTGGGCGAGACGTTGTGTCCCGACTGTCCTCCTCACGATGCTTCCTTCGTCGACCCCTCCTCCATGGGACATGCAGTGCAGTTTGATGCCGTCAAGAGATGGGTCTAGATCCTTACACTCACACCGCTGAATGGGACATGAACGCTGACATGTGCCCGTGGCTGAGATGGGTGGACGGTACTGTCGTAGGACATAGTAGCAGTAGCAGTAGCAGTAGCAGTAGCAGTAGATGAGCTCGTGAAGTCATATCCGTACTGGGCCATCATCTGGCCAAAACCCCTTGTCGCCTGCGCACGAGGGGACCAATTTCCCTTGACGCGCTGATGCCGCCTGAGAAAGCGAGATTCTTGGGAAGGGTTGGAGATGCGGGGTTGTCTTCAACGCGGGGGTTAGCGTCTACAGACGTCGTGTGCAGGCGCCAGCGTGACGAGCTGCTTCATCAATCCAGAGGAATTTGTCGTGTGCTGGCAGCTTGGAGATATCGAACGGGCCGTCGTCTGTCGAAGCTTCGGAGGACGCCGAAAAGCATTGCGAAGTCTTGAGCGACTGCAACAAGAAAGCTGCGGTGCTTGTACGACAAGCCGAAACATGGACGTGAGCTCTCATGCTAGCCATTTCGGTCTGATTTTGGGACTTTGCACAACCGGCCTGGGATGCCGAGCCGTCGCACGAGAAGATTCGTCCTCGGCACCGCATTCGCATGGGCGCATTTGAGATCCGGTTGATTCAATCTTCGTTATGGACATTGTTGTCCGGATGCCCACCTGACAAAGCAAAGGCAGTCGAGGCCAAGTTCCAATATGAGCCCATGGTCGCATATCACGGACACGCGGAAAAGAAAAGACTGCTGAATCATGTACTTGTCCGAAGTAGAGTACCGACGAAGCGAAGCCATGCTAAGAGATTGGACATTGTCGTCATAATGCACCACCAAGCAGCGCTTCTTGCGGGGAGAGGGATAATAATCGAAACGGCGGGCTCGGAAAGTGGGCGAGAGGAGGCGTGGAAGAGATGAGATGCAAACGGGATCTGCCTTCGCTACACCACCAGAGAGCATCGTGTCGACAAGGTAGGTATTGTCCGAGAGCCATCTCCCGGCCATGCCAAGCTTGGCAGCTCGGGTGCGTGCATGGGACTTTGTAACCAGACCGTCGTTTCTCCAACAGAGTCCACGCCTCATGGCAGCATCGAGGTGACATTGGCGCCCACACTGCATCGACAGTGGTGGTCTCAGTGTCTGAGAAGCCAGTGGGGAGGTTTGCGACACCCATCGGCCGAGTCGTGCGGGTTGGCGGGCAACAAAACCAGGACCGACGCGAGACCCCCACGGCTGCTTGCCCTATCCAGGCTGTCCTCGTGCCGAGGGTCGAGTCGAAAGTGAGGAACGGCACTGGAGACCGGAGAGGGAGACGGTCCAGAGCCGGCTGACGAAGCCATGATGAAAGCTTGCACATCCGGCCCAGCTGGATTGGTTCTCCTCGTCGCGTGCAAGGGCACCCCGTCACGAAGCTGCATCAAGCTGCAGACAATAAGCATCCAAGCTAGCTTTCAGAGGCATGAATGGCCTCGACGACCGGGAAGGGCTCCCGGTGTGACGAGCAATAAGCTGAGCCCTGCATGCGAACGACCTCCTTTTTTCGCAGGAGCTTTGCTTTGCTGTCGTACGAAAGGCTCGTACTCCGTGTACACGTGCGAATAAGAATCCGCACCAATTCAACTGTTCCTGGGGGTTTAAGAAATGAATAAGCTCAGCGCGGGCTTCGGTACGTGCCTGGCCATGACGCCTCCTCCGAGGTTTCAATCATGGGTGAGACAGCTGCAGGCGAAATTGCGATATCCAGAGCTTTTGATGCCGACTTGCAAGGATCGACGCTGCGTGTTGTCTCCTGTCTGTCTGGTGCTTTGTGCTTTCGAAGCACTATCTCGTCAGGTGGTGGCTGGCCTCGCCACTGCTTCCAACTGGATCGGTAATTGTCCATCCATCATCATCATCTGGAAGGTCTCACTTCGGCCAGCAACGGAACCAGCTTTCCTCACCGCCTCGTTGGCGCCACCCGTTCTTGGAGTAGTGAAGAGCCGTGAGGCGTGGATTGCTTAGCGACACCATCACCAGCCCTGATGAACCAGGCTTGGTTTGCCTGTGGCCTAAGTTTCGTAAGCAGTAACACTGAACAGCCACCGGAGAGGACCTAAAATCTCCCTTGTGTAGATTTCGATGGAACCAAGCGAATCGGTGGAGCTTGATTTCGCTGTCCCTGGTGGTGAAGTGGATGGATGATGAATCAACGAACGGGCTTCGGGAGAACCGTGCTTCGTGGCGGGTTGCTCAAAGGACGATGGAGGGAGGAATGGACCATGACAAGAAGGCTGTGAGGCCTGGCTGGCTGTTGGTTTGAGTTATTCCAATTGCTGACAGATGACTAGCAGATTGGCAATTGGAAGGCTGTGCAGCTTTCCATTTGAGCGTGAGTAAGACGCTACTGCCAGTCGCGGTACCCCGAGCACAGTGCATAAATACAGTGCCAATAATGCAACCCGTTTTCGGGGGAGATAGGTGATCCACATGCGACCGCATTTGACAGCTGCCACAAGGCAAATGGGGGGTCCATGATTGGCGGACGAGATGGCGAGAGACACTGTGCAGCGCATGGCGTCAGGTACTGGGACGACCCTGCAGGCGAAATTGGGACTGTTGGAAGGAAGGCTGTCTGAGTCGGAACCTTGAAGTTCATTCAGCACGTCCCTTTTCGTGAAGCGCGCGCGAGCGAGCAACACAATCCAGGCCTGTTTCAAGTGGATGAGATGGATGGATGGATCCAGATCTTGAAAGGAGGCTGGTGGCCTGGTGCTGTACTTTTTGGGCACGTCTGCGTACCTTTCGTGCACTGCGGCTTCCAGGTTCCGCATCAACGGCGGCTTTCGAGTGGAAGACGGGCAGCAGTCCGGACAGCTGGCATGGAAATATACGAGCGGAAATAGGGATGTGTTGGAAACGCACCACTTTATTTCAAACGCATAAGACAAGACGCATACCACGGAGCTGGTATGTTCAGTGATATTCCAATAATAAGGTTATTTGTAGGGAGTACAAACTGAAGCAGTCAGTGCTCCTCAGTATCAAGTACAGTGAGCAAGGGCAAGGGCAGTGAACTGCTCCGAGCGACTAACAAAAAGTCGAGGCGCGCCATGGATCGATCGAGACAGGGCGCGAATGGACTGCGCTCTGTGACAGCCCCTAAAAAAAAAGCCCTTTGAAGTTCCCAATCTTCGGCCTCCGACCAACTTGAAATTTGGTTCAGGCCAGCCGGCGACTTTTTTCAGTTTTCAGTTTTCAGGGCTGACAGTGGGCTGGGACGAGTCACTTCTTGGAGCCACTGATTGTTCAATGGTGACATGGACTCAACGGGCAACTGGGTCGGCCCCTCACGAGCAGTGGAAAGCCTCTGGCCTCGTGCGAGAAAAAAAAAAAAAAATTCTCGTTCCCCTTCTCCAGCTCGTGCCAGCAAAATTTCCCACGGCACCCACCAGCCCTCTGGCCACTGGCCGTCGAGGTTTCGCACACAAGGACCCGTGGACCTCTCTTTTTTCGTTTCCAGCTTCGTCTCGTCCCGTTTCTTTTTCAACACAAGCCCCAGTTTTTACCCGCTCCTTGCTCGGCAATTTACCAGGCCCCTCTCATTTAGGTAGAAGCACCCCAATCGCAAAGTCCCTTCAGGGCTTTCCCCCATCCCGTGTCTCTGCCGTTGTTGGCCCCAACCCGTTGCTGAGCTGTGTGCATTTGGCCGAGGTTTGCGTTTTTTATCATGTTGTGCCATTCCCAATGGCTCAATTGGTACCGTCCGGATGAATGCTGGGTCGATTTTGGTGCTGGACACAGTGCTTCCAGAACACACGGCGCACTTGCTTTGCAAACTTTCTGGCCCTGCTTATTAAGGTGACGGCAAATGACTTTCGGCTTCGTCTCCTTCCTGCACGGCGTCAATTTATTCCCTCGCCCATTGCACTTCCGCCCCAATTTCGTGTCGGGTCATCAATCGTCAATCTTCAATCTTCAACCATCGCCTTACATTCGTCTTTGTAAGTGCACAAAGAGCCTTGTCCAGATCACACGCGCCGGCGATCCTCTTGTTCTCCGTTGACTTTCCTCGCGGCCGCCAAGGCGCCCTCGTCTCTCTTTGGCGGCACAGGGCAACGGCACCGTAACACTTCTTCGCCGGGACGTCATCTGGAGCTTCGCCAAGCCGACCCTGCCACTGCCACGCCGCACCCCATCATCCACGCCCACCCCCCTTGCCAGTCCATCCACGCATCACCGGCACCATCCAGCCCATCCACGGGATACACGCACGCCGTCCGCTTAGCCGCACCCCCTCCAACTCCCGCTAGCTGCGACGAGCCATTGACTGCCCGCTCCTCGTCCTAAAAGGCTCGTCCCTGGCCCTGTCTTGACATCGACACTTCCTCCCTCTGGACCTTTCGCCCTTCTCAGATGTCCCTCTGATCACCACAACCAAAGCTATTACGATTGACAATGTTTGTCCTGGTCTTATAGCACACCTGTCCTCAGGGACACACTTACCACTTCGAATTCATTCCATCCTGACAACTGGACAAGTCTTTTGCCCTCAATCGAATCCACACACGGATACACGCCCTTGACGATCAGCCCTTGACATCAAAGTTGTCTACAAGAACCACGACTTCGCACGCACTCCAACTTGACACGCCAACTTTGGCACGCCGACTCTATTTCCGTCAAAACATAAACAAGCTGGCTCCCCGCCGTCAATCCGAAGCTTCGGCCTTGATCCCTGCCTCCTCGGCCCATATATCTCAAATCCCTCGAAACACCCCCACCAGCACCATGACTGCCAACATGACTACTTCTAACCCCGATACCCTCTGGACGACCCATGCTTCAGAAGAGTACGAAGAGGCAGATGAACCCCCCGAGCTTCGACTCAAGCACCAACTTACATCAGAAAAGTTTCAAAAGACCGCCATCCGACGTCCTAATGAGAAGTCATCCTTGTTGACCAAGGCTATCATGGGAACCTCGGACGACGACTCGCACACTCACCACTACGGACATGAAGTCCCTCGCCCCATTCTATCTAATGCTCAGAGGAGACGGTCTCTCGCCAGTAATATCAGCCTCGCCTCAACCGCCGACCTCACGAGCGATACTGGCTTGACGAGCCCTTCTCGACCAAACACGCCGAGCCCGCCTCTGCCTGAGATGACCATGTTGCGCCTGGACGGAGATACTTCTACTGATCCCAAGCGTGTCTCTCTTCTCGGCGCCGCAGTTAGGTTCCAATCCCAACCTCAATCTCAACCTGCCGCTGAGACGCCTCGGAAGCGAAGCATCCAGTTCGCCTGCGTTGCTAAGCCCCTGCTTCAGGAGGCGGCCTTCCGCGCCCAGCCCATGGTCAAGATGCCTTCTGCTCAAGAGGCACCGCGGCGGCCATGCATCAAGTTTGCTTGTCCAGCCCGACCAGCCTCTACACAGAACACCCCCCCTCGACGAGTTGATTCGCACATGGGTGAGGCATCCCGCACGCCAGTGCCCGAGTCTCCCTCAACTCCCAAGAGAGGCTCGATTCTTGCTTCTGCCAACTCTGCTACTCTCGCCACTCCTCGCCAGATCACTCCTCGCCGACCATCTACGTCTCGGCCCAAGTTCTTGCGGGCCGATTCCAAGGATCTGGTTGCTGATGGATGCCATTTCCACCAATTCGCGTCTGGAATCTCTCGCGAAGACGACTGGATCCGACAAGGGAACCCTCCTGCCAGCAAGAAGCTCACCATCAATGACACTTTGACCAAGGAGAACCGAATTCGTCGCTTGGCCGCCGAAGCTGAAGAGGAGGCCGAGGAAGAGGATGAGCTTAACGCTGATGAGGATATCGTTGATGACGAGGACGACGAGGACGACGAACTCGACCTCGACTTGGATGACGATGATGTTGACGACGAGTATGAGGACGACGACGAGGACGAGGATGATGACGATGGCGACTCTGATGGCTATCGCACCGATGAAGAAACAGGCTTCGCCGATTCTGACGATGACGAAGTTGACGACGACGACGACATGGCGCTTTGGACCCCAAGCCAGAAGTCGGTTGTCCACATCAGTTCATCGCGTCCTGTTCGTCGAATGTCCCTCCACGAGCAGTCTGATTCCTCCATCGCCACCCAGACTAGCCATCCTCCCCGCGAGCGGGGCAAGCGCGTCAAACGCCGGGACGAAACCCCTGACCTTCCTGACAGCACTGACTTCGTTTGCGGCACTCTTGACGAGGATAGACCGCTTGAGGAGGCCTACATGTCGTGCCTTGCGGCTCGCCGGAACGAGAAATTGCGCATCATCCCCCAGGATTTTGATCCCAGCTTCCCGGCTTCAGAGCCCGAGGAGGACAATGATGGAGAAATCTTCAACCCTGTCCATCACGAGAGTGATGACGATGATGACTGGCTGCACGGTAAAATGGACGACATCCATCATGAGACTGAGCGTTCGCGCAGAAGGAGAAAAAGCAACGTCTCTCCCAAGCGCTACCGTTCTCCTCCTCCCAAGCGACATCACTCGCCTCCTCCCAAGCGTGGTCGATCCCCAAAGCCTCTCTTTGACCGCCCCTCTCCCCGAAAGGCTAGATCACCTGGTCGGGCTCGCAAGCCGGTGACAACTCCTCTCGGCTCGCCCCGGTGCGGCCAAGTCAAGTTCAACCTTGCCGGTCGTCCCGGGCTTACCCACACCAAGTCCTTGCCTCGTGCTGGCGCCATGTTTCTTCTTAGGCAGGGCCGCCAACAGAAGGCCAACCAGGACAGAGACGTTCACGTTCGAGGCGCCATCGACATTGTCAAGGGCCTCGAGAGCAAGCGTGCTCGGCGCAAGGAGAAGTTCGTCCAGAAGTACTGCAATCGCGCGCGACGTGGACAGCTCCCTGAGCGCCGAGCGATGCCCGGCCGTGGCGCTGAGCGTATGAAGGAGCTTGGTCTCCTCATGGCCGGTAAGAAGGATCAAGGCAACTACATTCTCTCGGTCTGAACAACTACCATCTTGTCTCACACCAGTGAGAACTAATGGCGGCCCTCTCCATTCTTCACGGAAGAGGGTCCATAACATATACGGATTTAACTTGACGATATCTCATACACTTCCTTTTCTTCTGGTCTGGGAACCAGCAGCATATTCAACTACATCAAATGGACGCCCAGCGGATCTGAAGCATATTTGGGGTGTTGGTGTATAATTTTTCCTTGGTTTATCGGTTTCTGGTTGCATGGTATTGGGCGGGCGGGCGGAACAAACATTACTGGGGCAGCCTGCTTGGGATCGTTTGTATACCCCTGAAAATGCATTGGGAAGGAAGGATTTCCTGCTTGGCGTTGGTTGAGAGACGGGTTCATGATGATGATAAAAATTACTAGATATCAATAACGACTGATATGAATTCTCTGAATACTCTTGCCGATGGTGGACGGAAATGACACAATGTTCAACTTCCAGTGACTCACAGCTAGGACTCAAGGCAGCCAATCACTAACTGGACTTGTCCCAAGGTAAGACTGTGGCTTGCGCTCAGATATCACGATGATATCTCGAGTATTCTTACCTCGTAGCTTTGTCAGGGAACGGATTCGTGCTTGGGGCCGAGGTGTTTGGCGGATTTGATGCTGCGAAACAGTTGACGTGGCCTGATGCGAGTCCATGTGACTCAGTTCATCCAGAGATAACCAGTCTTTGGCCTATCGAGGCGTCGATAAGTGTAGGACTTTGGAAGCCGTCTTCCGATGGATATTGCTTGGTCGCGTGGTGCTTCCGGGAAGAGATGCAACAGGCCACGTATTGATGCCTGATATCCAAGGCCCCACACAGCATCACCCTTTCTGCCAGCTTGCGAACAGGTCAAAGCACGTTGTCCAATTCCAACCGAATTTAAACCATCGATCATCTTGCCCACGATAAAAACGACGCCGAACTCCAACTCCTGGATCGCATAACCCCCCTTCTCGATTCGAATTAATACCATATTAATACTTTTGCCAGTCATGTGGATTGTCAACTGGTGTACGTTTCGGGTCCCAAAGACCGACCGCGGAGTCGGAGATGGGCTGACACGTGCTGCGAAATAGTCTACGACGTGCTGTCCTCGTTGGGACTCCTTAACAAGCACGCCAAGCTCCTTTTCCTCGGTCTCGACAATGCGGGAAAGACGACTCTCCTGCACATGCTGAAGGTATGATGGAGAGGGGGTTGTTTGGTGTGGTCTGGGGCGCTGTCGGTGTTCGGGATGTGGCCACCGAGCCTAATGGAATCCGCTGTCTCGAGTTGTAGATGGCCGTTGCTGACAAATATTATAAAACAGAACGACCGTGTTGCGATCCTTCAGCCTACTCTTCACCCTAGTGAGTCTTGCGCGATGGCCTTTGTCGATGGCCGCGACGCTCATGTCACGATGCTAATACTGGATAGCCTCTGAGGAGCTCGCCATCGGCAACGTTCGATTCACCACTTTCGATCTCGGTGGTCACCAGCAGGGTATGTTGGACGGATCCAAGTCGCTGAATGATGAAGCACTAACATGTGCCACACAGCTCGACGCATTTGGAGAGATTACTTCCCCGAGGTCAACGGCGTCGTCTTCCTCGTCGACGCCAAGGACCACGAGCGATTCCAAGAGGCCAAGGCCGAGCTCGACGCGCTCCTGTCCATGGAGGAGCTTTCCAAGGTCCCCTTTGTAATCCTCGGCAACAAGATCGATCACCCCGATGCGGTTTCCGAGGAGGAGATGCGACACCAGCTCGGCCTCTACCAAACCACGGGCAAGGGCAAGGTTCCTCTGGAGGGAATCCGACCAATTGAACTGTTCATGTGCTCGGTTGTTATGCGACAAGGCTATGGAGAGGGCATACGCTGGTTGTCCCAGTACGTGTGAGCATGGGAAGAGGAGGAGGGAAGCTGTAGAGGGCTATACCAGGTGAAGGGAGGATCCAGGATGCATACGTTTACGAGGTTCATACTTGTTCTTTAGGCGAACCTATTGGTCGTGCGAATTCTTATACAATACCAAGATTTATCACATGATGGGATTGGACCAAGTTTGGGTGTGTTCAGCCACGGCCACGTTTTGTCACGTTCCGTTGGGAAACGTGCCCCTGAAGTTTCTCTCCGATGTCCGGCGTCGATGCTGGAATGGGAAGTATAACCTGTGCAGGGGACCTGGTCTTGAGGCCTGGTCGGACGAACTCTGGGGATGCGAAGAGTTGGGGAACGTGGCGCGTTGGCATAGCAGCCTCACGAGGGGTACGAAGTATCTAGTACTGAAACAAGATGAATGGGTATGGTAGAAGCCCTTCTGAACATGTCAGCAGGGCTGAGAATTCCGAACCGCATTGGGGTCATCCAGCATGTCTCAAACAGCCCAGCCCGGCTTCGGAATTCAAGGGAGAGGCAAAAGAGGTAAAAAGCAGCATCTCGGCTCCGCCCACACGAACGCCTCCAAGCGGGGACACTATTGGCCGGGGCGCTCTTTACCCCAACGAAAAGCGACGTCATTCCACTCTGGCACGTTGTCGCATCACGGGCACCTCCCAACAGAGCTCTGATCAGGACCAAACGGTCTCATTATTTGTACCATTGCTCAGTCTTGCCACCGACATTGATCCCTCTTCATTCATGTTTTCGAAACGACATGGCGCAGGGCGTTGACGTTTAACAACCAAACCACAATGTCGCAGTACGTGTCTTTGCTGCCGCGCGACCAAAAGTACGGCTTCTCCTCGGATGCCTTCCAGCCGTCGACGCTGCCAGACGGAGACCACGAATTCGTCGACCGACGCGACCTCGACGCCTTCAAGAAGGCCCTCCAGGCCCCGGATCCACTGCAGAGCCCAATCGACGAGACGGGCTCGAGATCCCCGCGCAGCCCCAGCTCGGCCGGCTTCACCAAGAGACCCTCCCAGACCGACACCGGCTTCGAGTATGACGCGGTCGCCGTGGCAGCCGCGGCGAGTGCCGCCTCGGGGGACTTGCCGCCGCCGCAGCACGGTGCCAATCACGGGACGTTCATCACGGCGAGGCACGATTGGGCGCCCGTCAATGCCAAGGTGCATCGCAGCCGACGCGGCTCCAAGAAGAAGAAGTACAAGAAGGGAAGCCGCGGTTCGAGGGCCGTCGAGGGCCTGCTGGGCACCCGGACAAAGGACGAGACGCGAGAGGGGTACCTATACCAAGTCTTGAAGTGGCCATTGCTGCTCTTCGTCCTCGCCTGGCTTGCCGGCCTCGCCGTGACGTACCTCTCCACGAGGCTGTACATCTGGGTCTTTGAACACTTCTTCACGTGGCGTGGCCAACGCGAGCGGCTCCGGCAGAACCTGCGCAACACGTCTAACTACCGAGACTGGGTCGCGGCGGCCAAGGAGCTGGACAAGTTTCTCGGGCGGCAGAGCTGGAAGGAGGAAGACGACTACGCCTACTACGACTCGAAGACGGTGAGCAGGGTTTTTGAGCAGATGAAGAAGACGAGGGCCCGCGCAGAGGAGCAAGAGGGCAAGACTAAGAGAACGGACGGGGGCAAGGCCGTGGACGAGCTGAGGGCGCTGATCGAGGCCTGCGTCAAGAATAACTTTGTGGGCGTGGAGAACTCGAGACTGTACAGTCAGACGTACTATGGGACGAAGAACTTGGTGCAAAATTTCCTCGACGAAGGTAAGTTTGTTGATCTTCTCTGAAGAGCAACGGAACTAACTCTAGCACAGTGGAAAGGAGTTTGAAGTTCTTGACCCAGACGAAGCAGTTGGAGATGGAGCAGAAGCGAGTCTTGTTCAAGCACGTCTGCGCAAACTATGGACGGACAGCCTTGTGCCTCTCTGGGGGAGCTTCGTTTGCCTATTACCACCTCGGCATTGTCAAGGCCCTCCTCGATGAGGATCTCTTACCCGACGTCATCACAGGTACCAGCGGCGGCGCTCTGATTGCGGCGCTGGCTGCTACCCGCACAAACGAAGAGCTGAAGGAGCTTCTGATTCCCGCCTTGGCGGATCGCATCAACGCTTGCCGAGAGAGCTTCTTGATCTGGGTGCCCCGGTGGTGGAAGACAGGGGCTCGGTTCGACTCGGTGGACTGGGCCGACCGGTGCAGCTGGTGGACGCATGGCTCCCTGACCTTCCGGGAGGCTTACGAACGAACGGGCCGGATCCTCAACGTTACCTGCGTTCCGGCCGACCCGCACTCGCCCACGATCCTCTGCAACTATCTGACGAGCCCCGACTGCGTCATCTGGTCGGCCGTGCTCGCGTCGGCGGCCGTGCCGGGCATCTTGAACCCCGTGGTCCTGATGATGAAGACGCGGGACGGGACCCTGGAGCCGTACTCGTTTGGGCACAAGTGGAAGGACGGCAGCCTGCGGACAGACATTCCCGTCAAGGCCCTCAACACGCACTTCAACGTCAACTTCACCATCGTCAGCCAGGTCAACCCGCACATCAACCTATTCTTCTTCTCGTCCCGCGGGTCGGTCGGCCACCCGGTCACGCACCGCAAGGGCCGGGGATGGCGCGGCGGCTACCTCATGTCAGCGTTCGAGAACTACCTCAAGCTGGACATGAACAAGTGGCTCAAGTTCATCAAGCACGCGGAACTGCTCCCGCGGCCGCTGGGCCAGGACTGGAGCCAGCTGTGGCTGCAGCAGTTCAGCGGCACCATTACCATCTGGCCCAAGACCATCGTGTCCGACTTTTGGCACATCCTGTCGGACCCGGACCCGCCCCGGCTGGCGCGCATGCTGCACGAGGGCCGGCAGAGCGCGTTCCCCAAGCTCAAGTTCGTCTCGAACCGGCTCCGGCTCGAGCGGCTGGTGGAGCAGGGGCGGCGGGAGTCGCGGCCGTGGGCGCGCCGGGGCAGCTTGCAGACCATCATGAGCGACGAGGACCTGCGCAGCATCTTGGTCAACGAGATTGGCGGCGGCGGCGGCGCGAACGAAGGGGTCACGACGGAGGAGGAGACGACGGACGGCGAGGAGCTGAATGGCCTCGGGTCGGGGCTGGGCATGACGTCGCTGGACGAGAAGAGTGACTGATGGACGAGGAGACGAGGACTTGTTGAGGACTTTCAGAGGACTTGCATGCTGGGGAGGCTCTGTAGAATGATGTAATGTTTGGCGTTGGTTGGCTTGGCTGGTTAATGGTATGGGAAGGATTGGGACACTGGTCGGTTAGTAGGCACAGGATACTAGGGATATAAGAGGCGGTAGAAGGTGTTATTCAGAGCCACATACACGACCAATAGTTTTATGATGCTATTGATTCATTGATACTATTCATTAGGTACCTGATATTCAGTCCACTAATCTCTTATCGATTACAGCCCGAGTCGGCGGGGACTGGAGATAATCCGAGCGACCCACCTTTCCTCGGCAGTCTCCAGCCAACCAAAGCCAGAAGCGACGGAACGGACTCGTGGCCGTAACTCTTCAGGACACTTCCCGTCTCCACCAAAAACCCCAAAGCTGTGTCGACCTGGTACCTCTCTCTGGGCCTTGAATTCATCCCGCCACCACCATCCAACGAACGACACTCTTTTTTTGTTTTCCTTTTCTTCGTGCCCTCCCCCTTATTCATACTTTAATAATTCAAACGCTCACATCTTCCCCGACCCGAGCCGCTTGAGCTCGCTCAATTGTCAAGATGAGTTCAGACTACTCGTATGACGAACAGGTTCGTTTCTTGGTCCCTCCCTCTTGCTATTTACATGTGTCCTTTGTCTCACGCAAAGGCGCAAACTGTGTTTCCCTCAATACCTAGACGAACAGCCGACCAGACGATCACGAAGTCACCTTACTGACACTCCAATTCAACCTCGCAGGGCCAGTTCTTCCCCTTCTTCATCCTCACCCTCACCGGCCTCGTCACCGTCCCCCTGACGTACACGCTGCTCCGCCCGACAAAGGACCAGGACGCCCTCGCGCCGCGCATTAAGGCCGACTACAAGACGGAGCATGCGGCCGCCGTCGACGCGCTGAAGAGCGCGCAGAAGCGCAAGCAGTGGAGGGTCAAGCGCGCCGTCTTCGTCGTGGTGGGGTGGGCCGTCATGGGCGCTATGGTCTACCTCATCATGATCACCCAGCGGACGGTCCCCAAGATCTGGAACCCCTATGACATTCTGGGCATCTCCGAGGTAAGAGTGTTTTGAGAGGGGGTTGTGTGTGGTGGTGTTGCCCAGAAGAAACCTTCCTAACGCAGACCCGTGTCGCAGACTGCTACCGAAAAGCAAATCAAATCCCATTACAAGCGCCTCTCCATCAAATACCACCCCGACAAGATTCGACCCGACGCATCTAAGAACGAGACGGTCGAGTCGCTCAACGATTACTACGTCGGACTTACTAAGGCCTACCAGGCGC
Source organism: Thelonectria discophora (assembly GCA_911649645.1). Lineage (NCBI taxonomy): Eukaryota > Fungi > Ascomycota > Sordariomycetes > Hypocreales > Nectriaceae > Thelonectria > Thelonectria discophora. The sequence continues at coordinate 2,703,540 of CAJVRK010000016.1, read as the reverse complement.
TGACTGACGAGGAGGTTCGCAACAACTATATCCAGTACGGCCATCCGGATGGAAAGCAGAGCTTTAGCATTGGCATTGCCCTCCCTATGTTTATGGTACAGGACGGTAACGGCAAGTACGTCGTTTTGGTGTACACGATGCTCCTTGGAGTCCTGTTGCCCTACTTGGTTGGTTCGTGGTGGTACGGCACCAAGCGGAGGTCGAAAGAAGGCGTTCTGATGGAGAGCGCCAACAACCTGTTCCGTCAATACGAAGACGAGATCGACGAGGGTGGCATCATCACTGCCCTGAGCACCGGAAAGGAATTTGACCAGGTCCTCAAGGGCGACAAGGCCGAATCGGGTCTGGCCAAGGTGGAATCGCGCATCACGGCTGAGGGCGAGAAGTACTCGTTTGCTTCTGGCATGTCGGCCAAGGACAAGGACCAGCTCGAAGATCTCGATAACGGCGTGCGACGCAAGACTCTTGCTCTGCTCTGGGCCTACCTCGGCCGTGTCGAGCTCGAAGACGCTGCTCTCACGAAAGCCAAGTACGAGGTTGGCCCCATTGCCCGCGCCCTGAACCAGTCCTTTGTCGCCATCTCGCTGGCCTACGGCAACATTGGTCCCATCGTCGGCGCTTACACCACCAGCCAGCATCTCATCCAGGCCATTCCTCCCAACGCATCCCCTCTCCTCCAGCTCCCCTACTTCACCGGCGCCACCGTTGCCGCTGTCGAGGGCGACTCTAAGATTCACAGCACCGTTCAGCGGTTCATGCAGCGCTCGGATGCTCAGCGACGACAACTCGTCGTTGGCAAGGGTCTTTTAACCGAGCAGCAGTACGAGACGGCCATCAGCGTGGCCAGGCAGATTCCCTACCTCCGTGTCGAGAAGGCCTTCTTCAAGGTCACGGGCGAGCGCTTCATCATTCCGTCTTCCCTCGTCACCCTCGTGATCAAGGGCCGCTTTATCCCCCCTGGAACCGACAACATCCCCCCCGTGGACGAGGTTGAGCTTGAGGATATCGACCCCGCCGAAGACGACGTCGAGGCCATCAGCGGCCGCAAAAAGAAGACAATGAAGGGCCCCGATGGCAAGCTCATCCCCATCGAGGAACAGAGCGTCCTTCCCCCTCTTACCTTTGCCCCCCACTACGCCCGCGATCACTCCCCCAAGTGGTACGCCTTCCTTAGCGACTCTAAGCAGGGCAAGATGGCCGTGCCTCCATTCGCCTTTGAAAAGTTCGACCAGCCCATCGTCGACGAAAAGGGCAACCCCTCCTTCAACATGCAGACTCTCAAGGCCCAATTCGCCGCCCCTCCTCAGGCTGGACACTTTACTTTTGTCCTACACGTCATGTGCGATGCCTACGTCGGCTTCGACACCAAGATGGAGGTGACGCTGGTTGTCGAAGAGGCCAGCAAGGCCGCTGAGATGCAAGCCGAAGATGATATCAGCGAACCCGATGAGGGTGAGTCCTCGTCCCCCCCTTTTCCCTCTACCACTGTTTCTGAAACCTTGGTAACTAACAATGCTCTTAGATTCCCTCGCTGGCCAGATGCACGCCCTCAAGACCGGCCAGGCTCCCAAGCCCCGCAGAAGAGCCGACGACTCGGACGACGAGAGCGGGACTGACGAAGAAGAGGACGACACCAGCGCGACCAACACCGACACCGAGGATGAGTCATAATCGGGAGAGAGTGTGTTTCTTTTTCATGACGGTGACTTGTAACTCATCTTCTATCTGTCGGATATAAGTGCTCTCTCTGGAATTTTCGACTTGAGACTTCCTCAGCGAAACTGAGAGAGCGAAGAGAGTGAATGAGGGGGTGGAACAACAAAAGCGTGGCTGTGTTGCCAATGCGATGCTTTTATGGCAGCTGTATTCTTTTTCCTCTCCTTTTGTTATCACTGGAAGTCTCTCAATGCACAAGGGTAGGGAGGGGCACCTTTTTGGGAGTTCTTGGGTCTTGTTTTATTTCTAGTACAAATATGTTTTTTTATCGTCACCATTTCCGTGGCTTCTTTCTTGCAATGCCGTGTTGATAGGTAGGTAGACTGAATGTCAGTCTTCTCGTAACATTGATCGACTGAACGTCGTTTTCTCACTTGTAACATTGGTAGTCTGAATGGTCCGTCGTTGTCATTTCGAAGTCCATGTCGTTTCAGTTTTGATTTGCTTGGATAAATACTACCAGGTAGTTGTAGCAACGCCTTTGTCCCGTCTCATCACCATTAGAAACCTCCCTCCTTTCCCCCCTAATAACGTCATGATGGTCCACGACGAGAAGAATAATTTCACAGTTTGTTTGCCTTCAGGGATGCTGCTCTCAACCCAACACCCTTTTCCCACATTAAACTTGAAAATCGGATTCCCCTTGAAGCATACATTTTAGGGCCGAGCGAGCCATTCGCAATCCGTTTTGTTGAAGAAGCGAATACAAAAAGAAAAAAACAATAAGAAAAACTCCGCGCCGTAGGGGTCAAGCTTGCGTTGCCGCGATACCCGAAAAAGAAGATCTTTGTTCAAAGACGCAAAGCCCAGCTCCGTCTGGTCCTGGTAAGTGATGCCGACATAATAATTCCGAATTTCCACATTGCCCATCGTCGCTTAACATACGCGCACGCCACAAATCTCGACGCCCTTGCCTTCGATGCGGGCAGAGCGCCCAAAGTACACCGTCGAGAGCTCCTTGACGAAGAGGGCGTCGCTGTCACTCCAGACGTCGAGGCCCATGTTCTCCACGGCGTGGCTGTCGACTCGGATGGCGTCCGCTTCTGGATCGAGGTCGACTTCGCTTGGACGCAGAGGGGAGCTTTCCGATGTGGAGGATGGTCGGGATACGTCATCCTCTTCGTCGTCGCCGTCCGTGTAGGGCTCGTCCTGGCTTTCGGCGAGATCGGCCAGCACGGACAGAGTTTGGGTGGTGAGCCGGTGGAAATAGGCGATAATGGCAAGCTCTATGCGAGCCTCGTGGTGAGTGTCGCCGTTGGCGCGTTGGGCGCCTGAGAGGGAAGAGAGAGACTCGGATAGTGGTTCGGAGCTGGAAGACGGCCTGGGCATAGACATGGGAGTTGGGCCGAGGTCGGCCAGAAGGGCCGAGTCGCGGGACGATTCCTCTTGCTGTTCGGAGCGGAGTTGCTCGCCGGCACTGGCCCACCACATGTAACCGTTATAAGCGAGAGCCGTCCAAGTGAGCGGCTCAATGATGGCCTCGATGCCGTCGTCACACGGGTTCCGGACCGTGGTCGTTGACAGTCCAGAGTTGCGCACTGGCTGCGAATCCGCCTGAGGGGAGTCTGGAGGCGGACCAGACACGGACGCGGCAAACGAGAGACGCTCGAGGCCGTTCCTCAGCGTCGTGAAACGGCGGAGATCGCGTTGAGTAGCCTTGACAGGTTCGCCACGGGGACACTCGACAAGGGGCCACACTCGCTCAGCAGCGTTTGACGAGTAGTCTGGAGGAATGGTGATGAGCATGTCCCATAGCGTATCTTTCATGGCGAGGATGCTATCGGTTGTGCAGGCGATCCAGCCGGACCCAGATTCATCGTCCACGGCATCCTCACTACTGCGCTCGCGTTTGGATGCCTCAAAGTCGTCCATGAGAAACTGGATGTCGTGCACGCCAATGGAAAACAGCGGTCTTAGGCGCTGTGATGATGATGTGGTGGGCAGAATGTCTATTACAGACAGGGGGATATTGGAAAGAACAGAGATATTATATACTGGGAGGTATTAGTTACTCGTCGTAGCGTCACATAGGACTAGACTCACCAAAATCGCATATCTCATGGACAGGGGCGTGACATGAAATCAAGATGCGCTTCCGCAATAGGGCAGCGCGATGAATGGGAAAGATGAGGGGACCAAACTTATCCAACAGGCTTGTGAGACTCCAGGCAGGGTGATATGGCGACAGCCTGTTACCGGCCGGAAGCACCGAGGTTCCGTCGGATGCGGATCGGTTGCGGGTGTGACTTTTACGGGCAAGAGGCGAGCTCACTGGGGTCTCGCCGGAAAGACGGCGGTTGGCCTGGCCGGGCTTCTCTTTGTTTGCGTTCCAGTATTCTTCGAGTACGGCTGTGTTCTTGCGATCTTCAGTGAGGGTGCTGGAGGATGTGTTAGCTGGGGCGGCGTGGGTTGCGACTCGGTCCAACCTACGCAGCCATTTCCTTCAGGGCCTCGGCGTGTCTCCAGGCGCGACCAAGACGACCATAACTCAATGGGACCAAGACGCCCACGGCAATCATGCGCGCATGGCGTGCCTCCTCTTCATCGCACGGTGCATTGATAAAGGCGCTGAGGCCGGCGTGTCCGCCATCGTGGACAAAGTAGATGAGGTCTTCGGAGACGGTGTGCAGACCCGAGGGGAGCGACTTGTACTCGACGAGCCCCTCCAGTTCGACTCCCGGAGCCGACTCCTTCCAAAGGATGGTATATCCAGCCTTGACGTCGAAGTGTATGAGGAAAAGAGCGGCGATGGGCGGTCGGTCGAGGGGTGGACTGGCGGGCATGCGGACGGAAAGCGAGGGATGTCCTCTGCGAGAGGAGGCCATGACGACTATCGGGCGAGTCGCATCATAGAAGGAGACGATCGAGGTAGAAGCTCAAGGAGTGTGAGCTGGGGAGTTGGAGCTGGAGCTGGAGCTGGAGCTGGAGATGGAGATGGAAGGCGGCCACGTTCGAGAGCTGTGTTTGGGGGAGCGCAACGGCGAATCGTCTTGACTCGGGCCAAGCGGTCAATTGTCACGGGGAAATTATCAAGGAAACACGAAACGAGACGATGGGCAACAAGAGCTCGGCCGGCTGTCGAAATCGAGGCGGCCGTCTTTTTTTTTTTTTTTTTTTTTTTGGACGAGGTGGGAGCGAGATGGATGCAGGACGCAAGTTGGTGATGTGTGGTTGGAGCCACCTAGTGAGCGGTGCTTTATTGCTCTGAGCGCTTTACCACCTGAAGCTCCCAGTGGGCTTCAGTGGAGGCCGTGCTAGCCTATAGTGGTTACATATAGGCCCGGGGACCCTATCCGATAGGCGATGGCGCCGCCAAGTCCTCACGTGATGAGCATGGAACGATGCCTCCCAGGAAGGCAGGAAGGACTCGATGAATTCGGAAGTGCGACTTGCTGGGGTGACAAGAAGGGCTCAGAACCGCAAGGGTTGCTTCCTTTTACGGTCTTCTGGTGACTGGAAAGGGAACCGGTTTCTTCACATGTGAATCATTGGGCACCGACATTTGGGCGATTTTTTCTCCCTTCTTTGCTTCTATGTTCGGCAAGATGCCGCCATGTCTTACACGGTCGAGTGTTACAAGGACAATGCCTGGCACCGTGGCCTGATAGTTGCGTGCTGCCCATAGATGATTGGTTTCTCGAGATGCGTCTGCCTGCATCTGACACGCGTAGGCCGAGCAGCAGTTGAGTGATATAAGGGAGTCAGAGGTGTGACTTGATGTGGTTGGTGGACGTATTCCGCATGTCCAGCCTTGACCGTATCAGCTCACCCGTGCCATTCTCGAAAACTTCGTGACTGATGTCTTTGAAGGGTAAACTCCGAGGAGCAGAGTAGCTTCGTTTGTATGGTTGGTTTAAGCTTTGACTCCTGGGCTGCTGAGGTCCATCATGAGCTTACAACCGGAGAATAGATATCTGCTCCTTGAACCGTTGTTTGCAACTGCTCATTGTTGCTCTCTGACATCAGCCATTTGAGCCAATAATGGGAATGTCCGGGAACCCTTTACATTGGCAACAGCTGAACTGTGCATGCGCTGGCCAAAGTTAGAAGACTTTATAGATTAAATATACGTATGTGTATTTATAGGTAGTTGGTAGCAGATAACGGTTGTGCTTCTCGGGTTTCAAAGCTCAACTCATATATGGCTGGCGTCTTGGTGCAATACGACAATTCCCAGGCACACTCGACACGACGTTTCTTCAGAGCTTGCACCAACTGAAAAGTGAGACAATATGCAGGCATACGTGCAAGGTTTCGACACCCAGGACTCAGTGCCGATGACGTCTAGCCGCCTTGTACCTGCTTGACAGTGCTACAGTGCTACCTGTCTCTTTAATAAGTCCGCGAGTCGCGACTGCCGTCAGTGCTTTTCAGGGCATGTGGGGAAAGTGGAAGCAGACCGTCACAGGCCGCCCTTGCCCTTGTTTCCTGAAAGCCAAAGCTTCAAAACCAAACGGTTGGGGGAAATGGCTAAAAATGGCACCACGTGATGGCCATGGTTCCCGTTTCCCCAACATTTCCAACGACTCTATAAGTTTGGCAAGAAAAGCAGGTGTCCATCGTGTGTTTTAGTTCTTCGAAAGCTCACCACTTCGGCAGCGGTTCGACCGAGGCTTGAGTTTGTTGCCATTATTCGTGCGGTGGTTTGGCTTCTGATTCAAGCCGAATATCCTTGCTTTGGGACCGAAGGCGGGCTGCGTTGTGGACTTTTCCTCGATGGATCTGGCTCCCTAGAGTTGCTGCGACAGATACATGTTGAACAAGCCCAGCGCTCGAGCATCAAGTATGCGCGGACTGACTAAGACACGGCTGTCACAAGCCAAATTCAGAGGCCTTGCCTCAGAGCGTCACAAGCTGGGTGACCCTGGCTCCCAACCAATCAGAGTGTCTCCTTTCCCCTTCCCCCGTCATTTTTCTGCATCATTTCCGCACCTACCCCGATAGCCCCGTTCCCGATCCCGTGCAGGTGCGAATCGGGCTGGTTCTTTCCTCCGTGCCTCTCAACTACCTCGCAACTGCCTCAGCCTCGATCCCGTGTCTCTGCCTTTTCTTTTTCTTCCCTCTTCTGCTTCTTCCTTGTCTCTTCGGGCACGAATCCTCAATGCCCTCGTTTCCTGCATGACTTATAAGAATAGACGCCTCATCTGTAACGACCGCCTCCGATAAGAACACGTCCTCCCGCTAGCGAAAGACCCAAGAGGACCCCGCCAACCCGCCGTCCGCCAGTGCCACTGCCGCCCATCGCGCGCCTGCAAAAGAGCCTCAATTCGGCTCAACAATCACCTCGCCCCGCCAAATTCTCGTCTCTCTTCAACCTCGTCCTCCCTCTCCCGCCTCGTGCTCCCCTCCCTGCGTCTTCGATCGGACGCGATCGTCCCGATATCTCTCTTGAGCATCCCCGACAGCTTCCCCGACAAGAATTCTCCACCATGAGCGTCTCCTGCGTTCTCGCCTACTTCTTCGTGGGCTATGGCGCACTCACCGTTTTCTTCTACGCCCTCTCCCTCGTCATCCCCAAGGCTGCCTTCGTGGCCCGTCTCCTGGCCTTTTACATATCGTTGCTCTTCAGCGCCGTCTTCGGCATCGTGGCATCCATTGTCTTGACGATCGCCGGTCGCCAGCAGATCGCCCAATGGATCACGGCTCGTTCCTTCCACCACATTAACCGCTACACTACTGGGATCCAGTTCATCGTTGAAGACCCCAAGAATATTCTCGGCACGACCCGCCCCGCCGTCTTCCTGGGGAACCACCAGACCGAGCTCGATATTCTCATGCTCGGTGCCATGTTCCCCAAGTACTGCAGCGTCACTGCCAAGGCCTCTCTCAAGCGGACACCGTTCCTGGGCTGGTTCATGTCTCTGAGCGGATCCATCTTTATCGACCGCAAGAATAGCAAAGATGCGCGCGAGGCCATGCAGGGCGCGGCTAGCGAGATCCAGTCCAAGCGCCAGAGCGTCTACATGTTCCCCGAGGGCACTCGCTCATACTCAAAGGACCCCGTGCTTCTGCCTTTCAAGAAGGGCGCCTTCCACCTTGCCGTCCAGGCCGGCGTGCCCATCGTCCCCGTTGTTGTCGCAAACTACAGCAACGTCCTCTACTTCAAGAATTTTGTCTGGAATGCCGGCAGGATCCCTGTCAAGGGCGAGTAGCCCAAATGGTTGAGACGCTTCCCGTAGACTTGACTAACTCTTGTCATTAGTGCTTGACCCTATTTCCACAAAGGGCCTCACCGCGGACGATGTGACCGATCTCACCAGCTCTACCCGCGAACTCATGCTCGCGGAGCTCATCAAGATTTCTCCCAAGACCAAGAGCCAGCCTGTAGCCGTGCCCGCCGCGGCGCCTGTTAGTACCGGTGGCAAGAGCAGCGGTGTCGATGCTCAGGCGAATGGCCACTAAGTCTCCGGGAGCCCATCCCATCCCCTACCTTTTTCTCCCGAACAACCTTTTCCGAGGTTAGGCTGTCGAGGATTTCATCACTGTAGAATCAAGAGAAGACACTAGAGGCGCCAAGAGAAGGACGAAGAGATTTTTCTTTTCTGCGAGCTCAAGGGTTGGTTTTGGTAGGGGAGTTGCCGGATAAAGACCTCGAGATTTTTGATACCCCCATAGACGTATGCGGCGACTGGTTTTTTTTTTCTTTTTTTTTTCCTAACCCTCCTGTTGCTTCTAGTAGTGGCTCGCTATAAGCAATAAGTTTCCCATGTTTTACAGATTCAGGGGCAAGACGATAGATGGACAAGGGCGGACGAGAATGCAGCTTTTGCTTTCGTACCAAGGGAGTGAGTACCAAGGGAGACTGTAAATCGTTCGACCCTATGATTGTTTCTCAACCACCAAGCACCTATTCGTACACTACTACACATGAAATCGAGACACATTCGTGAATAAGATGGAGTGACTTTTGATCAACAGCCGTGGAAACAATTGGCATCATTATACCGGACGATGCCGGTGACTACAAGAGGTTTAAGTAAAATAGGAATATCAAGGGCATTCATCCCGCTGGCCCTTGTCTCTCTTCATCTTCCCTGCGCTTCCCCCTTTTTTATGATTTGTGTGTCCCTATCCGTAGACACGCCACGATGACAACCAAGAAGCAAACTCCAAAATCGCCGCCCCTGAGCCACCGTCCTGGCCCCCCTCCCTATATGTCATGATCGCTCCTTGAACACGAATGCAAGGCAATAAATGAACCCCCAAAGTGACCCAACTCCTATACCAGCGCACGAGCAAACGTTTCCTTACTCAGCTGTAATCCTACTCGCTGAGAGCCTGCAGCGCCTGGGTGAGGGACACGACGCGCAAGCTCCTCCCGCGCTTAGGGGTGCCGAGCAACGACGAGGAGGATGCGGGAGCGGCGGCGAGTCCGGCCGTGGGGCTGAGGCTGTCGCGCCAGCTGCGGAAGACGCGCTTGAGGTCGCGCGGGACGCCCTCGAGGACCACGGTGGAGATGGGGATGAAGGGGCGGTCCTCGAGGCCCGACGCGAGGATGGCGTACTCCTGGGCAAAGTCGAGCGCGTTGCGGAACGACGCGTACTGCGCCTGCGCCTTGGACCCGACCATGATGTAGATCTCGAAGAAGGCGTCCAGCACGTAGATGTGCTCGGGCGAGAGGTCCCGCTGGTTGAAGGGGGTCACCTCGAAGATCTAGATGCTGTGGTTAGAGGCTGTTGCCGCGAAGTCTTGACCGGGGCATCTCACCTGCTGCGGTGTATCTGCGTCGGAGCAGAACAGTCGGCTGCAGTACTTGACATAGTTGGGTTTTAGTCTCCAGTGGTCTGCGGAACCTAGCTTCGATCCTCCCTCAAACAGCTGCCAGAACGAATCCGGCTCGCTCCCGTCGTCGTACTCGATCAATTCGCCCGTGAGGGTGAGCTCCATACCAATCAGACGGGCACAGCTGAGCTCGGCTATATCACTGCCCTTGCCCTTCCACAAGTAACAGGTGCCTCCCTTGGTGATTAAGTAGGGGAAGCCAGAGCAGAGCGACGCCGGCACAAAGTCGACCTCGTCAAAGGCGACCTGGCCCAAGAAGCGTCGGCCGCAGAGCATGTTCGTGGCGAGTGAGTCAAACTTCCTGCTGGATCCTCGCCTGACAATGATGACGCCGCCCATAGCCTGCAGGAACTCTGCCGTCTCCTTGCCTTGTTGGATCCTCACCAGCTTGGCGCCCAGGGCCTTGACTTCGTTCTGGACGAAGATCAGAGCATCCTCGGCCGAGGACTCGGGGACGAGATCGCCCACCCAAAAGTAGACCTCGAGTCGCTTCCATCCAGCTTCGTTGGTGAAGCTGTGGGGGCAAATGTACATCTCCTGCTCAAACAGCACGCGCTCAAACTGAGAAGAGACGGGCGTCTTCTTGCCCTCTCCCGAGATCTGGAACGTCTGGAAGCTCAGAGGTTGGACCTTAACCCCCTCTGCGGGACGGTTGCTGAGAAGCTCGGCCGTGTCCACCTTGAACGGCGCCGTCCTGGGCTGCTTGGGTCCAAAGAAGTCGCTGAGTAGGGAGGCCACGTCATTGCCTCGGCTTGGAGGAGGCGAGGTCACCGTGGGAGGCGATCGGGGTTCCTTGGTGGGAGGAACCGGCAGCGGTCGAGCAGCCACTCTCGAGGGGGTCTTGGCCACTTCCAGCTCGTTGGTCGGGCCATCAAAGTATGACTTGGAGACAGAAGGGGGTGTTCGGAGGACGGCGCCTCCAAACATGGCCGCTCCGTTCTTCACAGACACGACAGGATCGGCATCAACCATGGTGGGTGACGAAGGTTGCGGCTCCGGCAATGGCCGCCTAAAGGGAGACGACGGCTCAGGCTCGGGGAGTGGCCTCCTCTCAGGCTTCGGAGACGCAGAATGCTCGGGCTCCGGGAGCGGGCGTTGGAACATCTTGACAGGTGACCTCGAGCCCGTTCGCTGATGGGTCAACTGTGCGGGTTCGACAGATGCGGACTCGTCCACGAATCTTGACATCCGGTTGGTGTCAAGCTTCTTTGGTGAACCAGGGCGAGAGGCATCGCCAGTCTTCTGGATCCTAAGAGGAGACGGGTAGTCGCTCACGTCCGAGTCAGGAGTGGTAGCCCGCTTGCGGGGGAAAGGGGCGGGCTCAGCTGAAGCAGCCACGGGCTCTGATGGCTTCACTGGCGTGGGCTTACTTCGGATGGCCGCCTTGGCAGCAACTTGCTGCTGGATAGAAAAGCTGGCAGGCTTCGACTCTTCAGTCTTGACCGCCGGCAAAGGCTCCTCTGGGATCTCCTCCTTCGTCTCCGTCGAGACTGACGGAGCAGGCTCAGGTTTGGCCTCCGGCGTAGCAGCCTTTACGAGCGTCGCCGAGGTAGCCGCAGCAGAAGTCGGGGCCTTTCTCCGGGGTCCACGAGCTCGTCCCTTGGTCATGTGCGTAAGCTGAGGGCCAGCCTTGGTTGGTTCGCTAACTGGTTCGCTGGCTGCGGCTTCATCATTGCCTTGCCCCCCATTAGTAGCCATAGGAAGTGGTCCACGAGCGAGCAGGCCAGCAAGAGCCGGGTTGAACCGGTCCGAGAGCTTGCCTCCTACACCACCACCCACGCGTCCCGGAAGCTTGGGTGGTATGCTCGTCTCCTTTTGTAGAATGGGTAAGACCCTGGGCTCAACTGTGGGTTTTGGGGCGAGCTTCGGAGAGGGCTTCGGGGCATGCTCTGGCGCACGCTCTTTCGAAGGAGGGTGAGACTTGGGCGTCAAAGCCGAGTGGCTCGGTATCCTTTTCGGTCTGGGAATGGGCTTTGAAGAAACCGGCTTTGCGGGCACGGCCGCTGGTTTCGTTGAAACCACAGATTCCGTCTTTTTGGCCAACTCGGCTCGCCTCGCAAGCCCCTCGGGGACTGGCTTTGGAAGCGCCATAGTCGAGCTCCTCGTGATCCCCTTCCCTTCTTCCTGCGCCTTCTTGAAGTCCTCCTTTTTCTTTAGGATTGCCTCCTTGAACTCATCGACCCGTTCCGTCTTTTGTGGTCCGCCCGTCACATTGAGAGCTGCTTTCCCGCGCAAGATGTTGTTCTTCAACTCGTCTGGAGCCACATAATTCTGCGTTTTGGTGCGACGAAGAGTGCCAAACACAGCCTTGAACTCGGGTTCTGTGCTCTTTGGGGCATCACCACCTGCCTGGCGATGCCTCAAGGTGCCGCGGAAGTCCTTCTTGGGAGGCGTCTCAGGCTTGGGCTTGGAGAAAGGGGGGCTGACAAGGGAAGGGCTAACGACAGGTTGACTTATCGGTTCGCTTGTAGCTTCGCTTGCCGGTTCGTTTGCAGGCTCGCTCTTCTCGGGCTCTAGGGTTTTGACTTCAGTCTCCTCCGCTACAGGCTCAGGCTCGTCTGGCCTCTTGGCATCCTCCGTAGGAGTCAGTTCGGGGCTCGGCACCAGCTCCACGCCGCCCTGTTGCTCTTCCTCATTCTTGTTGTCGAATCTCGGTGCGCTCTTGGACAAGTTCAAGCCCCCGTATCCGTACATCGGACGATTGCCGCCAGGCGGGGGAGAGTAAATACCGCCCAGCCCGGTCGTGTTGGTTCTCGCGGCGTCTCCCATGGGCGTCGACCTCATAAGCCCGCTCATGCTAACTTGGTGCCTGTGTGAAATCGACCCCGGCCGAGGCCTTCCCCCTTCTTGGGCCGAGTGGGTGGCCTTCTCGGCTTTGTTTTTGTTAAGCTCGGCCATCCACGAGGGCTGCGACGAGTTGGACTTGTGCTGCGGCTTGGGCGACTCGGGCTTGTTCAATGCACTCTCCAGCCAACTGGCCTTGGTTGGGCTCCATCGGCGAGGGTCCATCGTCTTAGACGGACTGGTAGGGATATGCATATCTTCCGGCCTCATTGCCGTGTCGATTGTCTGAGCCTTTGGCGTGGCTTCACCCTCAGAGTCTTCCTCTCCGTGTCGGGAAGTCGGCCGGCTGGTATTGGGCGTCCTCGAGTGCGATCGTGTGTGACTCCTGGGTCTCCCGGTCGGTGGGAGGGCGCCGCTGCGACTGGAAGTTACCGTGTCAGCGCGGGCAAGGCCAGCAGGGCTCGCCACGTTCCATCGCTTGACACTGTCCGACCTCTTCATCATGGCACTTTGCACGAAGCCCCCTACCCCTTTGGTGGGTGACGTGGAGCGAGAATTGGAGCGAAACGGCGACGTCCTACCCGTGGGCGTCACGGAGCGTTCACCGAAAGTCTTGTCCTCGGCTGGGCCATCGAAGCGAGGGGGGTTGAGCATCGGCGGGCTCACGAGTCGGTTCTTGGTAGGGGTGCCGCCGGTCGGCTCCGGTTGCGGTAACGGCTTGGGTTTATCGGCAGCCATGCCCGGCAGCTGGGCCTTGACCGAAGTCATGTCCAAGCGGTCTTCGTCCTCGACCTGGTTCTTGCGGTAAGCAGCCGAGCTGGCCCCCCTATCGGCCGTCTGGCGGAACCACGAGGCGTCCTTGGACCCCAGGGCCTGGGCGATCTGGTCCTTGCTGAAGCTCTGCTCCGTGGCGGATGCGGGCGACGGTTCCTGCGACCCGGTGAGCGACCTCTGGGCCGCATTTTGGGTCGCGAGCATGCTCAGCGGACGACCGCCGCCACCGCCACCGCCACCTCGGGACTTGGGCCGCTGCTGCCACGACAGGGCCGATCCGCGGGACGGCGGACGCGGCGTGGGCTTGGAGTCGTTCTCGGGAGACTCGTTCTCCTTGGTGGGAGACGAAAGCGGGTAGCTCATTGCTTCTTGCTTGCCCTCGGGCTCGTCGTGCTCGGCCGGGCCGGGGGATTCGAGCCTCAATGCCTCGGAGAGGTGGACGCTGCGTCGGTTCGAGCGTGGGGACGGGGTGTTTGCAGGCGACGACTTTTGGGGAGAGATGGATCTGGCGCGCTCTGGAGGGGGGCACGAGAGGTCAGCCAAAAGAAAGGACAAACGCATGCATTGGGTGGGAATCGGGAGATGAAGCAGCTGAAGCAAAAGCAGCAGCTGAAGCAGCGGTAGCCGCAGGAGCAGGACGCATGACGACGAACGCCTGGGCCATGGCAACAAGCAGCAGAGTAAGCAGAGCAGAGGAGAGGAGGGAAAGTAAACATTGGGAAGCGTCCAAAGCTAAGGCGCCATCCCTCCCGTCGGGCCGTGGTGTACAGAATTTTGGGCTACCAAAAAGCAGAGAGCCAACTTAACTCACCTTCTCGTCTCGCCTGCCTCTCGCGCTTGGCGGCAAGGTAGCCCTCAAGCTCTTTTGCTCGCACTCCGTCGTCTTCGATCTGCTGGCCTCGCAGGCGCTCGACCTGCTCGAGGAACTGGGAGACTTCGTCGGACATGTCTACGGGAGGTGAGGGACATGACACGGGGGGTGGTGGTGGGAGGAGTATTCGTAGTCAACGAAGGGAAGCCTCTGCTTTGCGCCCAGCGGCCGGGTTTAGCTAGAGGAAGACGAGAAGGACTGCAGAAGGAGTCGATGTTCGACTGGAGCGAGCGACCGGGATGGGATGATGTTCGTGGAATGGGAACGGGGGGAAGCAATTCCAGAGAAAAGACGGGACCTCCAGCTGGATGCTGCAAGGCGCGAGCGGGACAGATGGATCCATCACCACCCCTGCATGCCAGCGGTTCCAGTGGTAGCCCGCGGGAGCTGGGGGCCCGAGTCCACTAAAGGACTGACATGTTCAGGGGCTTGCCTTCTGAGGGCTGCCCGCAAACTGCCTCCGGTCCATCATTCCCGTGAAAGTGTCTCTACCGAATACAGCACATCACGAACAATGAGTGATTCCCCTCCTTCCGGCAAGACATTGACACGAAATGTCTCAAACCTCGGTTGAGATGCCTCATGCCATCCTTTTGTTCCCGTCATGCTCATGCTCATGATCATGCTTGAAAAAAAAAAAACCCTCCCTGGTCAACGCATAGACCCAGCCCCAATATCAACAATCCCATATATCCATTCCACCAACCCGACCTGACCGTCACTAAAATGAAGTCCGACCCCGGTCCCTTATGCAAAACCTCTTCCTTTGCATGTTGGACGGCTTCATCAGAGCCCGTCCGATGCTTACAAGACAAGGCCAACGTCATTGCATGTCCCGGGTTGGGTGCTTGGTGGGTTTGGGCTTTTGTTTACATTGGGGGGATTTCTCCAGTATCAAAACAAACACACCCTACGATATACCCATACTCCGTACGTAAGGTATCCTTCTCCGCGCTATCGTGTTCCCGCTTTTTCTCGATTTGATCCGATCGATTGCAACATCAGCCCTTCTTTACTTTTCTTCTCTTCTCTCCTCTGCCTCCAGCATGAACGTGGCGGGCTGAAAGACTCAACCAAGATGGGACTATCCCTGCTCCCTCCGGACTCGTTCCTCCGTTGCCCAGCGTTACCGGTACCCAACGCCAACTCCAACAGAACTCTCTCTTCACAACACCCGTCCATCAGTAGAGAAACAGCCGTCTCTTCGCATCGTCCACCACCCACGCCAGTCCCTCCTTGAGATTCGCCCCCGTCATGGCGCTGCACGCCAAAATGTGCCACCGATGCGTCCGGATCGACTCGAGCTGCAGCGCCGCGAGAATCTCCTGCTCCGTCATGCACCCTTCCACATCCGTCTTGTTCGCAAACACCAAGAGGCTGGCTCCTCCGAGACGCTATAAAACGTTTCCGTCAGATGAATCCTTCGTCACGGCGTTCCCCCGAATCGCTGAATCTTCGTACATACCTCCTCCTGTAGCAGCCCTCGCAGCTCGTCTCTGCAGTCCTCGATTCGTAGCCTGTCCGTTGCGTCAACGACCCAGATCAACGCGTCCGTCTTCTCAAAATAGTTCCGCCAGTATGAACGCAGCGTTTTCTGTCCGCCCACATCCCCTACCCGGAGTCAGCCTTTCTTTTTTTGCCATGCCTCGCGAGCTCCCGTCATGTCTCACAAATGTTCAACTTGTACCTACGTCACTCGTTTGTCAGCCTGTCTGTAGACATTTGTCACAGCCCACTCACTCACTCAGTCACTCACTCACCCGTCGTAGTCGATCGTCTTGATGATGAAGCCCAACGTCGGGCTTACCGTGTTCACGTCTTCTCCCATGACCTTTTTCACAATGGTTGTCTTGCCCGCATTGTCCAGGCCTCTGCGTCGTTTCAGCTTTATTCACGGACTGTCCGTGGTGGATGATACGCACAACATGAGGATGCGCATCTCCTTGTCCTTTAGGCGCGCTTTTCGCAAGATGGACAACATGTTGTAAGGCAGTCGATGACTCTCGGGTAGTTACTACGGCGAAGTAGCTGAAGTAGTCCAGAGTGATGTCGTGTTCTCGTTTGCTGGTGAGGTGGATCATGGTGAATTCAAGTCGGTGCTGCACAGCGCACTCAATTCACCAATCACTCCACGTGACGTGGATGCTCCCTGCTATGGATGACGTGCAATAACCTCCCTCAACCTCGAGACAATCGTTTTTTTACATTAGATTCAATTACATACCATAGAGCTCGAAGTACTTGATCGCCTACATCGTCGTTTCGTATCTCTGTTTCTCATTCCACATAACAAGCAACAAGTCCCCAGTCATTCCTCAACATGGTAGCCATCGACAACTCTCCATCAACCAACCTCTCCAAACACTCTTCAGAGCCTCTAACAGCTCAGTCCATACAAATCCGTCGCTGTGGCTCGTCGTCAAGCAGGTCCGTAATAGGACGTGCCTCAAGTTCCCATATGACCGAGTCCATCCAGACTCTCCTTCCGTCCGACCCAGTTCGGGCTGTCTGTCCGAGCCGCCCAACCTTCTTGAACTCGAATTTCTCAAGCATTTTGTCAACCCAGACCTCGGTGTTCTTGCCATTGCTGGCAAACAAGCCCTCGATGTGCAACCGGGCGTATTTCCTCTGATTTTTAATGACCGGATGCTCGTATATGAGCGCTGGGTCAGGGCACTCCCACTTGTAGTCGACGACGCTGCGGTGATAGACCGCGGTGGAAAGGAGAATCCTATCCAGAAGAGCGGAGCCATACAACTGCTTGCGGTGGTCGGGATGGACAAGAACCGTAATGCGTCCTGCGAACCTCGAACCTGGACAGACTGTACCGAAAAGTCCGGCTCGAGCGTCGGATACAAAACCAAAACCAAGGATTGTCCCAGTATTCGAAGGTTTCTGAGTCTTCGCGAACCGAACATATTCTTCAAACACCTTGTCAGCTCCCTTGGGCCATTTTGACCGATCGAGGAAAGCGTCTTGAGAAGAGACGGCCACAATGAATGGCCTGTAATCCCTCTTGCATGCATTGTAGGTCTGCTGGATGCTCTGACGGTGAGTTGCGGCGGTTCCAAAGACCTGTGGATATTCTTGCTCCTTTTCTGCCTCGACGACTGCCGCAATGCCAGCAAAGTCATCCTTAGTAGCTGGCCGGAGAAGGCAATCGGCAGTTGGCCACGCATCTTCAGAGAAGACATGCTCTTTTTCTTTTTGGCTGGAGTTGTTGGGGTCGACTTGGGCAAGCTCCATTTGAACTTTTTCTCTCAGTTCAGCCCGTTTCTTCAGCTCTCTTGCGATCCAGATCATAGCGTTCATGTTGTCATGCCTCCAGCTGATATCCCGTATATCACGGCAATCCCCGGGCGTCACAGTCTTGTGCGTGGACGGTTGCACTATCGGAGACAAGAGGGTTCCATCAGTTGGATCGATATCGCATTCGTCCGAGTTTGGGCCTCGAGTGCCGTCATGGAGGAACGTAGCGACGGGCTGGTTGTGCTGTTCGGCTCTCCATCTTGCCGTGGTAGGATCCAACGTCCTCTGCAGGGCTTCAGCAGCTTCGGCCATCTCTCGCTCCTTGGAGACGGACTCCCAAGGCCCGACGGAAGAAGCTTCGCTGTTGACGGGGCCAGCGTTACCCGGAGTCTCAGGGCCAATCTCACTCACGCTCCATGCCAACGTACTCAGGTTTGCTCTGGAGGGTTTGTCAATCCCACCTGGCGCGTTTTCTTTGATGACCTGTAGGCACTCTGGGTGCGGTGCATCCTGGTCGAACTGACGAGATTCTCGAAGAGAGCTCGTCGCCTTCGAATCAAGAGAGGAATTCACAACAGCTTGGAATGGTGGCGTGCTTGGATAAGCCTTTTCGTCCTTGAACTCATCGGCTATATCACCATCCTTTGGAAGGCTGCCCTCGGCGGTTGAAGCGTCATCGATGTTGCCTTGTCGATCTGCAAACTAAGCAGTATCCTTGGACATAGGCATGGAAGGGGGAGGAGTAAGTCGAGACTTGACTTCATCAGCTGGGAGAAGCTGGTGCGTTTTCTTGTCCTCATTTTGAGGAGTGGGAGGGCGCTTTGGTGCATTCACAGTGTTTGATCTCAACCACTTCATCAGGGTCTCGCATTGACGAATTTGGGCCCTGTTGTCCGCATCTCGATCGATACGGGTCCCTTCGCCAGTCATTTTGAGATCTGTCTTTCATTAGTTCTCACAGAAGCAGCTATTAGGCAGGGAGGCATTCAAACCTGTGGTAGAATAGGCTGAGGTTAGTCGATGTTGAGGGCGACGCAAGCGGATTAGGGAAGAAATAAAGGCAACAGAGAGAAATCTGCTTCGACAAGTTCGAAATCGTGACAGGGGATCCTTTCGAGGCGAAACAGTCGTGTTGAAAGAGCAGAACTGATGTCGAGCCTGCGAGATGAGCAGGTGACGAGGTCAAAACACCCGCCGAAGAAACGGATTTGAGAATGGTTCTTGGTGTGCGGCAAACGGCAGAGATCACCTGACTGTCCGTTTGTGGATAAGTCACACAAACGAAGGATACAGGGCCAGGCGAATGGTTGGAAGGAGGCGGCGGTGGCGGTTGCCGAATGGAAACGTCTCAAATGTGGTGTTCGTTTGGAAGGAGTAAGCCGATTGACGAAACGGGAAACCGCTGATGATTTGGGAAACTGAGAATATTAGCCTATCAGACGGGAGGAAGAGAAATCCGTAGCACTTGACTCATGCATTAGGTAAGGTATTTAGCCTCGTCCATTAAAGCAACATCCATCGGCCGATACTTCAAGTTCTACTATTCACGGAGACGCTTCGCTTCAAGAACGAAATAAAGTCTACTATTTTCTTTTCTATATTTGGACAAAAGAAATCAAACATCGAGTGTCGTATCACTCAATATGTGAGTTTTTGGTTAGTGCATCATCTCCCAGTCATCACGCTTCGTCTTTGAGCAACCCCTTGACACTTACTTCTTTCCAGCACACCTGACCCTTCTACCTACCCCCCAGAGACAAAGCTCCTCAGATCCATCCTCCAGGAATTTCAGGCAGCGGAGGGGCCGTGGACGACTGTTCCGCAACCGACCGTCGGAACCCAGGGTGTGACGAGTACACACTCGACGCTACCAACGAAGGCCTACGCCGGAGATTAGTCTTGGTCTTCGGTTGGGGAGCCGCAGGTTCCGGTTCCACAGGTCCGCGGGGTGCAGGACGCGGAATATAAGAGGGGATCCTACGAGGCACCGCGGTTTGATCATGCCGGTCGCGGCTGGATGAAGATGTGGCAGCTAGTGGCCGCACTTCTCGCGGAGCGGATATAGGCAAGGGCGGCAAAGCATCGCTATGCTTCTTCCAGTCTCGGCGCGCGGGGACATACGACGACGCCTGATCGGCAGCTTTCCCGGGACCGTCAAGCTGCTCGTGGTCCGACTCCATCTCGGGAATTCCAGACATGTAGCGGTCGTTTTTCGGCCACTCCATCTGGAACGTCTGGTTGTCCGAGTCCTCGGCATCCTCGCCCTCGTTGTCCGAGTTGACCATCATTGTTGCCCAACCGCTCCTGGGGCTGTATTTGACGTTGTGCTTTCCGTTGCTCTTCCTGCTGTTCGACTGCGACATGTTCTGTCCCGTCTTCGAGGGCAACAGCGGCACGCAGTCGCTGAAGGCCGGGTGCACCTGGTCTATCATCTCTATGCTTTGTTTGGAGGTGAGACTTCGCGATTGTATCTTCTTGTTTAGCCAGTTGAAGCCCTCCTCCGCCTCTTCGGATTCGGAACTCGCGAGTTCGGCTTCGGCAGATTCGATCGAGACGGGTTTCGTGGTGTCGATGTCCTCATGAGAGGCTTCAAAGGCGCAGTCCAGGACTTCGCGGCTGAAGGATAGGGTCAGCTGGGGGGCTCGCGTAGGCTCGATCGGGTGGACAATCTGTCGCTTCGTCTGATGCACATGCGTATCAGCTCGTACTGTTCGCCACAGTTCGATAAGTTTCGCCTCTTCGTCCTTCGAACAGCTCCTCCAATGCAAGCCTCTCCACAAGTCCGCTTCAGGCTTCGATATACTCTCGACGATACATTTGTTCACAGCTGTAATCTCACCCGCGATGATCTCGCTGGCCTTGAGAATGCCCTCGGCGATCTCGTCTTCAAAGTGCGAGATCCACGACTCGACCACCTGCCACAGTCGAGGCTTGGCCCGGCCGCGCCGCGGGTACGTCTTCATGCGACCGTACATGCTCGCCCGCAGATCGACCAGCAGCTGCGGATGGCCCCCGACGAAGGCGAGGACGCACGCCTCGCACTTGCACTTGCACTTGATTGGCGACGTCGGCCGAGCGTACCCGAAGAGTGCCAAGAAGGCGCGGCTGCCGATCCAGAGCACCGTTGCCGCGTCCACACGGTCAACCCACGCGCCCACGCAGTCGGAGGCGATGCAGTCGCGATGCATGCGGAACCGGTCCGCACGCTGGGTCAGCTCGAGACCCACGAGGAGCATGATGCGTCGGATGACGCGCGGGTTGAGGAGGCGGTGCGACGAGCAGAGGCGAGCGGTGCGTGCCGGATGCACATATCCATCGACGCGGTCCGCAACCTGCTTGATGAAGTTCTCCGGCAGCCGCAGGCGCGAATCCAGGTTGTTGACGCCGTTCCGTTGCCTGATGAGCCAGTCCCGGTCGGGCTTAGAGATGTTCATGCGGGGACTCGTCTCGAGGAGATCGGTGAGCTGGTCGAGTATTTCCCGCGGGAAGTCGAGCGAGGTATGGCTGCTCCAGTTGATGCTATGGCCCGTGATAGACGAGTGGCCGGATGACGGTGGTGCATTATATAGGGGCATGTTGAATATGCCGGGCAATGACTTGGCCGAAATTGGATGTTGGAATACTTGTGAGCCTAACGCGGCGTGTATACCCAGCCTTGAGGCCAGAAAACAGACGGTAGATGGACTCGCTAACTAACCAGAAAGATAGACTTGAGCGTTGTTAGGATTCTGGGTTTTGTGTCCTATTCCTTTCAGTCTCCCCTGGCACACGTTACAAGGCTGCACACCAGATAGATATATCTCGCAGCTGATTTCCAAGCACGAAATAAGTAATAATGTCCAGTGAAACCCGGGACTCGCTTCGTAGAAACAAAGTAATCTGTTCGGACGAAACGGGTTGAGCGTCTTTGTTCTTCCAACACAGGTGGACTGTCCCAGCAACACAATGCTGTTGATTGTTCCATTTTGGCCAGAACCGCACAGAACTGAAGCTGGTGAACAGAGGACGAAGTAGGTTGTGAGGAAAATTGGAGAGACATCTCGAGCCCAGGTTCCATGTTTGATGTTGGAGAGAGCGGATAGGTTGTGTGAGACTCTTTAGTTCCAAGGGATCACAAGCTCCCAGGTTTCCCCCTTCCCCCCCCCCCCCCAAGAGCAAGACTAGAAAGGTCCCCTAAGATGGAAGGAAAGCTGTCCGTGTTTAATAGACCTGACAGGGTAAAGAAAAGATTTGGCAAGTCTGCTGGTAGTCCTCGAAAAAAAAAAAAAAAGAAGTCCGCCAAAGGGCTCAAACCTAACGGCCCGTGACGCCTCTTCTCCCGACCCAACCATGTAACTTCCTGTTCTCGCCGCCATAAGTCCTTCGAGTTAAGAACGTCCATCTCGTCATCGAAACCTAATCCCGGGGAATAAATAAGTAAGGAGAGGTAGTGTGTGTGTGAAAGGGAGATGGAGGATAATGCGCTAAAGTACAGAGACGCATATGGCTGGCATTACCCGATTCCCAGTCAACCCAAATAAATCATGCTTTCATCGTACACACCATGTAATGCCCCGAAACTCCATGATCATCATGCTAGCTGTGTCGTAAATGTGGTATAGGTCCCTTCCTTCGTCGCTTTTCACGCATAACGGCCGACTCTCGTAATGTCGGCGTCGCCTTGCCTAGCGGCAGCCTCCAGTCGCATCCTCTCCACGCGAATCTTAGCCGCTTCGGTTCCGTCGTCGGGCTGGGCCATCTCCTTGAACCAGGGGTGGTTGAGGGCTGCTTTGGCTGTGATGCGATGGGCAGGGTCGTAGACGAAGATCTTCTTGAGCAGGTCCAGGAAGTTTTTGAGAAATGCGTTATTAGCCGGAATGATGTCCTAATCTCCGGTTAGTCGGGTAAGGGGCAGTCGCAGACGGCGGACCTACCGTCAAGTGTTTCATGGCCTTGACGAATCGTCGAGATCCCCGGGTCGTGTCAGCCGTGGGATAGTCCAACTTGAGTCGCTTGAAGTACCTGGGAGTGATTAGCGGTGTCTCGGTAAGGTGAAGAGGCAAACCACCTACTTTGAAGCAGCATTTCCAGCACTGCGGTTGGACATCTTGTTGACTTGCTGGACGAGATGACTATCGATCCGGTTGCCAACCACGGCTTCCATCATGGCGAGATGCTCGAGGTTGTCGTGGGTTTGGAAGAGAGCATCGCCTGTGAAGAACTCGACCAGAATACAACCTATGCTCCAAATATCGCAAGGATACGACCATCCGAGTCCAAGAATGATCTCTGGAGCTCGGTAATGCCGAGTTGACACAACGGACGAGTGGTATTCATCCTGGAAAGTCGCCGATCCAAAGTCGATCAACCGAATTTCAGTATCCAATAACACTCTACGTTGGGTTGCCTGTCGGTTGATGGTAGTTGAGGAGGAGGGGATCTTTCGGTTGTAGGTGAAGGTTTGGTACGTGCTGTTGCAGAGCAAGATGTTCTCGGGTTTCAAGTCGGTATGGATCAGGTTCAAATCATGAAGGACTGCAAAGGTCAGCGGCTAGGCCAAACGGTGGTGCAGAGAGTCCATACAAGCAACACTCGTGAATAGTTGGCGAGCAAAACTTTGGATCTGGCTGTTAGGGAAAGGGACGAAGCCGTTGCCCTTCAAGAAGTCGAAGACGCTCTGGTCGAGTAGATCCATGACGATGCAAATGTGACCTCGGAAGTCGAAGCAATCACGAAGATGGATGCAGCGGTTCCGGTTGTCGTCATCATTAGCCTTGAGCGTGGCCAAGACTCGAAGCTCAATCCTCGAGGCATCTCGGTACTTTTGTACCGAGCGGATAATCTTGACGGCGACAAACTTGTTGCGTTTCCTGTCGCGGGCCTTGACAACCTTGCCGAAAGTACCCTGTCCAAGGAGTTTGGAAATCTGGTCTGTCAGGTTGGTCAGTGTAAAGCCCTCGACGACGCTTAGGGGGGTGTTTCTACTTACACTTATCCGTAAGCTCCGCGTCGGGAACGACAATGTAGTGACCGTCATCATCATCGACCTTGACGTTCTTGGAAAATAGGTTCTGGGTCGACTATTAGCCTCATTCACACTGATGGGGATGTGGAGAGACAACTCACGTCATGAACAATTCGAACGTTGACTTCACCAGACTTCTTCGGAGGGTAAGGGGGAGGCTTGTAGGTGTGAAGGGGATCCCCGAGACCGTCAATGTCCCTTCGCTTGGCCTCGTTGGCAACCTGTTGTCGGGTCCTCTTGCGCTTGACAGGAACTTGGACCTCCTCGTATTGGCTGTTCGATGAGAGTGATGTAGGAGCCGTGTTGAGAGCGGAATTGGTACGGTCGCTGCTGGAGAGGGTAGAGCCCGTAGGAGTTGAGGTGTGGTGCGGAGTGTTGTTCTGGGAGCCGATGTATTTGATGTGATATCCGGAGGCCTGAACAGTGCCGGCGTTATCGTCATCACGCCTCCTCTTCTTGGCGGCCTGGCGGGTCGAGGCACCCTCAGTAGGAGCAGGGGCGACACCATTCGTAATTTTGCGACCAGTATTGGCCTCGGGCTCTGGAGTGTCGTCGATGACGATGATTTCCTTGGGGAGACCGTTTTTGTAAAAGTTATTCCAGTCTGGCTCCTTAGAACGGCGACGTTTCCTTGAGGGCTCCGCAGCGGCGGGTTCGGGCATGGTGGTAGCCGAGTAGTTCGCGTCGTGTCTTGGAGAGAGGTTGTGGACAGGCGGCAAAGGACGTGGAAGCGACGACTGAGAGACGGCTACGCCATTCGAGGCTGTAGAAGGGTAGTTGACGCTAGAAGGCGGGAAGGCCGGCGGGAGACGAGCGACGGCCGCGGTCGAGGGAGAGGCGACGGTCGAGACGACGGGAGGCAAGATTGAAGCCGTCCCGGCAGTGCGATAGCCGGGATTGGCCTGATAGCCCGGATGGTGGGAATGTGAATGAGTATAGGCAGCGGTATAGTGGTGAGGATGGTAATGAGGAAGGGTGGCCGTGGCCGTGGTGGGTGTAGACATGATGTTCAAGTCGAGAGCTTCCCAGGCCCTGTGGGCAAGTGTCGGCCGAGTTCCAGTCGCTCAGGATGCAGGGGAGGCAGGCCGTTGCCGCTAGAAGGGCGTTTTGGCGAAATATCCAGCTCAGGCGGTATTGGATCGTGGGTTGGACTGGAGAGGATCGAGGTTCAGAGTCAGTCGCTGGAGGAGAGGAGAGGAACAAAACCAGAGGGCAGAGAGGCAGACGAGACGGAGCAAGGCCGCTGGGCTGGGCAAGACTAAGAGGCGAGGAGGAGACGACGGACGCCGACGGGTTGGGATGGGGGACTGACGGGGATTGGACAGGACGGGGAAGGGGACCCGGGCAGGTCCCAAAGGGTTTGGTGGTGGTGTGCTCGCGAACGAGCGCGCGGAAGAAGACACAGAAACGGGGGTGATTCAGGGCTTACCACAGTGGGGAGCCAGCGCCCTGAGTGCCGGGAGGGAGGGCTCGGCGCCTGAGGTGCCCTGGAATTTAGTGTGAATCTCGCAACGTTGCCGTTGTTTCAAGCGGAAGGAGGTTGTCTGTCACCCAGCCAGTGTCTGTTTTGTTGAAGGCGTCTTCGTCCAACTTGAGAGAGTCGTCAGTCGTCAGTTGCAGTCGCCGCCGACAGATGTTCGCACGGAGAGACGTCGGTCAGGCTGTGAAAGGGCCAGGCCGTGCCTTGGTGGCTCCCAGGTTGCTAAAGTTCCAGGCCAATCCGTTTCGTGTCCCAGTGCGTCTCTAGGAGTAGAAGCCCTGTTTGGGGAGGTCGGGAAGTCCAAGCCGGGTGGGCGAAAAAAACAGAGAGATGGAGGTCCCGACGCTGGATACCTCTGAAGGCGTCTGCTCAAGTGCAAATCCCGCGTACCGCAGAAGTCGCTCTCATCAGAGGCCGACACCGTCGTGTCTGGCTTGGGCCCAGATGGCAGAGGCTGAGGTGGCGCTGTGATCCGGGCGTGCTCTCCTAGGTGGTGCGGATTTGCGAGCGGTCCCGAAGAGAGCGGTTCGGGAGGCGGTTTAGAAGGCAGGCTTAGAAGTGGATGGGTGTTGGAGGTTGACAACTCGAATGCAGCAGGAGGCAGAGGCGAACAAAGGGCAGGAAAGGAATAATATCATTCGCATCGCGAGAGAAGCTTAGAAACGGCACCTACCTTAAGCAGGGCTTTCATCTAGGTATGCTTGGTTGCCCCGGATCCCAAGTCTATTTTATTGATTCTGACGCTGCCCCCAGGGCCGTTTGCGACGGAATATTCGGACAATGCAGTGGATGGTTCCTCCATCCTCCATTCTGCGCCCTCTGCCCTCTGCAGTATTCGTACAGCCCGACTACCACCAGTTCCCTTGTAGTGGAGAGAGACCCTGTCCATCGCTCTTGGACTCGGACTCGCTGCAGGGAGCCCTGAATCGACGGGACTTGCTTGGGCATCCAGTCACTTGAAGCCCATCCAGCATCGGTGAAAGAGCGGAGAAATGCCTGCGCGGGACTTGTGTAAGATGGGTGAGATGTGCGAGGACTCTGAAGAGGGAAAGAGGCCCTCTATCGATGAAGCAAGCACGCCCATCAGGGGCTCAGTTCAGACACTGACGAGATTTGAGGGCCTGGGCTTGTCCACTGTGAGTGTGCGGGCGGAGTCGACGACCTGAAGAGAAGGAAGGAAGCCAGATCCCATTAATAGGAAGGAGCCTTGACCGTTCTCTGCACTATGCGGCAGGCTCTGCGTCCACGGCTATTTTTGTTGCCTCTTGGCAATCACAGGCTGTGAGTTCATTGAAAAAATCAACATTCTCATTGCCATCATCGGCTCTTGGTGCCTCAGGTATGCTCAAACGTAGGATCGGTCAATTATGTCTTTCAGCCATTACAGCCCAGGGACCGTTGAAGAATGCACCCCGACCATGTTACGTCAGGGCCCGTTACGTGCCGCACTGTCGCTGCCACGACGAATTTCTCTGGGCGCCATCAAACAGAACAACTCCTCCTCCTCTGGCTCCCCCTCACCAAAAACAAGCGCCACTTCTTTCACGTCAAGTTGACATGGGTCCAATTCGTCGCCTCCGCTCCGTCCCCAGTCCGCTGTCCCCAGATCAGACAGTCAACAGAAAACCCGTCCTTTCACGCTCGCCAATTTCCATGGATGCATGTCCGGATCTAGATGCACAAGAACGCCTAAACAAGGCCAAATCATCAAGGACAGAAGACACAAGTGAAGTAACGGTGGATTACCGGTTGCTTCAGGCTGGTGCGACGGCGATGGCTCTTCAACGACATTGTAATTTGTGAGGCAGGTGCCGCCCTCCAGACTTCCGCCTGCCGTATCTCATCCTTACGAATCGAAGCAGCGAGGCAAGAACGATCCATTCTTCAAGAAGCCGCACTGGGGAAGCTAACCGACCAGTGGCGAGGGGCTTTTCCTCTCACAACCATTCATGCCTCAGTCCGGCACACCACATCACCTCACCACCCCCCCTCCCAGGAAAAAATCAATCGAAACAACAAAAAGAAAGTTTCCGGCTGTTATGTGAGCCTGAGCATTGATAAGGCAAATGGCATCCAGTAAACTCTGGACGCGGACGGTATTTGGCTGCGACAGCGGACTAGCACCAGAGGCCCACCTAAAGGCCATTTGACCAACCCGTGCTTGACAGTGAGGGTCTTCCTCAACACACACCGACGACTCGAATCCCCCTGCTGCACGATATCTAACGAATACCGGCACAGTACGCGATACAGTGCTTGTGAGTGCCTACGCAGCGGCGTACCCGCTTCTATTGCCGTCTTTTGCTGTCTCCCGTGGCTTGTTGACGTGCTCTGCAGATGGAAATCCAAAATCCAATGGCGACTCAGGCAAATTTCCCCCTGTCGGACTGACCCGTGGCTGAAAGCAGCAAACGGAGATGCAAGCATGAATCCAAGACACAATCAATCTTGGCCTCGGCTGGACTGACGGGAACGGCGAGCTCTGGGACAGACGACGCCACGGGTTCCATATCAGTGCGTCTCTGCCGTCTCTTCTCAGTGCCCCTGGCCCTCAACAGCCCTGTATCAAGAGTCGACAATCCAACGATGGCGGCGAGACACGACACAAAAGCTGACCCCGACTCCTTCTACAATCCATCAGGCCCTAAATAACTCGCCGAGTTCTACCAGAAAAACACGCATACCATCGGTCGCGGTACACGTCAAGATGGAGGACTGTGCTCTCGGTGCGTGCGCCGTCCGACGGGAAGGACGACGACAAGGTACCGTGAAGGGAATGTGGCGGTTTCTGTCAGCAGGAAGAGCCACACGCCCTCCTTGCCTGCTGGGCCGGCGCAATTGGGCCTCGCAATGGCTTGCAATTGCCTCGCCATGCCTTCTTGCAGCGCCTCGAAATGCCTCGGCGCAATCGTATCGATCCATCCATACAGGGAATTCACGGTCCTGCTACAACTGCAACGGACGTCCGCAAGCTTCACCCACGCCCAGATGCATCGTCCCACCCGCTGTCCAACAGCCCAACCAAAGACAGACGGCAAGCAGGTCAGAGGCCGCTTTTGTGGCCGCCGGATCCATCTCGCTTTTGTCCCCCAAGCCGCAAACCGCGACAGTGACACCAATAAGGCCCCTGCATTTGTCGGCCTGTTTGACCCCAGTTTCCGTTGCGAGCTGCCTTCCCTCGAGCCTTTGCAGAGACACTCGTTCATTTTGTCCTTTTATTATGCTTCGGAAGGTCAAGGTTCCGCTCGGGATAGTGGTGATGACGAGGAGCGCCATTGTTATATCAAGCAACATACAACCCTACTGAGCCGTCCCCAACAACGACGGCAGAGGATCGTCTCGGATCCCGTCAACACAGAGATCCCTCCCGTCTCACTTGATGCTGCTCCCTCCTCATCCGTCGCCCTCTTCGGAGATGCTCTCCACCCTCGCGCCGGTCCACCCTGCTGGTCTCAGACGCGACTTGGATCCAGTTCATGGCCTTGTTCCTGTTTCTTCCTGCTGGCATTTGGTGATATTATCATACACTGGAGAATTGGCCGACACTGGGGGCAGAAGAATCTCTCTCGTCTCGTCTCGTGCGGTCTGGACAGTACTCGTATCTCTTTGTCCCAGCTTGGGGCTCCGAGTCCCATCTCTGCCCTGGTAACTGAGTTGCCCTTCCCTGTCCCTTTCTTCTTCCAGACACTCG
Source organism: Thelonectria discophora (assembly GCA_911649645.1). Classification (NCBI taxonomy): domain Eukaryota; kingdom Fungi; phylum Ascomycota; class Sordariomycetes; order Hypocreales; family Nectriaceae; genus Thelonectria; species Thelonectria discophora. The sequence goes on along the minus strand of CAJVRK010000016.1, from coordinate 2,675,189 downwards.
AGTCCGCAACCCCACTCCAATCCGTTTCCCCACTGCCACGAGCTCTGATACCTCGTCTGCTTACCATTTTGTAGCACTGCTCAACGACGTCTAGCATCGTTGTTACTTTGTCGTCTCGCCTGTGTCTTGACCCGTGCGTCTCGATTTTCTTGGAAGCCGATGCCCCTCCTGGTCCCGTGGCACCATGTTTCGAAGACTCCCCGGGACAACGGGCTCTGTCGACAATATCGTGAGCATTAAGTGTTTACCAATTCGCCCCGCCTGCAAAGGAATAGCACCATTCAACACTTTTCGGGACTCACGGGCGCTTCTCGAACCCTCAAGAAGACATGCAGAGCACGCTACGAAGACGACCAAATACCCGCGTCCAACTCGCACAGCGTGACATGCTCGCCAGTTCGTTCCCAACGGTTTGCCGAGTCACCTGTTGGCCTTGTCTTACCCGCTCCGCCTTTTTCTAGCAGCCAATGCCCTTGGACACGATCCGTTTCTCTGGACAGCCGTCCCACTGCCCAGCGTGCGATAGTGTTGCTTAGCCTGCCGATCTGGGTGGCGACGGCTTGTTCGACTGACACTCTCCGCTGATGCAAGTGTCGATTTGCGTCCGTCTGTGCCGCAGTTACTCCCTCCAGGCTCCCCTGACCCTCCAAAACTCCCAAGGCCCCAGAATGCATTTCGTGCTTTGGTGAGCTCATCCTACTCGTCCGCGACTGGTGGTCCTGCGACTTGAGTTGTTCGGCCCCCATCCGAGCTTTTCCCCGTCACAAATGCGTATCGGCTGCGTGAAGTTGTCATCACGTCTGGACGAATCTGCCCATTTACCCAGGCTCGCTCACTGGCTGCCTGTTTGAGGATGTGTCAGCCTCCGTTTCGTCGAGGGCTTTTTATTTGTGCACAGCAGCTTTGATTACCTGGTGCAGACGCCACGAATAATCGCCCGTGTCCTTGATATGTACCCATTGATGCACGTATCCGCGATATTCAGGCTTGTGAGCACTCGACATATCTCGTCAAGTTTCTTCCCTTGGACAGCTTCGTAAGCAGAGGAGGGGATATTCCTATTCCCTCAACGGGGAATATGTACCATCCCCCGTCCACTACAACATCCTCTTCAGAGCAGCTCGTCCCGACCAACGTCAGATTCGGCCAACCTGCTTCTTATGCCTTATCCTTCCCTTTCGGGCATCACGGACGTCCACAGCTACGGAGGACTCCACACGCGCAATCAATGCCACCAACGTGCATACGGACCAATAGCGTACATTTCGAGATGCAACTCGTTCGTGCATACAGCCGAGAGTCGGGTGCGGGTAACGGCGGCGGGTGAGGGTGTTGTTATTCCTTTCCGTCCAGTCTAGGCCTTTATTGGTCTCAACGCCTGTCTGTGTCTCTATCTCATACCTACCATGTTTTTTGGACATTGTGCCTCCCTCCCCTTCCTCTTCCTTTTCGCATGCACATATCTGGACCGCACGACATCTGTGCCTGCTTCCGAAATTACTTTCGAGCCTGCTTTCAAGTCTACTCCCATGTCTGCTCCCATGTCTGCTCCCATGTCTGCTCCCATGTCTGCTCCCATATCTGCTTCCATAAACGCCTCCAAATGCATGAAACCCGCATCGAGATGAAATCAACCAGAGCCCCATCTATGTATGCTCCGGCTCAGAAATTCTCTCCTCGTAGTATCTTCTTTATCTACTCTTTCTACGACACTCGTCGTCGATGTATGCTCCCGGTGTCTATCCCGGCCCAATGAGCCCTGCGAGATATTTCACTCGGAACAGGGCCAAGGTACCGTCCTCGGAGCCATCCAGGGGTTCATACTAGATAGACCCAATCACGGTATGTATAACCGATGGACTTTACAGACCACGGTTGAAAATCACCTTGCCGTTCTTGCCTCCCTTACCATGGAACTCGGGCTCGAGCATCCCGGCAGTGATCTCCTGCTGCTGGGGGAAGACGGCGAGGGCAAAGGGGAGGACGGCGAAGGATGTGGCGGCGATCAAGCCCAGGTTGATGGTGATGGGGATGGTCTTGGCGAGAGTAGGGCGCGCGCGCACAAATTCTTTTTGCATCAGGTTCTTGAACCAGGCCTGCTTCTGCTCGATGTGGTAGAGCACCATGGGCGGGATGACCATAATGGGACTACCCGTCAGCACTCGGCTGGCGGCCGTCTCGTAGACGGCAAGCTTAGCGGCGGTATGGCTCTTTCCCAGCGAGGGAACGTCCTTCTCAGACTTGCCCTCGGCCTTGAGCTGGTCTTTTTCTTCCTGGGTGAGCACGGGACGGACGTCAATGCCCTTGACAATCTCATCCCGGCGCATCAGATACGTGTTCAAGCCGCTCGCCGAGGCCACGGCGGCGAAGGGGATCAGGCGGCTGAGGATGGCGCGGGTGCCGGGAGCAACGTTTAGGCGAGGGACGATAGCATTGAGGCCCAGGGCAACGGAGACGGAGGCGCCGACGGCGGAGAAGTACGACTTGACCATGGAGGCCGTGGTCATGGGAGACGACTTGTTCGCGTTGGCGCTGTTAAAGGCCACGTTGAGGGACTGATTGGCCACCTGCCAGCTGACGATGCCCAGGGTCTGGAGGCCGGGCTGCAACATGCCCGCCGTGACGATGAGGTTGGAGAAGACATAGCAGGACATTCGGAAGGGGAGGAAGACCGGCTCGCCAGTGTCTGGAGCAATCAGCTACGGCACGAGTATGTATGGAAATCGAGGCGCATACCGGGGTGCAGGGTTGAGTCGACAATCTTCTTGGCCGACCAGAGCTCGGGAGTCATATGCTCGATCTTGCCGGCCTTGTATTTCGTGACGAGTTCCTTGGCCTTGTTGAGGCCCGATGTGCCAGCAAGAAGGGTACTAGATAGTCCGTCAGCAAATGCACCCAGCGCACAACGTCTTTGGGTCGTCTCACGTCGGATCGGTGATGCTCATGGTATGGCGCACCCGGCCCATGTAGGTGCTCAAGTCATACTGCGAGGCAGGCAGCTCGCGCGTGCCCGGTAGCGAAGACGACATAGTATTCCGAAGCCGACAGCTCAATTGGAGTCGCGGAGAAGGGCAAGGTCGAGTCGAACAGGTGAGGGGAGCCTCCGGCCAAGAGAGGGGGGAGTCACGACAGGGCTTTTTGTGCGGTCAACGGGCGGGAGTCAACCGAGGACGGACAAGAAAAATGAGGCGACGATAAGCGCGTCCCGCTTTCGGCGCTGGCGGTTGGGGGGTTCCTTTGGGGCCGTTTGGGATGGTCACAAGGGCCGTTTGGGCTTCTTTCAGTGGCTTGTAGGGCGCCGGCCGCCGCTGCAACGCCCGGCAGTGGGCAGGAACTAGCGCAATGTCGGCTCTTGCGAAGGGGAACCGGCGATGGACGGCACGGCACCCGACGCGGGGTCGACGCGGGTGATGGGTGGCATGGCCGGGTAGGGAGCCGATGACGATGGGTTGAGTGGGTGAAGATGGATGAAGATGTAGGTTGCAGGTCAATCGGTGGGTTTTGAATTTTACGCCTGCCGTGATGGAAGGAAGTTTGCTGCAATGGAGATGAATTGGCGCGGCAGGTGCCATGTGCTGCTGCTTGCTGGCTTCCTTCCATTCCAGGACCGGACCCCAGATTCCACGTGGGGTCGACCTCTATTAAAAAGAAACGAAGAAGGAGCAACGAAGAAGAGAAGAGCATCGTCGTCAAATATCGAACACTCACTCGTCACGCTCTTTAGAACTCAATGATAGCGAAGACGACAAAAAAAGAATCACATACGCAAAGTGTTCCGACCACGCCAGGAGTCGAACCTGGAGTCTTCAGAGAAGTGTGGAATTTCGGTGCGGAGCCGAAATCTGACGCCTTAGCCATTAGGCCACGCGGCCGATGAGTGCTTAGGCAATACTCTAGCCCACAAGGGTACCTGCGGAAGGAGTTGCATGCGGGGAGGGACAAAGAGAAGAGGGATCAGCAGTGTGCGTGCTGGGTGGTTGATCAAAGGCATGCTCACTCACACGTGGCTTGGCAGCAACGAGATATACTTGCTGCTTAGTATCTGCTAATCCTTCAAGGTACTAAGGCGCTGCATCTACGACTTCAGGTTATTTCTCCAACCCAGCATGAACAAGATATTTGTCCATGCCACTCTTATCATGCTTCGGCAGCTGGACAATCGACGGGATAACCTCCGACTGAGGGGTTCGCTTTTGTTCCCGATCATGCACGGCAATCACACTTGCTAACTAGAAAGAGGTGTCTGCAGGTCGGTAAGTCTGCGGCACATATTTGCACAAGTTGCTTTATCTGCTTTCCAAACTAGCTAGTCCATCCTCCACGATTAGACAGAACGGCTGTTTCCCGATATCTTTCCGCGTCAAGGTGACCTCCAGTCAGACGGTCCGTTGACTATTAACGTCCCACATTAGCAAGTAAGAGCATATAAGTCAGGTGAGGACAAGGCACACCTTCACGTTTCAGCCACGGCGCTATGCGAAGACTCTTACGAAAGGGTTTGATCCCTTTTCCGTACCCTCCCAATCCGAGACGGGAATATCAAGGCTGAGGATAACTGGGCAAGGTAGGGACAGCAGGCGCGAATCCAAGTTGACCCCTAGTAGTGAGAGTTCCTTGTCTCAACCTTCTTCCCCATGAGTTCTTCTTACCAGAGCTGAGTATTAGGATTGCTTTCCAGATGGCTCAGTCTCGAGAGAAGATGACTCATCAGAAGGAATCCCACAGCTCAATCCATCCTCTGCTCGCTTCGCTCTCTATCCGACAACTTATAGCATCAACGGCTTCATCACCATACCTCCTATTCCGTACAATGATCATGAACACCCTCGTGACTCCAAAACCTCACCTGCAACAGCCAAAATCCCCTCTTCAACTCCCATTCTCACTCATCACCCGGAAGATGAAGCCAGATTTCACTTGTCCAAAAACACAGAGAACACCCCCGACTGCATGACACAAAAGAGAAATAATTCAATAAATTCGCCCGCATCTCGCCTCGTCTTGGCGCGCAGCCACACACAGGCCTTGATCCTAGTCCCAACTAAACCAAAAGCAGTAAGGTGAAGCCATTCGTGCAGTCGCCTGCCTTCTGTCGACAGAAGTCGTTGGAAAATATGCTCGACGGCAGGAGGAGGTTCGGATTTTGCATATTTTTCTTTTTTCCCTTTTATTTCTTGCGTCTTGAGAGTAGTTGTTTTTTTTTTTTGTTTTTTTTTCCTGGTCTCTGCCTTGTCCCGTGATTCTGTCGTGTTTATTATTTTTATTCTTCTTCACCAATACATCAATTCTATTCCATCAATCCAATCCATTCGTACGGATAACACCAAAAAGAAAGAAAGACACCCAATTCCTATCATTATACGGACTACCTACCATGCCCGCCAGACCCCGACCCAAAGCCCGAGCCAAAGCGGCCGCAGCCCCGGCGTCCAAGCCGGTCCGAAAACGGGGACCCAACAAGGTCAAGCCGGCTGCGGCGGCGGCGGCCGTTGTATCGGAGCGGCCCTTTTCCAAGTCAGCCGTGGCACCCAAGAAGAAGCGCGTCGAGCGCAGCTACTCCAAGCAGAGAAAGGCCGAGGTGGTCTTCTGGATGCACAGCCAGCGCTTCTACGACCCCTTCAACCCCGCGTCCGAGGGCGGGTGGCGCAGGCCGACCATGCGCGAGACGGGCAGGCACTTTAGCATCCCGTGGACTACGCTGGGGAGCTGGTACCGGAACCGCCACAAGTTTGTCGAGGGGCTGTCGCCGCCGCCTGAGGGAGAGGCTGAGGCTAGGGGGGGTGCTTCAGTTGCTACTCCTGCTGGTGGTGCTGCTACTGCTGTTGCCCCGGCTGGTGCTGCTGCTGCGGCGGAAAAGGGGGGAGAGGGACAGGTCCCTTCGGCTCCTCCTCCTCCTCCTCCTCCTCTTCACCTTCATCCTCCTCCCGTCACCGCGGCGCCGGCTGCAGCTATCCCGGCTTCGAGCATGCCACGCCAAGCATTCCAATATGCACCGGCTCCAAACCCGGCCATGCTCCCCAACCCGATGCCTCTCCACGGCGTGGCTGCTCGCTTTTCCGCCACGGTCCCCCCGAGGGGCATGCCTCCTGTATCTCCCATGTCGGGCATGCCTCCTCCGCCGGGTTGAAGTGGGAGATGGAGCGTTACAGCAAAATCGGGAAGTTGGATCAAGAGTCGAAACTGGGAATGGTTCGGGAATCAACTGGGAGTCAAAATTGGGTATCAAACGGGGATCTAAACCAGGAACGGACGAAAATAGGAGTCGAAACTAGGAGTCAGAAGGGAATTCAACTGGGAATCGTCCGGGAGTGAAAATTGGGTATCAAACCGGGAATCCAAAACGGGAATCAACTGGGAATCAACTGGGAAGCAACTGGAAACCAACTGGAGGTCAAAACTGGGAATCTAAATAGGCATCATAATAGGTATCAAAATAGGCATCAAAATAGGCATCAAAATAGGAATCAAAATAGGAATCAAAATAGGAATCAAAATAGGAATCAAAATAGGAATCAAAATAGGAATCAAAATAGGAATCAAAATAGGAATCAAAAGGGGCATCACAAAAGGAATCAGACTGGAAATGGCTGGCATCACAGAGATGGGGTACAAACCGGATAACCAGTCAAGAGATGAGAATCTAAACATTTCAAGGTCCCTCAAAGTAGAGTCCTCCCAGTAGTTGTCATACAAATCGGAGCGAATACTCTATGCTTCATACCTCATTGGCCAACACCGGCCATATCCTCGTCTATCCCAAGGTTCCTAGGTATCTAGTATACAGCCAAACCCATCCGTAGTAATGAATCTTTAATGATGCATCTCCATCATCTGCGCTATCGCCGGCTGAAACATGGCCGCCTTCTTGAAATCCCCCAGGCGCACCTGCATGTGATCAAACGCCATCAAGACCTTGCCCGAATCGGCCCCCTGGCGCCTCAGCGAGTCAGCCTTGACGTAGCGCTGCGAAAAGTGCGTCAGCAGCGTGCGCCGGGCCTCCATGTCGCGCGCCACGCCCAGCGCCTCGCCCATGGTCGAGTGCTGCTTCTGCACGGCGTGGTCTTGCATGTCGTCGTCAAAGGTGCACTCGTGCACCAGCAGGTGGGCGCCCCGGCACTCGCGCGCAAAGTCCCTCGACGGCCGGCAGTCGCCCGAGTAGGCCACACGCAGCCCAGACTTCATCTCCAGCTGTAGCGCGTCCGAGAGCGAGCAGTGCTGCACGGGGATGCGCTTGACCGACGCAAGCCCAAAGTCGCCGTCCATGTCCTTGGCCTCCACGTAGGCCCTGTCGGGCCCGTTACCGGTGCAGTTGACGAATCGCAGCCGGTGGAAGCCAATGTCTTCGACTTGAGACACCTCCCCGAGCAGGATGCGGTACTTCCACGGACACGAGATGGCCAGCTTGGCGTCGCTATCGTCCAGCGTGGCATTGTACCACGCCTTGGTGACGCTGGGCGTGCCCAGGTGGTGGTCGGCGTGCAGGTGGCTGATGGCGATGCACTTGAGGTCTCGGAGGATGGCCGTCGTTCCCTCCTCTCCGTACAGCCGCTTGATCTGCCCGAGCGTTCCCTCTCCGCAGTCGAGGAGATAGCTGCCGTGTCCGGGGACCCGGATCAGCGTGCCCGATACGTTTCGGTACTTACCCGGTATTGAGCTGCCGGTGCCGAGGGCGATGATCTCCGTGTCCCGGTTGGGCATGTCCGCCTCTTCCTGCTCGAGGCGTTGCAAGAACGAGAGGTCGGCCACTTTGTTCCGGGCCTTTCGTGCCATATTCAGAATGTTGGGGTACACCGACGATGCTGCCGTAGCGAGATCGGCAAAGGGCGTCGGGGGCTCGAGGGCAAGGTCCAGCCGAGGCATGAGTCTGATGGCGCTCCCCTGGCGAGCATACTCAACCTGGGACCCTTCGAGGCCGGGGCCCTGCACGGCATTGTCGTATTTGAGGAGGGAGAACCTATCCGGGTCGATGCACCGGAGCTTCGTCTGGAGCTCTGCAGAGCCCGCGAGGGAGATCCTGTTGGGGCACGTGTCGGTTGCGGCGAAGACGTGCTTCATCTTAGGGTGATCCCGGACGAACTTCTGGATCCGAACGTCGTTTGCTATTCCCGGGCCCACGATCCAGTACACGCTGGCGATGCCTTCCATCAGCTCATCGCTGGACCACTCGGGTCTCTCCATGAACGAGTCGAGGAAGTCGCGCGATTCGATATCGGCAACGATGAAGCCGTGGCCGGGCTGAGAATCCCCCAGGACCATGTCGGGCGTCACCGTCACGCCGTTGGCGCCCTGGACCGATTCTCCCCTCGCCAGCACCTTGAAGTCCGTCTTCTTCACGCCCAAGTCCAATGCCACGGTCGGGTTGAATTTGCCGCGGCGCGGGTGGCACTTGACAATGTACGTCATGGAAGTCTCGCTGTACGACGTGGGAGGGAGCGCCGCCAACCTCAGTCGACGCCGCTCCTCCTTGGGGTCGGCGGCCTTGTCCCCTAGCGAGAGCACCCAAACCTGCTCATTGGGATCCGGAAGTTCAGTGTCGGAATCCGCAAAGGGGCCTTTGTATGGGATCAGGCTTGCACCTTGTCGAACAAAGGCCAGGTCTGACGACTTGACGAGGCTGAGCTTCCTGAGAAAGAGCATAGGGTCTGGTCCAAATCTCTCGGTGAACATGATCTTGCTAAGCATCAATTGCGCCACTATCGGATCCGAAAGGCCGACGAGTGGCTTGAACTCGTCTTTCGCCGAACCGTTTTCGTCGGGGCTCGCAAAGCGACGCTTCTGTGGGCTGCTCGACCGTGTTCTCCGAACGGGCACCTTCCACACTCGAATAGCCTTGTCTTGCCAGTCGGGATCGAGGTTCGCCGGGTCGTCGGCCCTAGGATCTTCTCTTTGTTCGTAAAAAGATGCGACGACCGACTGCCTCGTGATGACGGAGCGGCAGGCAGCCAAGCCATGGCACAGGTTGTCGCCTCCATGGATGGACATGCTATCCTTCTTCGAGTTGGCCACGAGGGCCTTGCGTCCCTGGGCTTTCCTCTCGGCGTTGATCTGGTCCGTCTGCTGCTTGGAAGTGTCGATGACGTTGGCGATGGTCAGGATGTAGCCGAACAGGCCTCCGATGGCGTCCCAGTTCAGGCTGCCGCTGAGGAAGACGTGACCAGTGCCCCCCATGGCGATGTGGTTGTTGTTGAAGGCGCGCTGGGTGCCCTCAGCGATGCGACCGAAGACGTACGAACTGCCCTCTGCGTGTACAAAGAGGGATGTTCCGGGGGTATCGGCCGTGGGCGTCGTGACCATCTTGACCGTGGTGGTCCCCATGACTGTACTCGTCGCCATTTTTCGAAGTCGTGAAGTCGAGGAGGATGCAATTGAGGGGTTGAAGGGCGGGACGAATCGACGAGGCGAATGGTTAGCTAAAGGGAATAAATAGCTGAGACGGCGGCAGCCCCATCTCTTCGCGCCTTGGGGGAAACCTATTGACATGGACTGAAAACGAAGTGTCAATGGCCGTTGATGTTTGTCCGACGCGAGCTTGAAACTTTTTACTGGGTCTTTTTTTTGAGTGTTGCGGCGAGTGACTCGCAGCAAATGCCGGAGCGACCAATGATGGCGACTTCATGGCTTATGTAAGGAATTTCGAGAGAAGCCTACCCTGGAGAAGGATGGCGTTGCGGCTGAATATACGTTGTTCGTGAGTCATACAACTCCAATCGTCTGGTATCTATATGGATGCGGCTGAAATGCTTGTCATCGGTGCATATTGGACTCATCCGGTGAGGGTTTCCGTTGCAGAGCGGAGATGTGAAGTTGAGGGTGGCATCCGACGGTGGTACGGATTCGACCTAAAGCTGAGCCGCTTAATTTCATAATTTGCTTATTTCCTTGCGCAAGGTAGCCTCGTAAATCCCCATCTGCCATCCAAATAACCAAACACTACCAGCCAATATAACCAATTGCATTAAATAGTATTCATTCGTAACATAGGCACTTGGGTATCCCCTGGCCGGGCAGTGGTTATAGACTAGTTCAGCCCCCCAGTCTTATCTTATCTTGCCCCGCATCCGAAGGAACCCACGACTCCGAACTTTTTGCTCCGATTCCGATATAATCTCGGATCGATGTTCGGATGCAAGTTGAGAAGCTGATAAATGTGTTTCATGTATGGTGAGTACCTATGGACGGTGAGGTTTTATTGATCTATTATTCGGCCATGGTCACCAAGTAGAGCGGAGCGAAGGAAAACGTTGCCGCAGGTATATCGCACCAAGCAAGACTTTGAAAAACGTCAACTGCAAAGCAACCTCTTCCGAACCTCCACCGGAATGTTCAAGACCCAATCGCGCATCTCGGACCAAATTAATCATCCATTAACAACTCGGAACCTGTCCACCGCGACTGCTTATAAACTGCCCCATCCTATAAACCACTGCACTGCACCTTCCTCCCATACATGTTCCGTCGCTCTTGCCCCCGAATAAGCCTCCCTCTTTTCCTCTCACCCTCCCCCCGCTCCTTCACCCTAACCCTCACCAAACCCCTCACTCTCACCAAACCCTTCACCACCACTACATGCACGACAATGGCCAACCAAGCAAAACGCCCCCACCCGGACTTCAAAACCACCGAAGCCTCACGCCCAGACTGGGACGCCTCTGCGACCCTCCGGTACACCAAGACGGCCTCCCCGGACTGGACGCTCGGCTCTGGGGCTAACTCTCTCCCCGACGCCGGCCGGGCCCTCCCGCACGTCGCCATCGACCCGCACGAGCCCGGCCGCAGCCCCGGGAACAACTACAAGCTCATGATCTCGTCGGTGGTGCCCCGCCCCATCGCCTTCGTCTCCTCGCGCAGCCCCGACGGCGCCTCGGCCAACCTTGCCCCCTTTAGCTACTTCAACATGGTCGCCCACGATCCCCCGACCTTTGTCCTCGGCATCTCCAGTCCGTTGGCCCGCGCGAAAGACACGCTGCGCAACCTCGTCGACTCCCGCGAGTGCGTCATCAACATCATCTCGGAGCCCTTCCTCGAGGCCGCTAACTCTGCCTCCGTCGACGCTCCCTACGGCGTCAGCGAGTGGGACGTCTCGGGTTTGACTCCGATCATGGACTGCCAGACGGTCAAGGCCGCGCGCGTCAAAGAGGCCGTCGTCAGCGTCGAGGCCAAGCTGCAGAGCCTCCAGGAGATCGACAGCCGCGCCCGCCCCGGGGAGAAGTCGGGCTGCTTGCTGATCCTCGAGGGCACGCGCTTCTGGGTGCGCGAGGACGCCCTCAACGAGGAGAAGAACCTGGTCGACCCCGCCGTGCTGCGGCCCATCAGTCGCCTGGGGGGCATTACCTACGGGAGGACCACCCAGGTTTCTGAGTTGCCGCGGACCGACTTTGCCAAGGACGTGGGTGGTATGGAGGGCTACGAGAAGATAAAAAATGGTAATTAGATGGACGAGATAGCGTCACGAGGAACATTTATTAGATATTTAGAATGGGTGGCTTTCGTAAGAGAATATAGACAAAGAAATCACTTGGATCGACTCAATCGTTTTCAGGTCTTGTATTGAACCATAAGTAAGCTGCGTCGCTATATATGTGCCAAGAAGGAAACAAGGCGTCGAGGATGTTGTCCAGACCCCTTGCTGTTGAAATGTATAAACAAGTATTCAAGAAATGCAGCACGAACCAACCCATCAATTGCGCCTTCATCGCCTCGAAAGTAAAGGGCTTGCCAGTCTCTTCACTAATCCAAAATGTCAACATCGGATCTTCCATTTCGCAAACAAACAGGACCAACATCAACCATATCCTTATGTGCGTGACTTTGTATATTGCCCAAACAGTGACTAATGACGCCCGAGCAAATTCAGCACGTCAACCACGAGCTCCAACGACCATCATGGCTCAGTACTGGAGTTGAGCCATAATGAGTAAGCGAAAGGCATGTGCATGAGCATAGTGACATCCCATTCTCTTCTCTTGAATCATGTGCGGATCATTGACGAGGCTTTGCTTGAGCTCAATAGTTCCGTGGTAGTTGTCGTCGGGAGTAGCTTTGATTGTGACGTGCCCCCCTGAAACACCATATCAATCTTGCTGACAATGCTGACAGGTCAGAAGGATTCAAGCTACCATGGCCAAAGCAGCGAAGGAGTCGTCTGACAGGCCCAGGGAAAGTTGTCGTGTTATTGGTTGCCGGGAAGCGTAGAGGACTCGTCATGTTTGGCCCCCAATACCAAGCTCTGGCGTAATGGTCGTGTAGCCACCAGACATGATGTTTGTGTGGACAAGCTGACATGAGAAATACCAGTGCTGAAAAATGCTGACACAAGGTGCGCTAAGATCCGTATCTGAAAGGAGACATGAATCATGGAGTCATGCCGATACACTTGCGTTGAATGAATGAGATTCCGGGCTTTACCGAGTTTGCGTAGTATTGCATGACAGTCATCAATCGTGAAAGAGGGCATGCCTCACAGGTAAAAGTCCTGTCCCTGGTGTGAAACGATAAACTCGCACCCCAGTTGTTGAGTCTTTTCGTGTTCCTTGAGTTGCGCGAGGATGGTGTCTCCCACCGGGTCTTCATCATCAAGAACATCTTTAACGTGAATGATGATAACCTTGAGCCCCTCGAGAGGCCTCGGAGTCCTAGGAGAAGGATACGAGGTCACGTCGAGATCCCCGACTGGCTCCCCTATCGTCAACTGGGCAGTTGGGCTCGAAAGGTGTGGCGTGCTCGGGCCGGCTAGGTATGCGTCGTGTGCTATGCTGGCCTTGATCGTCTTGGGAGAGACTGGCGATTCCGTCCCTGGATGAGACGGCACGCGGCGTGGGGGTTCGTCTGCCATGCTTTCTATGCGCTTGCGCTTCTTATTATCGGTAAGACGCATCGTACGAGCGTGCTCGACTTCAGAGGCAAGAATGCGCAGCTCCTGCATGACGAAAAGAGGTTTCAGATGACCATAGAGACGCTCGTTATCCTGCGAATCGGGGTAGCTGCACTCGATGAAGATGGCCTTGAGATTTCCGGAGGCGATTTTCGGGGCGGCTTCCTGCCAGATCAGAAGAGTGCGTGGGCTGAGGGAGAGACTGTCGGGCTCGACATCGCCAAAGATGAGCACCTCGCGTCGAGTAACGTGATCCTGGACAAAGAAGGCGCTCGAGTCGTAGACACACATTCTCTCCTGCATGGGCTGGGGAGACGCAGGGGCAAAACCGGCGTGGCTGAGCAGGCTCGCAGCTCGCATCGGCTGGCTTGTAAAGCCAAGCAGTTCTCGTCGCTGGGGCTGACTGGAGCCATCTTGGCTGCCAAAGCGCGTCGAAGCGCTTGAAGCCGAGCCTCTGTGGGCGTGCCTCTCGATGCAGTGTCCATGACTCACGGCAAAGGCCTTGACAAGGAGACCATCGCAGACCTCGGAATATCCCCTGCCCTCTCCGTCACCCAAGGCCGGGCTTCCTCCTTCCCGCAGCCTCGAAAACGTTACCAAGCCAACGCCATCGTCCTCATCGGTCAGGTTTGGCCAGATGACGTTGTTGAAGATGTGGGTTTTCAAGGCCGAGATGGTGCTGGGGAGGGCAGCTACTTTTTTAGTCCGCGTCACAGGGAATCCCGCGGTGTTAACGACGAAGCCGGAGATGTGATCGAGATGAGGATGAGTGATGAGATATGTGTCAACGAGATGTCGCGTCACGTGGGCAGCGTTGGTAGACACTCGACCGTAGGGCAGGTTGAGACCAGCAAAGGGTCCCTCGGTGAGAACAGACTGCGAGTCGGCAGTTTTGGCCGTCCTTGAAGACCAAGAGTCCGCTATGCAGTTTGCGATAGCTGAGAGATGAACTCCAGCATCGACGGCGAGGATAGAACCCTTGCCCCAATTTAGCGAAACATTGCGGACGAGAATAGACGTGACATTTGATTCCAGGGGTCCGCCGCCAGAGCCCTGAAGTTGTTAGTGATGGGATAATTGTAGATGGGACGCGGTTGAGAGTGACTTGTCAGGGAGCAGCAGTACAAGCCACACTAACAGGAAGAAGAGTATGATGCCGACAAGATGGCAGACGTGTAAGAAGAACGCAAAATAAAAAAGAATCTCTTACCAAAACAATAACATGCAGCGCCGGTTTGGCGGCTTCCTCGGTCATCATGGCCGCTGCTAGCACAACGTGCAATGACGAAGGTGTTGAATTGGTGGCTGTGGCTTGGTTCGTCTATCGCCACAACTCGAGGCGCGTGTACAAGTATAAAAGTTTCCGAGCAGGATGTACCTCCGTGGGAGATACAAACTGGGTTGGACGAGCGGCGTCGTATCTCTCTCGGAGCTTCAGGACCACGCAGCGCACACGGTGAATCAGGAAGTTGGTCGTCGGAAGGGGGGATGACAGCGAGATTGAGTTTTGGTCGAGGCGTGGTTCGAGATGGACGGAGGCACGTGATGAGGTCGGAGGCGATCAAGGTGAGGGTGTCGCGTTAGGTGTGACGGGAGAAAAGAGGATAATGGAAATATGAGAAAGAATGAGAAATGGAAGAGAGAGAGAGGAGGGGGATGGATGAAGTAATTCGAGCGACCTTGCCGGTCAAACCTTGAACCACGGGCCTTGAAGAGAGCGAGCGTCCGTGGTTGGTGTTTGACGATGGCTTCTCCAAGTTTGGGGAGCGCGTGAATGAGGCAACACAATGACAGCTACGGTACTCGAAAAATAAAAAGCCCGGGTAATGAAGAATGCCATGCAACTTTAAAATGCCCTGCGCCGCGGAAAAAGAGAGACAACACGAGACAAGGCGAAGGAGAGGACGGACGAAGTCGAGACAGAGAACGAAGCCCGTGCTGCCCGTCGTGGCCCGGTTCGGGGTCGGTTGGTCGACCGGTCGATCGGGGGAGGGGAGTGGGGAGGTGGGTTGAGAGGGGGCGTGGATGTAGACGAAGTGTGTTGACGTTGTGCGAATTGTTGCAATTGGTGAGACGGGATGCGTGGTGATGATGATCGTAGCGGTGGTTGTGGTGGTGGTGATGATGGTGATGGTGATGATGGCGATGCGTGGTGGTGAATCTGATAGGCGGCGTTGCTTTGATTGCCCGTCGTCAAACGGAAGAAGGGTCGCTCTTTCCTTCCTTTTTGTTCTTTCCGCTGACGGCTCAACTTCTCGGTAGTTAGGAAGGAGCCGCCGGTTGTTCAAAGAAGCAGGGGAGGCACGATGGTTGTTGATTCCTTCCGCAAGAGCATGCACGTCTGAGACGGGGAAATTTCCCATTCTTCGGGATGCCCGTGGCCTTTTGTACTGTAACCAACCTCCAGCTCTTCCCCGACTCCAACATTTTGCTGCCGTCGGTGTATGCATGCACGCTTCGCTGTCAGGGAGAGAGCCCTCAGACTGAGAGAGATGCTGCCTCTCCCTTGCTCCTTCCCTGTCTCTTACCTTACGCCCCCATTTCTTCCCCCTCTGCAACCTCTGCCGCCCGCTCGCACGTCGCCGACCTCTCCTTCTCCTCCAAAACAGGCAGAAACACCAAACCAAAACAACTCACACCCCCCGTACGCCTACAGATCTCGCTGGTTTGATCCAAGCCCTCAGCTCCCAGGCCGCAGAACCGTCCTAGCGCGCATCTCTTTCCCCCTCTCCGGAGTCTAGCGCCCTTGCTGCATCGGCGTTGCCGTGAGCCACCAGCGCCACCACCACCAAGCCCGGAAGTCCCCAAAGCTTTCCCGTCCCTGTCAAGCTCGAGTTACCTATGCCTCCGAAGTCCTGCTAAATCCTCGTCTCTTTCTCTCTAGGACGGAGCTACTGTACCTTGCATCATAGCTCCGAAGCCCGTCGCTCACCTTTCAACCTTGTCACTATCGAATCCATCAAGTGGACTCGAGCCTCACCGTTTCTCGTTGGCATCGGTGGTGGATATCAAGCTTTTCCTCTTTTCTTTTTTTCTCTCTCTTTTCTCCCTTTCTGCCTCGGCGCACAATTACGTACGCCTTCCCCGTCTACGAATACATCGCCCGGTTTGCGTGGGATGACTGAACTGCTGGGATCCGGCTTGTCTAATCCTGTGAGGTAGGGCTGACGATTGAGGGGAGGCGTCGTTCAAGTGACACGCGGATCCTATTGTTCGTTTCCCTTCACATAGATCACAAAGAGTTGACGAGTCACATAGCAGGGATGCAAGCCTGGCACAGGCTTGTTTCTTTAACACTGAGTCTTTTATTCTTTCCCTGTCTGGGTATCAAGTTACCGTCCGTGTAAGTCAGTAAATCGCCCATCGTTATTCCTTTTTTCCCTATCCCCCCCCTTCCCCAATAAACGCCTGGTTCTAATGACATGAGTTCGTAATATGCGTCATGAATTCGTGCCACTTGACTACCTAACTCCGCCTCGGATGTACTCAGTGAAGGGAGATGTGCCAGTGCTTCACTTGACATATGCTCCCCACCATCCTAGTGCTGTCCTCGTGCACTTGCACGGGGCGATGCTTTTCTAAGAAAAAATAAGAGACAAAAAAGACTTGGAACCGGTATGGCACTTGCCATTGGGTTCCCGCAAAGGGCTACAACTTGAAGGCATGGAAACATAAAAAAGCATAGACTTCTGGTGCTTGGAGTGCATAACAGCCCCTGCAGAGGTCTTGCTTACCCGCCCAGTCCAATCTAGTCGCTCTTTCCACGCCGCCACTCGACGGGAGTGCCGACGTCAAACTGAGGGGTTCATCACCAGCTGGAGTCCGTCTCTGGAGTCCTGGGAGCCCCCTCTTCGACGGGCGCGGGGTTGAGCTGGGCAGGAGCTACTGCAGGAGGGGTAGCACCCGCAAGTTCTGGGTTTTCCGGCTCAGGGGAGGACGATCCAAACAGGTCGCCCCAATCCTCGGGCTCGTTGTCCTCACCCAACCCCTCCTGTTCCTGCTCCTCGGCGTCAGGTCGCGCCCGCTTGCTTCTATCCTTGTCCTCGAAGGCTTCGTCAAGCGTCCGCTTCTGCGCCTGTGACGCTTCTTCAGTCGAGGCGGCAGCTTGCGCCGGCACCTGACCCTGTGGGGGTTGTTGCTGCTGAGGTTGCGGTAACGCAAGTGACTGAGCTTGGCTGAACTGCTGAGTTTGCGGCTCCTCCAGCGGCGTATCCTGATCGACCGGCTGCTGCTGCGATGGCTGAGCTCCAGCAACCGGCCGCGACTCTCCGCCGGGCTGAGCGTCGCCAAAGAGACCGCCCGAGGGCAAAGGAGATGCCACGGCGGTGGTAGGTATAGTGCTCGGGCCAGCTGAGACAACAGAGACTGACGGCGAGTTGGGGCGAGTGTTAACGTTAGAGGTGACGTTTGACGCTCCTCCTTCATCGCCCCAACCCCCGCCCTGACCTGCGCCTAGCAGCTGAGGCTCGATGGTGCCTTGATCCGGGACAAAAAGGAGGGCTTGCAGGTTTGCTTCCTCCTGGCCAAAATGTGGGTTAACCGGCTGCGCAGGTTGCTGCACTGGCTGCCCCTGCACTTGCTGCTCCTGTACTTGCTGCTGCTGCACTGGCTGTTGCTGAACTGGCTGCTGCTGAGCCGGTTGTTGCAGTGACTGCTGAATTGGCTGCGGCAATGCTAGATCCAGATGCCCCTTAAATGGCTGCTGAATTGGTTGCTGAATCGGCTGCTGCTGACCTGGCTGTGGCAATGCTAGCTCTAGATGCCTCTTAGGCGGCTGCTGAACCTGTTGTTGCATTGGCTGAACTGGTTGCTGAACTGGCTGCTGCCGAACTGACTGATGCTGAACTGGCTGCTGCTGGACTGATTGCTGCTGAACTGGTTGCTGCTGAACTGGCTGCTGCTGAAGTGGTTGTTGCACTGGGTGAACTGGCTGCTGCTGAACCGGTTGCTGCTGAGCTGGTTGTTGCTGAACTGGTTGTTGCACTGGCTGAACTGGCTGCTGGACTGGCCGCGGCCGTTGCTCAACATAGAGCTGATCGCCGTAGCCTTGTATTCCCTGCGGCTGCTGCGGTTCCGCAACATAGGGTTGATTCCCGTAGCTTTGCATTTGTTGCGGCTGGTATTGTTGCTGCGGCTGCTGCTGCTGTTGCCACTGTTGCTGCGGCTGTTGTTGCTGCTGATGCTGCTGCGTCGAAGGACTGTTGGCAAGCAGCGTGTTCATCCTAGGAGTCACCCCCCTTGATACTCGCACGGGGTGATTAAGGTCTATCGGCGAGCGCAGGTTGCCAAATTTCCCGTTTTTCATACACCACTCGTAAAATTTGCACTGGTTGTTCCATGTGCACGCGGGCGGCGCCTCGATGCATGGCGTCTCCATGCACGAAGCTCCTCTCAGGGGAAGCATGGCCGGAGGCGGTTGAAGCATGGCCGGGGCCTGCTGAGGTGCGGGAAGGGGTCCCTGTAGGGGCACACCTGGAGCTTGACGTGGGCCCTGCTGAGCCACGCGAGTTACGATAAAGGGTTCTTTGGGAATATTCGATAGGTTGAGGGGGGGGGTTGGCGGCCTGGGCCGTCCGGGATTCTTGGCCGCCTCCTTCATGGCCTTCTCCCTATTCGCCCGCTGCACGTACACGGACAGGTCTCCTTTGTGCACGTCAATGGTCTTTTGGACGGTCTGATCCCGACTGGCGTTGCGTTCCGAACGCTTGTTCTGCCGGGCCGCCGTCTGGTGTGTGATGTGATACACGACGAGCGCGTAAGACAAAGTCTCCTCATGAGGCCGAGGCCAAACGGGCGGCCGTACGCCTCGGTCCTTCTCCATCCAGGGTAGATAGACATCTTCGATGATCCTGGACGACGCATCGCGGGGCAGGGCCATGGGGTTCCTCTGCTCGCGGGGGAGGTCGCGGATCTCTGGGACGACGAGATCCAGTAGGTCGAGCTGGCGGAGGTCGAACATCTGCTCGAAGCACCACAAGTGGAAGTTGCCGGCCACCTTATAGGGGTCTCGCTGGCCGTTTGAGGTCTGGTCCCAGTTCTCGTCAATGGACACGCGGGGCCAGCCGGCCGTGATGGTCGGGTGCAGACAAAAGACCGCGCGGCACTGCCGGTGGGCAATATCGGCTCGATTGTTGATCTGGGCCGGGGAGTTCCCTATAACTGCTTTGGGGTCTGCCGCATACGTAAAGTAGTATTGCATGTCGCTGCCTGAAAAGGTCAGGGACTGCAGCCACCCACCGTCGCTCGTGTAAGCGAACAGGAACTGCCCTGTGGGCAACCCGTCGGGGCCCATCTTCTCGCCCCAAGGCGCCGGAGGCGGGTAGACAATCTTGTAGACTTGGCTTGGGTCGGACCGCGCGTTCTTCGCCTTCTTGTCCTTGCGGTCGCTGCTGACGACCATTACGCTGACCGCTTCGACGTGGAGGTTCTGCCAGAACCTGTTGCGTCTGGAGGGGATTACGGCGCCAACTTGGGGGGGGTGGGGGGGCTGCGTCAGGGGTAGTTGTGGTAGTTGCGGTTGCACTGGTAGTTGAGGGTGCACAGGCTGAGGCTGCGCATATTGATTTTGCTGTAAGGGGAGGGGTTGCAGAGTTCGAGGCTGTAAGGCTGGTTCCTGTACATCTTCTGGGAATACAAAGTCAGACTCCCAGGGCCCAAGTTCGTCATCATCCAGCTCGAAGACCTGGCCCTGGCTCGGGTTCGGGTTGTAGCCCGGGAATTCCGACGGATCGGGGTACTGTGATGGATCGGTATCACTGCCTCCGAGTAACCGAGGAGGCCGTCGTCGAGTGTAAACGCCAACCGAGGGGTTACTCACGAGCGTGCCATTGTCGTTGTGCGTGAACTGCTCCTGGAAGCTCGGTAGGTGCTGTTCTTGCCCACCGAACAGCAAGTGATCGGTTGAGTCCTCATCCACGAAAGAGTAGGCATCGAAGCCACCGTCTGACAGTTGTAGGATGCTGTTATTCCGTGCGTTCATGGTGTCATGGGCCCATATCCCCTGCCCTCCTATTGACATGGCGAAGGCTGGCACGGAGAGCACTTATTGGGTGTGTGTGATTGTTGTAACGTTTGCGAGAGTTTGATACCGCGAAGAGCTTGTGTTGGGGCCGAACGAGTCCACACGATGACAGTACAATATATACATCTCGGGAGAAGCGAGTCTACGAGTCTGACCTTGTTCAGCCTGGTTGCTTTGTTTCCGGGAACGCTTTCACAAACCTTGGATGAAAGTAGCGGTGACATGCGGGTAAAGACAGTTTGGTCACAGGACAATAACGAACACCAAATTTGTCACAAAGAACTAGCGGCGGGAGTCTCCCTTTGAGAGGGTAAAAGGGGAACAAGCGAGCCGGTCAAAGGAAATATCCCATGTGGCCCGAGGGGACAGTTCACACAATGCTGGGAAAGGAGTAGACTAGACATCTTGGAACTGGTCAGTGGGTGACAGACAAGAGTGGTAGAAGGAAGTGGGTGAGGGGGATTGAATCAGGTGCTTAAACATGTTTTTCAACAATAATGTGTTCAGAACAGGTCTGTGTTATGTGTCTCTCATCATGTAGAGAAGGGTCTGTGTGAAGTGTCAAGAAGAAACTTACCATGATCTATCTCTCGACCTAAGGGAGGTCGTGGATGGGTGGGTTGCTAGCAAGTCCATATTGGACATGGTGACCAATCTCAAGGAGGCTGAAGCCCAATTGAGGCAGGTAGTTGCCGTCCTGGACGCCGCACGGTCCAATAAGACGTGTCGAGTAACCTGAGAAGCATTGCGAGCAAATGGACCGTTGAGAGAGGTTGAGAGTGTTGGAACAGGATTGCAAATTCACAATCTGAAATTTGAGGAAGTGAAGGGACGACATGTGGGCCCGGAACCGGGGACTCAGCCTCCGATGCGGGATTATCTAAGCCGTCAGTGTCCTTCCTTGGCCCCGACTGGGAACCTGAAGAATAGCGTCTCCTCAGTTCAAGACTCGGCCGAAAATGGATCTGTGGTGTTTTGGGTGCCTCGTAAACCGGTTTCTGTACGTCGTATTGGATTGAGACTAATTGCATCAACACGAACCCAACAAGTATTTGCCGGCTCTCAGTGGCAAAGAGGCAACGTTAAATGATGCCCAAAATAGACGAGAGGAGAGCTGCTGGGGCTTTCCATGAGGGGGGTGACGACGACGGGAAATCGGGTGATGCATGGTCTGGATCTGGGCACATGCATTCTGTTGTTGCACTGAGATTTGTCTTGAGAGTGGTTTCGAGGGAGAAATGATGATTGAGTCTCTCGACTGTGAGGAAGCCTCAAAGGCCCCAACAAAGAATCAGACTCGTAAAGTTGAATCCGCTGGCTAGCTTCAGCGTTGGTTGGTCCTAATCCAGCGCTTCCAGGGGTCGACTCTCAACCTAGGCCCAAACTTCAAAGGGCGGGGGTTCCTTGGCGGGGAATACTGGATGGGCCACTTCCAACGGCTTCCCCCCTTCGCCGCGTCTCGTCCATCCCAGATTCCTGCACTATTGCTCTGTGGTGCCTTACAGCCCTGAACGACACGGGAAGCCGCCCTTGACGTTCTGGAACCACCTGAGACGATTGCCCAAAAGGGCGCGACCTACGTCACGAGACTGGGTCGAATCAAAGTACCAACTGCGTACCTCTGAATTATTTCACGTCCACCGTCTCCCGTCTCTCTCAGTCGCCTCTCTCTCCGCAACGGCCGCATCCCGCCAGATCGACCAGATCGCTTCCACCATGGAGTCAGAACTCAATCCCGAGCTTCGTGGACGCCTCGAAGAGCTCGATCGCGAGCTTGATGTGCGTTTTCCCATCCTCTCCGTGCCCCACGCCACACGCCCGACTGCCTCAGCCTCAGCCACGGCCGTTTGCCCTACCTCACGCCATGGAGCTGCTTCTGACGCGACCGTGATGCTTCCCTTGTGCTGGAATTGACCCGACTAACGTGCCGTCGCCATAGGAGGGAGATATCACACAGAAAGGGTGAGGCCCGACCCTGCCACGCCGAGCAACCCCCGCCAAAACGACGCTTGACTAACCTCTCTTCCTACGCAGCTACCAGAAACGTCGGACGCAGCTGTTTTCCCAGTTCTTCGGCTCTCCTCCCGCCCAGACCGCCTCCCTCGCCTCCTCACAGGTTCCGACTCAGGCCGCAGAGCCTCAAACCGGCTTGCGCATACACTCCCCCGACGATTCGAACCATCCTTCGAGTGATGGCCACCGTGCTGCCGCCTTTGCTGCGCTGGGCGCCTCCAGCGGCCCGATCCCCGACAGTCCCAACTCGCCCGTTTACCAGCCGGCCTCGGCATACGGAACTCAGATTCAGGCACCCGAGGAGCTGCACACCGCGTCTCTGTTGATGCCCGGAGCCGGTCTTCCCAACCACGGCGTCGCGTCGAATCGTGATTCGCTGTTCCTCTCCCCGAGCCACTCCGAACCCCCTCAGAACCGGAACAGCACTATGCGGTCTGGCGACTATGCCTTTAAGCCAGAGCAGCAGCAAGCCAACTATGGTGACCAGCAGCAACAACCTCAACAGCCTCAGCAGTACCAGCAACAACCGGGGCAACCACCGCAGCAATACGATGGCCGAACCGCCACCCTCCTCGACTCCCAGGGGTACTTCTCCGACTTTGCGGGGCAGCAGCACTACGAGCAAGGCCAAACGGTCGAGTACACGGCCCCCCAACAACGGTATTCCTCGAGCGACGCATTCTCCCCCACAGCTGCCATGGCGCCGCCCATGTTGACGGCCAGCGACCTGCCCCCACCGGAAGTGCTCGAATACCAGCTGCCCCTCGAACCCCGCGAGGTGCCGTTTGCCATTTCGGACCCTCATGACGACACGACGCCAATGTCCAAGTTCGACAACATCGCGGCCGTGCTGAGGCATCGAGGCCGGACGACGGCGAAGAGGCCGGCGTTTTGGGTGCTGGACGCCAAGGGCAAGGAAATAGCCTCCATTACCTGGGAGAAGCTCGCTTCGAGGGCCGAAAAGGTTGCACAGGTCATCAGGGACAAGAGCTCGCTCTACCGAGGCGATCGGGTGGCTTTGGTGTACCGCGAGGCCGAAGTAATCGACTTTGCCATTGCCATGCTTGGCTGTTTCATTGCTGGTGTCGTTGCCGTCCCCATCAACGACCTGCAAGACTACCAGCGCCTCAACCAAGTCCTGACGTCAACCCAGGCTCATTTGGCGCTGACGACCGACTATAATCTCAAGACGTTTCAACGAGACATTACCACGCAGAAGTTGACGTGGCCAAAGGGTGTTGAATGGTGGAAAACGAATGAGTTTGGAAGCTTCCATCCGAAAAAGAAGGAGGACATCCCTCCCCTATCTGTTCCCGACTTGGCCTACATTGAATTCTCACGAGCGCCGACTGGTGACTTGAGAGGCGTTGTCTTGAGCCACCGGACCATTATGCATCAAATGGCTTGCCTAAGCGCCATCATCTCGACGATTCCTAGCAACGGTCCCGGAGACACGTTCAACCCGTCTCTGCGGGACAAGAACGGGCGGTTGATTGGGGGAGGTGCCAGCAGCGAGATCTTCCTATCGTACCTCGATCCCCGCCAGGGTATCGGTCTGATTCTGAGTATCCTGTTGACCGTGTACGGCGGACACACGACGGTCTGGTTTGATAACAAGGCGGTTGACGTTCCCGGCCTGTACGCGCACCTCATTACAAAGTACAAGTCGACGGTGATGGTGGCAGACTACCCAGGGCTCAAACGAGCAGCTTATAACTACCAATCAGACCCCATGACGACGCGCAACTTCAAGAAGGGCATGGAGCCCAACTTTCAAATGGTCAAGCTGTGCTTGATTGATACTCTGACGGTGGATAGCGGGTTCCACGAGGTGCTCGCGGATCGATGGTTGAGGCCGCTGCGGAATCCACGTGCTCGCGAGGTTGTGACACCGATGCTGTGTCTCCCAGAGCACGGCGGCATGGTCATCAGCATCCGTGATTGGTTGGGAGGCGAAGAGCGCATGGGCGTGCCTCTCAAGCTTGACGTGGAGGACGAGAGCGACTTGGACTCGGAGGAGAAGGAGGAAGAGAAGGCGGCACCGTCCAACGGGTTTGGCAGTCTGCTCGGCGGCGGCGGGACGACGAGGACCGAAGAGCAGGCAAAGAACGAGCTGGGAGAGGCGCTGCTGGAACGCGAAGCCCTCAAGACTAACGAGGTCAAGGTGGTTGCCATTGGCAACGAGGTGCGGAAGCGAGCCGACGATCCTACGCTGGTGCGTGTGGGTGCGTTTGGATATCCCATTCCCGATGCCACTCTGGCCGTGGTCGATCCGGAGACGGGTCTTCTCGCGTCGCCTCACTCGGTGGGCGAGATCTGGGTCGACTCGCCATCGCTTTCGGGTGGCTTTTGGGCGCAGCCCAAAAACACGGAGCTCATCTTCCACGCGCGGCCGTACAAGTTTGATCCGGGCGACCCGACTCCGAACCCGGTTGAGCCCGAGTTCCTGCGGACGGGTCTTCTCGGGACCGTCATCGAGGGCAAGGTGTTTATCCTGGGACTGTACGAAGACCGCATCCGGCAGAGGGTCGAGTGGGTTGAGCATGGCCACGAGCTGGCCGAGTACCGGTACTTTTTCGTGCAACACATTGTGGTCAGCATTGTCAAGAACGTGCCCAAGATCTACGACTGCTCAGCCTTTGACGTGTTTGTCAACGAGGAGCATCTGCCGGTTGTGGTGGTAGAGACGGTGGCAGCTTCGACGGCACCGCTCACAAATGGAGGACCGCCTCGACAGCCCGATACGGCGCTGCTCGAGTCTCTCGCTGAGCGGTGTGCCGAGGTTCTCATGCAGGAGCATCACCTGCGGGTGTACTGCGTCATGATCACGGCGCCGAACTCGCTTCCTAGGGTGATCAAGAATGGACGGCGCGAGATTGGCAACATGCTGTGTCGACGTGAATTCGACCTCGGCAACCTCCAGTGTGTGCACGTCAAGTTTGGCGTGGAGCACGCGGTGTTGAACCTGCCCATTGGAGTCGATCCCATGGGCGGCATCTGGTCTCAGCTCTCGTCCGACTCTCGCGCCGACTTCCTTTTGCCGGCCGACAAGCAGTATTCGGGGGTGGATCGACGAGAGGTGGTCATGGACGACCGCACGTCGACGCCGCTCAACAACTTTGTGAGCATTTCGGACCTCATCCAGTGGCGCGTGGCGCGGCAGCCGGAAGAGCTGGCCTACTGCACCATCGATGGGCGTGGAAGGGAGGGCAAGGGGGTCACGTGGAAGAAGTTCGACACCAAGGTGGCGGCCGTGGCCATGTATCTCAAGAACAAGGTCAAGGTGCGACCGGGCGACCACATGATCCTCATGTACACGCACTCGGAGGAGTTTGTGTACGCGGTGCAGGCGTGCATTTGCTTGGGGGCCATTGTCATCCCAATTGCGCCTCTGGACCAGAACCGACTGAACGAGGACGTGCCGGCGTTCCTGCATATTGTGGCCGACTACAAGGTGAAGGCGGTGCTGGTGAATGCCGAGGTCGACCACCTGATCAAGCTCAAGGTGGTGGGAAGCCACATCAAGCAGTCGGCGCAGATCCTCAAGATCTCGCCGCCTAGCGTATACAACACGGCCAAGCCGCCCAAGCAGAACTCGGGGCTGCGAGACCTGAGGCTCACCATCGACCCGGCGTGGATCAAGCCGGGATATCCGGTGGTGGTGTGGACGTACTGGACGCCGGACCAGCGGAGAATCGCGGTGCAGCTGGGCCACGACACCATCTTGGGCATGTGCAAGGTGCAAAAGGAGACGTGCCAGATGTCGAGCACGCGTCCGGTGCTCGGCTGCGTGAGGAGCACCACAGGCCTTGGCTTTATTCATACGTGTCTGATGGGCATCTACGTCGGCACGCCCACGTATCTGCTGTCCCCCGTCGAGTTTGCGGCCAACCCCATGTCGCTCTTTGTGACGCTGTCTCGCTACAAGATCAAGGACACGTACGCCACGCCGCAGATGCTGGACCACGCCATGGCGTCGATGCAGGCCAAGGGCTTCACGCTGCACGAGCTGAAGAACATGATGATCACGGCCGACGCGAGGCCCCGAGTCGACGTGTTCCAAAAGGTGCGTCACCACTTTGCGGCGGCCGGGCTGGACCGGACAGCCATCAACACGGTGTACTCACACGTGCTCAACCCCATGATCGCGTCGAGGTCCTACATGTGCATCGAGCCCATCGAGCTGTGGCTGGACACACAGGCTCTCCGACGCGGGCTGATCATCCCCGTCGACCCGGAGACGGATCCCCAGGCGTTGCTAGTGCAAGACTCGGGCATGGTGCCCGTGTCGACGCAGATTGCCATTGTGAACCCGGAGAGCCGGATTCACTGCCTCGACGGCGAGTACGGCGAGATCTGGGTCGACTCGGAGGCGTGCGTCAAGTCGTTCTATGGGTCCAAGGACGCCTTTGACGCCGAGCGGTTCGACGGACGAGCCGTCGATGGAGACCCGAGCGTGCAGTACATCCGCACTGGCGACCTCGGCTTCCTGCACAACGTGAGCCGGCCTATCGGGCCAAACGGAGCCCAGGTCGAGATGCAGGTGCTATTCGTCATGGGCAGCATTGGCGAGACGTTTGAGATTAACGGGCTGAGCCACTTTCCCATGGACATTGAGAACTCTGTGGAGCGATGTCACCGAAACATTGTGACGAATGGGTGGTGAGTCAATAGCTATCGAGTTGCATGATGAGTGGCTAACCCCTGCAGTGCCGTCTTCCAAGCTGGAGGCCTCGTCGTCGTCCTCGTCGAGGTCAGCCGCAAGCAGTACCTGGCGTCGATTGTGCCCGTTATCGTCAACGCCATCCTCAACGAGCATCAGATCGTCGTCGACATTGTGGCCTTTGTGGCCAAGGGCGACTTCCCGCGGTCCCGGCTCGGCGAGAAGCAGCGCGGCAAGATCCTGGCCAACTGGGTCACGCGCAAGCTGCGTACCATTGCCCAGTTTGCCATTCGCGACGTGGACGCGGCCGTCATGGGCGAGGTGAATAGTCCTGGAGGCGTCGCCATGGAACCCAGGGCGTCCATGGTGAGCGTCCAGAGCGGAGGTGCCGGAGCCGGAGCCGGAGTCCCCAGCTTGAGGAACATGGAGCAGGCTGCTCCGCCGCAGATCCTCGAGCAGGAGGAGCACGAGTATCCCGCCGAGAACCGCTTCTCGTTCATGCCGGCGCCGAGGATCACCAACATGGCCGACGCGGCGGATCCGTCGGTTGCTACCGGCGACTACCACGGCGTGGCCGATGCTGTCCCCCCCCAGTCGGTCATCACTTCTCAGCCTCCGGCGCAGCTCGTTCTCTCGCATACCACCGGTCAGGGGTTCGACATGCCCGACCTGGCGCAGTACGGCGACACAGGCCTCCAGAGGAAGCCAATTCCCGCGCACGCTCCTCCGCCGCAGATTATGTTACCGAGCGTGGATGGTCGGGAGGACTTTAAGAGAGGTGGTGAAGGTGCTGGTGCTGGGGATGATGAGGAGGCGTGGACGACCGAGGCCATTATGCACATGAACTTGGCGGGACACATGAGCAGTCCCCCGCGATGAAAATAAGTGTTGTCTTGGGATGGATGGACATATAACGGAGTTGGGAATACTGTAGAGCAGACTTGGGTTCTGGCCCGGGTTGGTTTTTGATAGCAAGCATATGTTTTACTTGAGGTTCCGTGTGTGTTTGAGTGTGTGAAATGGAGTGTTGTGTCATTGAGTGCCAGTATAGCACCGTCCGTCTCTATAATCCCATATCCCATAATCTAACACTGTCCAACCTCAAGTTCCCAGCATCTACTCTCTCATCTATACTGATCCTGCGCCCCCCTCCTATCCATGTCCGCCAACGCGCGCCTAACTATGGCTTCCGCTTCAACAACCACATCGCCACCCCTCCTCCACGTATACAGCGCCACGCCTATGCCGTCCAGCTGCTCGTGCGCCCTCACCAGCCGCCGGCGCCACAGCTCGACCTTTTTGTTGACGACCTGCTGCTGCTGCGGGCCGAGGCTGGGCGACCCGGAGGGGGTGTTGCCGTCGGAGCGGGTTCCGGACCTGGCGCCGCCGCCGGTGTTGGAGCGGTATGAGGAAGTGAATGATGATGGGGGCGGGAGCGGGTCGTAGTCGACATCGAGATTGGAAGAAAGCTGCGACGGTCGCGGGGGAAGAGTAGGAGCGGCATCGGAGGTTTGAGAGGGAGTTCCGCGTCTGCGGGGAGGAGGTGGTGGCGGTGCAATAGCCGTACCAGAACGGGATACATTCTGAACGGGCCCCGTCTCTGTGATCTGAGGGACGGGTTTCCTCGGCGGCATCGGCGGCGGCTTCTCCTCTGCCGGTGCTGCTGGTGGTTGGTCTCGGGAGATGCCCAGGCCGACAACGCCGCGGTTGAGCTCCGAGACAGAACGGGCGCTCCTCAGGGCGACGGGCTTAGCGGGCCGAGGGGGGGCTGGTTTCTTCCGAGGTTGTTGTTGTTGCTGTTGTTGTTGTTGCTGCTCGTCGGAAAAATCGATGAGGGTTCCCATGGTTGGTCCGGCGGATGGTCTTCGCTGGGTTGTAGTAGTAGTAGTAGTAGTAGTAGTAGTAGTAGTAGTAGTAGCCGTGGCAGTGGCAGGTCGAGGAACAGTGGCGCTGTTACTGTTGGCCACGCTCTGGTTAAAGGTGAGGCTCTTCTTCTTGGACAGCGGCTTGATCCCCGCGGCCTGGTCAAACGTCAAGCTCTTCTTCTTGTTCAGAGGCTTGATGCCCGCCGTCTGGTCAAACGTCAGGCTCTTCTTCTTGGAAAGCGGCCTGACACCCATCCCTTGGTCAAAATTTGTGCTCCTCTTGCGCGGGAGATCATACCCCGAGTCAAAGTATCCCGTCTCCTCGGGCGTGGTCACGTCTCGAATAAAGACGGCCAAGATACGCCCCGGGTTCGCCACGGCCAACTCCGTGTAAACCTCCAAGTCGGCCTCGCCGCTGTCACCCACCAGCAGGAACTTGCGCTCGGGGAAGTCCCGCAGCAGGCGATTGAGCGTCGTCTTCTTGCGCTCGGCCACGGGCTCGAAGATGCCCTGCAGCATGCCGCTGTACTGCTTCAGGTGCAGCGACCCGGGCGGCAGGCTGGCAAGCTTGAAGTAGCTGGCCAGCACGGGAAACAGCTGCCAGGGGCTGTTGGAGCAGTAGTGGAAGCACACGCCCAGGTCGTGCATGCGGCCAAACCACTCCCTGACGCCCTCGATGTGCAGGTCGCCTAGCTCGCGCACAAACGTGTTGCGGAAGATCTCCTTTGCGCCCTGCGAAATGTTGGACCGCTTGACCGTGTCGTCAATGTCGCTGATGATGCTGACGCCGTACGGCTGGATCACCTTGACCTCCTGCGTAGCCGAGAGCGTCTCGCTGGCGAGCACCCGCACGTGCGTCGGCACGAACTCGAGCGCCGCCCGCATGTGGAAGTGGCCGGCGTCGTTGGTGATGACCGTCTTGGACTGCGACTTTGTGTCGTTGTAGAAGAAGAGCGTAATGGGCAGCGCCACCATGGGATTCGTCATGAAGGGCGCGATGCGCGCCATGAGGTTTGCGTTTGCCGCCGCGAGTTCGGCCTCGGAGAGCTCGTTGGCGTTGCTGCTAAAGGTGCGCGCCGACATGGCCGGGCTGTTGGGCGCCGAGTCCGGTAACGGCGACGGGTTCCCGGGATAGATGCTCCCCGTGTCGTCGGAGCCCTCCTGCGGCCGTTCGCTGTACCCGCCCCTATAGGCCACGTGCTTCTCGGCCTGGCCCAGCCGTTCGATGCGCGCCGCCTCGCGGGCAATCTTCTCCTGTTCTTCGCTCATGGGCGCGCTGCTGGAGCTGTAGCCGTAGCCCTGGTCGGCCCGCGGAGGCGGGATCCCGCTGAGTTGCCGGGCGAGGCCGACGAGCATCCGGTTCCGCCTCGTCATAGGCCCCGTGTGCGGGCTGTATATCCATCCGCGGACGTCGACGTCGACAATGGCCCTCTCGTCTTCGTTGCGCTCCCATTCCTGCCGCCAGTAGTCTTCGTCTCGCGTGTTCCCCTGAGCGCCCTGGACGTCGGCCCAATCTCTCTTGCTGTGCTGCTTCGCGTAAGAGGGGAACAGCACCATTTGGTCGTTCCCCTTGACGGTAATCTCCACGTCGGGAAACGCTCCCGGGATGTGTATCCGGCCGTTCTCCAAACCACCGTCCATGCCGCGGGTCCTGGTCTGGGCGTACGACTCACGTATCTCCGTCACGGCGGCCTGTCCGCTCCGGTACAGTGTGCCGGCCATGGCGGCCAGCTTCTTCCGGCGGTAGCCCTTCTCGCGGTCGCCGCCGCCGCCGGGGCTCGCCGGGCGTTCGGGGCCGTAGCCGGCCATGGGCATTGTGCGTGCCGCTATACCCCCCGAATGGGTCTTGACATGCTTGGCCGACGACGACGTTATCGTCTGTGGTCCCAGCCAGAGCCGTCTCCCCTGCCGGGCGACAATGTCAACGATGCGAGATCCGGTGGCGCGACGGTGCTGTCCGCGGACGATGTGGCGGTAGATGCGCGACTGGAGCTTGTGCTTGAGCCCGGGGAGCGTGTCGAGGTGGAAGCCGAGGAGGCGCTCGCGATAGCCGTCTCGGACGGTGCGTGGGACGAGGTAGCGAACGAGGAGGCTCTGTTTGTGGCGCGGGTGGGAACGACGGAAGCGAAACATGGGCCGGGGGACAGGTGTCAATTATATAGGCGGTTCGATGTTCGATGATTCGGCAACAGTTTCGCTCGGCGCTGCACTGCCGAGAACGGTGCGAATGAGGCGGCAAAAGGTTCAACGAGTGGAGGGTCGAAGCCTCAGGCGGCTGCGTCTTCTGACGGGGCGGATGAGACGCTCAGCCGAGCTGATTGCGGCGCATGATTCGACCCGGCGGCAACGTGCAAGAGTCGGAGAAATCAAGAGGGAAATAACGAGGGATCAGGTCCGATCAGGAGGGGGATAGTGTACAGCTGTCAGCTCGTGATCAAGGCACCCCAACGTGAAGTAGTCCGAAGTGGTTGGCCTCGTGCCTTACGTCATCAACTTGGTGGGGGACAGAAGGGGACAAAAGGGTCTCACTTATTCGTATTTGCGATAAGAATTTCACATGTACAGCTTCAGCGCCTCTATTGGCCCTATTATCAATTCATACATTTTAACCTAGTCGCCCTTGATTCATTTTCATCTCACTCTTCACCTCCGCTTCCCTCCCATCTTCGCCTTGGGCTTGCCCTTGTTCGGCACCTTCTTCACAACCTTGCTCTTCGCCTTGGCACTGCTCTTGCTCTTGCTCTTGGCCTTCTCCGCCTTGTGCCGAGCCTTCATCTCCGCCTCAGATGTCTTCGTCTTCCTCCACGTCCCGCTCTCGGCCCGCAGGGCCTTGACGTCCAGCCGCTTCTTGTCCTTGTTGCTCAGCTTGCCCGTCGACTTCTTGGGCACCTCCTTCTTGCCGTTGAGCTCCTCCTTGCCCGCCGTCTTGGCCTTCTTCTTGTCGTCCTCCGTCTCGAACCACGTTCGCTTGGGACGCGACTTGATTTCCGACTCGTGCTCAATCAGGTTCTCTCCCTTCTTGACCTGCATCTCCACTTGCGCGAGTTGCTTCTCCTCCTTCTCCTCCTCCAGGATCTCGTCAATCTCCTCATCCATCTCGTCGATCTGATCCTGCAGCTTGTCCACGTCTGCCGCCTCAATCTGTCGGCTGACAATCTTGGCCTTTTGCGCCTTGCCGGCCTTGACCGCTGCCTTGACCACCTTGCGGTCGTTCTCAGCAGCCAGCGTGATGGCCGTACCCTTTCGTCCCGCACGAGCCGTACGACCGACTCTGTGCAGGTAAATCTCCAAAGACTGGGGGGCTTCGTAGTTGATGACCGTGTCAACTCCTTTGATATCTAAACCACGAGACGCCAAGTCCGTAGCCAGCAAATAAGGCACCTTGCCGTCTCTAAAGTCTTCAACACTTGCAATTCGCTATCCTTATGTCAGCCCTGCCCTCATATAAACTCCGCAACGACATACCTGTGTCTGGTTCATGCTGCCGTGCAACTCGGCAGAAGACATCCCGAGGAGTCCAAAGATGATGCGAGCTCGGTGCGCCTCCTTCTTTTGACGGAAGAAGACAATGACTCGTTCCGTATAGAGATTCTTGCAAATGTGCGCCAGGTAGCCCATGCGCTTTTCCTCTCGGCCGGGTCGTAGCCGAACAAACTCTTGCACCAGCGTCGAGACGGTCTTCTTTTGCGAATCGACCATGACCCGAACGGGCTTATTCATGCCCACTCGGATGAGGCGATCGACTGAAGACGTCATGGTGGCAGAGAAGAGCATCGTTTGTCGTGATTTGGGGATTGTGGTGAGAATCTCGTTCAATTCATCCGCGAATCCATCCTCGAGCATTCGGTCGGCTTCATCCAGCACCAGAATCTCCACCGTGTTGGTATCGAAGCTGGCAGAGTTTCGCATGTGGTCAATGAATCGACCTGGTGTAGCAATGATCACATCTGGCCTCAATCGCAGTTCGGCCTCCTGCACCTTGAGACTTAGACCACCCACAGCCAGAGTAAACTTGATGTCGGTGTAGGCAGCGAGCTTGGTCGCGACGGCATGACACTGGATGGCCAATTCACGCGTCGGAGTGAGGATGACAACACGCGTCGTGGGGATTTTCTTGGGTCGGTACAGCAATCGTTCCAAGATGGGCACGATGAATGCACCAGTCTTTCCGGAACCAGTCACGGCACCACCGACAAGATCTTTACCCATCAAAGACACGGGAATGGCCTTGGCCTGAATGGGCGTGGGCTTGGAGAAGCCGACGGCTGCAAGGCCGCGCAAGATGGGTCGGGAGAGTGACATGGCCTGGAAGGACAACGCATCCTTCTTCTTTTCCGTCTTTGATGTTTCCTCGGGCGCAAAGAAGGCCTTTCGCTTGGCTTCTTCCTCGGCATCCGTCTCTTCGCCATCGCTGGCGTCGGATGCGTCGTCGTCGGGATGGCTCACGGGGGTGGCCACGGAGTCGTTGTCTGAGGCCGCATCATCATCGCTATCGGCGTCTTCCTGTTCCCCTTTATCATTCTCGTCCTCGCCCTTGTCCTCAATGTTTTCTCCTTCCGAGTCTTCGGCATCAGACGCAATGTTCATGCCAAACGCATCGTCGGCGAGAAGTTCGTCCTCGTCGTCGTCAAGATCGACATCCATCTCCTCTGCAGCTTTGAGCTCTTCGGTATCTGGCTCGGGGGCGTTGCCACCCTTTTTCTCGCGACGTCGACGGATGATTTCGTCGAGGTCTACACCAGTTTTGTCTGCTTTTAGGCCCTTCTTGGCGCCGTCGTACCCCCAGCCCTCGAAGTCCTCGGTCGCGGCGTTTCCTTCGTCCTCGGCACCAAACTCGAAATCCGAGTCCATAGCACCGTCATCTTCATCTTTGAAACCCCAGATGCCCTCGACCTCTTCGGCCTCGCTGTCGGCATCTGCATCGCGCTTCGCCTTCTTAGAGGTCTTGGTCGTCTTAGCCTTCTTTTTGGGAGGTTGCGCGGGGACCTGCTCCTCGTCTAGAGGGACATCTTCGTTGTCGGAGATTGTGTGGATGAAGTCGTCTTCAATTGGCTTTCGTTTTTGTGAGGGCGTCATCTTGGTCGAGTTCGAGTTCGGATTATTCGTCCCTCCAAAGTCAAATGAAGTTCTCGTCGAAATGGGTGGGGCCACCTGGTCGTCAAAGTGCAAAGCTCTTCTTTTTCTGCCGCTTCCAAATTTTTGGCGGTGAGGGAGGGGCCCATCCCTGGAAAACGGGTAGCGACGTCTTGGAACCTTCCCGCCTTGTTGATTTCAATCGGGACCCATTCGCACGTGATCCCACTGATGCCTCTGATCCCACTAGACGGTCCTCAAAAGCAACTTCAGGGGAAGGAGGGGAGGCGGTACGTGGCGATACCGCCTACCGCAGCAAAAACGCGGCCCAGCATTGGTCCCCCCAGGTAACCCCCACCATCGGTTGATTGGGCGACCCGGCTTGGGCTGGCGGCCATACATTTACTTCTGGACGCAGCGCGAAGACACAAGCCTGGTTTAATTTCTTCCCATCCCAACTGTTTTGCTGCCTCGCGCAATCTTACTTCTGCGTCCCTTTCCGGCTCGCGTACTCAGATACCCATTCCTCCATTCCTCCCATTCCTACCTCTTCCCCCCTCTGCAACGCAGCCAAGCATCGTTTCTTGCCGCTCCCCCGCCGTCCGAACGCCCCATCGCTATCGAAACTTCCCCTCGCCGGACACGTCTGCATACAATCGTTCAAAATGGGCGAGTCAAGGTTCGTTTACTCCCGCCCCCTGCTACGTCAGGTCACTTCCCCCGACTTCAGCAGCTAACCAGCGCGCCTCTGTCCAACAGACAAGAGCTTATTCAGTGGCTCAACAGCCTTCTGCAGCTCAACATCACAAAGGTCGAGCAATGCGGTACCGGGTGAGTCGACGACATTTGGCCCTTGCCCCGCCCCCTCCTCGCTCCTCGCACCACCATCGCGATTACGCCCCCGATCCGCACACGTCGTCCAACCCCAAACAGAGTCTAACACCCTGCCAGCGCTGCTCTCTGCCAGGTCTTTGACAGCATCTACATGGACGTGCCCATGTCCAAGGTCAAGTTCAACGTCAATGCCGAATATGCGTACGTGGCAAACTTCAAGGTGCTCCAGAGTAGGTTCCCGCCGCAGCAGCTCCTCGTTGGCGAATTCGCACTCACGCGCCTCTGCAGACACCTTCATGAAGCACCAGGTCGACAAGCCCATCCCCGTGCAAGCCTTGATCAAATGCAAGATGCAGGACAACCTCGAGTTCCTCCAGTGGACCAAGAGGTTCTGGGATCTGAACTTCCCTGACCACGAATACGACGCGGTTTCTCGACGGAAAGGTGCTCCCATGCCATCCGGCGGTGCTTCCCGACCCATCGCCTCGGGTGCTTCCTCTGCGGCTCGTCGTGGAACCCCTAGTGGCGGACCCCGCGTTGCAAAGGCTGCGGGACCCGGAACTGCGGCTCTGCAGCAAGAAAACGCCACCCTCAAGGAAACGGTTATTGGCCTCGAGAGGGAGCGAGACTTTTACTTTAGCAAGCTCCGGGATATCGAGCTTCTCATCCAGCAGGCCGTCGACGAAGACGCCGAGCTCGAGAAGCAGGAGGACGGCCTGGTGAAGCAGATCCAGGCCATCCTATACTCAACAGAGGAAGGATTCGAGATTCCCGCCGAGGGTGCCGAGGCGGACGATCAGGAGACATTCTAAGCATCATGTCTATGACAGATGTAATGACGCGACCATGAGTTTGGGGAGCGGGGTGGATTTGTATGGCCAGAGCCAGGAATGGAGTTGCAGCATAACGTGAAGCCGCGTTGCACAAGACATAGCAATGACGGGTACGGAGAGCGACGTTTTTCTTGTCACGGAGATACCTTAGACGACTCTAAGACGGGCCAAAAATCGATATGGTTGGACACTGGAGAGTGGACTACTGGGTCATCGGGAGTGATGTGATGTCGTGATTCTCAGACTAGCCACCAAGAATGTTGGACGATTCCATTGATGTGACGTTGAGTTTGGACTAATTACCGCAGGTGCCTATTCTCCGATGAAGGGCGGGGGGTTAATACAGATGTATTATGGCAGCCTGTTAATATTGGGTGTGGATGAAGCTGAGAGAAGTATCCGTACACCCTCAGACAGTACAAACCTCGAATGCTTCACTCACCAAACAAGGAGCATCCTGGTCGAATCCAATCCAGGAACGAGATATGCACAAGACGTCGTCCAGCTGAACATAAGGTCGCATGTCCACCCAACCTGGAAAGGTGGTGGATTGATGGAGGGTACTATTTCGGCGGTTTCAGTGGACTCTCCCGCCGAGTGTTCGTGGGTGCACTCCACTAACTGAATACGTCAGTCGCTGTTCCAAGTTAGGTCAGCACCAACCGGGCCTTTTCATGCATGGAAGCCTTCTGCTCATGACGCATCCATCATTCCTCAACCTCGAGCGACGGCGCTCCTGTGCGCACGAAGACACACCCTGAATATTCATCACAGACTTTTCATCCTAGCGACAGACTATACATTCGAAAGAAAACCGAGCCCCCCCGGCGAGCCCTGTCATGGCACCGCCCATCGAAATCGGCATCCCCTCGACGAGCGTCTCAGACGAGGGCTCGTCCAAGCCCTACACGCTCTACAACATCACCATGCGGCTCCCGCTCCGGTCCTACGTCGTCCAGAAGCGCTACTCCGACTTCGCCGCCCTTAACAAGACGCTCGTCGACGAGGTCGGCGCCGCGCCCCCCGAGCCGCTGCCCGGGAAACACTGGCTCAAGTCGACGGTGGGATCCCCCGAGCTCACGCGCGACCGCCAGGCCGGCCTCGAGACGTACCTGCGGGCCATTGCCGAGTCGCCCGACCGTCGCTGGCGGGACACGTCGGCGTGGCGGGCCTTTATGAACCTGCCCAGCTCGAGCAGCACGGCCAACTCGGCGCTGTCGGCAGGTGGGAGGGCCAAGAACGCGGCTTCGGGGGCCGCGGACCCGGGGACGTGGCTGGACGTGCACAGGGACCTCAAGCAGAACCTGCATGAGGCGAGGCAGCACCTCTCCCGCCGGGACGCCGCCGTGGACCTGGGCAACTCGGGGTCGGCGGCCGAGGCAGGCGCCGCGGCCAAGAGGGTCCTCATCAAGGCCGGCACGCTCATCGCCACGCTCGCCGACGGCCTGAGGAGGATGCAGGAGGCCAGCCGCCTGGGCGAAGGTGAGTTACGGCGCCGCAGGGACATGCTCGCCCAGGCCCGCATCGAGCGCGAAGGCCTCGACAAGCTCTCCGTCAGCATGCCCAGCTCGACGTCCGCCACGGGCCGGGGCGGCGCCATCGCTTCCGCCAGTGCCGGCCAGGCCTCCTCGTCAGATAAAGCGGCCCTCCTCCGCGGCGCCCGCCCTGCCGGCCGCGTCCTCGGCGCGCCCCTCCCCGAGACGGACAAGACGCGCGAGCTGGACAACGCCGGGGTGCTCCTCCTTCAGAAGCAGGAGATGCAGGCGCAGGACGCGCAGATCGACCAGCTGGCGGCCATCATCCGGCGGCAAAAGGAGATGGGCCTGCAGATCAACGAGGAGGTGGAGCGGCAAACGGAGATGCTGGACCGCATGGACGAGGACGAGAGCCGCCTGCAGGCCAAGCTCAAGGTGGCCAACAACCGCCTCAAGAGGCTGTGACTAGGGCTGCTCGGGCTGGTCGTCGGCGCGCTGCTCCTGGCGGTTCGCGTCTTCTTCTTGGGCATGTGCCTGGTCAAGACGGTGCTCATTGGGTTTTCCTGGATGGCCTACTTGGTTACGAACGTTGTGCAGCCGGGGCCAGGAGGAGTGGGCATGGGAGGAGCAGGAAAGACGACAGCTGAGAGCAGATGGGAGCAAGCAAGAGGAATAGGACAATGAAATGCGAAGGACAACGAAGAGGAGGACAATGAAGGGAAGGAAAACGAAGAAGAGAACAACGAAGAAGAGGACAACGAAGAGGGGGATGACAATGAAGAGGAGCAGCACAACGAATAGGAGGACAATGGAGACGAGAAGGACAACGAAGAGGAGGTGGACAATGAGGAGGAAGTGGACAACGGAGGGAGCAGAGGTTTCAGGGATTCTTTTCGAGCAGGCGTCCGGTATCTGGTATTGACTTTCTAAACCTTTGGAGCCTTCAACAAAACGAACGGCATCCGTAGATCTTTTCTTGCACTCGCGTTCGGGTCTACAGTACTTCCCATAACCGGCGTTTGCTTCAGACTGGTATTCCTGGGTTGGGGGGCTTGGTTTGGCACGTTTTCCTATCTACCACTTGTGTGTAAGTGGCAGTGCCTCTACTTGCCCGAGCCGACTTGTTCCCCCTTATATGGAGTCAGATACATTCCACAGATGAATCGTTACTCAATGGCTTCAATTGGACCGGCTTTGACGTGAATCCCCTTGTCAGCTGTCGTGTTTACTTGGACATCAACATTGACAAGCCGACGACAACCTTGATGACACCCGCGCATAGTCTCTCCGTCAACTCCGTAGCCTCAAGCACATCACCTTCCGGCAGCCTCATGCAAAGCTCGTACTGCTGGGCAACCGACGAGCCGATATCGCAATGGGGAGACACACACATGGCACCGTCGTCCTCTCCAGGCGGGACTCGTGCCGGACCGTCCCACGTGTCGGTAGCGAGAAACAAGACAAAGATTCGGGCATGAAGGCATGAAGGGACCTCATCTTCTGCGAGTCTGCAGTGTGGTGGCACTAAGGGACTCGACTGACAAGGATTCCTGGATACCTCAACGGTACCTCCCTCCATGGCCTGCAACCTCGTTGCTCCCCTGTCTCGGATCCAACGTTTGTCACTCGGGCGCTCTCAACGACTCAGAGAGTCTCAGCCTCCTGCAACCGGAAAGTCCGGGGTGCGGCGAGATCGTGCTGCTGGTTAATTACGCCTGGCGTCGTGCAACCAAGATGGGACGAGTGGAATGTCTACCGACTTAAGATCGATCTCGCTTCCTGGAGTTTGGAAGAGCTCATTGCCCTCTCCAACTTAAGCCCCTGAGAATGCGTGAACCTGCCACACCTCATCAGCTTCTTCTTCCACTGGCCCATTTCCGCCCGTCAACGTTTTTGCTTTTCATCGTCGTTTGGACCAGCCCCGCGCTTATTCGTTGACTCGGCCTTTCCCAGTCAATCAGACACTTCAGACACGCCTCCTCCAACCCAAGCTACGTCACTAGCCCACGTCTCGACCCAGCCGCGTGGAACTAGACTGCATATTTTTCCAGGGT
Source organism: Thelonectria discophora (assembly GCA_911649645.1). NCBI lineage: Eukaryota > Fungi > Ascomycota > Sordariomycetes > Hypocreales > Nectriaceae > Thelonectria > Thelonectria discophora. The sequence goes on along the minus strand of CAJVRK010000016.1, from coordinate 2,636,487 downwards.
GGAGGACTCTTCGCCTGATGCAGGGTTGTCAATTCACATTGAGTGGTTGCCAGGCAACGACACCCCAAGCGACCTCTCAATTTCCAATCAGACCCTGAACGTGAGCCGAGCCCCGTCCGCCGCGTGAACCATGGACTGACGAGAGCGAAGCCTTCGCGTCATGTTTTGCCTCTGTCCTCTTGCTTGGAAACACGAGGGGAAAGTCGATCGCTATCAGCTGTGTTCACGTGTGTTTGCTGAACCCATTGGAGATCATCTTGCCACGCTTGCCGAAACAGTAGAAACGGGGGAGTCATGTTGGGTTTGCTGACGAAGGATTGGATGGCCGTTTCGCCGGACAGTACGGTTCTAGACGGAGGTGTCCATCAACCACCCCATGTATTCGTACTTCGTACATTGGAAACCCGGCACCGGTCGCCGGCTGAGGTTGGGCAGCGAACGCGCTGTCAACAATTTCCGTGGATTCCGTTGCCTTCCAACTTGTCACGTAGTGGACCTCGTTGTGTGGTGGTCGCGGATGTGGCCGTCGTGACCATCTCACCGCCTCGAAGACGTGGTACTCGTCGTGGTACTCGTCGTAGCGATAGCGACGATGCTGCATTGCACCTGCATTGATTCGAGACGACGAGGTTGTTGCCCAGGGACACCGCATTTGAGTGTGTGCGTATGCACCTGTGTTGGACAGTTGGACTCGGGGCTGAGGCAAGGGGTCGTACTGTGGCATCGGAGAGGATCAGCGCAGGAATCTTAGGTGCCATCCGCTGTCATCTGTTCCGAGTTGATGAGGAGTGAGTACGTGGGATCAAAGGGGTGACCTTGATGAAAGCAATCGGGTCACAGGTTGTATTCTGGCTGTCAAGGAAGCAAAGTAATAAAGAAGCACGTGGATGGGAGGACAGCGCCTGCCGTGTTTGCAGTGGTGTACGAAGTAGGTGCCTGTAAAGAAGACCAATCAACATCGGCAGGCCCTCCCGTCTTGGACGGAAGGGACGACTTGGACAGAACTGCACCCTAGACATGGACGTTGCCTGTTATTGCATTTGGATGCACATTGCACATTGGAGAGTAATTGTTGGCAGTAAAACTTGCAACTCGGAATCAGCTCCAATGAGACCGACGGCACGAGAAGAAGTGCATCGAACGAGCTCAGGCCAGTCCCAGAGTCTTGGTTGGTACCCGTCAACACTTCCAGTGGGCATCATGCATGCTGCCGACGAGACGGCTGTGTTGCGTAGGACACTGGACGACCGGTTATGGTGGCTTACATACAATACGACCCGTCTTGCAGGCAACACGGCTACCCACAGCACAAAGTGCAAGAATACGGACAATTTCTTCGAGGTTCGTTCTTCGAAGCTGGCATGATGAAGCTTCGTCAACGGACCAGGACCAATTTCCTTCAAAGTGCCAGGGTGCCTGCGCCACCACGCAATGACTCCTCTAGTGACAGACAAATGCATGACACAATGACGACCAACGGCAACGGCAACAACGCCGGGAACGCACGGGGACCCCAAAATGGTTCTTTTTGACAATGGCTTGGACTGGGGAAGGACGCAGGATGAAGAAGCTCTCAACGAAGCAGCGGAGGTCGCCGAGGAGGGTTCACGAATCGGGGCGAGCTCTCACTAACTAAGCTGTTGTTTGCTTCCCGTTTTCCAGGGTCCTGTCCATGCATTGGAGAAACGACTTGCCGTGTCCAAGAGACGGGGAGGAAGACGGGGAAGACGGCCAGCGGCAGGCAACATTATTAGGTTGGACTGGGAACCCAGGCATAGCCAAGTGGACAAAAGACGGTAGAACGACAAACAGGGAAACCCAGCCAAGAATTGCTTCTCTCCCTCAGCAACTGCAGTATCAATAATCCCTTTGCTTTTGATGGGTTCAGGCCGAGGTTTCATTGTCCAACGGCCTCGCAGGTGACGGTTAGAAATGAGAGAAAACGTGGCTGTCGAGTTGCACCATTTGGTTGTGGGAAGAGATGCGAATGGGTCGATAATAATAACTGGCGGGCCAGCATGTCTCAGCCTGCGACAGCTGTGATATTGTCTCTGATCAGCCTTTTGCACTTGCCGCCGAATACGGACCACGTCTCCAGTGCTCCGTTTGCTCCGTCCAGCAGAATCGAGGCGAGGCGAGGCGTCCGTTAGAGATAGACAGCCAAGGAAGCCAGCCATGGGATCATCCAGTCCATTCGCGGGGCCGCGTCCACAGGTGGTTCAGGTCCATCGTATCATTTCCCATTGCCCAGCTCGTAACCACTATGGGAAACATTCTCGTCTCCGGTCTTGTCGGAGTCGTCTTCGGTTTCTTCGCATCCGGCATTGGGCCGGGTCTCGAGCAAAAGGCTGAGTCGCTGCTTCCGATTCATAGGTATTGAGAGACGAAGTCGAGAGCAACACGACCAAAGCAGGGATTTGCAGATCCAATTGGTCGCTCACAGCAGTCGAGGTCATTCAGATGGCCAGAAATCTCCAGCGCGCTAGGCGAGGTGGAACCGGCCTGGCCAGCTGAGTCAAAGGCGGCGGGGTCCACTGGGAGAGTCTGAGTTTAGGGGCCGGCTACTCTAAAAGAGCAGACGGATGGATGGGAGCAGCGGGTGATTGAGGGACGCCGAGAGTGTTTGGGAGACCGCGAGAGTCTGTTTGGGTGTCAGTTCGTTTTCGGGCTTCAGCGTCGTCGCATGCTTGCATCTGTCGTCACGTTTGGGCCTTTGATTGCGGCCACCGCTTGGAAGTGTTGTCGTTGCCAGCAATGTCTCTGGGTGTTTTGGAGGTTGGGAGACCAAGCAACGTGCTTCGCCGGGGCAGCTCGACGGTACCTGCAGGGTACTTGCGAGACTTCCACACACACAGGTCGCGCTGACAATGAAGGCAGGTGCGCCTGGTGGGCACTTGCGAGACGCCCCCGGTCGCTCTAGCCTCGTCAACCCGTCCCCGTCCCCGTCCCGCCTGCCGCGGCCTTTCCCCAAACCGCCCGAAAGTAAACAACCAAACACAACCAGGTCGCTCCTGCCACCGTTGTGCCGGGCGAAGGCCTGCCTCACCTCCTGCGCTCCTGCCCTGCCCTCTCGGTCCTCACACTCCTCACACTCCTCGCTCTTGCCCTCGTCCGTCTCCGTCTTGGCCTCCACCAGGCCGACAAGTCTAACCACAGACGCCGCGTCTTTTTCTTTTCTTCCTTATTCTCTCTCCTTCCCTCATCTCCTGAGAATCCTTGTTACTTCAATTTCTGGGATCCCTTAGCAACTCGACCAAGCCTCCCAGCCGCTCAACAATTCGACCTTTTTGACCGACTCTTTTTTTGCCTCACAAACATTTATCCTCTGCTTCATATTTTGGCCTGTGCATTTTGGTCGTCCAGGAGCCTGGCGTTTGTTTCCAGCTTGTCCCCAGTTTTCCATCCGTACGTCCTTGTCCAACTCGACTTCCACTCCAGCAGACAAGCAACCAAGCATTGTCTTGTTGACCTGCTTTGCCGCCTCGACGTTGATATTTTGACTGACCAGCCACCAGCCACCTTCTCGTAGCCTGGATGGCTTCTCCACGATCCTCATAGTCACTCGCCCATCCCAACGCTTCACGATACCCTCGGTTCGCTCGACACGATAGTTCAACCACGGCTTGGAACTGACCGAGAGCAATGAGCGGTCCTCCTCCGCCTCCGCCTCACGGCGGAGTGCCAAAGGGGTCCGGGTTACCACCTGGAAAGTATGACATCTTCGTCATCCCCGAACACTCGTCCGGCGGCGGCTTCCTCTACCTGCCGTCCATGAAACCCAATGTCAACAGCTTCGCTGCCGGGTTCGCTTCTGCCCTCATACTCGTCGTCCTGTTTCAGAGCCTGGCTCCCGCCTTTAGGACCTGGTGGGATAATTTCCAAGGCCTAGGAAACATGGCCATCACCATGCTCATAATAGGGGTGGGATTTGGTGCTTGGAGTTTGGGAAGAATCCAAGAGCAGCGGGACCCTCGTAATGGTCGTAACGCCTCCGGCGGCCATGGTAGTGAAGGAGGCTTTGGACGAACGAGCTCCAGGTCGGCACCCAATTCAAATGTGCCACCGCCGCCTCCTCCACATGGCAACAACGGAACACCACCCCAGAATGATATCCCTCGACAACCTCCTCCACCTCCCCCACAGCAAGACAGTCCCAAAACGTCATGGCAACAGCGGCCTCCTCCTAAACCTCAATCCCAATCTCAACCGCCGCCGCCTCCACCACCGCCTCCGAAACCAGAACCCGAACCCGAGCCCGACCCCCCTCGGCCCCCTCCTCAAGCTCGTCCGCCTCCTCCTCAGACTCCTCCTCAAACGCCACCACCTCAACCTCGACAGAAGCAACCATCACCACCAACTTCCAGAGCATCAACACCGTCTAGAGGGCGGGGCTCCTGGGAGAGGGCCAGAGAGGAGATGAGGAAGCGGGAGGAGGAGCGCAGGGCCAAGGAGGCAGAGCAGAAACGACGCGAAGATGCGGCGAGGAGATTGGCCGAGTTGAGAGCCAAGGATGCCAAGGAACGCTCAGAGCGAGAAAAAGAAAAAGAGCGACGAGAACGCGAGGTCAGAGAGCGCAAGGAGCGCATGGAGGCTGAACGACTCGCTCAAGACCTTGAGGCGAAGCTATTAAAAGAACGAAGAGAACGCGAAAGACTGGAGAAGGAAGCCAAGGAGGCACGAGAACGGGAAGCCTTGAGAGAAAAGGAAGCCCGAGAAGCGGAAGAAAAGAAGAAGAAAGAAGCGCAAGAACGAGAAGAGAGAAGGAAGAAGCTGGCGGCTGACCGAGAAACACTTCGGAAGAAGGAAGCTGAAGAAGCTCGCATTCGAGAAGAACAGCGAAAACAGCGAGAAAAGGAGAAGGCAGACAAGGAAAAGGCGGAGAAGGAAGCGCAGGAAGCTAAGGAGAGGGCCGAGAAGGAAAAGGCGGAGAAAGAAAGGGCCGAAAGGGAAAAGGCCGTGAAAGAGAAGCTGGAGAAGGAGAGGATAGAGAAGGAAAGGGCGGAGAAGGAGAAGGCCGAAAAGGAGAAGGCCGAAAGAGAAAAGGCTGAAAGGGAGAAGGCCGAGAGGGAAAAGGCTGAAAAGGAAAATGTTGAAAAGGAGGCCGGGAACACACCTCAATCCCCCCGTGCGGGTACCTACGCCTTCTCGGGCGTTGGTCAAAGGATGAGCATGTGGCCCAACGGCCGGCCTCCGGTTCCTGCTCCTGCTCCTTCGACTACCTCCTCGGCCGCCCCCTCCACGGCTCCCAGCGCTGCTGCACCGCCCCCAACTTCATCACCGAAGAAGGCCACGGCGAGCACCACGGCCTCGTCTTCGACGCCGAAGAAGCCGGCTCCTTCGACAGCCAGGTCTGGCGTTAGTGGCGTCAGCACCGAGAGCTCGTACCGACCGTACGACAAGGCCAAGAAGCCTCAGCACAAGAAATCGGCTTCTTCACTGGGGTCCGAGTCGTCATGGGCAGCGTCTCACAGCACGGCGCGTACTTCGCCGCCGCCTTCTGTCCGCAGCTGTCCCTACACGACCAAGGACCCCGACAAGATTGTCATCTCGGCCGTCTACCTCTTTATGAACCAGTACGCAAAGACGCCGGCCAGCCAGCTCATATCGGGAGTTGGCCCGGTGACTGATGGACTGATCCTCCGCATCACGACGGAGGGACTCTTCATCGACGACGACGTCCGCAGCGTACCACAAAGAGAGTGGGATGTCAAGGCTTGGACGTTGAAACAAGTAGAGGTATGGTGCCCCCCTCACTGCTTGAATTCGCCGTCTTCCCCTTCCCCCTCCAACCCGAACTTCAAGACGGCCGCATCTCGAGCACGTGACCGAGGTGGCAGCACCAAGCCCCTGACGGGAGTCGAAGCCGATGTGTACCTGACGGAGATGCTGCTCGCGTGCAACGAAACGTGCCGGCACGGGTTGTGCGAACGGAAATTGAAAGAGACTAACATGGGACTACCATCTGGACAGACGGGCGAATGGAAGACCAAGGGCCTGCACGTGCTCCGAGCGACGATACGCGACCAAGAAGGGAAGAGGTACGTGTTTGTGATTGACGAGACAGAGAGCTGGAAGGTGGCTGCGGGACTGCAACGGCTTCGAAAGGGGAGCCAGGTGCGGCAGCTGGCCGTCAGCGGCATGTCGGCGTCGGACGCACGCGGAACGCTCGAGATGGTTGGATGGTGATCGGTGATGGACTCGAGGTCTGTCGTCTTTTTGTTTTCGCTTCGGTACATATATGTTTCTTCTCGGGGGTCGGCTCTGGCCAAGAGAGAGAGAGCGGAGGCGTTGTCATTTATAGGGACTCTGGACAAAAACACTGGTGGAGATGAGTGTTGGAATGCGGAGGGGGGGATTGCATAACGATGGCAAGTCAAAGGAGTACGGGGGAAAGGGAGGATGAGACGGGCCATCATGGTATATATGGTGGCCCGCCGCTTGTTTTTTTCTGTTTCTTTTTTTTTCTTGTTTTTGATTTGAGAGCATTCCGTTCATCATACCCCCTCGCTAGCATCTTGAAGATTGGATCGGATACTGGATTCGACTACGAAAGACATGACAATACGAATTTGTAATAAACTGATGGATGATGATTTGTTTGTGAAGTGTATTTGAGTAACTTATTTAGTATCCGTGCGCATATTTGATATCTAATGGCATATACTACTATGAGCCAACGCAACGAAGCTGCTGTGGGTGGTCGCAAATCAGGCGCCCATTCTCCACGTGACCTCTGTTACAATCAAATTCCCTCTCTATTTGTTTTAGGAGGGAGTCCAAGAGGCCACAGCCGCCCGTTTCAGCTCCCGGCAGCTTCCGCCACATGGGGCTTCGTTGAAGATCTCGAAAAGCTGATGCTCGACCAGGCGGCCCGAACCAATCTCGAAGCATCGTTCCTTGGCCCCGGGATAGGACATGATGGACCGCATAAGGCTTTCCAACTTAAGCAGTGTTCGCCAGTTGTGGGTGGAGGGTCTGGAGGGGTCCCGGCCACACAGCACCAGCTGCACCTTCTCCAGCGGAGAGCGGTTGCCCAAGCCCTCCTACTGGTCGTTGCAATACCGCCACAAGTGGTCGTCAAACTCATCCACCATATATGCCGCTGCCGGGATATCGAGCTGGAGCTCGCGGAGCGTCCGCGGCAGGTAGTGGAAGAGTTGACGGGAACTTGGCGAGGCCGAGAGGCGGAGCACGCGGAGCTGGGTGAGGGACGTGAGGGAGTCGGTTGGCCTCTCGTACGGGAAGTAGAGGTAGGCGACGCGGAGGGACTTGACCGGCGCGAGCACTTTGCACATGTCGTCTAAGTTGGCGCCCCGTGCCCAGGTATCATGTTTCATGTACCAGAACTCGGTTAGGCGCGGGCAGGCCTCGACGACGATGCGTAGCTGGACGACCGGGAGAGAGACGTGAACGAAGCGGAGCGTCTCCAGGCCGGCGAACATGTCCATGCGCGGCGTCAACGTCGGCGCCGGGTTGTACACGGTCAGGTGCCGGAGGCTGGACCACTCGCAGCTGGCGGGAAGGTCCTGCAGGTCCACGACTTGGTAGTCCCTGCGAGAATTTTCTTCGTAAACCTCGAGAGACTCCTTCTTGCGTCTGTGTTGGCGAAGAAGGGGGCGTCATCGACGGCGGGGTCCCCGACCTTGCTCAGCGCACCGGGGGCGAAGACTCCCATGTCCAGCTCGACCGACTTGGCCTCGTGGGCGAGGCCCAGTACAAGGTGTTGTGACTGCACGGATAGAAGGCGAAGGACCTTGTCGGGGTCGCCGCGCAGGCGGAGGTGGCTGACGTAGCGTCTCAGGTCGGGCCGGGCGACGAGGGAGCGGCCGAAGAGGTCCGCCGGGGTGGGCTTGCCTTCGCGGACGGGATTGTAGTAGTCGTGGTACATGAGGACTTTGGGGACTATGTAGTCGTCGTGTACATGTGGAAGAGCACCTGCTTGGCCACGGGGCCGACGGCTCGGGACACACAGCATGCGTTGGAGAGGGTCCGGCGCCAGATCTTGGTCACCTGCTTTTCCGCGGCCGTCTCAATCACGCTCGGTCGGACGCAGTGCGCGCAGAAGTAACGGAACACTTGTTCGAGGACTTGGGGGGGTAGGTCGTTGATGGTGCATCGTAGAGGAGTTTGGGAAGGCATTGTGGTGAGTGAGTGTAGGAGTTTGTCGGGGTGAAGGTGAAGGGGCAAGCCAGAGTGAAAGTGAGTGGGTACCTAGGTAGGTAAGGGTAAGTAGAGCGGAAGGTGCAAGCAGTCGCTCGGTAAGGTAGGTAGGTAGGAAAGAGTGAACGAGGTCAAAGATGAGTGTGCGTTTGGGAAAGAGTATCTGTCCTTACTTAGGCTGCTCGGGACTCTCGAGTTTAGAAGCACTAACTTACCTAGTGTTGAGGAGGGTCTTTAGCATAAGCGGTAATGTTGAGAAGGGTGTCATGCGTGATCTTTCATAGAGTGACAGTGAGACAGGGCCAACTCTGAACAATGGTGAACACGGCGAATCTTTGTCTTTATAACAATGGAACTCTGGGCTTAACGTCGGGACAATCCCATCTATAGTGAGGTCTGTCTTTCAGTGTGTAAAATCACAGGACAGGCGAGCTGAAACTAGAGCAGCAGGCGAGTTTAACTTGCATTGAGATTGGATTCACTTACTGGACTAGGTACTGGCCAGCAATCAGGGGTGTGACTTGTGCTTCCTTCCCCCCCCCTGAGATGTGTTTACATGGTAAAGTCTGGCCATACTAGAAAATAGAATATTGACATTGTTACTGGCCTCCCACCCTATATACCTATACATGATCCAATCTAGACCCCAAATCTCCAACACCTCCTACATCATCACCTCTTCTCAACCACATCCCAAACATCAACCCCCCCATCCATCCCCCCCAACACTAACACCCTCCCATCCTCCGAAAACGCCCCCGAGGAAACAAACCCTCCCCCCTCCCCCCTCCTCTCAAACACAACCTCCCCGGTCATCACGTCCATCACGTCGAACCCCTCCTCGGTCCGACACGCCATCCAGCGCCCGTCCCCCGACACGCATAGCGGCCACGCCTCCCTCTCCCGCGACAACCCCAGTGAGTACGACGTCACCACGTCGCCGCCCCCGGGAAGCCACACGTGCACCGTCGTGCCCCAGACGCTGACCACGCGCGTGCCGTCAGGAGAGACATTCAGCACTTGCGGGGGTCCCGCCGCGTAGCCCATCTCCAGTCGGCGGAGCGTCTTGCCCGTCGACGGGTCCGTCACGCGGAGGGTGCCGTCGCGGGACGCCGTGGCGAGGTTGTGGTCCAGGAGGAAGGCCGCGTGGGTGACGGCGTCGACGTGCGAGAGTACGCGGCCGACCCTTTTTCCGCCGCGGACGTCCCACACGCCCATGCGATGTCCCGCCTCAGCCACTGCCAAGAGTTTCCCATCGCGGCTCCAGGCAATCGGCCCGGCGACGGCCTCCTTGATCTCCCCCGCGGCCTTGCCCGTCTCGGCATCCCTCAGCACCACGGTGCTCGCGTGCCTCAGCTCGACCCCTCCGGGCAAGGCGACGACCCAGTCGCGCACCGTGGCGAGGCGGGGGGTGGTGGTCGGCCCGGGGGAGAAGGCGGCGCGGGAGCCGGCCGACTTGCAGCGGCCGCGGCGGGAGGAGAGGTCGAAGACGTCGATCCAGGATTGGGGGGACTGTCCGGCCGTGTAGATGGCGAAGGCAGAAGAGGAGGAGGGGGCGAGCCCGACGGAGGTGATTTCGGCTTTGCTGCAGATGCGGCGGTAGCGGAGGGCGAGGGAGAGCCTGGGGGGCGGATGGGTGGTAGGGCTGGTCATTTGGGGGTGGTTTGGTGTATTGGTTTTGTGTATTGGCTTTTGTAGTAATCCCAGTGGATTGTGAGAGCGAGTCTTGTATGGTGACTTTGCAGTGACTCGGTGCAGTGTCTTTGTAGTAACTGGTGAACCTGAAGTGAAGTCGACTTACACGGTCCCAATTAGGAATAGTCAAAAGATGGGATGAAGTCAAACAATGAACTACTGCATAAACCGTTCGTCCGTAATTATCGCACTCGTTGAAATAAACCACAAAACGCCACGAACCTCTCGAGAGGACCAGCCGCATCTTATAACTCACACCTCACATCTCCCAGCTCCTATTCAAGTCTCGGACACTCGGGGTGAGTCACGTTCCCCTTGCGCGCCCTTCATTGAGAATTATGCACGAATCCGGCATCCACGGCGAGGCCAATCCGGAATAGCGTCATGCAGCCCGTTGCTCGCTTCGAGCTTGGGGGGGAGCAGCGCCTGGGCAGCCTGGAGGGCTGAAGGCATTGGATTTTTTCGGTGGTGAGATTGGGGAGGGAATAAAACGAGGCGGTCACGAATTTATGCCCAGTATTGGCCATGAAAAGCATATGTCGGGATACAGGTAGTCTATGGTGGTGGTGTTATTTATGCGAAATTAGCATTTCTCGTCTGGAACTTGTTTTTGTCTGCACCAATCGAGTAAAACGCCTCAAACCATCAGGGTGCCTCACCCAACCACCATATCACCGGCCCTTTTCCCCCGTCATATGCCATATTCTCTCAAGCCGCAAACGCTTCCTCGTACCCAACCATGCACGATCGATATCGCACCTTGCTCGTCCTCAGATTCTCCATGGCCTTTTGCAGCCCCTCCTTCGAAATGGGAATCTCCTCCACCCACGAGTGAATCTCCTGATCGGCCGCTAGCTGCAGCATCTCCAGCATCTCGCGCCGGCTGCCCAGGTGCGACGTGCCAATGTAGCACCCGTTGCTCAGGAAGTCCTGGTTGCGCATCGTGATGCCCTCGCCGCCCGGCAAGCCGACCGAGTTCCAGTGGCCGTGGATGTCGAGCAGGCTGAGGTACTCGCTCAGGGCGAAGCCCTCAAACGACGTGGCCGTGTTGATGATGATGTCAAACGTCATCTCGTGGCCCTTTGTCCAGCCCTTTTCGCTGGTGGCCAGGAAGCCCGTCGCGCCCATCTTCTTGGCGTCCTCCTCCTTGGCCCGCGTGCGGGAGATGGCCCAGACCTCGGCGCCGAGGGCCTTGGCAAAGAGCACGCCGTAGTGGCCCAGCCCGCCGATGCCCACGATGCCCACCTTCTTGCCGGGGCCGGCCCCGAGCCGCTTCAGGGGGCTGTAGACGGTGATGCCGGCGCACAGCATGGGAGCGGCCTCGGCGCTGGAGAGGGCTTCGGGGATGGGGTAGACCCTGAGGAGTCAGCTGTCATCATGTACGAATATCTTTGGATTGACTCACCAGTACTCATCGACTCGAGTGTGCGACGAGTAGCCGCCCTGGGTGATGGCACCCGTGTCGAGGTAGGGCGCACCATAGGCGTCGATCTGGTGCTTGCAGTACGTCTCGTTGTCGTTCTTGCACTGGCGACACTCGCGGCACGAGTACACCTGAGCGCCAGCACCGACACGATCACCGACCTTTGCGAGCGTCACCTTGGGCCCGACGCGCACCACCTTGCCCACCACCTCGTGTCCGACGGCCAAAGGATACGGGCAGCCGCCCCAGTCGCCGCTGATGGTGTGTCGGTCGCTGGCGCACACGCCGCAGCACTCGACCTTGATGTCGATGTCGTTGTCCCCAAACGGTCGAGGCGTCCACGAGTTCTTCTCGAACTCGAGCCAGCGGTCCGCACTGGGGGACTGGAAGCCCTGGAATTGCTCGGGAGAAGACATGGCGAGGAGTGGGGGGTGCAATTGAGGAGCAATTGAGGAGCAATTGATTGAGCAATCGATGGAACAATCGACAAGAGGGGACAGTCGGGTTTATACACGACGCCTCCTCATCCATCCCTGACAAACCCCCACTCAACAATCCTCCTTCCCCTCATGCTTGTCACGATGGGTGAGGTACTTGATCAATCGATGGTCGTTGGTAGGTTTGGGGGAGGATAAACATTGCCAGGTTTGGGGGTTTGGCGGTTCCCGACGGGAGGTCCAATTGCAACCCACACGAAATGGAACAAATGGAACATCGGCTGGGCCATCGCAACGACACGCGATAGGGTCGCCGCTGGTCCTTGGAGCCGCCGTGTTCCGCTCTTTGGGCTGCTTTTCGTTCCCCCCACCATCATGACAAGTGAGGGGAGAGGGGACCGGATTATCGTGGCATGATTAATCCGACGGACGCCGGTTCTTCCACCAGACGGGTTTGGGAAGGAGTTGTCGGGTCGGGAGACTGTACTTGCTCTGCATCCGTAAGGCATTGAACAATAATATTTTCATTTCCATTCTCGAGAGGACTCCTCGGATTAAAGGATGTCATCTCGTCAATGTTGCCCGTTGTCAAAGTCAACCATCTCTTATATGGCAAGAGACTCCCGCTCATACGTCGTAACACTGAACCATTGCCAAATATCCCTGTGTCCCAATACATGCATCCAACATCTCATGACCTCCCTTCTCTAACCAGTAACCAACCCACCCTCCTCCCTCACGCCTTCTTCCTCACCCCCCTCGACTCTCCCATCCCAACCCCCGCCAGGAAACACACCCTCATCGTCGCCCCCAGGTAAACCCACGGCACGTTCCCCCAGCCGGCCGCATTCCAACGCCATACATCCCAATACACACTGCCACCGCTACCGGCTCCCAGCTCCCGCAGCGACCACAAGTGTCCCAGGTCCGCCACCAGCAGAACCGCCAGCACCGTCCGCCACACGCGCAGGTCCGACGTGGCCCGCAGCACCGCCGCCTCGTTGAGCGCGAAGAAGAGGTACATGTTCGCGAGCTGCGAGAGCGCCACCGAAGTACCCAGGGGTACTGCTGCTATCGCAGTTGCATCGTCGGGGGAGGATGAGGAGGGAGAAGAAGACGCGTCGAGGAGGTCGAGGTACTCTTGTTGGCGAAAGTGCGCAAAGTAGGCGCCCACGACGGCCGAGATGGGCTCGATCAGGAAGAAGAAGAGGCGATAGAGGACGTGGATTCGGAATCCGACTTGTTGCGATTGCGGTTGCGGCTGTGCTTTGGGGGCCATGATGGGCTGAGGAAGGAGGTGAGCTTTCAATTGCCCTTCAATTAATTGTTCATGAAAATACCTAATTACGGAAGGCTTGAAAAATATCCGGACAGCAACTGAACAGTGCCGCTCGGAAAGACCCTTGGCCCCACATTCTACTTAGTAATTACCGGTAGTCCTCCGGATTCCGTACCCGACAGAGCCGACTCCCAGTAGTATTCGCACTATGCAAACACCGTCATCACCGGCCGCTCCCGAAAAATCTCATGACAAAGGTCAGGTCTGCTGAATTGGCCTCTCCGTCATCCATGACTGCACACCGTTTCAAAACACCAAACAGACAAAAAATAGAAATTAAAAAAAAATGCACATAAGAAAACACTTCATCCCAACAGGCTGCCACCGCCACTGCCACTCACCCATACCACCCACCATCTCTACGAAACGCAGACGCAAGTCCCTTGGAAAATCAGCCACACACACCCCTTGGGCCTTGCCTTTGCCTTGCCCTGCCTTATTATCCGCAGGCGTCATCCCTGGAAGCGAAAAAACCTCGCCATGCAGCGCACCATTTCGCCCTCGCCTCTGCTCATCCAGGAGTCGGGTCCCCCTCGCTCGACATGGTTCACGGTTCCAACGGTGCCCGTTGAAACGGAAAATGCGTGCTAAAATTGCCCTTGACCTGCATCAGAACATGTCAATCATGTCACATTTTGTTCTAGTCGCATTCTGTCAGGTACGGATGGATAGTTTCGTAAGTATTTTTTATATTCCATGTAAATGAAGGAGGGCGCTTTCCTCTCTCACTATTCGTCTCAGTGCCAGTATTGTAGCACCCATTGCTTTCCTTGCTATCCTTTGAAAAACCCGGGCCGGTGTAGAAAATTGCAGGCTATTGTAAACAGGGCTTTGTTCCAAAACAAAAAGGTATCATGCCTAAAATGTTGTATCCAGAGAATATGTATAGATGCACACGATCGCTCTTTGACTCCCCTCCCAACCCAGCCAGAAGACCCCTTTCGTAAGGGTCTCGCGTGCGTCTTTGCACCCTTTTCAAAATAAAACAGAACCCGCCTGCAGTTGATGTTTGTGAGACGCCGGATGTGTAGATGCAAAATAAAAAAAGCAAGAGTGACGAGTGTGCTTCGCGCCGTCATTAGATGTTTCCCAAACCCCTGAGCCCCCCAGACAAGATAGAAAATGAAAAGCAGCAAAAAGACGCAAGACATCATGAAGAGTCGCTCATTTCGTTGTTCCGACTTCCTGAGCCGGTTCCCGTCCCGTGATGGACTACTTCGGAGCCGTCGTCGCCTTCGTACTCCATATCATCGTCGTAGAGCTCGTCGTCTTCGACCTCGTAGTACTCCTCATCGCCTTCTAGGTCTTCGTCGTCCTCGTCCATGTCTTCAAACTGCTCCGGCTCCTCAACCTCGTCGGGATCGCTCTCGCTGTCGTTGTCGCTCTCATCAAAGTTGAGCACGCCCATGATGGGCACCTCGATCTTCTTGTACTGGCTCTTGATGAGGTTGTCGGCCATCTCGAACAGCTTGGCGTCCTTGTCGGGCTGGGGTTCCTTGTCCATAGAGAAGCCGACCTCTTCGGCGTCGGCCATCTGCATTGTGGCTGCCGTGCTGGGTGACTCAGGCTCTTCGGGCACCTGCTTGACCCAGCGGCGAACCACTTCCGTGCGGGTGATCTTGGGCTGAGCGGTACGTCGGCGGAGACCGGACTTGAAGCGGCGCTTCTCCCGGCGGCGGCGGCGCTGGATGCGATCTCTCACATACCAAGCCACGACCAGCATGGACGCCTGCATCATATCCTGACACCGCTGTCTGTGCATGTTGGCCCACGCCTGGCAGCGCTGCTGCTGGTAGTTGGCCACGGCCTGGCACCGTTGCTGGTAGTAGGCGGCGATTCTCGACACCATGGCGAGGTACTTGGGATCGAGGTTGGAGTTGCCGGCGGCCACGCCTGCGGGCGGAGATTTGGGGTCGCTGTGGGAGGAGCTGCCGCCGGGCGAAGAAGCCGTCTGCGGCTGCGAGGTCGGGGCAACAGGAGCGGACGTGATGTTCGTAGCGTTTGGGGGCTGCGGTAACGAGGCGCCGCCGAGGGCAGAGGGGTCTTGCATCGTAGCCTTTCTCTTGAGGCTGTTCTGAAAGGGCCTTGGAACAGGAGGTTTAGGAAAGGCGTGGCTTTCCGGTGGGGGGGTCACCGGAGTGAAGGGGTTGACAGACGACATCATGGCCGCCATGGGGGCGCTTTGGGTTGGACCGGGAACCATATATAGCTTTTTGAGGGAATATGTGGTAACGGTGCCTCTTCACTCTTCACTCAGTGATGGCGCTTCAATGTTTCGGTTTGTAGTTTCGTTCGAGGGAGGAGGTGGTTGTGGTGGTTGTGTTGTTGAGTGTCGTTGTAGTCGCTGGTGTAAGTCGTTTTGTGTTCGGTGGGCGTGAGAGGGATAGGATGGATCGGACCAGGAAGGGGAAAGTAAAACTCGTCAGGTCAGGGTAACGGCCGCACAAAGGGGATATATAGGAAACATTTTTAGGTATACACTGTTTTTTTAGGCCTGGACTGATGATTCGAAAAAACGGCCAGAGACAGAGGTCACAATCGACAGATGCGGGCAAGAGAGACGCCAGGGTCGGGGGGTCTCTCTCTGTCGACAACGTGTGGCAGCGGATCCAAAATGGGCTGAGGCTCTCGAGAATCGGCCCACGCCGACCCCGCGACTTGGGTGAGTGCCGTCAGATATGCTTATGCCAGCAGCGCTGCCATTGGCGAGAGGGGAGGTGCAGCCGCTGGGAGTTTCCGTTTCATTTTCTTTCTTGTGTGATTTCTGAATTCTGCCGTGGTTTCCTGTGGTTTGTGCGCGTTGCTCGTTTGCCGTGAACACCCTCAACTCGACTGTTGCTGGTTCAGGGTTGTTCTGGGAGGTCAGGATGCTGGAAGTCAGGTTGTCCCGTCAGGTTGTCTCTGGGAAGGTGCTACGGCCCTAGCTCATTTCCATTTCTTATTTGCGGCACAGCGCTTGCCAGTGGTGACCCGACTTCTCCTTCCTTGTGCGAACCTCGGCGGAGCCTAAACAAGAAAGAGACACCCGTTGCTACTGCCGTCATCTCATGAATCATTCACATATTCATTCATCACTCACTGACTGCCACTGCATCGACGAATACTCTCCAGTGGCAGTCGGCCTCACCACGCCCACGGCATTTGTCAGGCATGAACGCCAAGGGGACAGCGAACCATGAGACGAGGGCGGAAAGATGACACCGGCATGAGGCCATTGCGCATTAGATTCCAGATGCGAGTCTTGCTTTTTTGCTCCCAACTCACCTCACTGGTCGCTCACCTCCCGAGTCGCCTCCAGGGGAACCGTTCGACCAGTTGCGCAGTTGGATTGTCCCGGAACCGTTTTTTCTTCGTGGTGGCCAGGGCTTTCCAAGGTTCGGTATCTTTAGGGCTCTCCCACACCGGCGGTGGCACCACTGATCGGACATTGTGTCGCCCTGGCGCCTGTCGTTTCCAGCGAACCCTTGACGCGGGTTGGGATGCATCATGATGGATTGATGGATGGATGCCCGGCATGGAGAGGGGTAAGGTTAGGGCACCACTCCACGCTGGGACGATAATAAACACCTGTCGCCGCCCAACAAACCGGATGTTACAGATTGCAGCGGGAAACGAGGCGGCTCAAACACACACGACTCTCTTTCGTCGAGAAGAGTGCTCCGTTTTCTTGCCTGTGCTCTGACCATGCCCCGTCCGATCCCATCTCCATCTCATCCCATTCCCGCCCAGCGCCTGTTCAGCCTGTATGCGATTGCTGCGTTGGAACAATCCACTCGCCCACCTGCGTCCCGGTTTCTCCCCTCCGGCGCCCTCTGGCCTGGCCTGCCATGGGCCCATTCCAGGCGCTGCCGCATCGTGGCATGCGCTGTTCGCCAACGGGCTCCCGCGTCTTCCATTCCGTATCCGTTCCCAGGCGCCAGGCGCCGGGCGCTATATCGCGAATATCTCCGTGAAATCTCCAGAAGCTGGGAGGGAAGTCCGGAACGCCACCCTTTGCGGGAACGCCTCTCCTGGCTTGCCGTGGGACCCGTAACCCGTTAGACCCGTCGCCTCACCACCATGATCACCTGCCTTGAAGGTGACCATCTTGTCGTCCTTTGGTGCCGTGGTTCGTTCCTTCCCACGCTTGGTGTTGCCATCTATAGTACATACAGCACAGCGCAGCACACACAGCATCGTTTAGCACAACGCCAACGTAACTCCGGAGAACCTGGGAAGCACCTACCCGATCCACTAGGCGGGCGCTTTCCACCTTCCCCTTCCCCCTTCCCGCTCTCCCAGGCTCCTTACCCCCTCTCACAAGCTCCTTCCCCCTTCTCCCCCACAACCCACAGCGCCATATCGACGTAATCAACTCCAAGTCGTCCCTTATTAGCATCATCAATCCACTATCGTCGCACAATCCATGGGCGCACAAGGCGTTGAAATGGGAGCATGTCTCGCTGAAACAGCCCGTCGAGAGACGAGACGAGATGCTGCCATGCACGGCGGAAGACGCTTGCTCGACCACTCATCGTCCGCCACCATATTCTTGTTTGCTTTTTGCTCGACGTGTTGACACTTTGTTTGCTTTTTCTTGTTTCGGGCCGTCCACTGGCAGCCGATTGATTGACCGTTCCATTTCCCTCTGGATCGGTTTGTTCTTATTTTTATCTTTTTAATCAACGGTTAGTGGCTGCGAGAGATTGCGAGAGAGAAAAAAAAACAGACGTCTGGAGTTTCTGATAGATGAACTCGCCGACTTTCCGCGGCTACAGGATGGTGAGGATAGTCAGCATGTGAGGACGCTGAGGGTGCCTAGGATACTAACTTTGAGGATAGTACTGTACAGTATTCGTATAGCGCAGAACTCCAACAGCTCAACAGCTCACCTCCCACCCGCCGTTAGCAGACCCAGTCGAAACTTGGTTGAGGCTGCCCACACTTCCCGGCTGCTAGGGCCGTCTCTTCGTTAGTCGACCGTCTCGCATATCCTCACACAAAAATCATCGTGTGAGCAGCATCCACTGCGTGATCGCGTCCAGATCATCACCACATCGATCCCGACAATCGGTCAATCGAACAGCTCATCTTGATGTTCCGCCCGCATGGTGCTTCCCGTGTCCGCCATCTGCGGCCCCTGGCAACGCCAACCTTGGTCACGGCTGAGTGCAACTGCTTGACTTCGACCACGTCTTCTTCGTCTTGGACCTCTTGTTCCACGCTTGAGGCGGCTGCTTCTGCTGCACATGTACCACCCTTGTCCGCCGCATCTACTTCATCGCCTCCAGCTTGGACGACGGCGCCACTGCTTACCCCAATAGTACGACAAGCTCGTGTCGGTGTTCATGCCTTGTCAGATCAACCCATCCGAGCTCCCGCTCTAGCTCGGCAAGCTCAACAAGCTCGACGACCTTACCATCATGCTCAGAATGACGTATCTCGCCTCACGATGGCCTCTTGTCGACCTTGTTGGAAGACCTTCTCGCGGAGCTGCTTCTCCCCCTCTTCTCGGTACTCTCGCCCTTGGAGCTCTTCCTCTCTGTCCTCCTCCCACACCCCCTATCCCCGTCTTCCCCTCCACCCTCTCCACCCCTCCTCCTCCTCTCGGCCTTCCCCTAGGCGGCTGAGCAACCGTCTCGGGCCATTCCATGCTCCAGCATCTCCCCATCAACCCCTCCAAGCCAGGGGAAGGAAGACGAAAACGACTGTCAAGCTCTCAGACCTCCCCCAAGGCCTCATCCCGCCCGGGCCACAGCCCTCGCCGTCGCGGTCACGGCCGCAGCCCAAGAAGTCCCAGGATTTACAGAACTCACAGGACTCACAGGTCTCCCAGGAGCCCCGAGACCCCCAAGACCCTCTCCAGGACCCGTCGCCGTCGACGCCACGCAGTTGCGATCGACTACCCCAGGATGATGAGCCGGCATATCCCACTGTCGTGCTTCAGGCGCGACAGAACATGCGCAGATTTGAAAACTGCGTCCTCCTGACGCGTGTTGGCGGCTTCTATGAGCTGTACTTTGAACACGCCGACGAGTATGGACCCTTGCTCAACCTCAAAGTCGCCTCCAAGAAGACCAGCGCTGGCCCTGTGCCCATGGTGAGTTGATTCCTCACCGACTCCGGATGTCATATCCCAAGCACAGACTATCTATCCCCTATCTCTTCTAGCGAAATGGTTCTGACCTCATCTCGTGGTGTGTCTCGCAGGCGGGCTTCCCCTTCTTCCAGCTGGACCGCTTCCTCAAGGTGCTCGTGCAAGAACTCAGCCGCCACGTCGCTGTGGCTGAAGAGTTTCCAAACACAGCCTCGGACAAGGTCAAGTCTGGAGGCTTGATGCACGACCGCCGAGTGGCCCGTATCATTACTCCGGGGACGCTGATTGACGAGAATTTCATGGACCCGTACGCCAACAACTACGTTTTGGCTATTCACGTTGGTCAAGGTGAAGCAGAGGCACCCCCAATACACCTAGCAGGAGCAAAAGCACACCCACCAGCACAAGCGGAAGCAGAGGCGGAGGCACAGGCGCCTCGTGGCCCGGAATCGTCTCCGCCATCACCTTCAACCGGCTCGACATCAGCCCACCCGGCGCCCTTGGCCGTTGGCCCCCCCAACGAGGACGTGCCACTCGGCCTGGCATGGCTCGATCTCTCAACTGGTCACTTTGGCACCCAACAGGCCAATCTTGCATCCTTGCCGTCGATCCTTTCCCGACTCTGTCCGCGAGAGCTCGTCCTTGTCCAAGATTTGGAGTCGCACCCGCACCACGCCGTGCTGGACGTGCTGGACGACGACTTCCGTCACATGGTCAGCTACTCGCCCCGGGGGCCTCTGCTGCGCCCGTCTGACTGGCTGCCTATGCTTGAGGCGCCCCTGTCGCCTGACGCCGCAGCTAGTTTTTCTTCCGAAGAAGTGCTCGCCGTTGGCCTGGTGCTCAACTACGTCAAGGATCGCCTGCAAGGCCTGAGCATGAAGCTGCAGCCCCCGCTACGGCACCAGAATATGCAAATCATGGCCATTGACAAGAGTAGCCTTCGCGCCCTCGAAGTGAAGCAGACCATCCGCGATGGCGCCTTTCGCGGCAGCCTCCTGCACGCCATCCGCCGCACCGTAACCAAGAACGGTGCTCGTCTGCTCAACGACTGGTTAAGCGCGCCGTCGACTTCGCTAGAGGTCATCGTCGGTAGACAGAATCTCGTGGCTTGCTTCCTTGCCGATGCCAACCTCCGTGACTCTATAATTGTTCTGCTTTGTCGGAGCCACGACTCCCAGCGTCTGGTCCAAAAGTTCTCCCTCGGCCGTGGCGATGCTGACGACCTGCTCGGCCTCGCCAGCACCATCGCTGCTACCAAGGATATTTTTATTCTCCTCCAGGATGCCGCTTTATCCGTAGCTGATGAGACGAGCCGTGACAGCCTTCGATCGATGGCCTCGCGCATTAGCCTGACCGATCCCCTGAAACTTGCTCGCCGTATAAAAGACGCCATCGATGAGGATAGTCTCGCCCACGGACATGAAGTTGAGGAATCCGACACGAACCAGATGATGGCCTTTGCCGAGGACATTGTAAACCACGAGAAGTCGCTGGATGGCGGAGCAACTGTGCCCAGGCCCAAGCGAAGGCGCCCTCCATCGATCCGCGAATACTATGCCGACGACAACGAGGCTTGGATCATGAAGCCCGCAGCCAGTCGTACTCTAAAGCGCCTCCACTCGGAGCTCGCCTCCCTCATCCAAGAGAAGGCTGAGCTAGGCGAGACGCTTCGCTCACGGCTCGGCGCTTCCTCGCTGACGTTGCGCTGGACACCCAGCCTCGGCCACATTGCCCACGTCAAGGGGAAAGACACCAAGCACCTCGCCGACATCAACGCCCTCTCAGCCAGCCGTTCCACGCGGTCCTTCCACCTCCCCGAGTGGACGTCCCTCGGCCAACGTCTCGACCAGGTGCGTGTGCAGATTCGCGCCGAGGAGCAGGCCGTCTTCGCGTCGCTGCGGCAGCACGTCGTGCTCAACCTCGTCAAACTCCGCCGCAACGCCGCCGTTCTCGCCGAGCTGGACGTGGCCACGTCGTTTGCTGGACTCGCCCTCGAGCAGAGTCTCGTGCGGCCGACGCTCGATAGCACCACGGGTCACACCATCATGGGCGGTCGACACCCCACCGTCGAGGGCGGCTTGTGCTACCAGGGCCGGACCTTTGTGCGAAACGACTGTCTGGTGGGCGCGGCGTCGCAAGGCCGCGTCTGGCTCATCACGGGTCCCAACATGGCGGGAAAGAGCACCTTTCTGCGCCAGAACGCCCTCATCACCATCCTCGCCCAGATCGGATGCTACGTCCCGGCCTCGTACGCCCAACTGGGTGTCGTCGACGCCATCTTCAGCCGCGTGGGCTCCGCCGACAACCTGTACCGGGACCAGAGCACATTTATGGTCGAGATGCTCGAGACGGCGCACATCCTCAAGCATGCCACGCCGCGATCCTTTGTTATCATGGACGAGATCGGCCGAGGCACCACGCCAGAGGATGGCGCCGCCGTCTCGTTTGCCTGTCTGCATCACTTGGCCACGGTCAACCGATGCAGGACGCTTTTTGCTACGCACTTTCACAGCGTTGCCGACTTGGCTTCGGCAGCGGGACTCTGCGACGAAGGGGACGGCACTGTGCGGGCGTACTGTACTGACGTCGAAGAGGATGGCCGAGGCGGATTTGTCTACGTACACAGGCTACGAAGGGGAGTCAACCGGCAGAGCCACGCGCTCAAGGTCGCCAGATTGGCGGGACTCCCGGAGCAAGCTATCGGCATGGCACAGCGGGTTTTAAACGGTCACGAACCCCTAGAGTTGGACGGGGCAAGGCGGCGACAGTGTCTGGGAGAGGTCGGGACGGGATGAACATATGATACACCCATGGCACCACGTAAGATGAGGATCAAGACGGAAAATACGGATGACCTGGAATATATTTGTTAGCTTTGGTATCCCTTGAAAGAAACAAAGCGTAAAACATATGATTTGTGTGTTGTCCGTCATTGGGTGGTGATGTGTGTCATCAGGAGATTCAGGGTTAAAAAGCTCTTGATCGTTTTATAATCATCCGGAAGGGAGGGCAGAGGCAGGGAGAGAAGAAGAATGAACTAACCTTTCGACCAGGATTGGACAAGCTGCTTGGAATGTTGTTTCACATATCCTGTCACAGCATGGGTAGTAGGCAATGTGTTGTGTGTGTTCGTGACCGTCGACAGGTTTCCATTGCCCAGCAGACGATCTATGTACCCTTTTCTTAAGATGCATGTCTCGTAAACCCAACCAGAGTCCTGATAACCGGCCCAATATTTTTTCGTCATGGCTACATAATTTAGTCGCTGCGAACTTGTTAGCTGTGTCGTCGTTTCTCGTCAGGGTGGGAAGGGCACGTACAAAAGACCTCCGAAGCCCTCCTCGTCCTCATCAGACTCCTCTTCTTCTTTCTCCTCCTCGACGGGGGCGGCCTCGGCGGCAGCACCTCCGGCGGCGGCGGCGGGAGCGGCAGAGGCGTAGGCATCGGGGTTGGCGATGCGGTCCTTGAGCTCCTCGATCTCGGGCCAGGTGATGTCGGTGGAGATGGCGACGGCGAGGACATTCTTGTACGAGTTGACGACGGAGTGGAGGACCGAGGGGAGGGTGGGGAAGCTGATGGCCAGCGAGATGGTGGCGATGGTGGTGATGGCCGTGGTGAGGGCCTTGAGGAGCTGCTCCTCGCCAATGTCGAGGATGGAGGCGGGGAAGGCTTGGCCCTGGTCATAGACCTGCGAGATGCCCATGCCGTAGGTGAAGGGGGAGATGTTGAGCATGTTGAGCAGGGTGGCCTCGGAGGGGCCGACCTTGTTGCCGGCCTCGATGAGCTTGAGGTCGGCCGTGATCTCAATGGTACCACGGGCGATCTTGGTGGGGACGCCGAGGGCCTGGAAGAAGGAGGTCTTGCCGGGCTCCATGCCGGTGTTGCCGGCGGGGATCCAAACGTCGGCCGGGGCCAGGGCGCCGGCGCGGGCGGGGGCGGCGACGCGGTTGGATAGGATCACGTCGCGGACCTCCTTGAGGTCGTCGTTGGTAAAGACGAAGCCGACGTTGCCCTTGACGAAGGGCAGGAGGCGCTCGTATTCGGGGGTGTCGGCTACGAAGGTCTTCAGGGCTCGGCGGACCTATTTGGGGGGTTAGCCATTAAATGTTCTCTCTCGTTTATCAATTGTTCGTACCATGGTGTTCTTGCCCATCAGGACAACACCCTTGCCGCGGAGAGCCATGCGGATCTCGTGCATCTGCTGGGAGCTGACATTGTCAATCTCGACGATGAAGATGGACGTGTACTCCTCGAGCAAGCCCTTGAGCTTGTCGAAGTAGCCGGCCTTGTTGCTAGTCTTGCCCCCCATTTCTTCTTGTTTATGAAGACAGGTTGTTTAAGGGCAAAGGGGAGATATGGTTGGAATATTTTTGGTGTGTGAGTTGGTGGTTGCAAGTTGGAGATGCGAAAAGAAATCCCGATTTTGACCAAATTTCGGCCGCGGAAAAAAGTGCGTGCCTGAGCTTGCTCGCGCAAGCTTAGGGTTAGGACGCGCTAGTCTGTTCTTGGATTGGGCATTTGGGAGTGGGGCTCATGCATGATGGAGATACTTTGATAATGTATCTTTTTTTTCACATGGGTCCCGTCCTCGAGTCGAGAGCTTCAAGAGCTTGCAGGTAAAGGATGGATGACTCGAGCTTGGTCAACTCCGCAATAATCTTTTCTCTCAAACTACCCCCATCTTGTCATTGATCAATCATCTTCGGGATCCAACATGAAGATCCCTTACAACGTCCTCCACGTGAGTGGAAACGTGCTCTTCGCCGCCCGGGGAGGCAGGATTCACTCATTTAGCCTCGAGGACGGCCGCCACATCTCAACGTGGAAGCACCCAGATGTCGAAAAGATTGCTGCCGCCGAAGCGAGCGCCGAAGCTCCATCTCAAGACATCCCATCCGGATCGACGCCTCAAGAAAATGCCGAGGCCGGAAGTGATGAGCCTCCAAGTAAGAGGCAGAGGGTCGAGGAGCCACAGGATGCAGACGTCGACACTCCGGACAAGGAACCGGAGCAGCAGGAGGATCGCGAAAAGGGGAAGCTAAAGGGGAAGAAGGCGAGGAACAGGCAAAACAACGAGAAGCGTCGGGAACCGCAGATGAAGGTTCCTGATCGTCCTGTCGTCACGCACATGACGAGCACGACGGACGGCTCTCAGCTCGTCGCCGTGAGCGGCCACGACAAGGTCATCTGGGTGTTTAGGCATGATGGGAAGGGTAGATTCATTCAACTCAGCCAAAGGTTAGATCTCAAATGTCGACACACACCTCGGTTACATGCCCACTAACACCCATCGCAGGACCATGCCCAAACGCCCCAGTTCGGTAGCCATTGGCCCCGACTCCCAGATCATCTGTGCCGACAAGTTCGGCGACGTCTACGCCCTCCCGCTGCTCGAAGCTACGTCTTCTGCAGCCGATAAGTCCTCCCAGTCGTCGTTGAATCCCTCGTCGTCCGTGTCGCTGGCCGTGTCCAAACCCACGCCCAAGTCCCAGCCGGCCGCCAACGCCACCACGGTGCACTCGAGGCGCAACCTCCGCGCCCTTGCCAACCAGCAGCAGCAGATGGAGCTCGCCACGCGCTCCAAGGCCGACCCCGCGTCGGCGGCCAAGCCCGAGGGTCACGGCTTCGAGCTCACCCTCCTGCTGGGTCACGTTTCTATGCTCACCTCGCTCGTGCTGGGCGAGAGCGACGGCCGGAGGTACATCCTGACGGCGGACCGGGACGAGCACATCCGCATGTCGAGATATCTCCCCCAGGCGTACGTTATCGAGGGCTTCTGCTTTGGCCACACCGAGTTTGTCAGCTCCATGGTCATTCCCGACAAGAGGGGAAATGTGCTCGTCTCGGGCGGCGGGGACGAAGACCTGTTCGTCTGGGACTGGAAGACGTCAAAGCTGCTGTCGCAGAAGAGCGTGCTATCGCTGGCGCGGGAGATCTTGCCCGACCTCGCCAAGGTTGCCGTATCTAGTCTCAAGACCCTCGTTTATCCCACCGCCGACGGAGAGCTCACATACATTGTCGCCATCTGCGAAGAGTAAGCAGCCCGTTGGAATTCCCCCAAACAAACATCCCATACTAACCAACCCCCTCAAAGCATCCAAGCCATCTTCTCCTGGCAACTCACCGCCGACAACACGCTCAACCACCCGTCCGTCATCCAACTCCCCGGCAAGCCGCTCGACGTGGAAATCGTCCCCGGCGCCGTCGACAAGCCGCCGCGGGTCGTCACGGCCGTCGACCCCGGCGAGCAGCAGCAGTCGCAGGTGCGGAGCCTGGCCATGTACTCCCTGACCATGACGGACGAGAAGCTAGCCGTCGACACGACGTCGTTTATCGGCGACGAGGGAATTGAGACCGACGAGCTGGAGATGGCCGAGAAGGAGGTGCGCGCCTTGCTGTATACTGTCGAAAACTTGCGCAAGCAACCAACCGACGAGCGAGGAGGAGATGGACAGGCAGTTGAAGGAGAGACGGCTGAAGGGCAGACGGCCCAAGGACACGAGGCTCCAGACGTGGAACCCATGCAGGAATGATACGGCAATGGTGTAACAAACTCACTAAAATCATTCATATTCATGGTCTACGTCCTCAGCTACCAAACTTGTTTAATCGTCTATGACCTCCAAACGCCTTCCCCCAGATCGAATGCTCCACCAGAACCGAAACACGATCCGTTAAAAGCGCGTATATTCTCAATAACCTGCATCTACTCCCTCCCTCTCCAGTTTACTCCCCTTCCCCCCCTCGCAAGAATCATCACTAGGTACGCTGAAAAAAAGGGCATTGTCGTACTCGTAGTTTTGGTATCATTGAGATGGTAATGATTATCGGCGGCGTCTGACGGGGTCTTTCCACCCATCTGCGCCCACATTCAACTGCACCCATTCCTTGGGCCCCGGCAATTGAACCAGTCTGCCTTCAAACGAGGCGGGGACATGCCGGGAATGTGCGCCATCACGACGCAGATGCTACTTCCGCACCCAATTGAAGGGCTGGTACCCAAGCGGTCCTGTTTACTGGGAGGCGCACTGCACACGCTCGCCACCGGGGTGGCCGTCCTCGTCGTCCTCATCCATCATGCCGTCGGGGTGGCCAAAGACCTTGTTACTAGTATGTCCGTCCATGTCCTCGAGGTCGGCCGGTTCCGTCATGGCCTCCGCGGGGGGGATGTTTTGCACAGGAGGCGAGGGGAGGATCTTGCGCAGA
This sequence comes from Thelonectria discophora, assembly GCA_911649645.1. Lineage (NCBI taxonomy): Eukaryota > Fungi > Ascomycota > Sordariomycetes > Hypocreales > Nectriaceae > Thelonectria > Thelonectria discophora. Next base: position 2,610,151 of record CAJVRK010000016.1, on the reverse strand, counting down.
GACTCGAAAGCGCTCTCGTCAGTTGTCCAGTTCTTCTCGGGGAACTTGACGTTGAACTGGATGTAGAGGTTTCCGTAATCGTGATGACGAGGAGATGGCATGCCCTGGCCGCGGACCATCTTGACGGCGTCTGTAAATTGAGTTAGTCATGTTCGTACCTTCAAAATCGGTGGTTGGGGACGTACCTTGGGCGATAGCCTCGCCAGGGAGGATGTCAATGCTGAGCCATCGGTCATCGAGGTGCTCAATGAAGATGGTGCCACCAGCGAGAGCAGTTACGAGCTCGATATCGCAGTTGTAAAGAAGGTCATCGTCCTTGCGAGTGAAGCGAGCATGGGGCTTCTGCTCGATCTCGAAGACGACATCACCAGCCTGAACGCCGGGTGCTTGATCACCCTCGCCGCGGAACTCGACCTTGGTGCCGCTGCGGACACCCTTGTCGACGTGGACATGGAGGACCTTGCGGTCGACAATGGTCTTCTTGCCGTTGCACTGCTTGCAGCGGTCCTTCTCCTTAATGATCTCACCGTCTCCGTTGCAGTCGGGGCAGACAGTCTGGAAGCGCTGGATCATGGGACCCATCTGGCGCATCATAGTCTTCATACCGTGGCCGTCGCAGCCGGGGCATCGCTTCACGGCGCCCTCTTTACCACCGAGGCCGTCGCACTTGGGGCAGATGATGGACCGTTGCAACGCCAGCTTAGAGATCTTGCCCCGGTACACATCCTCAAGCGAGACCTTGTGAGTGTGGTGAATGGTTCGGGCCTTGGGAGGGCCTCGCTGGTTCATGCCACCGCCACCGAACATGCCACCGAGGCCACCACCGAAGCCACCTCCGCCGAAGAACTGGGCGAAGAGGTCCTCGGCGGCCATGCCGCCGCCGCCGGCGCCGCCCTCGAGACCAGCCTCGCCATATTGATCATAAATCTGTCGCTTCTGAGAATCGGAGAGGATTTCGTAAGCGTGAGAAATCTCCTTGAACTTGTCCTCAGCTTCGGGGTTGTGGGCGTTCTTGTCTGGTCGGTGTCAGCAGCCGTCTATACAATATCCTGCGCGGCGATGGAAAACTTACCAGGGTGGTATTTCAAGGCACCGGTCTTGTAAGCCTTCTTCAGCTCCTGCTCGGTGGCTGTGGGGGCGACCTGAAATATGTTAGGCGAATTCACAGGATCAGGCTCGGCGGGTAACATACACCGAGGGTGTCGTAGAACTTGGTTTCCTTAACCATGGTTGCCGTTGTTATAGGGGAGGAGGATCAACGGTATCGATTTCTGAGAAAGAGGGGAGGAGTCTGCAGAAGAAATATTTAGCATGAGCAGGAGAAGCAACGCAAGGGCGACAAAGAGGCAATGGTGGCAGGGAGGTTCCCGGTTGAGGGAGGGGAGAATCGAGCGCAGGAAATTCGACGCCAGCAACTCGGCCGCGCAAAAGAGGGAGAACGTCATGTATCGACGCGGCCCCATTGTGCCCGTGACAGAAAAGCAAACGGCAACGTAAAGTATCGTACCTTTGTCCAACCCAAAGTTATCGCGAAGTCAAACGGCGGGGCTGAGGGAGGATATTCGGCCTCTTTTTTTCGTGGTTGGAAATCGGAGGTTGGAATCTCGACGCCGCTTCAGCAGGCGGGATGATGTTAAGGACGACGAGAACAAACGGCGGGGAACAGGGCGACGAACAGAAGAATAAATCCGCGCGACAAAGCGAGTTCTTTTTGTTTTTTATTAAAGAAGTGAGCGAACGTCAAAGTCGAGATTGGACTCTGGGCTGGGGTTCGGAGGAAACCTTTTGAGAAGGGAGGCTGCAAGAGGCAGTAAGAGAGGGTCGTCGGTCTTCGGAGCGTGCGCCTCATGGAATTGTGTGGAAGAATGTCGATGCTGTGGCGGTGCTGATAATGCACGACTTGGTGCTACGCCCACGCCCCGGGGGTGGCTTGAAACACCGGCGTCGCCAATGGAAGCAGGAGGGAACGAGTCGTGGATGCACCCTCCCGACGTGGAAAGGAGGGTTTTCTCTCTTTTTGACGCAGGCAAACACTGTTCATGGCAGGCAAACGCAGGCAGAAGGACGGAGGCTGGAGGTTGAAAATGTTTGCCTTGCATTCTCTCGACTTCCCTCGGAGTCCAAGACCCAAGACCCCAAGTCAGGCAGCATCCTCTCTCTCCACCCACCGCACCTTCCTTCCTTGCTTCCCTCCACTGTCGGTCCCCGGGCGGGCTTCAACCTGAACTGAATGGACTCAACAAGGCTGCGTCGGCCATGTACCTCACTAACACGGAGGGTACAAGCTCTGCGCGAGAAACCCCTTGGGGACGCCAAGTACCGTCGCATTCTGCCCGCGAGAGCCCCTCCATTTCTATTTTTTCCTACCCTTGGTTGTTCTCCCTCGCCCTTGTCCAGCCGCAGGGTCCGATAGAGGGCCCCACCGAGTGACGCCGTGTGGCACGGGCTTGGAAATCACCCTCCGCCAAAAGGGCAAGGCAAAGAGAGCGTTCGCATGCGGCTGTCCCCATTGTCCGAGGCATCCCGTCTTTCGAAAGATCTAGAGTCTACGTGCCTGAGGTTTGTGCCCTTTTTGGCTGAGAAATACGACGGTTTGTTCAGTCCTTTTCTGTTGACCTAAGGTACCAACCCTCTATAGAGCCACGGGAAGCCACAGACCCACACCGCGGCAGCCCAGCTGCCCAGCATCCCCTAACTTGGCAACTTGGGCACAGGATGGAGAAGGAAGGCTTTGGCGAACTCTATTGATTCAAACACCATTCGTGCATGCGTGTTTGTACCTGGATCCAGGGACCCAGAGTTGTCAGCGGCATCCAGTGTGTCTATCGTTGGAGGCGCGTTCCCTCACGGAGATGTGTTGTGCGTAAAGGTCAGGTATCGATATCTCAACAAATCATACTTTATACTGACAAACGAGCCGTTCTTGGTTGATGCTCATGATGGTGACTCATCAGATGAATTCTAACTCGTGATTGTGTATGTAATTTATTCGTACATGTCCGTGAGATTGAAGCGAAGGTCATGCAATGTGACGTACCGGACACTTTATTTCTTTATTCCACATGACGTATCGCGGCCGGTTCATATCACTACAACCATATTGTAGAACAACATCGTATATGTATAGTCAAGAAGCCTCGGCGTTCTTACAGCTTAATTAAACATATGATACAAATCTTCTATAGTCCATCATCAAAGTGGAAATCCACCCCAAGCCCCCATTCCATCCATTCTATCCATCTTTCCCATTTTATAATGTCGGGTAGTGTCTCGTCTATGTCATGTAATTGCTCGCACCTCGCGTTCGACGGCCTCAGAAGCCGGCACCAAGCTTGTCGGAGAGGGCCTTCTGAGTCTTGACAAAGACGGTGTCAGGGGGGGGCGTAGCGTCGAGCTTGACAACCTTGCCCTCCTTCTCGAAGTAGTCGACGACGGGCATGCTGGTCTCGATAAAGGTTCGGAAGCGCTTGCGGATGCTCTCGGCGTTGTCGTCGGAGCGTCCAGAGGTCTTTCCACGCTCGAGAAGACGAGCCTCCATGACCTCCTCGGGGCAGTCGAAGAAGAGAACCATCTTGGCGGGGCAGACGGATTCCTCAAACTTTACGGCTTGGTCCATCTTACGAGGGAAGCCGTCGATGAGGAAACGGCCTTTCTTGGAGCCGGCCTTCTCGAGCGTCTCGGTCATGGCGTTCTCCAGCAGCTTGATAGTGACCTCCATGGGAACAATCAGGCCGTTCTTAATGTAGTCCTTGATCAGCTCGCCAAACTCGGAACCGGGTCGTTGCTGCTCGGCGCGTAGGAGATCGCCGGCCGAGAGATGGGTGAAACCGTGCTGCTCTACCAGCTTCGAGCACTGTGTGCCCTTGCCGGCACCGGGGCCGCCGAGAACGAAGACGACGGTGACGTCGGCGGTATCGAAAACGGGAGTCGACTTGGCTGGCTCGGGGAGTTGGCCAGCCGAGGCGGGGGCGTCAATCTGGCGAGGCATGTCTACAGTCGGAGGCATTTTGTCAGTGATGCAACTTTGAGCGCCACGTGAAATCAGGGGGATGGGCGGTATAAATGGGAGGGGGACACGTCGAAAGAGGTATCGTCGCAGGAGCTTGCACTGGTCCTGCCGAGGCGCTTGGATCTTCGCATCGACTGATATCTCGGGTAAGGCCATGGGAGAACAGTGCACATCATCTCTGACAAGGTGGATGGGGAAAAGCGGGCGAGACTGCAGTACCTTTGCGGCGGTTGACGAGGCCCATGTAGCCCAGGGTTCCCAAACCGATGACAGCAAAGAAGGGCCAGAACTTGACTTTATCGTTGGGACGGGGAGGCTGGGACGAGTAGGCTCGGCGTTGTTGGCGGAAAGATCGAGAGAGGCCCTGGGAGAAAGTAGAAGAAGAAGGGGAATATCGAGTCGAGGTGCGAGCTGCAGCGGCGAATCGCGCCGAGAGAGAGGTCATGCGGGAGGCCATTGTGACGTCGAAGGATGAGCGAGAAGGGTGACAGAGCAAGAAACCACGCGAAAGACGCAGGTGATGGCGGTAAAGAAGACAATTGGGGGGGGAGAAAGAAGATGAGCTGAAGAAGACTGGAAAAATGAGCGACTGGAAGCGAAGATGTGTGAAGATGGGAATTTTCGGGGTCGGTCGAGGAGGTAATTATTGACCTTGACCAAGGGCCAAATTGACAGCTAAGCCAGAGGTACCAATTTAAGATTGGGACCAATCGCCTGCCATGGGGATGAGGTGGGATTAAGGGGATCGGGGGCCGTTCTCGTAGTCACGTGCATCTCGTGTATCTGAGGACGAGCCAACCCGAGGCTCCTTAGGAAGGGACTTAAGATGCTGCGAGTGGTTGAAGTAGAAGTTGTAGGAGGAAGTCGAATGATGGATGTGTGTGCATATATCCTGTTGCGTCCATGCTTGTCCGTTTTTCATTACTTTTGATAACGGCTGGTGGTCAGGGAGTTGGCTACTAACTTACCAAGCCAAGGATTCGAGACGGTCGATGGTGCTCCGAGATGCCAACCACAGACATCGTAAATGAATAGGTACCTTGGGTAATTATCGAGCTCTCACGTTCTTCGTTCCGCGGGATGGCAGAGGAAGCGACTGAAAATACATCAAAACCTCTCCTCCAGGCTGGTGCCGCCGATCAAAAGCCGAGTGCGACTTCTCTCCTCGCACTGACATTCGGTAACGGCTTCCCGCAACTCAAATTCGAAAGCGGCCAGCCGAGCACTGGCAGTCAACGGAATTGGAAGTGTCATAAAGTCAATTAACCCATAACTTTCGACTTCAATCCTCGATTCTTCTGCATCTCCATCTCCATCATTCTCCCTCCGTCATCCTCAGCCCTTGCGGACGCATCCGATCCTCATCCGCACTCCTCCTCCCTCCTCCTCTATCGGATGCTCTTCGCCTCGACGACTCCCGCCCGATGTTCCTCGGTGTCCCCATTGCACGAATACCTTGTACCACAGCAACGTTACTCGACATCCTTTCCCCTCATCTTTTCCGGCCTCCCGCCTTTTAATTGTGGTCAATTAGACCGCCTCGGCCGCAATCATGAGGTAGGTGTCGGTCTTTCAAACATTTCTTTTCTGTCCCGTCAACCAGAAGCCCTCCGTCTCTCTCCCCGCAAAAAGGCCCGTCCTGAAGATTCCCAGCCCGAGCATCCGCTAGGAATTAGCGGTGGGACCCCCGTACCTGCACCAACAGCGGCTTCGTTCCTCCCCGCCGATAGGCCAACGACCCCGCCACCTGACGTCTCAAGACGGACGGGAGTCGAGCTTGTTCATTAGTTGCCCTGCCGCACTGAGCTGGAGAGCTCCTTCCCCCAAACTGATCGTGTCTCACTGCACCACCCGACAACGTTCTCCCAAGCTCGCTCTTCCCTTTCCTCAACTTCCATCTCTCTCCCGTCAACTTCTCATCTCCCGCTCAATCCAATTCCATCTCGCTATCATCCCGCCTTCACTCGCTCATCATCCCACAGCTACCAGTCGTTTGTCGACGACTTCCTCCTCCCAGCCTCTTTTAAAAGCTGCCCCCGCCATACTCCATCACCCGATCCCGACACGCGGCAGCCTCTCCCAGGAAAGCTCCGTCGCATCTCGAACCGTTCCGCTCCTCCCGCTCCAGGCCTCTCCTTCGACGATCCTACTATGGGTGGAGGCGAGCTCAAGGGCAATGGCTCTTACCCCATCCTCGTCAAGCACCCCGTTGGGGTGCCTAAGACGAGCCTTCTGAAAGGCCGCATCGAGCCGTTCTATAAGCCAGGACAGTATGAGAAGGTCAATCTGCTTGCGTAAGTTCATCCGACCCCGGCGATCCGTGTGAAGTGGGGGCTAATGGATAAATGCTCCAGGAACATGTACAATGCCAGGTACTCGGGAAGACCTCATGTTCAGATTTGGGTCTGGGACGCCCCGGACACTACGCGCCCATCGTTCGAGGAAGCCACCAGTCATGAGTTTCGAGAGACTCACATCGGCTCCTCGTTTGGCCCATCCTGGTCTACCCACTGGTTCAAAGTGGTCCTGACGATTCCCGATGATATTGTCGACGAGGAGCTCATCGAGCTTCACTGGGACGCTAACAACGAAGGCACCGTCTGGACTGAGGACGGCGTACCCATCCAGGGCCTCACTGGCAGCGGCGAACGCATCGAGTGGATCATCCCCAAATCTTTCCGTGACGGCGAAGAGCATACCATCTACATCGAAATGGCATGCAATGGCATGTTTGGGAATGCGCCTAATGGTAAGACTAGCATTGCGCCGCCTGACCCAAACAAGCGCTTTACCCTGGGCAAAGCCGACATCGTCGCTATCAACGTCCCTGCTCGCATGCTTCACATCGACATGTGGGAGCTTGGAGATGCCGCCCGTGAACTTCCCGAGAACGGCGCTGAGCAGAATCGCGCCTTGAGTGTTGCCATGAAGATCATCAACACGTTTCAACTCAATGATCAAGAGTCGATTCTCAAGTGCCGAAAGATTGCTCAAGAGATTTTGGGTCCCGATGTAGATTCCCACCGAGTCTACGAAGTGGGAAAGGAACCCGTTGTCTTTGGGATCGGACATTGTCACATCGACAGTTGTTGGTTGTGGCCCTGGGCCGAGACGAAGCGCAAGGTCGTTCGGTCTTGGACGAACCAGTGCGATCTCATGGACCGGTACCCCGAGGCCAACTTCGCATGTTCCCAGGCTCAACAATACAAGTGGCTGAAGCAGATTTATCCCGCTGCCTTTAAGCGTGTCAAGGCCAAGGTCGTGGAAGGCCAGTTCCACCCCATCGGTGGCAGCTGGGTCGAGCATGACACCAACATGCCTAGCGGCGAGTCTCTTGTCCGTCAGTTCTTTTACGGCCAGAGATTCTTCGAGGCCGAGTTTGGCTCCCGTTGCCGTACTTTCTGGCTGCCTGACACCTTCGGCTATTCGAGTCAGCTTCCCCAGCTCTGTAGGCTGGCCGGAATGGACCGCTTCATGACGCAGAAGCTAAGCTGGAACAACATCAACAACTTCCCCCACACCACCTTCATGTGGGTTAGTCCCGATGGCAGTCAAGTTATCTGCCATATGCCTCCCTCGGAGACGTACACATCAGATGCAAACTTTGGCGACGTCAAACGGAGCATCTCCCAGCACAAGACTTTGCGTGTCGATGACTCTTCTCTTCTTGTCTTTGGCAAGGGTGATGGTGGCGGTGGCCCTACTTGGCAGCATTTTGAGAAGCTCCGAAGGTGTGCAGGCATCAGCAATACCATCGGTGGCATCCCCAAGGTGAAGCTCGGTCTGTCGGTTGACGCCTTCTTCGACCGCATCAGCCCCAAGGTCGGCGAGCTTCCCACCTGGTATGGTGAGCTGTACTTTGAACTCCACCGAGGCACCTACACGACCCAGGCCAACAATAAGTACTACAATCGAAAGGCCGAGGTGATGCTGAGAGATATCGAGCAACTTGCGACAATTGCTTCTCTCCAGGACTCGTCGTACAAGTATCCTACTAAGCATCTAGATGACATGTGGGAAGCTGTACTTCTTTGCCAGTTCCATGACTGCTTGCCCGGCAGCAGTATCGGTATGTGCTACGATGACTCAGATGAGGTAAGCATGGCACTCCATGAATTGCTGGATTTGATGTTGACTGTTAATAGCTTTATTCCAAAGTCTTCGACACGGGAAAGAAGTTGCTCGATGACCTCTATGCCACATTTGGCGTAGAGGAGCATCTATCTGATTGTCTACACAAGCCTGTTGCAGTTAACACGCTTCCTTGGCATCGCAAGGAGATTGTAGAAATTTCAAACTCCGAGGCCGGCGTTGGGTGTGGCGATGCTCAGATGATTCCGCTCCGTCCCTTCAAGATTTCAGAGGAGAAGCCAGCGGTCTCTGTTCAGACGGAGCCCCACAACGTCTTCATCCTCCAGAATGACCAGCTGCGTGTCGTTGTTGAGGGAGGTTGCATTGTCTCTCTGCGAGACCTCGTCAACGACCGCGAGATAATTGAGAAGGGTGGGAAAGCCAACAAGTTTGTCATTTTTGACGACATTCCTCTTTACTGGCAGGCATGGGACGTGGAGGTCTATCACTTGGACACTCGCCGATCCCTAGAGTACGGCCAAACGTCCATTTTCGAGCAGAAGGCTCATCGCGTCACGCTGGTGACTGATGTCAAGATCAGCGGACGCAGCTCGCTTAAATCCTACATAACCCTGTCTGCCGCACTCGCTGGCCAACCTTCTAGGGTTGAATGCTCTGCCGAGGTGGAGTGGCACGAAAACTCCAAGTTCCTCAAGGTCGAGTTCCCTGTTGACATTGTCAACACGGAGGCTTCGTACGAAACAGCCTACAGCATTACTCGACGGCCAACTCACTACAACACAAGCTGGGACATGGCCAAGTTCGAGGTGTGCTGTCACCGATTTGCCGATCTGTCGGAGCACAATTACGGAGTTTCCATCCTCAACGACAGCAAGTACGGGTTCGCCACGGCTGGAAAGCTGATGCGGCTATCCCTTCTCCGCTCTCCCAAGGCCCCTGATGCGAACGCAGATATGGGACGCCATTCCATTCGTTGGGCCATCTTGCCGCACAAGGGTGCTCTTTCGTCGACGACGGTCCGAGCGGCGTACGAATTCAACAACCCGCTAAAGGTTTTGTCGGGATCATCTACTTCGATTCAAAGACTATCTGAATCTCCCATCAGGCTGGTCAACACGAACGAGTCCAAGTCGCTGATCCTGGACACCATCAAGCGAGGGCACGACGATGAGGATGTGACGACAAACCAAATGATGCGTGTCAACAAAGGACAGAGCATCATCTGCCGAGTCTACGAATCCCTGGGTGGCCATAGCAGGGCCACGATTGAAACAAAGTATGATGTGCAGCGAGTTACGAAGACGAATATCTTGGAAGACGACATCGAGGAGATCAGCGTCGAAGGAGGCAAGTTTAACATCGAGCTTCGTCCATTCGAGGTGGCTACATTCAAGCTCCAGTTGTAGAGCGATGGGGAAGCGCAGTGTATTTGCCCGGGGATGTTTCAGCTCATAATTGAGCTCTGAGATGGATGGAGTTTTGTTAAATGCAGATATGGATATGATGGCAAGAGATGACTGGTTAGTATGGGGTATAGTGGCACAGAGCGATGGCCACCACAAGACGGACAGGACGAGTTTTTTTTTCAGCATGTTACACCTTGTGATTGTACCTCATAGCAAGTTGAGAACCTAAATACGATCCATTCCTCTAATCAGTTGAATTCTCCCAAACGCCGGTGCCCATTCTAAGACGCGGCAACAGCCTACCTAATCAAGTTGTTGAACGATGAGTAATTTGCCCGACAAAGACAGACAAATGAAAGCATAAAATATCCTACGGCCTAGTTGCCTCATGTCCCGTTTCCGCCTCTTGCAAATCAAAAATAAAAATAAAAAAAAGCACTTTGGTATTAGTTTGCATCATCGGGAAGCTCCTCGATGACGTTTTGGACAAGGGCAATGAGCTCGTGGATATCGGGCCTCTCAGCGGGCTCGACAGCCAGGCACTTGCGCACCACGTCGCGGATGGGCTCGCTGATTTCGACAACGGGGGGAGCCTGCTGCTGTTGCTGCGACTGACCGCCCCCGCCGCCGGGCCGCATGCTGTTGTTCCTCTTGACCCCCTTGGGGCCCTCGTCGGGAAAACGCCAGTCGCCGCCGAGGACGCACAGCGATAGAGTGCCGCCCGTCTCGTCGGAGCGCATCTCGAAGGGGGACTTGCCAACGAGGCAGGCGTAGAGGGTGCAGCCGAGGGACCAGATGTCGACTTTGGTGTCGATGACGGTCCCCGTGCGCACGTCGAAGAGCTCCGGGGCGCGGTAGGGCATGGTGGAGTGCTCGGCGGCGGTGTCTTGGATCTGGAGGGCGAGGGACTGGGAGGTGACGGGGATTGGGGAGGGGGCGACGGAGCCGAGGTCCATGAGGATGGGGTTGGAGCCGGCGTCGTCGATCATGATGTTTCCCGGCTTGATGTCGCGGTGGGCGTAGGATTGGTTCGTGGTGCGGCCGCCGCTGACTTGGTTCTCGGCTTCCATGAGAGGCCGCTCCTGCTCGCCCTCTTCTTCCTCCTCGGTGCGCTTATTGCGTGTGTTCATCCTCCTGCCAGCCGGTTCCTCCTCTTCGCGGCCCATGTCCATGCGCTCCACGGCAGGGCGATAGTCGTGCATGGCGGCCAGCGCGCGACACACGCCCAAGAAGAGCAGCATGAGGCGTCGCTCAGGAAAGGCGTCGTGGTTGACGAGGTTGGCGTTGATCATGTCCTGGAGGTTCCCGCGCTTGAAGTACGGGAGCAGCACGTAGACCGTCTTTGTGGCCTCGTCGGCGCCGCGCTCCGTGGCGACGGCGTGGTCGACGGCCGAGATGATGCTGGGCACGTGGCGGAAGAGCCGGTAGGCGTCCACCTCGCGCATGGCCTGCTGCACGGATTCGGCGCCGAAGGGGCACCGGATCTTCTTGAGGGCGAAGAGCTCGTGCGTGCTGGTGTCCTCGACGAGGTAGACGTAGGAGAAGCCGCCCTGTGAGAGGAGGGGTTAGCGGGGGAGCTTGGGAGGGGGTATGCGCTCGCAGTCGACGGGAGATTGTTGTTACCTCGCCGAGGAGCCGTAGGATCTTGAAGCTCCGGCTGTTGATCTTGAGAGTGGGCGACCCGGGGAAGCAGTTGAGGCAGTTCCCGAAGGAGTAGAAGAGGTCTTGGAATATGTGCGCCATGTTTGACTACTCTCTTTCTTTCTCTGGCTCGGCCTGTCGCTCTCTCGCTCTCGCTCTCTCTACGCGGGTGGAAATCGTTCGTCGGTCGGTCGTCGTCAAAGGAATGACGTCGAGAGAAACTCGTTCGTCCCGTCAATAAGCTTCGATTCGCAAACGTGGGTCAACAGGAAACGGGTTTCGAACGGTTTGGATGGGATCGTATCAAAACGGGCCGAAGCAAGAAAGGGAAAAAAACTGATTCGGTTGCGCAATTGAAAAGATTGCGAAAAGCAAGAAAGGCCGATCGATGGTTGGTTTGATTTTCGGTCGGTAAAGGGAAGCGAAAGAAAGCTGACAGGTAGGTTTCTCGGCGGGTGAAGCTAAGCCACGCAACAAGAGACGAAGTGCTCAGCCCGCTTCTCAGACGCCACGATGGCAATCGACGAGCGCGGCAGGACGGGCAAGTGCCAGCGGGCCCACTTCATGCTTGCAGCTTCCTTCTTCCTTCCACTGCATCAGTGCACTTTGTCGTGTCTGGAGCACGCTGACGAATCACGCAACGGGTCCGTGCGAGAACGTGGGCTCTCCTTGGCTCCCTCCGCCGGCGGCCGAAGCGTCCGGCTCCGATACGTGGGGCCGCGTGAACCACCGGCATCGACAGACATCATCCACGGAGCAGCCAAAGTAGCCTGCAACATCACACTTCAATCATGCTAATTACTTTCAATTCATAGAACATTCATTCAAAGCTATCTAGTTAACCTGTTTTTTTTTTTTTTTTTTTTTTTTTTTTTTTTTTTTTTTTTTTTCATTTCTAACCGTGCCATACCTCAACTCAGTATCCATAGGCACTCAATCTCTCCCCTCTCCCCTTTAGCATCCAAATTCCTCATCTCTACGAGAGCAAATTCCGCAGAGACGGACTCGCACTCGCTCCACTCGCCGGTCGACTCTCAGCCGGCCTCGGCGTTTCGTGAGGAGGCGGCAGTCCCGAGCCTTGCTGGCCCGAATACGGTGGTGGCCTCTGTGGGTGAAGGCCCTGCGCAAAAGCATCCGCCCTCGGGGGGGGAGGTCCTCCGTTGCTCAAGCCCGGCGGCGGCAGATGTGCCGGGTGACTGTGAGGCGCGTGGCTGTGGTATGGGTGGGAATATCGCGGTGGTGGCGCTGGCCCGCTCATTCGTCGAGGCGACGGCGGCAATCCGTTCACGTAGGCCGGCGGCGCGTGAACGTTGGGGTGGCTCATGGGCAACGGAGCCGGCGGCGGGGGTCCCGAGAGCGGCGGAGGGCCCGAGATGGGAGGAGGAGCAGATATCGGCGGAGGTCGAAGGGCCGAAAGGTGTTGCGGGTTGTGTAGAGGAGGAGGTCCCCCGTTCAAGTGTCGAGCCGGTGGTGACCCGTGCTGACTTCTAGGTCGAGCACTCCAATCATCGTACCGTCCCATTGATAGAGGAGGGGGAGGGAAAGCAGGACCACCCGATGGCGCTGGTCCTGGTCCTGGTCGCGTTCCAAGGCTGTGATCCGAAGCATGGGGTGGAGCTTGTAGAGGAGGGCCAGAATGAGGCGGGTGAGTCGGCCAAGCGTAGCTGGACGAAATAGAGTCGCGGTGGTTCATCAGCGGCGGCGGGCTTCGCATCGGCGGGCTTCGCATCGGCGGCACCACTACAGCTGCCGGTGCCGGCGGCAGTGGCAGGCTGCGTTCGCGAGGAGGTGGCCTCGGTATCTCGAGCGGAGGCGGTGACAGCACCGGGATATGTGCCCTTGGAGTCCGGTTTGTCTTGTGGCACTTGTGGCACTGGAACCTCCGTTGTTCGACAAACTTCTTAGCTTCGTCTCCAAGAGTGCCGTAATGCCCGTTTGTGAGCTCGCGTTCTTGGGAGTCGTCCGTCGGCCACCACTTCGGGCTCACGTCGATGCCGCAGCTTATGCATACCTTGTCGCCCAGCAACTTCAACTCCAACATCTGGTCTCCATTCTCCGCTAGCCCGTTGTGGACAACTCCGTTCGTTACCGTCAGGGTCGTCGTCGAAGGTCGTCTAGCTCCAGATTGTGTCGGTGTGCTGGTCATCTTCGCCGCCGTCGTCATCAGGTTTGCCTTGCGAACTGTGCCTGTGAGCGTAAGGTCGGCCTGCTTGAAGTTCTGAACGTAGAGCTGCAGAGCGTTGAGACCGGATTCTTCAGTTGCATCTTGCATGCGATGGACGATTGTCTTGACAGGGGCATGATCCTTGCACCAGACGTTGGCCGACATGACACCACTCTCCCCATTGATGGTTACAACGGTGGCTTGATCTCGACGCGAATTCTTAACCGGCGTAACGTCGAACCCGAGAACATGACCATGCTGGCGGGCGCATTCGACATGGTCTATTTCATCCGTTAGTAAAGCGCATTCGGTTACCGTCAGGCCATACTCACAAGGCGTGCGGCAATGATGGCACGAGACACAGGCGCCCTCCTGCTTGTTGCAGACGACGCACGTCTCATCGTATCGCGCTCTGGGGATCGACGGAATCCCTTCAGAAGGCTCCAGCGCTTTTGCTCGGCCAAACTTGACCTCAGGAGTCCAGACGGCGCACGTCACATGAACCCAGTTGTTGTCGGCAGTCCTCTTCAGCGGTTCGCGGGGGTTGACGGGCCTGTTCATCTCCTCTTGCTTCTTGCGGTACTTCTCGGCCACCCTCTTGGCCTGCTGCAGCTCCAGCCGTTCTCGCTCGCGATCCTTCTCCGACATCTTCTTCTTATGGTGGGTAATCTTGGGCTGTTCCACAAAGTCGTGCTCCGTGTGCTCAACAGGACAAAGAACGCACTTGTATTGCTGCGAAGCGTTAGCAAAATCAGAAGCCCAGAATTCGATCCATGCACTCACAATTGACACCTGGGGGTTCTTGTCATTTGTACACATGTCACAAATCCACTTCCCAGAGTGGCGGTTGTCAATAACACCGTAGCAGTTGCGATGAACCGCCAGGCGGCATTCTCGACACTTCAAATACTGGTCTCCTTGAGGCTCCAGCTGGTTGCAGACGGCGCAGGGCAGAACCCGGGGTTTGGGCTCGGGAGGCGCAACGACTTCTGGCGGCTTGTCCTTCTTCTTCGAAGGCGCCGCATGTCCCGCGCTGCCGGCGTCGGAGCGAGCGGGGGTAGGCTCCTTTTCTGGTGGTGAAGCCTTGAGCTTCTTCCGGGGAGGCTCGTGGCCGTTGGCGACGGTGGGCGGCGTCGGAAGTCGCTCGGGTGTCATCATGCCCATGTCTTGGGCAGCCTGGAGCTCCTTGAGGAGTTCCTCGTCCTGCTTTCGCTTCCAGGCCCTGCCTCCAGCCTGCGCGACCTTCTTCGCCACCTCTTCCATGTCCTCCCATCGGATCGCATAGCGGCGCCAGAGTTCGGCGCATCTTCGACACAATGCCATGACCAGCTGTGGCCCCTTGTCCTTGCTAGACGATTTTGCACTACCCCCATCGGCAGCCGGAACTTGGATTGAATTAGGAGCTCTACGCCACTGCCGTGACGTGGTCGTAGAGCAGAACTGGCATTGGAAACCGCGCTTCTTCTGAGCCGCCTTGTCGTTGTCAAAGGCAGAGTCGTCGTCGTTATCGGCCACGTCGTCGGCGTACCTCGTAGCTTCCGTCTCCGCTCGCTTCGCCTCCTTCTTGCCCTTGCGCCCTGCAAAGTTGGACCAGATCTTTTTGCCTCGTTCCGTCTTTTTCCACGTGTAATAGTAACGAACGATGGTGCTTGCGGGCAACGTCTTGACGTGCTTCTTGACGAGATGCAGTTCCGAACCGTACTTGGTAACACCCTCCTCAAACTTTTTCTGTTCTGTTGGCGTCAACTCGGGCTCTTTGAAGGCGGCCTTTTCCGTTTCGCCCAATATGCTAAATGCGCGCTTCGTATTGTACCCGGCGTGAAACAAGCTCTCCATGGCCACGTCTCCCAGATTCATCGAAGCAGATGGTATGCCGAAATCCTTTGCCTTTTTCTGCGCATCCTTCATGTACTGGTTCATTTCTGAGGAGGAGATGACGTTTTTCGGCGGGGGGATCCAAAGCGGCGTCGCCGTGCAGTTCGGGTCGTCTTGGTCGTGATCCTCTCCGCGGACCGTGTAGCCCGGGGGCATGTCCTGCACCCACTTGGGTCTGTTCATTCGCGAAATCTTGTGGGCTTCAATGGCCGCTTGGTTCTCCCTGGACCATTTCACGTTTCCCCTGCCGTTCCTCTTCAGCTCTGGCGGCTTGACGTACTCGACCTGCCTTCCTGGCCAAGCGGTCACGTTGGCTTGATTCCTCGGTCCTATGCGAGTACTGGCGCGCGGGTAGATGCGGTCGTCGTAGTCGAGGGCGTCCTGGGGTTTGCAGTGCATGCCCAGGTAGCGGTAGGGCCACAGGCTCGCCTGGTAGATCTGCTCGGCGGTGCCTTCATGATGGACCTCTTCGTCCGGACTCGTGCGACAGGTATCGGGGCCATGGGGGTCGTCCTCGTCTTCGTCCATAAAATCATCGTCGTCGGCATCGGCATGAGCATCATTCATGTTAGGGGTGTTGCGAGCCTCCAACTTGCGCTCCTGTGCGCGACTGCAGGCAGCGCACGACCAGGCAAAACCTCGCGACGGCTTCTTCAGTAGCGGTGGTTTGACGCAGTTCATGTGATAGGTGTGCTGACACACTGCGCAGTCAACGGAATCGTTACTACACGAAGGTCAGTCTCAAGATCCAGTCAAGGTTTCAGCCACACATCAGCCACAGAAGGGAAAAGGCACGCCACACAGAGTCTCCAGTTCCGCCACACAGGGGCGACGGGTAGTGGGACGTGGGGCAGTGCAGGCAGGTGCGTTGCAGGGCTTCACCTGTTAGGTCGGGTACGTACCTGGCGCAATAGCCGGTGCATCTCTTGCAGAGCTTAACGGCGCTAGTGAGCTCCTTGCCACGCCCCTGCTCGACAAGGACGTATTTCCAGCGCTCGTCCAGCACCTTTTTGACGTTGGCGGGCACGTTGACGATGGTGGCCGTGGGGATCAGGTCGTAATTTTTCTGGATGTAGCGGTCATACAGCTTCTCGTACCAAAAGCTGTCGGGGGTTTTGCGATATTGGTCCATGTTGGCAATCTCAGCCTTGTGTTTGATCTGGCACTTGCCGCGCAGGGCCGTCAAAGGGCTGACGTCGGAATGCATCGTGGCGTACACCATGCGCGTGTCTGGAGCCTTGCGGCCAATGTCCTTGGGGCGGTAATACCAGTTAATTTTGATCATGTCGACGGGGGCCGATTCGCCGCCCTGCGAGCGCACGAATTCCATGATGCGGCCCAGGTAGTAGGGCTCGCCCGGCGGCTCACACACAAGGTACACATGATCTGCATTTCAGTGGTTAGCCCGCTCAGTGGTTCAATTCTCAATTCGCGGTGGACCGGGCGCGCGTTACCGTTTGGTCGCAGAACCGTGCCATCGTCGGCCAGCATGGCGCCGTCGACAGGCCGAGAACGGCATTTCTCAAAAGTCAGCATGTTTGTGTCGGGCCAGGAAATGCCCGCGGGCGTGCCTGAGGCCGTGGGAGTCGCTGCGGCCGTGGCGGTTGTGCTGGCGCTGGCACTCGCTGCTGCTGATGCTGCTGCTGCCTCAGCCGCCGCCTTCTTCTTGGAAGAGCCATTGCTCGCGGCCGCTTGGCCCGAGGAGCCGCCAGAGTGACCGCCTGCTTTGCGTTTTCGCGACGACCCCGAAGTGCCTGAGTGCTGCGTGCTCGTGGGGGCGGCGCTCGCTCCGGCCGCGTGGCCATCCTTGGTGCCGTTCTGCGACTGTCCTCCGCGAGACTCGTCCGTGCCAGCTTTCCGGGAATTGGCAGCCTTGGGAGTGTCGCCGTTGGCGGCGGCGGCGACAGACGCAGCGGCGCTCGCCTGGCGCGACGACTTTTTGGAGTCGGCGCCTTCCTTCTTTTCGTGGTAGAAATCATACAAATCTGCGTCGATGTCTCTGTCCTCGGCGTAGTTTGGGCGCGAGGACCCATTCCTGTTGCGGGAGCGAGTCCCGTAGGGCGAAGCAGTGTCACCAGCGTCTTTGGCCATGGCATCAGATGCTGCCTGCGCTGTCATGGAATCAGATCCGGACTTGTGGTCTCGGTCATTTGATTTGCCGTCCTGGTTGATGGGTTAGAAATGGGTTAAAAGTCGCGAGTCGGGGGGGGGGCAGTGGGCGAGACGCGGTGGACACCTGAGGTGATGTGTGTGTGTGTGTGGGAGAAGTGAGGTGAGGCACGAGCAGGTGAGGACGAACGAGACGACAAAAAATAAAAAGGCCAACAACGTGCAAAAAGCAGAGATTGGGAAGTCCGCTTACATTTTGTTGGGCCATGGCACCCCGACGAAGCTCAGTTGCGCAGATGGTCGGCAAAGAAGCTCACGTATCGAGGCATGCCCTTGGTGGTGACTTGGGCGAAAGACGAGCTTCGAGTGTAAGGCAAGGCGGATGAAGGTGTGAGAGGATGCCCTCGATGGAGGGGGGGATGGGCAAGGGAAGAGAGGGCCCGGGTAGCAATAATCAGGCGCGGCGAGTGTATTCTGCGGGTGAAGGGGGCTGAATGAGAGCGGCAATGGCCAAAAAGAAGGCTTCACGAGAGACGAGAGAGGTGAAAGCAAGAGGCAAGTTATGATTCCCAGGCGCCGGGAGGAAGAAGAAACGTCCAGGTCCTGGCACCCCCGAGGCGGCGGCCCTGGCCTGGGCCTGCTAAAAGTGCACGGGGGGCGCCATTAGAGAGAACCAGACGAGAGAGGTACTTTTTTGTAGCGTGCTATCACAAGCCCCCTTGTGCACGCTATGTCTGCAGCTGCTGCTCACCCCAACCTGATGCAGAACAACCCTGTCGGTACCTATAGCACCCCGGTCGCCCAGTGCTACCTCAGCTTCCTCAGTCTCCACGCGGGCCCATCTGCCTCTCGCACCACTGAGGTGACGAGCCGACGGATCTCAACCCAACTTTGAGGCGTGTCCGGGCCAGAAGAGCGACTGCGCAGGAATTATAAAGCAAGAGAGTGGTGCAGAGAAGTACGAATACTCCCAGACCTGCCCAGTTCTATCACTACCACTGCCATCACCGCCATCACGGAAGAGCCTGAGTCCACCGACTACAGACAACGAGACATCCAGATCCACGAGAACCATCGTGGGAACCATCCACAACAACAATGGTCTAATGGGAAATAAAAAAAATCACAAACGCATACACACAAAGAGGGGCTCCCGTCAAACCACAGCCATGGGGGAGTGAGGTGATTCACGGCCCCGAGTGCTTCCATCACGTCTGGACGACGATTGCCGGGACCTTTGTATCTTTCACCCAGACAGACGACAGACACCAACAACCCTGGTCTCTCTCTCTCTTGCGTACCGAGAGATGCCGGCCGGTGCTGATTTGTTGCTTGCGCACCGCTTCTCTTCTCCCCTTCAGTCGGAAACTCCAAACCTGGACCGGGCTGGGTCTTCCACCCCCATATCCATATCGGGGAGGGGTCTCGTCATGCACCCATCTCGGTGAAAGTGGATGGGCGATGGGCGATGGACGATGACTTGAGCCAATGGCCCCAACTTAGATGCTAGTGCTTTCTGTCATGAGATGGCATTCGCCTCGCAACGTGCCGCCATTCATCCAGACGAACTGTGAAGACGACAAGATGGCAAACACAACAACATCAGTATCGGACTTTGAGCGACAAGTCTTCAACCTGTCCGCCAGCTCATCCGTCCGCGTTTCCCGTCATCGGTCATCGTGGCCCATCTCACACACCCCCCTACCCTTGAGTCAATCGTGACATGTCCACCTCGGGTACCTAATAAGGTAGGCAGCTGGCTTCCTTCTTTTACGGCCTCTCCCTTTTCTTCTGGGCCTTCCCATATTCTCCATTGCCACCAACAGGGAACCGGGGCCTTTTGGGCTGCCATTGTGTTTCCATGCGGTTCCGGCTCTCATCATTGCGGTACGGACACAGAGAATGAGAAGAGTGGGAGAGAGTGTCGCACGGGGCACTTTGCTCCCTCTTGTTCAGGACCCTTGTCGTCATGCTGCCTCTTGGGGATATCCGTACGGATACTTGTTATTTTTTCTTTCCTTTTCTCCTAATTGCCATGAACGATGGCGGTCACCGGCGCCGAGACAACTCGTCATTGCCAATGCAACCAATCGTCGTAGATCGTCGCTTCATGTTAGGGTCCCAAAGTTGGGTTACCGCCACCCGATGGTTTGCAGCCCTGCAAATGTGCTTAATGACTGAGCATTGTTTTACTCAATGCTTCTTAGCTACAGGTCAAGGTCGAGTGCTCCTTCTTGTCTAGTTGGGGCTACTTGGTAGATGGTATTTTCGCAGGGTGCCAACATGAGGTATGCACGAGCGACGAAATGTCTCAGGTGTGTACTGTACCAAGTACCTCTGTTCTCTGTACGTACCGGGCGGGTGTGCATCTCGCATGCGTGGGAGAGAGAGCCTCCTCCCTCGAGTCCCGGTGGCTTGGGGCCAACGACTTAGGGCCCGTTCTCCCCTTGGTTTGGGCTTCGGGTCTGCCTTTTGTCGACGGGCCAATTTCGCAAGGGAAAATGGATGTGCGGTGATGGTCTCGAGATCCTCGTCCAAGCTGACGGAGTGAGTCGGTAATAGGGCTAACGATTGAGCTGGCGTTGGGAGAGAGCTCCACCGGCTTGGCCGGGGGGGACCGTCGGGTGTGTGGCCCAGCATCCCTCCAAGCATCAAGCTGGATCCAGAGTCGTGGATTCGTCGTGGATGGTGGTGGTCGCATGCACTGGGCTTACCCCCTTGCTCCTTTGCCTTGCTCCGTGGGATGTCTCAACTCCCTCGCTGCTGCAATCTGCCACGAAAAGCATTCGTTCATCTAGCCCAGGCACTGCACTCCGTCTCGTCAATCGAGCCTGTTGTGACGCTGTCCTTTCCCCCCCCCCTTTTTTTTTTCTTTGTTTGTTGCTCCCGGTGCAAGGTTCTTGCCATGTGCCGGTCGAAATGAGGCTCTGGGACTTGGGACGGCCCAAACGGATGCAGCCTGGAATGAAGGGATCGCTGGTTATGACGGATTGATTGCCACAGCCGACTTGACCAACAACGCTGGTCCAGCCGATGAGCAGACACGGTCGTTTTCTGCCCTGACCTGATGAACAGTTACTTTCCCGCCCACACCTTCCCCTCTCTGCCTCGTTACGGCACGGCAGATGGCGGTGGACCAAAGGGACACATCTCGTCTTGTCTCGCCGGTGACTGAATGGTCGGCGTGTCGATCAGCCGATCCGATGGTACCAGCTGAGACGGGCGAATCGACGCTCCTTCATCAATCATTATTTTTCCAGGCTTCCAGAGGCTCAGAGCCAGTTCAACGACCCCCGACGAGTTGAGGACATGTGCTGGGGGGGGCTGGGCTTGGCCTGTGCCAGCCTGCAGCAAACGCTGCCAGGTGCGCTCTTAACATGAGTCGTCGAATCAAGACTCCATCGGGATGGCAACCCCGATGAGGAGTTGGGTTGGGAGGGTCGCGGGAGGGTCGTGGGGCTGGGGGTGCACAGGCAAGGGCCCCGACGACACTTGAGCGATTGGGAGGAGCGCTTTTGCCACCAAACCGTTAGTTGAGATGGAAGAAGAACTCATCAAGGCAATCAAACCTGCTGCTGCTTTGTTTGGACCGAAACCAACCCTGTCGGCATCAGCGAAACCTCGACAAGATTCGCTCTCCCCATCGGATGGTGGCTTTTTTTTTTCTTTTTTTCTTTTTTGGCGCATCAGAGTCCCATCCCAGTCTTACCGTCGCCGGCATCATCGAAGCCACCTTTCCCTCCCGCCCGACCAAGTCTGGCGGAGGGAGGGGGGAATATTACGTACCCGGATATCAGAGTCGCCAACAAACAAAGACGACGCCATTTGGAGCAAACATGTGAGAATGCGAGAAATGTCTGACTGCCTGCACCTGTTTTTGGACAGTGCGGACGTGGACGTGGACGGGCACCTTTTTACCCTTTTTTTAAGTCTTCTCGGCGTCGGGGAGAACCGCACAGGGTTCTTCTCCCTCTGCGGCGGCTGGCCAATCGCGGCGCCGTATCTCGTTCGCGGGGCACCACTGCCAGAGCTGCCAGAGCCCTGCAAATCGGCTGCAGCCTGTCGTGTGGTGTCAGGAACGCCCCGCGTTTAAGTGGCTCTTCGCCCAGCAGGAACAAAGGGAAAAGATGCACCAAGCGGCACCGCGAGATTTGGCAGATGCACCACAATCTATTCCTATTTCGACCAGGGACAGCACCTCCGCCGCAAAAGGCGCCGCGAATCCCGGTTTTGCATTCGCTTTAAATTTGACGCATCGTCAATCGAGATTTGTCCCCTTCTTCTTCCATCTCTTCTTCCACTGCCTTCCACGTCCCGATTCCTGCGAGCAGTGGCAAAGACGTTGACGTGTGGGAGAGAAAGTGGGGGCACCTTCTGTAAACGGCTTTGTGGTGTGTGCGTTACGAATCGAGTCTTGGTAGTGGTGCTTGGTGCATTTTTCTATGTTTTCCTCCCCTCTTGGCAGGTGCCTGCTTTCAGCTTCCTTCCATCCCAGACCTCCCACGTGACATCGCGTGTTCACCCAGTTGATGACAACGCGGTCAGTCACGGTCAGGACACGCTCGTTCCCTGATTGATGATGAGAACTGGTTGTTATGTTTTTTTGTGCCTCTTTGTCTTTTTTGGATTTTCGACCCTCCAATTTGTTCCTTCTGAAAGCCTCTTGGTGAGTTAACGGCACGACTTCTCATTGGTGAGCCTCTGCTCGTGGCCCAACTTCCAGCATGAAGAGCATGCGAGGGCTGCTTCAGACAACCAGTGTCGACTCAGCCACCGAAAGAAACACCACATTTGCTACCACATCTGTTGCTGGCCAAAAGAGGAGTTGGTCCAGTGAAGTTCTGGCCAGCTCCCCCTGGAGTTCAAGACAGCCGGTCCAGTTCCAGCGGGCCATTAGTCTTCCTAATGCTCCCGCTCGCCTCTCTGCGAGTCGCATTGTCGATTCCAACCCCTCGAAAGGGATTTCCGAATACTCGCAGCGACGAATCATGGCCGCCACTCCGTCAGACATTCATGATCCAGAACTAAATCTGGCCCACTCGACATACGGCCTGCCATCGAAGCTAGTTGAGAATTTTGCGTCTCTTGGCATCAAGCATATCTACCCCTGGCAAAAGTCTTGTCTGAAAGGTCCAGGTCTCTTGACTGGGGAGAAGAACCTCGTCTATTGCGCCCCAACGGGGGGCGGCAAATCCCTGGTGGCTGATGGTAAGTTTTGGACATGATGCGAAGACGTACTGACCAGCTAACGACAATGCGGTCCTCATGATCAAAAGAATTCTTGCCGAGAAAGGGTCGAAAGCGCTTCTTGTTCTTCCATACGTCGCTTTGGTCCAGGAAAAGGTTCGGTGGCTGCGAAATGCCGTCCAGGGGCTGCGTGAACCATCCAATGCCAGTAGTCATGACGACAAGAGCATATGGCGTCGTCGTGCAGACCAAGACACGGTTCGTGTGGTTGGTTTCTTTGGCGGTGGGAAAGTGAGAGCCACGTGGCAGGACTTTGATATTGGTGTTTGTACACTGGAAAAGGTGCGCGACAAGCGAATCTCGGAATCAACTCGCGATGCTAAGTCTCAGCTAGGCAAATGCTCTTGTGAACACTGCCATCGACGATTGTTCCATCCCGCAACTCCGTTCGGTCGTGTTGGACGAGTTACACATGATTGACGATGAGCATCGTGGCTATCTCCTGGAGCTTGTGGCTACCAAATTGCTCAGTTTAGAGCAGCCCGTTCAAATTGTGGGCATGAGCGCGACTCTTCCGGTGACTATCTCGTCTTCCACTTATGTCGCCGTTGTCGACATCTCTAACTGTTGGATAGAACATGGACCTCATGGCTGACTGGCTTGGGGGGCATTGCTACGAAACTCGTTATCGACCGGTGCCCATCGAAGAGCATCTTGTCCACGATGGCGGCGTGTATCCCGCTGGGACAACAAGCCACCTCATCAAGACGGCAGCACAGCTAAGCAAATCTGGCTCAACGCAGGGCGCAGTCAAGGCTTCTCGGACAATCGAACAGTCCCACCACCGAGAATTTCGAGATACGGTGCTCAATTCGGTAGTGACTCTCGCACACGAGACTGCCTCGGCCGGTTACGGCGCCCTGGTCTTTGCCGGAAGTCGTGGCGTGTGCGAGGCCGATGCCCGCTGGATCAGTCGAGTGATGCCCCCACCACACGAACTAGACCCTGCGCTGTTCGAACGGAGAATGGACTTGTTGGGAGAGCTGCGAAGTCTGAATACTGGCATCGACCCTGTGCTAGAAGAGACTGTTCTATACGGCGTGGCATTTCATCGTGGGTTTCTTTCTTCTTTTTCTTTTTGCCACGAGAAGTTTACTAACACCCCCCAGATGTGAGCTGACCCCAGCCACCAGATTCACCTTCTCTAACTCGCAACGTAGGCCGGGTTAACCACCGAGGAAAGAGAGCTCGTGGCTGCAGCTTACGACGCCGGTACCATTTTGGTCTGCGTCGCTACATGCAGTCTCGCAGCTGGCATAAACCTGTTCGTTGCTACCGTCACCCACTATGCGATTACTGACTGATGTGGGACAGACCGGCCAGGAGAGCGATCCTCCATAGTTGCCGGATGGGGCGAGAGTTTGTAGGCCCCTCGATGCTTCGGCAGATGCGAGGTCGAGCTGGGAGACAGGGCAAATCGCCCATCGGGGAGACGTACCTGTGCTGTCGCGAGAACGATCTCGAGCAGGTGGTCGAGTTGATGCACGCCGAACTGCCCAAAGTGACGAGCTGTTTGAATACGGAAAATCGACGCATTCAACGGTAAGTTGAATCAGGTGCCTTGTATGCCCCTGTCCCTGTCCCTGCCTGACAGCCTCCCCAGTGCGGTGCTGGAGGTGATTTCGATCCGCCTCGCAGTAAGTCGTGAGTCGATCCACGACTACTTTAAAAAATCCCTCCTCAGCTATACCCATGATGCAAAATTTGTCAGCGATTGCATTGCATCGAGCCTGGAAGAGATCGAGGCCATGGGCTTCGTTGCTCGCGACGAGCTCTCCATGTACAGCGCAACTCAGCTGGGCAAAGCCATTGTGGCGTCGGCCATCGATCCCGATGATGGCGTCTTCGTGCACAAAGAGCTAAGTCGGGCACTCAAGTCATTTGTCATGGACGGCGAGATGCACGTGTTATACACCTTCACCCCCGTGCAGGAGTTTGGCGTTGACGTGAACTGGCAGGTGTTTCGCAACGAGATGGAACGCCTCGACGAGAGTGGGCTGCGCGTGCTGAGCCTGCTTGGAATCAAACCAACAACGGTGATGAGATTGTGAGTAAAAACGGCCTCACCAGCATTAGACGGCCCCAACTGATGCCGTACTCCAGGGCTCAGGGTGCGACTCTGCGAGAAGGCACGCAGCAGGAAAAGGATCTCGCTCGTGTTTATCGCCGTTTCTACATGGCGCTTCAGCTCCGAGACTTGTGCAACGAAGTGCCAATACACGTGGTGGCACGGAAATATGATATGCCTCGGGGAACTGTGCAGAATCTGTCGCAGATGTGCCAAGGGTTCGCGGCCGGCATGATCAAATTCTGCGAGCAAATGGGCTGGGGGTGAGTCTGAGAATGAAGCACAACAGGACATGTCTCGCAAGCTAACAGTCTACCAGGATGTTGGCGGCGGCTTTGGACCACTTGTCTGACCGACTGGTTGCGGGTGCGAGGGCGGATCTATTGGCACTAGCCAAGATCACCTTCATCAAGAGCCGAACCGCGTACGTGGCGCGGATGCACTGTTTAAGAAGGCCTCGCTGACAGCGCCACAGGCGAGTATTTTGGGAGAACGGGTTCCGAACGGTTGCAGCCATCGCCAACGCTGATGCAATGGAACTGCTGCCCGTTCTCATGCAGGTCAGACACCTTGACGCACCAGAAGTGACCGTGGCTAGCTGACCATCGCAGGCCCAACCAAACAAGATTCGTCTCAAAGGAAAGGACAGCGAAAAGCTGGAGGAGAAGCTGATGGTCAAGGCCAAGGCCATTTCCGACTCTGCCAACAGGCTCTGGCGTAAGTGAAATGAAAGCAAATGAATGTGTCGGCTAGCGGCTAATTTTCTGAAAGGCATCGGAATGCAAGCCAGCCTCGACGAGTGAGAGCAAATTGCCACGGGTCCAGGTGCATACTGTGGTGCTGCGATACAGGACAAGTTTGCATATTGGATATGAATCAGACTATCTTGGCCACCAATCAGCGCAACGAAGTCGTATGTATGGGGTAGCGGGCAAGAGTTGGATGAGGGTTGGCGCTTTAAGCGACGATGCTTCTATCGGCAACGACGGTGAAGGTATCTCAAATTCACGGAAACATGATTGCACAAGCTGGCACTTCGGGTCAGAATGCGGGAATAGCTACCGTCCCTTGGAACTGTACACAGCAGAATACCACCACACAGGTCAAGGCCGGGTCAAGACGCATGCGACCCAAGCCACGTATTTGGACGGGGTGAGTGTCTGCTTGGCATAAGCAATGGCTTCCTCGTTGAATTTTTCTCGCAGGCCATGCCCACTTGGTTGCAGAGGTTCTGGGCGCTTCGGCGGGTAGAGCGCCGATAGAGAAGAGACGAGCCTGGGATTGATTTGCATGCGATGCATGGGCGATCTTGTTGAGCAGGTGTTTCAGTCACAGTGGCAGACGAGGAGGGGGACATGGGGGCATTGGGGCCTGGAGGGGATCACGTGGAGACGGGACGGGACACAGTGTTAGCAATGTGCGCTCCACACTATGCATGGGCGGTTGAGTCGACAGGTGCGTTTTTGCTGCGGGCGTCGCCATTGGCGGCTGTCCCCTGCCGTTGGCTCTCGGCGCATTCTTGTGCCAGGGCTGATGGTGTGAAGGAAGGAAGCAACAGCGTGCAGCAAGAGGCAGGAGGCAGGAAGCAGGCGCAAGCACAGCAGGAGCAACGCGAGGAAGAGCAGCAGCAGCGGCAGCTACGACTTAGCAGCAGCAGGCAACGCAACGGGAAAACAGCCAGCGGCACCTAAGCTCTTTTATTTAATTTTTATTTTTCATCTTTTTTATATTTTTTTTTTTTTCTCCTTCCTTGTATACCTACCTGTTCCCTGCATTCGTGGGCAGCAGAATTTCTTCGTCGGTCCCATCATCCAATACTCTTCCGCCCTTCTACCTCTCAATCTCCACCAGCAAGCAAGCCTCCCTCCCTCACGACGACGGAAACCTCCCCCCCCCCCCGCGCGTGGACAAATGGCCGAAGAAGGCGAGAGTAGCGGCACCACAGTGCACACCCTGGCCGATACAATGACGACCCCGTTGTCGGCTCGTCCAAGCGTCGTGGTGCTGGAGAGCACCTACCGGGACGACGAGGCCGGCGAGAAGCCGCTGAGCAACGAGCAGGATCTCTGGCTGAGCACCGTCGACGGCCGGTATTCTTCATGCCCGATCCCTGTGCGGGTCGGTCAGTTTCATAACCTGCAGACCTTTCACGTCCACAAGGATGTTCTCCTCAAGGCCGCCTGGTTTCGAAAGGCCTTGTGCGGTGGCTTTCGGGAGGCCGATGAGCAGGTGGTCGACCTGCCTGAGGAGGACCCCGCCATATTCCATTTCCTTGTCGCCTTCTTGTACGAAGAACGCTTCGATCCCATCAAGCCGGCTGCCAGCGCTTTGGGTCCGTGTTCTCTCTTTACCACCGCTTGAAGCTTTTGCTGACTGGATGTTTGCAGATCCCCCGCTGGACAAAGGCAAGGGCGTCGACGTGGAGGCAGAGCCCGCAGAGAACTCGGACAGCTCGTCGAGTTCAAGCTCCTCGGGAAGCTCGAGCAACTCGGACACGTCGGGCCGGGTGTGGCAAAACCGCCGCCGCCGAGCCCGAGGCAACGCCGCCAACACGGGCGACCAGAACCAGGAGAAGCGCCCTGGCATACACCGACCCGGCTGCATGTGCCCGACGTGCATGGTGAGGCAGGACGCCACCAGGTGCTGGCATTGCGGTGTCAGGCGCCTCCGCCCGCCGCAGCCGCCCGGCGTACCCCTCCCACCCGGCGTCAGGCCGTTGCCGCCCCGTGTCAACGTGGTAAACGTGGGCCCCGCCGGCGGCGGTCGCAGGCCCGGGGGCAACCGCGGCAACGCTAACGGCAGCGGCAGCGGCAGCGGCGACGGCACCGGGGACGGGGTGCGCATCGACGGCGAGGACATGCGTACGTGGCTCATGGCCTACGAGCTCAACCTCGACGTCTACATCTGCGCCAACCGCTATCTCATGGATGACTTCCGCCAGACCGTCATGCGCTCCTGCATCGACATGCTCGAGACGGCCGGCACCGACGCTGCCCACCCGCAGGTCCTCCGCCTGTGCCGCAAGCTCCACGCCGGCGTCCCCGCCGATGATGCCCTGCTGCGCATGGTGCTCGCCCGCGTCGGCTTCCTGCAGCCCACCCTGTGGAAGCGCAACCCCGAGGAGACGAGCGCCTTCCTCATTGAGAACCCCGAGCTGGCCGCCGCCATACTAAAGGAGACGGTCTTGAGGCACGAGGCCAACGCGGGTATGCCGGATCTGCCGCCCATGGAGCCCGCTTGAGGGACGGGAGGGGGCAAGGAAATAACGAGGATGACGAGAGATAGGGGGGACCGAAGAGAATTCATGGGCTATATGTTTGATCATTTGGTTTATGGGTGAGCGAGCAACTGTTTTTGTTTTTGGAAGCGTTGGTCAGCTTGATCAGGACGAAAGGTTCATGCGGGCGCTGGTAAAGGCTCGCCTGGTACGAAAGGTTTCATGCGAATGTGTGTATTTATAAGTCTCCCTGCATCTTTTTTATACCGGTTGAAGACGGGCCGCGTTGTGAAATGGGGGGGGGGGGGGGGGTCCTGCCATGGAAATGAGGCGACGCTATATGTGTATTGGATTTAGGGGGTGGGATATCAAGCTATCTATATAGGTCATGTTTCGTTACATCTATTTCCTTTAATACCAAATTTGCCATGAAAATGCCAGTACGCGTTCCCCCCATTCATCTCCCAGGACACCCTGCTGTTTGACGGCCAGACTAGTCGAGAACGTCGTCTCGCAAGTTGAACAGGTGCTGCAACACTTCTTCCGACTTTGCCCTCAGTGCCGTATGGTACATGGCATTCGTGTCAAAAGTCATCGTACCCTTGACAAGCCTTGCGGTATCCCTTGCAAAGTCGTAATCGACGTACATGTCGTCGATGAAGGAAGCCGCGTAGACGGGCACCGAATTCTCCGCCAGCACATCCCGATCGTACAAGGCGGGCCAGTCGTCGCGCTGGGCCAGGCGCTCGGCGACGTCGCGCAGGGCCGCGAGCTCCGGGTACGTCTCAAAGTGCAGCGGGAAGATCATCTCGCCCGAGAAGTTCAGGGGGCCCTCGGAGGCCGCGACGGAGAAGCCCGGGCGAAGCCAGTCGAAGGCAGCGAGGGCTTGGCCGACGTGGTATGCGGACCAGTTGGAGGCGGAGCCAGGGCCGTCGCAGTAGATGGCCTCGTGGAGGATGGCGTATATGATGTTGGTGTCGAAGGGGGTGAAGCTTTCGATCGAGGCCAGGGCGGCGCGGGTGAAGAAACCGAACTGGCGGAGGGACGTCTTGAGGTTCAAGAGGGCCGAGTGCACCGTGTCGAAGCCGCCGTGGCCACCAAAGGCGATGCCCATGGTTAATAGCCGTGGCACCGTCAGTTTCCCGCCGGCAGGCATGTCTATGCTTCCGCCCTCCCCCTCGATATGAGCGGCCAATTTTCTAACCGTCTCAACGTCCTCGGGGAATTTGGTGTAGTAGGCCTTATTGCGTTCCAGGGTCCGGCGAAAAGTAACTTGGTACACCTCATCGGGCGCCTTGCCGACGGGGGCGAGACCGCCGGTGAGGAAGACCTCCCGCAGGCCCTCAGGATACATGGACAGGTACGACAATGCGACGAAGCCGCCGTAGGACTGGCCAAAGATGGACCATCTGGCCTTGTCACCGGACAGGTGTCCGTTCAGGCACTTCCGCACGGCCTCGCAGTCGCGCACCGTGTTGTCCTGGCGCATGAGGCCCAGGTACTTTGCCTTGCCGTCGACACCGCCGGGCATCATGTCCAGCATGCGGGCGCTAACCGGCGTGCTGAGGCCGACGCCGCGGTGGTCGAGCAGGAGCAGGTGGTAGCCGCGGGCGAGGGCCAAAGGCGTGAGCGGATGGTCCTGCGGTTCCCGGTTGCCGAAGCCTGGTCCGCCTTCGAGGTAGACGAGGTACGGTTTTCCCGTCGGCGACGCCGTGGGAGAGCAGATCTCGCCGTCTCGGCAGATGGGCACCTCGTGCTTGACGACGCTGCGGGCGAAGAGCGTTATGGTGTCGCGCTCGGTGCTGGTTTGCGAATAATCGAGGGGCACCTGGAAGAAGAGCTCCGTGACGAGGAGCTTTCCCGGCAAGACGTGGGTCTTGTCGTAGAGGAGCTTTGCTGAGGTGACGGCGAGGCGTGATATGGCCATGATGGGTCGATGCTTATATGCTGATCGTGATGGTTACGGCGATGAGCAGCTGGAGCAACTATCGTCAATTGAGGTTGAGTGGGAGGAAGCACTCATGTTTGCGGGAGTTTATCTGCGGGTCTCCAAAGTACCTTCCATCGGCGAGGCAGTTGTACAATGCATGTACCTTTTTAACCAGGAAGGCAGTAGCCACGGATACATGAGGAAGGAGGGTATCCAAAGGTTCCATTTGCAGCATAGGAGCAGACACGGTAGATGGTGACTTGCACTAAAAACACGAGAAGCAAACAAAGCGCTGGATAACTAGTAGGTAGCACACCAGGGATCATGCCGCCAATTCAACCACCCGCGCCTGAAAACAGTTGGCCGAAGAGCTTAGGTATAAGTATAGGGTAAGCCTATTTGCAAATCCCGGACTGAGACTCTTGCATCATTCCAAGAGAGCTCCGAGACACGAAAAGTGCCAAGTTGTTTTCATTACCTCCCATGCAACAATGGCATGTTTCAATCGGGCTGATGGACATGTGATGATGATGCATGCACGTCATGTTCATTGCGGTGAAGCAGACTATCCGGGCTGCACCGGAAGTGCGACGTGCACTGTGCGTCTATGCAGATGGTGCCATTGCATTGAATCCATTCCCATCCCACTCACAAGCAGCTGGTCGTCAACCCATCGATTCCATCCGTGTCATGTCAAACAAAGAAGCAAGGCCACCGAGTTCCACAACATAATTATCCCTGCAGCAACGGAAATCGGCCCAATCAAACTCCGCTCCGAACTGGGGGCAACTCGGTCAATCGCATCAAAGCCTCTCCACAATTCCAATTCGTGACTACTTGTCAGCAAAAGTCTTTTTCTACCTCGCAACCTCTTCTTCATTTCCTTCTCTTCTTCTTTGCATCGCTGGCAGCCGTGAACAGGCTCAAGCAAAGTAAGAAAGGGACAGGAAATCAAGGCAAAAAGGGGCATGGCCCATCTACAGCTCGCGCACTCGTTGGCGGAAGCTTTCAACGCGCTCGCCGATGAGGTACAGACCCTGACGGATCGAAAGACGGTGCTGGAACACAAACTGCGCTTTGCGCATGAACAGGTAAGAAGAAGACTCCTGCTATCCGTGGTCTTGGACTGTTGGTCGGTGTGCGAATAGCCAACGAACCCTCCCCTTCTCTCCCTCCACCCCATTCACCCACCTCCTCGCTTCCCCCATCCTCGAGCGCTTCGTCTCCTGGTTGGATTTCAAAGCAAAACCACGTCTTCCCAATATCCACAACTAAGCCCATCCTCCGTACCCACGCACGATCCCTCCCCCTTCCGAAAGACCCTCCAGCCAAGCAGCCTCGTCTCGCCTGCCTGCTTCTATCCGACCCAGCTCGGCGATACCGGAGCTCCCGGGCACACTCGAAGGTCGCGTCAGCATGATGAGTTATCTTAGCTCTAGATCAAGAGCATGCGGCCATTTGGCACAATTGCCGAGATTGAAACCTTAACATCTCTGATCTGACGTCTTCCTCGTTTCTATTTTGCCCCTTATCTTATCAACCATACCTATCAATATATTCATCTTGTTTGTTCTACCTGCCATCAACACTTCCGACCAACCTAGCATGCCTTCAATGCTGACGCATCGGGACAAACAGTTCCAATATCTCGCCGACAAATATGCCCCGGCCGCCCCAGAGATAGCTGATACGTTGGCCAAGCTTCAGCCTCCTCCATACACTCCTGTTGATAATTCGCTTCCTGTTCCTCTCCCAAGGTCCTACGACCCAAACTCACAACACCAAATTGCACTCGTCATCCGTGACGGCCGCCGAGCAGCCAACCAACTTGCCTCGCTGGGCGAAGCGAGTAAGACCACGGGTTCTAGCAGAGATACGTCGTCGCGAGCCAGATCCGACGCCCAGACGTCCATGTCGACGGCCTTGGAAAAAGACTTTACAGTCCAGGGCAAGAAGGGTAACCTACAATGTCCGTTTTCCCCGCCTGACACTGCTGCCGGTCCCGATGGACACCAACATGACATTCCTGATACCACTCCGCACCAGTCGATGGACCCCATTTGCGCCGCTATGTATGAAGAATCCACGTCCCAACTTGCTCGCACCAATGGCTCGTCGACGGGCAAGTGCCCCATTCGCTATATGGACAAGCACTCGCCCGCCGAAATCGCACACTATGTTGAGACGCACAAGCACGAGCTGCCTCGCAGCCATGAGATTTGTTTGCGGCGGTACCAGCGTGATGAGGACCAGGTCAAAAAGCTAGACTCTAAATATGGCGACCTTGTGAGCATGATCGAAGGCCTCGGCCAACTGCACCAACCCTGGTTGCCAGAGACCGATGAAGACGGTCCTCCCCGACCCAACGACGTGGTGCAGCCGCCTAACGAGCGAGTTGAGACGTGGGCACAAGACGTCGACGCCAACTCGAACCCAGAGGAAGCCATCGCCGACTTCAACTACGACCACGAGCGCCAGAGCCACTTCGACAGGCCACTCAATGAGGTCCGGGTAGGGGAATCTCCGAGCCGTCCCTGGGGAATCCATGTACCACGCTACGAACCGTCGTCAGTCGACGAGGACCAACTCGTCTCGCCACCACCTGCTCCTGTGCGCATGCCGAGTCCGGTGCAGAGTGTCCGGGAGGACACGCCTACAAAGAAGACGCCGGGGAAATGCCCGTTCGACCACACCAAGTTCGCCGCGGGCAGCATGTCGATGCCTCCCGGGCACGCACCGCAACCTCCTCCGGTCCCGAAACATGGCCCCGATGCCTCGCCTGCTAGGCCTCCGCCTGCTGTGCCGGAAAAGGAGACGGCTCCTCCGCCAATCACCGTTCCTCAACCTACCTTTATCAATCCTAACATGGCCAATGGATCAGGAAACGCCCCTCAAATGGTCTTTACAGGCCCTGTGTTCATCGGATACCCCATGGACCAGGCGATTCAGTTCATGAATATGTACCGCGGGAACCAGTGAACATTTTCCACTTGTTTTTTCTATCTTCCTTTTTCTCTTCGACTCTTCAAGAATGCATTAGCGATGGCGTTGGGAAGGATACTCGTCCGGGGATTGGACAAACGAGGGGCGTTTGCGACTTGCAACAGTTATAGTTTTGATTTCTCTGGCCGGCGATGCATGTGCTACCGAAAGAGAACGCGGCGGGGGGGAACCTTTATTAGCGACATGATATCCAAATTGAAATTATAACCCCACGAAATTATCGTTTGTTTCCGTGAAAGTCAAACTCACATGTCAAAATGACGGCTTTCTTTCATCTCTATCGTCTCTATCCCTCCAGTGTGTTGACCAGAAAAAAAGTGCAAAACATGTCCTAGAAACGCCACCGTCTAGACCACACAGGCTTTCTCCTATAACAGTCTCGTACATGAAGAAGATCCGAAAATGTCATTACCGTTTGTTGTATACATGGCGCAAGTCGTTCACCTCCCCCTTCAGTCACACTCTTTTTTTCTAGTCCTGGCTCGTCTTCTTCCGCACCTCATCATCTTCCTCCTCGTCATCCTCATCCTCATCATCGTGATACGCTCCCTCCTCGCCCCTCTCCCACAGTGAAATGTCGTCGTCGGACATGAGCACGGCGGCGTCTTCGGGATCCATGAGGGTAGCCGACGAGAGAGAATCTGCGTCCTCGTATCCCCCACCCTGTCCTTCCTCGGCGAGGCCGGACCCGGCGCCAATGTCCTCGCGGGCGAGCTCGGCGGCGCGGGCCATGGTGCGTCGGTAGATGACGTAGCCGACGCCGAGGCCGACGGCGCCGCCGAGGGCCATGGAGAGGTAGTTGACTGCTTTGGCGCCGGTGGACATCTTGTCGCCGTTTTCGGCGAGGAGGGCGAGGCGGCTGCCGATGAAGACGTGGACGAGGAGTTTGGGGCTGTGTGGGTTGTTAGTATGGCATCGAGGGGGGGGGGAGGGCTGGATAGGGAGGTTTTGTGGTGTTTACCTGGATAGGAAAGTCGACAAGGTAAAAGCCAAGGGCGTTATACTCGGAATCGTGGCCAAGAACCCATTGCTCAAGCTAAACGGCAGCGGACAGAAGCGAATCGCCGTCAAGTACCAGATCCCTTCCTGCCTGAGCACCTGCCCCAGCGCGACGAAACGATGATCCTTCCCGACCAACCGATCGACATGCCCGCTCAGCACCGTCCGGCTCGCCACAAATGCCGCCAGCGCGCCCAGCGTACATCCCGCCGACACCACGGGCCACCCCCAAGGGAACCCGTACACGAAGCCCGAGATGGTTGCGGCGGTCGAGTATCCCACGATCGGGGGGAACGACGTCGCAAAGATGAGCAGGAACACCAAGATCCATCCGCCAGGCAAGGCGCGCCACTTGTCGGCCACGGGGCCCAGCCACGCGAAGAAGGCGTGCGAGTAGACGATGGCGAGGACGCCGACGGCGGCGAAGACGAGGCCCGCGAGGACGGCGAGCAGGCGTTGTAGAGGGGTCAGGCGCGCGTAGACGATGAGGGCTTGCTGGGCGAGCAGGCGCAGCTGGGCGGCGATGCGACGGGGGAACGAGTCTGAGTCGGTGCCGGCGCGGCGCAGGGGAGCGTTGGATAAGCGGTGGTGACGGTTTGCGGAGGAGGATGCGCCGGTGCCGGTACCCGCCGAGGACCACGGCGGGAGGAGCGACGACGGGCTGGACGGGGAGGAGCCCCTCGAGGGGGAGAGGGCGAGGGCTTGGGCGGTGGAATGGTAGTCGGCAGGCATCTTCAAAGTCTCGACGGAGTTGCGACTGGACGAGTGTGTTCTTCGTTTCCTTTGGTCTTCCGATCAAAGACAAAGATGGCGATATCCAGCGCAACGAAAGAGACGGACGGATGACGGTGCGGATGAGGGAAAACAGGTCGAGAGTTTCGAAGGGGGCTCAGGGACTACACAGCCATTGCTGATGGACGTCGGAAGGCGCGGAGCTTTTTTTTTGGGTTACGAAGCGCCGACGAGAGATGGGACGACGACGACGACGAGATTAACTAGCCCGAGGATGGAAAGGGATTCGAGAGGAGCAATGAGAGAATCTCGATGGGAAGAAGGACGGAACTATTATACGAATAAAGAATTAAGATCAAAAGAAAGGTGTCGTCGAGTGTGAGATGTGAGACACCAAGGGAGTCATTGTGGTGGATTGGGTGCAATTGATAGGTCGCCTGGATGACGTCGGGGGTACAAGGTACATGCACAACCTCAGGCAGGCAAGGTACCTAAACCACTATAAACCTGAAGGCATTCATTCACATGCACATTTGCACACAATTTTTTCTTGCTCTTTAATTACCGTTTTACTTGTTTCTATTCTCGCGTCGTCATCGACGTCCGCTGGGTCCCTTGGGCGGATCTCGCACAAGCAGCCGCACCTTGCCGTCGCCAATCTCGACGCCCTGGCTCAGGATATCAACCTCCTCCTTGTCGTCGTCGGTCGACTCGCGCGCAAGAGACTTGTCCCAGCTGGTGCAGTCGATGCCCAGGATCCCGCCCATGCTATTGCGGTCTCCGGGCACCGAGAACTCGCGGTACGCGTACCGCCACTCGTTGAGGAAGTTTCGCACCGCCCTGCCCACCTTGTCTTTGCCGTTCTTGCTGTGGTGTCCCGATCCCGTGATGGCGTACATGGGTCGAGACTCGCGTCCGTTCTCAATGAGCACCTTCTCCAGGTACTCGACCGCTTCTTCGGGATGCAGCCCGTGCAAGTCGACGTAGAGCTCCACGCTGCCAGAGCCTCCCTTGTTGCGCTCCTCGTACAACTCTCGCGCCGCTTCTCGGTGCGCCTTGCGCATCAAGTCGTTTTCGCTCTGTCCGCGCAGACTGAGAGCCTTGGCTGCCCTGGCATCGTTTCGGTTCCAAGCTTGCGCAGCGCTGTACTGGGTTAGCTCCCACGTTACAAATAAGAAATCAAACAACAAACCTCTGTAGAAACTTGTTGCGAAGGCCGCCGTGCTTGATAGCTTCTTGGCGCGCCTTCAGGTATGCCTTGTTGGCTCGCTCTCCGGTTTCCAGCCAGGGGATATGCTTGGGACTGGGAATCGCTTGCGCCGCAGCGCTGTTCTCCCCATTCCTCTGCACCGCCGACACACCGTTTCGACCGGCCTTTTTGGCTTCGAGGCGAGGCGACCCGGGCGTGGGCGAAGGAGACATCTTGACAATATCCGCTAACGAGCTCGGCGCGAAATTCTCCTTGTGCCCATGACCGTGGCCCCCTCGTTTGCCGTGGTGCTTCTTGCCTGCCTTGGCAGACGCAGAACCCAGCGAAGGAAACGCGTCGTTGTCATCGAATGCAGGAGCAATGTTATTGGCATCCTTGGCTTGGTGACGACTTCCGGGTCGAGACCGGTTTCTGGGGCTTTCGCTCCCGTGGAAATGCTTCAACCCGGGAGGGGGAGTGACGCCGACCGACGGCAAGTTGCTGCCGAGTAGGCCGCTAAGAGAGTCCAATGATGGGAACGAGTTGAGATCCTGGAGCTGAAGGCTTCCCTGTCCCTTAGTCGGTGGCGTGCTAGCCCCGTCCAGGGCGAGCTTGTTCATCAGCTTCGCGGGGTCGTGAGAGAAAATGCACGTCTCTCCAGCTAGACAATTGCCCATGACCCAGTACCTGAAAAAATCTCCCGTTAGCATTGCGACCAGCTTCTTTACTACGAGACGTTGTCAACTCACTTGCACAGATGGTTGCTGAGATCGTGGCTGAAGCGGCAGTCGGCGCGAAGGCATTGTCCCGTAGACATGTAAAACTTGCAGATGACGCCAGACTTTTGTTGTCCCAGAGGTGTCGATGGCCGACCGTCGGTGGACACGGATTTTCCGATCAAGACATTCTTGGGCTCTTCGGGCGCAAGAGACACACCGCCCTCCTGGTTGTCCATGAGCGACACTATCGTTGCGCTTAGATCATAGCCGTGAAGAGCCAGAGCGGCCTCGATTTCCTCGTCGGTCCTGGTCTGACCGAGAATGGATCGCAACATGTCATAGGGCGACATGTCGGATGATTGGCCCGACATGGAAGAGAACTCGGGCGCGGCAGCATTCAAGTTGCTGGAGGTTCCGACGGACGAGGTGACGCTGGCGGCATCATCGCTTACGAGCCATTCGACATTTTCTGTTTGGTACTCGCCTAGGATCTCCGGGGCCGGGGTCGGATCCGTCGCGAACTCGTATGCGTTTAGATTGGGACTATGGGGGATCACGGGGGTCGCGAGGGCGAGTCGCGGAGACGCTCGAGGAGACGAGAAGGGTGAGGCCGTAGAGGACTTTGTCCGGCCAAAGGTGGAAGGGACGAAGCCTGGAGGAGCCAGAGGGCTGACGGCAAGCCTCGGTGAACCAGACATGGGAGTTGGCGAGCCGCGCCACGAGGCGGGAGACGGGCGTCGGAGGATGGTTTGCCGTATCGGAGGCGGCGACGTAGAAGTTCCGCCGCCGTCGCGATAGCGCCACAAGGCGTCCAGGATGGCGTTGTCGAGCGAGGCGCCCGTCAAGTGCGTCTCCTTGCGAAAGAGCTCCTCCAGCCTGTCCGTCTTGTCCTCGTCCTCGAGCGAGGCATCCCGCAGGATGGGCAAGCACATCTCGTAGTGCTCATCTGACACCATGTTGGAGCGCGGGCCCCTGGCGAAGGGGGGAGATTCGGTTTATTACGTGAGGGTTGGGTTGCGGCGCCTGAGGCGATATCTAGAGATGGAGAGCAGGAGTAGGGGCGAGTTCGAGAGGCCGGGGGTTTTAACGAGTTTCGAGGAAGCTTCTATGGGCGGAAAGTATCGCGAGATGGAACGGGGACAACGATGAATACAGCTGTCGCGAGTTGAGCTGCGGTCAGTCTAGTTTTGCGGGAGTCGGAGCCGGAGATGGGGGCTAGAGAGGTGGAGAGGAGCGAGAGAGAAAGGCGGAGGAGGGCGAGTTTGAGACTCGAGGGTTTGGGCGATGAGACGTACCGATCTTGAAAAGAAAACAGCTTGAGGCGAGAACAAGTGGCGTTTGCAGAGAATCAAATAAGAAGGGGAAAATGAGAAAAGGAAAGAAAGGGAAGAAAAGCGACCAAAAAAGAAGAATGCGACGGGACCAGAAGCAAGAAGAAGCCAAGCGCGAGCGCCCCTCGAAGAAGGAGAAGGGAGGGATTACGGGTTGAAGGAGGAGGAGGAGGAAGAGGGAGTTGCAGGATGATGCAAGACCAGACTAGGAGGTTGCAGCGGTTCAATTTGTTCGCAGGAGATACTTTCAGAAGGTACCTCCAGTTCCTTCCCCTGGACGCTTCCAGCCGGGACCTCCAGCTTCCAAAGAAGCTCGACTCCTAAAAATACAGTGGAGGCGGGGTGCTAATATCCCAACCTGAAATTGCATTGGACGGATAATTTGCTGGCGAGCCGTGGACGAGCAGCTATTCGAACCGATGAGAAGGCGTCTGCGAGTCTCTATTCGTCGTTCCTGATCGGTTGCGGCTCGAATCGACGCACAGCAGCCACCTGCGAGGATGAGCTGATTGTTTGCGACGTGCTAGTGTTTGAACGTTGGACGGGAATAGGAGGCAAAGGAGGGTCCCACATGAGCATCCAGCATCTCTCTCCGGGCTATCGGCCACTGGGGGAGACAGAGGAGAAAGCTCAGGCTTTCTTGCAGCTTCAGCTTCAGCTGAGCGAGTGCCCGCCACGCAATCTCATCACGCTGGTTTCACCGCAGCCACTGCCGGAAGGGTGAGTGACATGTACTGGTACCCCCCCAGACCTTCAAGTTATTGTCAGTTAGGTACGTACCGCATCAGAGGTGCTCATTCAGCTCCTCTAGGTGGAGTTCCCGTGTTCCCTTGAAATGACGGCGAAGGGGCCTTTCAAGGTGCTTGGGCTCGGTTACTAATTCACCATACTTACTACGGATACTTCGTACTGGCAAGACACAAGTACGATACAGCCAACAGCTTACAATGCCTCGCTTTCAACGTAAGCTCACCGTCTCTCATTAATCATGACCACGAACCCGCTGCAACACGAAAACGCTGCCTCTCCGCCTTCTCAGGGCTGTGCTATGCTGCACTGCGCTGCGCTGCGCTGCACTCATGCAATCTCGTCATCATCCTCACCTCCGAATCCGAAACTGAACCCCCCTCCGCCTTGCTGCTCCTCATCTTCCCCGCTGACCGCCGCGTCCCATTTGCGCTTCCTCCCGCTCCGCCTGTCTGCCAGGTCCATCGCCTTATCCAAAACCCCGGGATACCTCTCCTTCATCCGCTCTGTAAACAGCCCGAAAGGGTCCGTGACGCTGTCGTCGAACCCGCTGACCTGGTCGGCCTTGTCCCGCAAAAACGACAGGACCTCCGAGACAAGGTTGAGGCTCGGGGACTGAGGCACGAAGTTCTGCGTCAGGGCAATGCCACTTTCAAGGTTGACCACCAAATGCCACCAGCCGCTGGGGACGTGAAGAATCTCCCCCTTTTCGCAGATGCCTTCGACACACCCCGCAACTTGCCGAGCCTCTGCGTGGAACGTGAGCAGCCACTCGGCGATGCTCAACGGACTGGTTACTTCGCTGCTGTCTTGAGACACGTAGACGCCCGGCACCTGCGCCGTCGGCGGAAACATGATCCAGTACTTGGATCCTTGAATCACCGCGTTCCACGCACTTGTGGCGTTGGGATCTTTGTGAAAGGTTGAACCGCTTCGTTCAGGTCCAACAATTAGCCATCGATGAGCAGGTCGCTCGTCCCCAAGGACTTCGAATAGATCCGGTCCGAAACAGTCCGGCCTCCAGTAAGCCGCCCCTTGTTGCCGGCCTACGGTGATGTCCATTTTCTCGGCGAATTTACGGTCAAACAAGTACAGAGGACTCTCGTCTTGAGAATTCTTCATATACTCGTAGTACGTCGCAAACGGCCAGTCGACGGCCTCGGCGCGAAACTCAACGCTGGCATACTTTCCAAGTAGAGACTCGACAGACCACTCGGAGTATACTGGCCAGTCTTGGATGCATCTTGTGAGAACGAATGGCTGCTCGGTCCACTTGTCCGCATACTGCTCGTATGTCAGGTTTTCAAAACGTCGGATTTGGTTGGCCTTGGGGATCTTGGAGGAGAACTGAGAGAGATCCACGTGGCTGCAGGCAAAAGGCCTGTGAAGGACGTCGGAAAAGACGTTGCTGCAGTCAATCAAGGTCCCTTGCTCGCTTGGAGCTGGCTGCCCAAGGGTGGTTGACCTCCAGGATCCTTGCCAGTTCATCGACTTGCTCTCTCTGAGTGGCGATCTGGAGTGTCATGTTAGTCCGGGCGGCAGGATTCGTTCGAATTTAGGCATCCGTGTGTGAGTCACCCAAGGTGTGAGCTCAAGGACCATGGACGTGAGCTTACCGAAGAAATAGGGCTTTCCAAAGTTCGTCTAAGTGGCAACAGGCGTAAAAGAACTTGCAAGTGTGACTCAAGCTGAAGAGATTAGGGGCATCGAAATGCTCAAGGATGAGCATCACCGTCTCAT
The DNA here is from genome assembly GCA_911649645.1 of Thelonectria discophora. Lineage (NCBI taxonomy): Eukaryota > Fungi > Ascomycota > Sordariomycetes > Hypocreales > Nectriaceae > Thelonectria > Thelonectria discophora. The sequence goes on along the minus strand of CAJVRK010000016.1, from coordinate 2,569,933 downwards.
CCGGCAGCAAGTTCCATACTCCCACCGACTCGCGAGCATTGCGCCCCTGGAAGAGATACTGATTGCCAAGAGGTTTGAGTCCCAAGGGATGTAAAGGGATTGAGTCATTGGTTTCGTCACACAATGAGGTCTTGTGGCAATGGGCGTGGTCTGGCACTACGACAGACGGCATTGTCGGGGGTTTTTGAGTCGAAAAAGTATGTCAAAGTGAGAGAAGAGTGAGACTCAGACCATGGGGAGACGGCGGCAACGCTGGTAGTCACAAAATATGTCCAAGTTGGTGTTGTCGAAGATTCCGAACCTTCATCGGAAATCTCAGATACCACAGGACCCACGACGCCCACGCAAAGTAAGGCTGGGGCGTGGGGGAAGGGACCGTACGATAATGATGTTCCAGTGGGACTGGACTGCTTCATTCAGGCGTAGCGTTGAACGAAATTTCGGAGAACGAGTGAAGAAGAAGCGTGTGCAAGAATAATCGCCTGAGAGTGGACGAGGGGGGAAGTGGAATGAGTTTGCGGTTGCAGTGCGTCTCAATGGACGGCTAGAGGCCGGTATCAGATGACGGATGAGAGGGTAAATCACAGCTGACGAGTCATACAGGCCGTGTATTCTTTCGTACTGTTTGCTTCTTCATGATGGTTTTTTTTTCACGAGGACAATAGACCAGGCGAAAAGCCTCTTCGCACACACAAACGCACACAACAATGAAAAAATGCGGCGGGGCAACTTTTTTTTTTCCGCTTGGGAAGGTGGCGGGCAGGAAGTGAAGTGGAAGGAGGGGCAACCCGCCCAGTGCGGGAAGGAGCGAGTCTCAAGACCACCTCAAACAAGCCAGCCAAGACGCCCCCAACCGGCAGCAACACGCCTAAAATCCGGTCATCTGGGCACTGTAGTGACTCGGTAGGCATCACTGCTGCAGATGCGAGTGACAGCGCGCAGAAAAAAAAACCGAGAGAGAAAAAAAAGGTACTACCCTAACCTCCAAGGGCCCACAATTCCTGCCCACCATTTGCCTCAGCGCCAATGATTGGCTGCGTGTTCTTGCAGTCAGCGTGCGGGCAGCAGAGAAAAAATACACCCTCCGCGCCGCCCCTCCATCACTTTTTTTTTTTTCCTCTTCTCCCAACCTACATCCAAGAACAACCCACGATATCCATCTCCCTTTCCTAGATTCTGTCGCCTCTCGTTATTCTTGCGAGAGCCTGATTCTAGTCGATACACTGCAGTTTCTTCACGACCGGCGCAGTCTTCGTTTGAAGCCTGCCCTCTTCTTCACAAACCACCCCGCGTTTCATCGACGTCTAGGTCGAGCTGTGCTTGATCTAGATTTTCTTCGCCAACACCGCGAATATGGCTACCGACAAGGGACTCGAGGACGTCCCCGAGGGTAAGTTTGCTCCTGCCCTCCCCTTTCTGCGACATGATGCCCGATTTCCGACCCTTCGACGACCCTTTTCACCTTGTTCGCTCGATAACCCCTCGCGGGGTTCGACCACTCTCCCTGAGCCCTGCCAGTAGTGGCCCTTGCTATCATGCCCTGCCTATCTGCCGGACACGCGCTTGGTGGGCCGCTTCTGCTGCATCTCACCACAATATCGACGTCCCTCGTTCCTTCAACAAATCAAGAAGGCTAACATGGCTGCTTTACAGGACAGATCGAGTCCAACTACGATGAGACCGTCGACTCCTTTGACGACATGAACCTGAAGGCTGAGCTCCTCCGTGGTGGTAAGTCTCAATACCCTCCTCCTTATTGCCGCACCGGCTCACACCTACTTCAGTCTATGCCTACGGTTTCGAGCGCCCCTCTGCCATTCAGCAGCGTGCGATTATGCCCGTCATCAAGGGCCACGATGTCATCGCCCAGGCCCAGTCCGGTACTGGCAAGACTGCTACCTTCTCCATTTCCGTTCTCCAGAAGATCGACCCTACTGTCAAGCAGTGCCAGGCCCTGATTCTTGCCCCCACCCGCGAGCTGGCTCAGCAAATCCAGAAGGTCGTCATTGCCATTGGTGACTTCATGAACATTGAGTGCCACGCCTGCATTGGTGGCACCAGCGTCCGCGACGACATGAAGGCTCTCCAGGAGGGCCCCCAGGTCGTTGTCGGAACCCCTGGCCGTGTCCACGACATGATCCAGCGTCGTTTCCTCAAGACCGACGGCATGAAGATGTTCGTTCTCGACGAGGCCGATGAGATGCTTTCTGTGAGTACCAGAGATAAGATGTCAAGCCAATTCACACATACTAATACCTTTCCCAGCGCGGTTTCACTGAGCAAATTTACGACATCTTCCAGCTCCTTCCCCAGAGCACCCAAGTCGTCCTTCTCTCCGCTACCATGCCCCAGGACGTCCTCGAGGTCACCACCAAGTTCATGCGTGACCCCGTCCGTATCCTCGTCAAGAAGGACGAGCTTACGCTGGAAGGTATTAAGCAGTTCTACATTGCCGTCGAGAAGGAGGAGTGGAAGCTCGACACGCTCTCCGACTTGTACGAGACCGTTACCATCACCCAGGCCGTCATCTTCTGCAACACCCGCAGAAAGGTCGACTGGCTCACCGACAAGCTCACTGCCCGTGACTTCACCGTCTCCGCCATGCACGGTGACATGGACCAGGCTCAGCGTGACCTGATCATGAAGGAGTTTCGATCCGGCTCTTCTCGTGTCCTGATCGCCACCGATCTCCTGGCCCGTGGTATCGATGTCCAGCAGGTTTCACTGGTCATCAACTACGACCTTCCCGCCAACCGCGAGAACTACATCCACCGAATTGGACGTGGTGGTCGTTTCGGCCGAAAGGGTGTCGCCATTAACTTCGTCACCGCCGATGATGTCCGTATGATGCGTGAGATTGAGCAGTTCTACAGCACCCAGATTGAGGAGATGCCCATGAACGTTGCCGATCTCATCTAAGCGAGAGCACCCATCTTCCAAACTCGTTTCCCAGACTTCCTTCCTTCACACTGAATCGGTTGGACGGTCTGGCATCCCTTGGGAGTGTCCACGGAGACTTCGAAGCAGTTGTTGATAGATCTCGTTTCTCGTTTCTAGAGTGCCACCCCGGACGGCACTCGCCGCCGCCTTGGTGGCGGTTGCGCGGAGGAGGTCCAAACTGGCTGCGTGACAAAGGCTCGGGAAGTCCTTTGCACCTAATACCACGGAGGTGTGGCGGACTACCAAAAGTAACGCAATGGTTTCTTACCCTGCTTTTGTCCCTTATGTATTTAGGTGTCTTTATGATCTTTTCCTTTTACGACTATCTCCTTGTTCACCATGGTTCCTGATTTGTGAAATGTTTAGTGTATACACTCAAATGTCCAAGAGTCTGGAATGTCTGGAACTCCTGGAATGTCTTGCCGCTGGCTTTGTCTCATGTCAGTAACTACCTAGGTAATGCTGTTTCAAACACATGACCAGTGATTAGCTTGCAAACATTATTTCGCTAATCTGGTTTCTAAATGCACACACAGAACCCCTGTTTACACCTAGGGTAGGATCAAACATCATTCCACATGGCCGGCAAGGTCTGAGACAAATGTTTCAAACTTCAATCGTGTTCGTATTTTCACTACTCTTCCAAGACGGTTTACCTATACAAAAGAAAGAGGACTCTTCAAGCCCACGACAAAGAGAAACATCCAAAGATTGACACATCATCCCATCGTCGTCTGTCATCTCACGACATTCATGCTCTTTTACCCAATTGTACAATGATTTCGTCCCAACAGCTCCGCCGACATTAAATAAGGAAAGGTGTTATATATGCGAGATCTGTGTTTTTCCCAGTCTCAAAAGTTCCAAGAAGATGAAGGAAGACATGGAAGCGCAGTGTCTTTGCCGGCCCAAGTCAAAACGCCTGTAAAATGGTATCAACCCTCCAAGGCGCCAAAGGAAAAGAGAAACAAGGCGGGTTGTCCGCCCTTGCCAGAGTCGATTCAATCTGGTCTAGGCTTCCGAAGCCGAATTTTGTAACAAATAACAAGTAAAAAAATCTCGCCACCCCATCTAGTTGATCATCCTTAGCGGGCCTGCCCGAAGGTCGTCTGGCTGGGGGGCGGGCTTCGGAGGGCCTGGCCGGCGTAAGCGCCTGGGATGGGAACGGCTTCGTACGTGGGCTCGTCGGCGGCGACAGGGGCCTGCTCACTGACGTGAGGGGCAGGAGGGTTGACAGCGATGAAGCCAGTCGACTCCAGCTTGGGGGTAGCGGAGGGAGCCTTTGTGGGAGGAGCCTGAAGCTTGAAGCCACCAGCACTCGTGCTGGCGCTGGCACTGCTCTGGCCGAACTGTGACTGAGGCTCGACAAAGTGGGTTGCGGGAGTAAAGGGGCTCTCCTCAATGTCGCCGAGGTTTCGGTAGGCGGCGGGAGGGTGGCGGGGAGACATGGCGTACTGGCTGAGGGCGGGAGACTTGGGGCCGAAGCCGGGGGTGTTGGGAGCGGACTGGGAGCGGAGCTGGGCGAGGTAGAGGTCGGAGCGGGCGCGGTCTCGCAGGTCCATGGACTTGAAGAGGCGGCGCTTGGTGTAGTAACGGTAAAAGACGATGCTGTAAAGAATGATGCAGAGGGTCTCAATGACGACCTCGATGACGATGCAGATCAAGGCCCAGTTCTGGAGACGGCACAGGAGGGCGTAGTCGACCTTGTCGCCAAAGACTTCGGACCGAGTGTTCTGAACGCAGGCCCATCCCCACATGTCCTTGTTTGCTGAGCTGTTCTTGGAGTGCTGGAAGAGAATGGCCGTGACGACCCAGAGAGTCAAGCTGACCATGAACTAGACGACGGTCAGTATTGTCGATTCCATGAGGCAAAAGACACGAGATTACTCACCCAACCGATGGCGAACAGAGTGTAATACGTAGAGACCTTCTCGGCGCGCTTGTGACCGCCTCGGCAGTAGGCGGCGAAGACGAGGAGACAAGCGGCAAGGGAGACACAGGCCATGGCGAGGACAAGTTTCTGAGGCCACGAGTTGGTGTTGGTGTTCCAGGCAGGCATTCCGCTCTGGGAGGGCAGTGAACGGGTGGCATTGAAGACGGCAAAAGTAGACGACATCATGGAGATGATAATGAGGGAGCAGCTGAAGTTGACACCACGGAGGGCGAGCTTGGCCAGGCGTACGCGAGCCTTGATTTTCTATTGAGCCGTGTTAGTAGAATTCCATAAATAGTTGTGATCCCCTGGGAGAAAAAAACATACCACATCGCGAGCCTGCTCCTTATCGGTGGAGGCCTCACGCTTCTCCAGAATATCCTCCTCGCGAAAGGTCGGGCTGAGGGGGTTGTTGTTCATCCTCGCCGGAGTACCGGGGACCTTCATGGCACTCCGGAGGGGGGTCTTGGGCGTCATGGGGACGGGAATGGACTCGCGGTGGTTGTCGCTGTTGATGTAGCCAAAGCCAATGTCTCCTGGTTGAGCCTGCGGTACGTATGACTTCTCGGCGAAGGGGTTGTGGCCCTCGATGGGCGAATGCACCGAAGTGGCCTCGGCAAATCTGGGAGTTCGGGGCTTGAGGGAGTCTTCCGACGAGGAAGATCCAGACGATCCCGTGCGGGTAGGCGTAAGGTTTAGAGCGGCAGGCCGCCTCTTTTCATCTGCGATGAGGTTGTCAGCTTGGGAGTTCATGACGAGGCTCGCGCCAGCACGTGGCTGTGGCAGTGACGGACCTAGTCCAGCCATGATTTGCGTGTCGTCGATGTGTTGAGAAATAGATTACGGTAGAGTATTCGTTTCACGATTTTTTTGGTGTTGGTGTGTATAAGAGGGGATGATGTGCTTCAACACAGTCGAGAGCACATTACCAAGACAGATAATGAAAGGCAATCAAAGAGAGGGAAAAAAAAAATTGACAAAATAGGGATGTTCGAAAGGGAGAGACCAGCTATCGAGAGCAAGAGAGAGGGCCGGAGGAGAGGGCCGAAGGTGGGAAGAGGGGAGTTTTGAGCATTGGCTGAGAGAGGACGGGAATTCGACGCCATCAGACACCAGAACAAGGGGGGTAGACTTACGCAAATGGAGGTGATTGGGGGTAGATGCAGCGCAGAACCGGAAGAGGCTCTGATAGGCAGAAGTGCAGGCGCCGGCTCGATGTGATTACCAGTTTCCTTGGGTTAGACGCCGACGGCTCTGCGTGACAGACGGAGGGCGCAGATGGTGGCCCGGCGGCTGCAGAGAGAATGGAGACTCGGGAGTATCGAGGTGTGACAATGGCTTAGTATGGGACTCGGAGGAGCAGAGAGAGGGCACAATGTTTTATTCAGGATCAAAGAGGAGGAGAAGGGCGAGGTACTTTGAGAAAGGGAGAGCAGAGAGAAAAAACTCGAGGGTCGGAAACAAGGGCATCCTCCAGGCTGCCAGGATGGGCATGACAAGCAGAAGTCATCCAGCTTGGCCGCAGATGCTGCGAATACCCGGCAACATCCCATTCGACGTTTCCCGCCCCCTCCCCAGTCGGATGCGTTGTGGTTGGAGATCTAGTCGAGGCGGTCGGCGGCTATGGGATCGCGGAGAGGTGTCGTCGTGGAGTGCGATTGGCCAGCTCGAGGACGGACCAAGAAAGTTCAGGGACAGCCCAAGGAAACAAGAGCCGCTCCTGCCCCAGTAACATCCGTCTCCCATGGCCAATCAGAGGCCGTACTGGTGTGACGGCCGCCTTCTAGGACCAGCCCCCTTGCACCTGCCCTGGTGGTGTCTGCCCTCGTCGGCGGCAAGAACGACCTTCGGATTCGCAGCTTCCCGCACGGGCGACCCGCCGCCCATCCGAAAGCGGCAACGCGCGCGTACGGTGAAGACTCGGGAGGGGTGGGAGGGCAAACAGGGTGTCGAGGTGTCGAGGTGTTTCATTGTCGTCTCCCAACCAGACCTCATATTCTCAACCGGAGGCTGCCACCTGGCTGCCCCAAGGCGGCCACGAGTCCGTGATGCACCTTAACAGTCCCCTCATGCAGCATGCATCCACTTCTCGCCTACTGGTCCGGATCCGAGTGAGTGAAGTGTTGGTCGCCAAGTTATCGGTCTTTGCCTCTCGATGCTTTTGCCTCACTGATCATTGATCCATCACTGATCAATCCTGGTCAATTGGGCTCTCAAGCTTCGCTGTCAGCTGCTTATGCAGTTTGCCCAATGTCCGCCGCCAGCTCGGGTCGTGCAGCCGCTACCATTTCCAGTGCATCCCAATTGCTGACGGAATGACCTGATCACACCTCAACTCTATGAACCCCAACGACTCATCTCAGTTGGAAATCTCTACCCTTTCCTCTCGGCCGCCGAAAGTCTCTTATTAACCCCGCTACATCCCTAGCCTTCTGCAAGAACACATCGCACATGCACATCCAGGCTCCCGCTGCACACGACAATGTCACAATGAGCTCTTTTCTGTCCCAGTTGCTCCGAGTGGAGGTTGGAGACCAACCCCTCACTGATCACATCTCTGTCACTGTAACCCCGGTCTGATCCGTGTCCGACTTCCCAGTTCAAGCGCTATAATTAGCAGCCGTGTGGTTGAGCAACAGTCGCCAAGCTGAGGAAAAGTCCGGCACGCGTGTGATATGTACGAATACGTGCATGGTGATTCACGGCTATGTTTCTCATTTTCCCTATCTGCCCGAACTGCCGAAGACAGATCAGAAAAATCTCGTGAGCTTTCGAATGACTCCTGGCGTGATCGGGTGTCAATGTGCACTCTCGACCAACCAACAATGGGATGACGGCATGCAGAGCCTGGCGGCCACGGCCATCTTCGCTTGATGACTCGCACGCTCCCCTGCCCTGCCTTTTACCTGTTCTCGAACCAACGAAGCTGATTAGCGAGGGAGATCTTACCTGTGCTGCAGCCTCGTTGCACAGGCTACAGTCGGAGGGTTGAATCTCACGAGATATTGGGTGGAGAACCTGGCATAAGCATGATTGGAGATATTATCAGGATTGCAGTTGGGTTCGAACAATGCGAATACAGGCTTCTGACAGATATGATCTGCAATACTGAGATAGATCCTCCTTCTCGTTTCCAATATGCACGTAGGAGAAACTAGTGGCTGTTATCGACGTCGTGAAATTCTTCACGGCTGGCCCTAGGATCGCTATGCATAGGTGCGTACAGTAGCTGGAGAGAACCGAAGCGTTCTTGTCGCACGCCACGCACACTTTGCCCGATGAATGGTGAAGAAATAGCGAAACATTTTATGGCTCCAAATCGACGAGAGATGCAATCATCTTCATTGGTGGCCCAACGAGCTTAGCTCGTTCATCAAGATGTTCCCCTCGTGTGGCGCAAGTGGCGGTGCGCTTTTCGAACTGTGGCAACCGGGAGAAGCTCGGACGAGGAGGGGCAGCAGAGCCTTATCTTCTTATCAGGCCCTGTCAGGCTTAGCGGAAGAGTCATAGCCTTTCCCCACGTCAAACTCACCACTGCACACGAGGAATTTTGCCAACATCTCCAGGTGAAATCCGAACATACTCAGCTGTTCACAGCATCAAACCCGAAAACCCTCGAGAGACGTCCGCATCTCCGAGCACAATTTTGTCCCGACATATACTACCAGTTTTCTACGTTGCAACTGCACCGACTGCGGCTCCGCGATCGATATTCCTCTTGAATTCCGGCGAATTGCCCCACCTCCACCATGTCTGCGAACGGCGAGCCCAAGTACGACGACATCGAGTCTGACTCCGACTCGGGCGAGTCGGTGAACCACAACGAGACTGGGGAGGGCTCCGAGGAGAAGCCCCTCAAGTCAGCCCTCAAGAAGTCCAACCCAGCCATCGCCGAGCCCACTGCTCAAAAACCCTACCTCCCCCCCCAAACCGACCCCAAGGACCTCGATGTCGCTTCCCTCACTCCCCTGACGCCCGAGATCATTGCCCGACAAGCGACTATCAACATCGGCACCATCGGCCACGTGGCTCACGGAAAGTCCACCGTCGTCAAGGCCATCTCCGGCGTCCAGACGGTTCGATTCAAGAACGAGCTGATCCGAAACATTACCATCAAGCTGGGTTACGCCAACGCCAAGATCTACAAGTGCGACAACGAGCAGTGCCCTCGGCCAGGATGCTACCGAAGTTACAAGAGCGAGAAGGAGGTCGACCCTGCCTGCGAGCGAGAGGGCTGCGGCGGAACCTATAGACTGTTGCGACACGTCTCGTAAGTTGCGCAACCTCCAAATGCGTCCGCCGAAACCCATGCTAACAAAGACAGCTTCGTCGATTGCCCCGGTCACGATATTCTGATGAGCACCATGCTGTCAGGCGCCGCCGTCATGGACGCTGCCCTGCTCCTCATCGCCGGCAATGAATCCTGCCCCCAGCCCCAGACCTCTGAGCATCTGGCTGCTATTGAGATTATGAAGCTGGACAAGATCATCATCCTCCAGAACAAGGTCGATCTCATGCGGGAAGAGGCTGCCCAGCAACACTACCAGTCCATCCTCAAGTTTATCCGAGGAACCGTTGCGGGCAAGTCCCCTGTCATCCCCATCTCTGCCCAATTGAAGTTCAACATCGATGCCGTCAACGAGGCCATCGTCAACACCATCCCTGTTCCCCCGAGAGACTTCAGCATTGACCCTCACATGATTGTTATTCGATCATTCGACGTCAACAAGCCTGGTGCCGAGATTGATGACCTCAAGGGAGGTGTTGCTGGTGGTTCCATCCTGCACGGTGTCGTCAAGCTGGGCGATGAGATCGAGATCCGACCCGGTATCGTTTCCCGAGACGATAGCGGTGCTCTTAAGTGCACGCCCATCTTCTCTCGTGTGGTTTCGCTCAACTCCGAGGCGAACGACCTCAAGTACGCCGTCCCCGGTGGTCTCATTGGTGTCGGTACTCGCATCGACCCAACTCTCTGCCGAGCCGATCGTCTCGTCGGTTTCGTCCTGGGCCTCAAGGGACGCCTCCCCGAGATCTACAGTGAGATTGAGGTGAACTTCTACCTGCTCCGTCGCCTGCTCGGTGTGCGAACCGCCGACGGCAAGCAGGCCAAGGTCGCCAAGCTGGCCAAGAACGAGGTCATTATGGTCAACATTGGTTCCACCTCGACGGGCGCCAAGGTAGCCGCCATCAAGAACGACGCCGCCAAGCTGGTCTTGACCAGCCCTGCCTGCACCAACATTGGCGAGAAGGTCGCCCTGAGCCGACGTATCGAGAAGCATTGGCGTCTCATCGGCTGGGCTACCATTGCTGCGTAAGTTTCCCCCTTCTCTCACCACATCCCACGACACTGTTGACTAACATGTATTTCTCAGCGGTGTCACCCTCGAGCCCAGCACGGCTTAAAAGTCTAGTAACGATGACAAAAATGACGGACGGTGCTGAGGCAATCCCTTCCAACGCACAATCTTCGGGCGCGCTGAACACACCAACTTCCAAAGCCCCCCTCCCCCCTAAGACGCCAAGGAGGGCAGAAAAAGTCTTGGGTGGCTTTTTGAGTAGATGGCTGGCGCAAGAATGAAGCCTGGTGTTTTATTTGCGGTCTTCGGAAAATAGTAAAACGGGAGGGGCGGAGGGAGGAAGAATGGAAGGTTTAGACATGTCCATGGGAGGAGTTTAAAGGGGGTGAGGGCATGTTTGGAAGAGATATTGGCAGGCTGCTAGTTATGTTGTAAATGCATGAAGAGGGTACGAACCCTCGCGGATGAAGAGAAGAAAAGAGTTATGCCACAACAAAGATACCAGTCAATGCAGTTACGTTTCCAAATGGTGGTTGAAAAGGGGGAGTTGGTTGTGTGGTCTGCATAGCCCCCCCAAATTAAGTATCTATTTTCGCGTTTTCCTCGCGTGTTTAACTAGATTCTCTATCACACCTTCAAAAGCTTCCCTATCTCCAATCTTTTCGTCGGCCCGCTTCTTCCAGTACTCCAAGACATCCTTGGCCACGCTCTCCATGGCCTCCAGCTTGGCGATGTGAGCCTTGAGCTCGCCGTCCGTCATGCCGCCCAGGGCCTCGTCCGTAGTCATGCACAGATGCCTAGCGGCCACGAGATCCAGCTCCGGCTGCGGGGGCGGGCCCTTGCGCTTCTTGGAGGGCTTGCCTTGGGTGTCGACCGAGGTGGACGAGTTGTTGCCCTCGCCGTGGCGCAGGCGGGACACGGAGCGGGAGTCGCTCGAGGTGCGGGAGGACCCTGTGGTGAGGTTGAGGGAGGGCAGGACGAGCTTCTTCTGCTTCGAGGCCGGGAGGATCTCGTCGAGGTCGACGGGGACGCCGAGCGAGACGAGAAAGAGGCGGCGTATGCGGGAGCGGATCCAGTCGGGGGGCGCGAGGGGTGGAGGGGCGACGAGCTGGGACCATAGGGATGCGGATCGGGGAGTGTGGAATATGGCCGAGTCTTTGGATAGGGGTGGGAAGACGGGGAAGTCGAGCTCTTCTTGGGGGAAGAGGCCAGCTAGGTAAGGTTCGATTGTTGAAGTGACGGAATCTGTATCGAGGCCGTCAAAGTCGGGTATGGGCTGATGATCAGTTAGTAAAACAGAGCAACATTATAGTGAAAGATGGGCCATACAAATGGTAGTTGCGGTACTTGAGGCGGTTGTGAGCTGGGGATAGGGGCTGCTGTGGCCTCGGGCTGCTGGAAACCATCACCAAAGTCATCGAAATCCTCCTCCTCGTTGCCCTCTTCAAAGTCGTCAAAGTCGTCTCCGAAATCGTCGCCACCATTATCGTCTTCTTCGCCCTCGTCCTTCTCCGCATCTTCTTCTTCTTCATCCTCTTCATCGTCACCATCATCGGCCTCTACGGGCGGGGCTAGAGGTTCCAAGGTGACTGGAATATTGGGTTCGTCCGGTTGGGACTTAAGGACAGGAGAGGTTGGAGGAGAAGAAAGGTCATCTATAGGGATGAGACTCCAAGTCAATATAAACAGTCTTTCGGGTATTTATGTCTTTGTGTGCCCCGTACCATTGAAATCTTCGCCGTCTATGGCCTTAATGTGTCCATCAGCATCCAGAACCACATCCGCAGGTGCGTCTGCCTTGTGCTTCTCTTCGTGTTCTGGAGAGCGTGGCTTGGGACCATCACCAGGAGCTTCCTCTAAAATAGTGGTGGGAACCGCAGCATCTATAGTAGAGGTCGATTTCTGGGATGAGGCATCCTCGCTAGCAATTGCGATCTCATCAGGCTGTGCGTCTTGTTCTCGCTTGGCATAGGCGTCGGTGCCAGGCACTTCGCCATAGGACGGCTCGTCGTCAACCTTCTCGACCCTCGTCTTCGGGATGGGCGAGCTGGGTGGTGGGCTCATAGGTGCGGATTGGGCATCGCTGAAATGGTCTTCCGAGTCGGAGGAGTCAGCTGTACCCAGGTTAGCAAGACAGCGAGCAGTTGGGCGCAGCTTGGAGTTCGTACCCAGTTCGTGGGCACCAGGATCCTCAATGGGACCTCCTTTCGGAGGCTCCAATTTGTCCTGCCCAGACATATCGGTATACTGAGTAGAAGCTACTGCGTGTAAATGCGAGGAACGAGAGGGACGTCACAATGGACATGTGACACTCGATGGACGGCGGGGGTCAGGTCAAGAGGTGGCTCAGATAGTTAATCAGTACAGTAGGGAATTAAGACGAAAGCATCCAGAAAGCCAAGTAGGATCGGCTGACAAGGGAACAAGGATTCGGTCGAGTAGAGGTTGCTGATGTCGTTCCGAAAGGAGGTGTACGTAGTAGTGGTTGAGGCTTGAAACTCCCAGCAATCAAGCTTCATCACGTGGGGCAGCAGTGCGGTGCGAGAGGTACGTACCCCCGTTGTCCCTCGCAGCAGGAGCTGAGTCTGGCGCGACTGCCCAGTTGGCGCCTGGGCCAGCGCGTGGAGCTTGCAAACATCACCGCAAAAAAAGCTTCTTGCCTGTCTTCGAATCTGCCAGATCCCATTGCCAACAACAGAAGGTCGAGATCAACACATCAACACCCATCAAAGGCACACGAAGGCTTGGCGACTCAGTCGGAATCTCTTCTTGCGCGGAGGTCCATCACCGAATCCTCTACTTGGCCAGTGCTGCGCTCGTCAACAACATCCTACGAGTCAAGGACCTGATCCCCATCGCCAGCCAGCATCATGTCGTTCAGCTTCGGGACCCCGAGCTCGTCGGGCGCGGCTTCAAAGAATACCACGACTACGGCGCCTGCATCCGGAGGCCTTTTCGGAGCTGCCACTGGCACTCCCACCTTCTCCTTCAGCTCGGTCGGAGGCTCGACCGGTGCGAACGCCAACACAGCGGCGTCGTCGACACCAACTACATTACCTGGTACCAGCAATTTATTCGGTGGACAGAATTCAAAGCCTGGCGGCCTCTTCGGCGGCGGAGCTTCGACCAGTACACCAGCTGCAGCCGGCGGCAGCCTCTTTAGCGGCAACAGCTCAACGACCCCCGCAACCTCTAATCTGTTCGGGGGCAATAATGCATCTTCAACGCCTGCGACTTCATCTGCTCCGGCGACCGGCGGCTTATTCGGTGGTGCAAAGACCACTTCTGCGCCTGCTACCGGAGGACTCTTTAGCAACGCTTCTGGCACACCGAGCACGGATAACAAACCTACATCAAACTTGTTCGGTGGTGGCGCAGCGACCACTTCCAACGCGCAGGCTCAAGGAACCTCGGCGGCGCCAGCGACTGGCCTATTCGCTTCCACTGGGAACTCTTTGTTCGGCAACAAGACCGACGCGAACAAACCTCAAACAGCCGCCACTGCCACTCCTGCGAAGCCTCTGTTCTCTCTTCCATCCACAACTCCTGCAGGTGCACCTCCTGTAGCTGGTGCGAAACCTGCCGGCTCAAACCTTTTCGAGACCAGCACAGCTCAATCATCCGGGACGGCACCGAGCCTCTTTGGAGCCAAGGCTGCTCCCGCTACAAGCCAACCTAGCACCACCGCACCAGCTACATCCAACCTATTCGGCAGTGCCCAAACGAACCTTCCTGCAGGGAGCCTGTTTGGCGCAAAGCCTGCTTCGACGACCACGACGACTTCCACGCCAGGGACCTTGTTCGGTGGGGGTTCCAATACCTCGACAGCTCAGTCCAAGCCTGAGACAGCTGCGGCGACTACTGCGACTTCAGGAACCTCTTCCCTCTTCGGGGCCAAGCCTGCAGATGCCACTTCTGCTTCAACTCCCGCTGCGACGACCTCGACGGCCCCTGCTGGAAGTCTGTTCGGAGCCAAGCCTGCCACCACTACAACTTCTACCACAACCCCAGCTCCTACCAACAGCCTATTCCGTGCCCCGAAGCCTTCAACTGAGACGAAGCCAGCTAACTCGCTGTTCGGCCAAGCCAAGACCGATTCGACAGTGGCGACTACATCGTCTACCGCGCCTGCCACGACTTCCACGGCTCCCGCGACCTCGAGCTTGTTCACTGCCAAGCCCGCGACCACTACTGACTCGGCGAAGCCCGCGACCCAGACGAACACGGCCGCGACCACGAACCCCTTAGGTTCTTCCACCACGGGCCCTACTTCGCAAATGGCCCGATTGAAGAACAAGACGATGGAAGATATTGTGACTCGATGGGCCTCGGATCTTTCCAAGTACCAGAAGGAATTCAAGGAGCAGGCAACCACTGTTTCTACTTGGGATAGGAACCTGGTTGAGAACGGCGAGAAGATCCAGAAGCTGTACCTCGATACATTTGAAGCCGAGCGGGCCAGCCACGAGATTGAGCGGCAGCTGGCAGCTGTTGAGAGCCAGCAAGACGAGCTCGAGGCTTGGTTGGATCGCTACGAGTCGGAAGTCCAAGACATGTTCGCCAAGCAGCTTGGCCCTGGCGAGCAGCTCGCTGGTCCCGATCAAGAGCGCGAGAGAACATACAAGCTCGCAGAGAAGTTGACGCAGCAGCTGGACGAGAAGTCGCGAGATCTATCCAAGATGGTCAAGGAGATTAATGACATCTCGGGCACATTGAGCAAGGGCGCCAAGCCCGAGGATCCTGTGAGTAGTGCGACGCATTCGGAAATCAAGAAAAAAGCTAACACACGTACACAGCTGAGCCAAATCATTCGAGTGCTCAACGGGCACCTTACGCAATTGCAGTGGATCGATGCCAATGCTTCGACGCTGCAAGCCAAGGTTGCCAATGCGCAGAAGACCAGCAGCAACCTGAGCAGTCACTATGCTGGGTCGGACAATGATGCGGCTGAGGGCTTTTACAGATCGTACATGGGACGGCGATGAGGGATTCGCAAGGAGGAATGCGTGTAATTTGTGATGGAATTGGAGTTTCGGAATGTATTGAAGGAACAAGGGCAACACTCGCGAGAAGAAATTGGGAGCGCAGAAGCCAAGTCCCGAGGTTAGTTTTGAGGCAAAGGTGGGTGAAGCGGAAGAAATTAGTGCACTGCACTCGGGGTGCAAAATACATATACTATGTTCTTGTACACTAGCCTAGACTCTGGAAAAGGCAAACTCCATGTTCATGTCGGTATTTCACGTCCCTCGATATGATGTTTCCGTCCTGGTGAAGCGAAAGCAAATGTGCCGCAGCCGGGGCTTCCCCGCAAGCTCAGGCCCCCGAGATATCCGTCCGAGAAACGACAATGTGGAAGTATTGAGATGTTTTTTTGCGCTTAGTTCTGCTCGCCGCCCTGGTTCTTGGTGATCTCGTCGCTGCGGGAAAAAAGACACAAGAGGTTAGCAGAGTGCAATGGAATGCTTAGGATGAATGATTGTTTTCCAATTGAGGGGAATGGCGGACGTACATGTGCTCGGAGAGGCGCTGGAGGTGCGCCTGCTGCTCCTGGAGCTTCTTCTTGAGCTCCTGGAGCTTCTCCTTCTCGCGCTGGCGAATGGCGTAATCCTCGTTGGCACGCTCTCGGCGCTGGAAAGCGTCGCTGTGAGGAGAAGTACCGTCAGTCCGTGATTTCTTAGGGGGCAAACGAGAGCAATTGCGTCGGCAATTGTACCGTTTTGTGATTTTTTTTTTTTCTTGGTTTTTCTTACCCAGGACCGCCAGTCTTGGGGGGAGCGCCAGTATCGCCCTCACCCATGCGGCGGGCGCTGGTGGAGAAGCAGCGAAGGGGACGGGCAGCGGCCGCCTGGCGGAAGGAAGTTCGAAGCATGATTGTCGATTGAGGCCCGGAGGGTAAGGTAAGGTAAGGTTGAGGGTAAGGTAGGGGTTGAGAGGAGGGTTGGGATTGGAAATTGGGATTGGATGATCGACTTTGAGCCGAGGATTTGTGAGGGTTTGTTCTGTTTGGTGCAACGATGACGTGGGGAGGGTAGTTATGGGCGTGAGAGGGCCATTGGATGGGAGGGAAGGAATGATCTGACTGAGCTCCTGGAGCCGGCTAGGACACTGGAGCTGGGAACGGTTACCGGGGAAGATAGAGGATTACTTAGTGATGCACATAAAACCCGTGACAGAAAAAGTACTCTCCTATCGCGGACGATGGGCAAGAGCGGTAAATCCCGGCCGGCTCCGCCAAACAGCTCGGATCTTGGGAGCAACAGCCTACGAGAGCGGGCGATTCGACGGGAGCGAGCGCGGTCAGTCCAGGGTGGCCAGGATCACCTCCGAGATCACCTGGGAGCTGGACTCTGTTTAGAGAGCAAGATAGAAGTTGGGTGACTTTTGGCCTCAAGGTGTCAGCCCTGTCACTCTTGAAGAGATTTTTACGGTTCGTTTTCATTGGTCCAGCGTATTCTGGCGTCAAAGAGGTCTTTGTTCGTCCCTCGGCAAAGGAAGCTTTCGTTAACTTTGGCCTCATTCTTGGGCCGGATGACTCGTGTGACTACACAATGTGGCGTGGGACGCGGGACGCAGCAGTAGAAAAATAGAGGCGTCCGGTGATGGGCGAGGCAGTCAGTTCAGGCAGACATCACCAGATCCCCTTGTTGGTGGTTCAACCCGCACAGATGGAAGCGCGGGGTTGGTTGGATCGTGCAGGACAAAGTCGGCCGAGAGACTCAACACTTGCCTTCCCAGTGGCCCTGGCGCAAAGAGAATTCATGGGAAAACTCTCCGAGCCAACCACACCCAGAAGAGCTTGTTATCTTGCCCGCACCCAAAAAGCCGGGGGGGATGACGTCGTGGGTTTTTGCTGGGCGTGAAGCTCAAAGTCGGGGATCCGGGAGTTGGCGTCTAAGGTAATCAACTCCAAGAAAACAATCCAGTCACCAGAGTCAAGGACAACAGCAATGGCCCACTCGACGCGACCAGTCCAGTGGCAAAACTCAGTTTTCTGGTTGGCGTGATGACGGTGAATCGGGGAAGGGAAGGTGCAGTGTGAAACGCCAGCTGACTTGGAAGGTGAGACCTGGGCTGGATGCTTTTGGGAGAGACGATGACTCAGTCGCTGAATCAATGCGAACGACAATGGATGAGATTTGATCGAGTCGCTTCTTTACACGCCGTTCGTCGACGGGAGCCGCGCATCGTAAATTACGTTGTCAAAAGTCGTTCTAGCGCAATGGGGTTATCTGCTGAGCGGCAGCGAGGTGCTCTCTTGGCACTCAAACCCCATCAACGGCTCAAAGCGATGACGATGATGATGGGAAGCGATCCTCTCCTGTGCTTGCCTCCCTGCATTTCGTGCTTTTTTTGGTTCATCCCAAAAGATCCCACCCCCCACTGCGGCGCGCTGCACACGCTCGCCGTTTTACTTCGTCATGTATCTGGACGGATACGGCTCAGGGCAAACGAGGCACTCGCACACCACACCCGTTTCCGTTGACGTTTCTTATCATTGATGATGGATGTCTCCGTGTGCGGGTAGCACGCCCAACAACGATAATGACAATAAGAACACCAACACCAAAACCAACACCAACAACAATAATAACAAAATGTAGACCCGACGTCCACCATGTTGCCGTCCAAAGCAGTGCGCATATGGATACCGGCGCATCGATCTAGGAGGCCGCAATGCTTTGGTATCCCAAGATTAGTGTCTGCTGCGAGTTTGTGTGAATTGCTTCGCCCTAGTTTGGAACCAGATTGACTAAACAAGACAAAGTAACCGCATGCTATGCCAGCCAGCCTCGTACGTCTACCGGTACGAATAAGTCCCTTGAACCTGGACCTGAGGTTGAAGCTCCACGCCCTACCTTTAATATCCACTTCCGCTGCATTGCTGTACCGCGCGAGGGAGCTTGACTGCCGTGGCCACATTGCCTTTTCAACCTCCCTTTCAACCTACCCTGAATCACTTGTACCTTGCAAGTAAATGAGGCTACTAATGCCTCCCGCTCAGAAATGGTCTGGGACTTGGCCGAACTGGACGACAACCGAGATACCTCGCCCTTCACGTGAGGCCCCAAGTGGGATTCATTCATTTCATTCCACACCAATTGGGTATTCCGGGGTGTGCATAACATCCCTCCCGCTGGTGAATGACAGGGGCGCCACTCCAGGCACTACAACTCACTGGCCACACAGTCCCTCGTTCCTCCAGCGCCTCAGCCACTCGCCTGGCCGCCTCGTCAGTGGCCGCCCGCGCCAATCTGTCCCAAGAGTTCCAGGCTGTATCTTCGTACGGAGTACATGCGGCATCACATGGAGGTACATGACATCCAGCATAAAGACCGTGCTAAGATAAGGTACCTGGCAGTAGCCACCGACGTAGAGGGGCAGCCCCCCTGAAGAAACCCCCTCTCCCTCCAAAACAAGCCCTCTCCTCTCCATCTCATTTTCCACCCACTGCATCCACGTTGCTCGCCCTGACGCCCACTCCCCCAACAACCCCGAAGCCCCGACCCAGTCGCCTGCTGTACAAGGTAATTACTACAGGCTCGCTCCTGCTCCCAGGACCTTGCTCCTGCTTCCTGCTTCCTTTCGCATCCACAATCGCACCTTCCAGTTCAACCTCTGCACCCGTCCCGCAAAACTGTTTCTTTCTCTCAGCCCGCCGCCGCCGTCGCAACCGTTCTTCACTCCCCATCTTCAACCTCTTTTTCTTCCCAACCCTTTCCCCAACTTCAACAACGGTTAACCGGTACGTACGTTCGCCCGCCCACACCCGCAGCTTCGTCCCCGGTTGTTGTTTTTTGGTACAACGCCGGGCACTGTTGTGGTGGTTGTTGCCTTAAACCTCCCCTCCTTCCCACTGTCGTCATTGCCTACCCAAGGGCGAAAAACGAACACGCATCCCCCCCTTTTGCTCCCATTCCGCGGCGCCTGCATCACCCGCGATCGCCTCACCTGCTCCGTCCTCGGCACGCTCGAGAGAGAGACGACGACGACATATCGCTGCCGCCGTGTTGCCGCCCTTCGCTCCTCCTCCGCGCAACTGCTCGTCGAAGGCGTCGTGTCGTCGAACCCCGCCAACCTAACGACGGACGGGCCAGGAGCGGGGAGCCTCACCGAATCGTCTCCTGTCGTGCCGTCGACCTACAATTTGCCCCCCCCCCGCCGCAAGGCGCATCTCCTTCTTCCCTCCTCCATTGTTCTTTTCCCTCTCGTAGTACCACCCGACTCTCTCGATCTCGTCCCATTCCAATCGCGACGCTCTTGGGTTACTTGCCTCCTTTGCGCCCGCTGACTTTCCTCAACGCCTTGCCTTACCGCCTCTCTGACCAAACCGCACGCAACCCCTTACTAACTCGCCCGTCCGATCTAGTCGTCAACACCGCCAAAATGGGTCACGAAGATGCTGTCTACCTGGCTAAGCTCGCTGAGCAGGCCGAGCGCTACGAGGGTAAGTGATGCAATCAATTCTGCCACTAGCGTTTTCGTGCACCGTGTGATGATGGCGCTGACAGTGATGCGCCTACCTAGAGATGGTCGAGAACATGAAGATCGTCGCCTCTGAGGATCGCGATCTCACCGTCGAGGAGCGCAACCTTCTCTCCGTCGCCTACAAGAACGTCATTGGCGCTCGCCGTGCCTCATGGAGAATAGTCACTTCCATCGAGCAGAAGGAGGAGTCCAAGGGCAACTCGTCCCAGGTCACCCTCATCAAGGAGTACCGACAGAAGATCGAGGCTGAGCTCGCCAAGATCTGCGATGATATCCTTGACGTTCTTGACAAGCACCTCATTCCCTCTGCTCGATCTGGCGAGTCCAAGGTCTTCTACCACAAGATGTGCGCGCAACCCCATGCATGACTCGAACGTGACGGAAATGCTGAGACGATATTACAGGAAGGGTGACTACCACCGCTACCTTGCCGAGTTCGCCATTGGCGACCGTCGCAAGGACTCCGCCGACAAGTCTCTCGAGGCCTACAAGGCTGCTACCGATGTCGCCCAGACCGAGCTTCCTCCTACCCACCCCATCCGCCTGGGTCTTGCACTGAACTTCTCCGTGTTCTACTACGAGATTCTCAACGCCCCCGATCAGGCTTGCCACCTGGCCAAGCAGGCCTTTGACGACGCTATTGCTGGTAGGTTTTATATCCTGGGCGAAGAAGCGCATATGACTGACATTTGGTAGAACTCGACACTCTGAGCGAGGAGAGCTACAAGGACTCTACCCTCATCATGCAGCTTCTCCGTGACAATCTCGTAAGCTCAGCCTTTTATTTCTCCACGCATGTGAAACTAACCAGAAACAGACCCTCTGGACCTCTTCGGAGGCTGAGACCTCTGCTGCTGGTCAGGCCGAGGCCCCCAAGGAGGAGGCGGCTCCTGCCGCTGACGCTCCTGCTCCCGCTGCTGAGGAGCCCAAGGCCGAGTAAATTGTCTTTAAAGTGACTTGAATGCAGGGGATTGGTTGGTGTCTACGGAGTGGACGGAAGACCTCGTTTTTGATAAGAGCTTCGGCATCGTTTCGGTACACACAAGAGCACCATGGAGGGGCTGATTTTCACCCAACGGGATGGCAAGGAAGTCGAAAGAGAGCATTATTTTGGAGGTTCTGCTTCTAGACTCTAATGCGTGACCGTCTGGACAAATAAAAATACTAAAATTGCTTTCATTACTTAGACGAGATGTATACAATGCTCGTTTGTGAAGTGGCTGAATGCAAAGTCACGAGATGTTGCCGATTGGGTGATGTCTGAAGCATATTGTCAACTTTTCTCTTTGGGTGTCTGATCTGGAGGATCGTCTTGATCGTCTTCTACGACAGCGAAGTGTACCCTTAGCCATAAGCTACAATCCAAGCACCCCACTACCAGCTCGCCCTCGTCCCCCACCTCGTCCAGATCAGCCTCGTGGAAGAGGTAGCTGCGATTGTTTCCGCAACGACAGGGCCGGTACCAACACTCTTCGGCGTCGTCGTAGGTCAGGTCGTCGAGGTCGATGTTTTCTACGCCGGTTTGGAAAGAGGCGGCGTCGCGGGCGTGGGTCGAGGTCGGGCGGGATACTCGCAGCGCGGCGTCGTAGGCGGCGCGGGAGGAGGGGCTGGAGAGGACAGCGAGGGCGGTGGAGATTTGGTCGATGGTAAAGAAGACGGAGGAGGGAGACGGATCGGATTTGGCCTTGTCCGGGTGGTTGCGCAGGAGGGCGCGGTGGTAGGCGCGCTTGAGGAGGGTGGCGGGGTTGTGTTGGGTGTCGAGGAGTGTGGGCGAGATGTTGAGGACTTGGTAGTGCGTCGCGCCGGCGAGGGGCTGTGAGGTCGTCATGGGGGGAGGCGATGGAGGTGTGCTTGCGCGGTCGGTAGGGGTTTTACGTGAGGGAGGGAGTCGTCTTGATGGAGAAATGGCTCGATTTGAGAATGAGAAGGGAATTTCTCGAGCCGGAGATGTCGTGACGTCACGTGACGTATACAAGGTCAACGACAACCATTTGGAGATCACTTTGGTAGTAGGAATGGGTAGAAGACGGTTCAGTGGACAAGTTGTTCGTAGAGATTCTTGTGCATAGAAATACATGGTACATGTACAGGTGCGCCCAGGCAGTGATATCCATCCTCTCATCATTTGTCTCTTTATTTCGGGAACTTTGTCCAGTTTCGCTTGCCAATCTATCACCTTGGTTAGCACACAGCCCAGTCCATTGCTCGACACAATACGCAGAGACTTACCCTCTTCCAGGCCTTGATGAGCTTGGGCATCTCCAACATGGCCTTTCTGCGCTGCTCCATCCTGCGAAGCGGTTAGCCACGTTCTCCACTAGGTGATATAGTCTGACGTACTTTGCAATCATGTGTCTCTCGTGGATGTGTCCCTTGACCTTTTGTCCCACGCCCGTACCCTTGACCCTCAAGCCGTGCTCGACGCGGTGGGCCAGGCGGTACTCGATGCCTTTGCGCGTCTCGGGCAGCAGGTCCTCGACGCCATGCTCGCGGGCCATCTTGACCAGCTCGGCCTGGCGGCGCTGCGAGTAGGCCGGGTCGTGCCACTTGCCCGTCACCGGGTGCTTGTAGAAGCGGAACGGGTTCGGCCGCTCCTCCTGGTATCGGGTCTTGGGGGCGGCAGCATTGCCGGCCGAGGAGGGGAGGATGGCCGCGGGGGGGTAGCGGGCGAAGAAGCGCTGCAGAGGTGCCGGGAGCGCCTTGGCCAATTGGATGTAGGGCGATGGGGAGGCCATGGTTGAGGTGCGTTAGGGGGCGCCGCGGCCGGTCAATCGCATGTCCCGGGGGTTTCGGAGGATTGGGATATTAAGGCGATTTGAGCTCGATGTCGATGTTTCTCGAGGCTGAGACCCCAAGTTTTCCAAAGACATTGAAATGTGGGGCTGATAAAATGGACCTGTATCTGATTGGCGGACGGCAGATGGCATTTCTCAGCCTTGTCGGCTCCTTCCACTGTAGCCTTCCTCTTCTTTTCATCATCTTCTCAACAGCGCCGGGTTTCACCGAGTCTTGGCTACTCTGGTATTTTTCTCTAATTTCGACCTCATCAACATCATTTTACACATTCGACCACGACTATGCCGCTCGATATCGAAGAGATCCTCCGCAAAAAGAAGGCGGCAGACGCAGCCGCCGCGAAGCCAAGATTTATTCCCAAGGCCGAACGAGAGCGACTGGCGGCCGAACAAGCCAAGAAGGAAGACGAAGAGAAGAACCGCAAAGCATCCGACGACGCCCAGCGACGGCGCGACGAGGAGGGGAAGTGGGCGGCGTCGTCCAGACCAAACGGCTACCCCGCGAACAGCTCGGATGGCTCGTACGAATCGCGCAGGGCGCCGCCCACGGGCCCGAGGGCGATGAGCCACCAGCAGAACGGGCGCGATCGAGGGCGAGACCAGGGACGAGACCGTGGCGACGACTTTCTCAAGAGGGAGGCCAAGAAGCCCGAGAAGAAGAAGACGGAGAAGCGGTCGGCCGTGGAGATTGAGCAGTCGCTGCTGAGGTCACGGTACCTCGGGCCCGAAGTCAACCAGCAGTCGAGCTTTTCGGCCAAGAAGAAACGCATGCGCACGACGGAGCGGAAGTTCAACTTTGACTGGGACGCCGAGGAAGACACGTCTCGGGATAACGACCCGCTGTACGCGCAGCAGACGGCCAACCGCGGAGGCGGCTTCGCGGGCATCGGCGGCGAGTTCGACGACGCGGCCGAGGAGCGGGCGCACAAGCGGGCCAGGATGATTGAGCAGCGCGACCGCGAGAACGGAAAGGAGCGGGCAAAGGGCATTATGGAGGACTTTTACCGGGCACGCGAGAAGGCGCAGCAGAGGGCCGACCGGACAGGGCTGGGCAAGCGGTGGTCGGAGAAGAAGCTCGAGGAGATGCGTGAGCGCGACTGGCGGATCTTCAAGGAGGACTTTGGCATCGCCACAAAGGGCGGCGCCATCCCGAACCCCATGCGCAACTGGCGCGAGTCGCACCTCCCGTCGCGGCTGCTCGGCATCGTCGACTCGGTCGGGTACAAGGAGCCGACGCCAATCCAGCGCGCCGCGATTCCCATTGCGCTGCAGGCGCGGGACCTCATCGGCGTGGCCGTGACGGGATCCGGAAAGACGGCGGCGTTCCTCCTGCCGCTGCTGGTGTACATCTCGGATCTCCCGCCGCTGACCGAGGCGACTAAGAACGACGGCTGCTACGGGTTGATCCTGGCGCCGACGCGCGAGCTGGTGCAGCAGATCGAGACCGAGGCCAAGAAGTTTGCCACGCCACTGGGCTTTCGGTGTGTCAGCATCGTCGGCGGCCACTCCCTGGAGGAGCAGGCGTTTGCGCTGCGCAACGGCGCCGAGATCATCGTGGCCACGCCCGGCCGCCTCGTCGACTGCATAGAGCGGAGGCTGCTGGTGCTCGGGCAGTGCTGCTACGTCATCATGGACGAGGCCGACCGCATGATCGACCTCGGCTTCGAGGAGTCGGTCAACAAGATCCTCGACGCGCTGCCCGTGTCCAACGAGAAGCCCGATACGGACGACGCCGAGGACGCCCAGCTCATGAGCCGATACCTCGGCGGCCGCGACAGGTACCGCCAGACCATGATGTACACGGCCACCATGCCCCCCCTGGTCGAGCGCATCGCGAAAAAGTACCTCCGGCGGCCGGCCATTGTCACTATTGGTAATGCTGGCGAGGCCGTCGACACGGTCGAGCAGCGCGTCGAGTTTGTTCCCGGCGAGGACCGCCGCAAGAAGCGCCTCCAGGAGATCCTCTCCTCGGAAGCCTTTGCCCCGCCCATCATCGTCTTTGTCAACATCAAGCGCAACTGCGACGCCGTCGCCCGCGACATTAAGCAAATGGGCTGGTCGGCCGTCACCCTCCACGGCTCCAAGACGCAGGAGCAGCGAGAAGCCGCCCTGGCTTCGGTGCGCGCGGGACACACGCAGGTTCTCGTCGCGACGGACCTGGCGGGACGAGGTATCGACGTCCCCGACGTGTCGCTCGTGGTCAACTTCAACATGGCCATGAGCATCGAGAGCTACACGCACCGCATCGGCCGTACTGGTCGCGCGGGCAAGAGCGGTGTGGCGGTTACCTTTTTGGGACCCGAGGATGCGGATGTGCTGTACGATTTGAAGCAGATTTTGAGCAAGAGCTCCATTTCAAAGGTGCCGGATGAGTTGAAGCGGCATGAGGCGGCGCAGTCGAAGCCGGTGAGGGGAGGGGGCGGAGGCGGAGGCGGGAAGAGGGATAAGGATGAGGGTGGTGGGCATGGAGGGCATTCAAAAGGGGGGTGGTGATTATCATGAGTTAGAGGTCACTAGGAAGAATGATGATATACGCTTTGACCTGTCAAATACACATATAATCTTAGTGACCATCATCTTACCCATCATCCTGCAGTGAACTCTTTCTTTTATTTCGTCTGATAAAGCACAGTTTTATCCCTTCTACATCTCGAGCATGAAATCTAACCGTCTACTCCTCCAACTTGAGCTGCTCAAATTGCTTAATCGTCTCCTCAAAGCTGTGCAACTCCGACTTGGCATCCGCCAGCTTCTTCTGATCCGTCTCGCGGACCGCGTCGGACGCCTTCTCGAGGTAGCTCGCGTCGTTGAGCGTCTTCTCCTGTTTCTGGACGTTGGCCTTGGCCTTGTCGAGCTTCTTCTTGGCCTTTGCAATCTCGGCGTCGAGGTCGACGCGGCCCTTGACGTGCACCAGGACGGCCGCGTCCGTCGACACGGGGTAGGCCACGCAGCCGGCCGGCCGGGCCGCCGAGGGGGAGAGCGTTTCCACGTCCTTGACGCCCTTGCCGCTGAGGGACTTGATGGACGTGACCTGGTCCTTGACGGTGGAAAAGGCCGTGTCGCTGTAGGCTTGGATGATGACTGGTTGTGTGTTAGAGGGAGTTAAAGCGTTGCAGCGCTGTACGTGAACACTTACCATTCGTCTCGTCCTTGAGCGAGTACTCGGCCATCAAGGATCGAGTGGCCCTGACACAGCCCAGCACGAGTTCGTAAGCAGCCTCGGACTCGGGGTCGTCCAGTTCCTCGCTGTACGTGGGATACTTGGCCACCATGATGGACTTTGTCGCGTCCTCGGGTCGTCGGGGCATTCTCTGCCACATCTCCTCGGTCAAGAAGGGCATAAAGGGGTGAATCATGGTCAGGGCCGCCTCGAGAGCCGTGTAGAGCGTCTGGATGGCCGACTGGCGCTCCTCGTCGGTACCATCACGAATAATAGCCTTGGAGTTCTCAATGTACACGTCGCACAGCTCGTTGTACCAGTAGCGGTACACAATGAGCGTCGACTTGGAGAACTCGCGGTCCTCGATGGCGCGGTTGATGTCGCGGGCCGCGCTGTTCATCTTGTGCAGGATCCATCGCTCAGCTAGCGTCTTGCCGCGGGCGATGCCCGACTTGGCCGGCACAAAGTCCTGGGGGAGACTTCCCAGGACGTACTTGGTCGCCTGGAAGATCTTGTTGCAGAACTTTCGGTACCCGTGGATGATCTTGACGTCCAGATTGATGTCGCCGCCGCCCGTGGTGGCATTGATCATGGTGAAGCGCAGAGCGTCGGCACCGCACTGGGGAATGCCGTCTGGAAAGGCCGTCTTCTGGTACTTGGTGGCCTTTTGGACCTCGTTGGGCGGCAGGTTGCCGAGCGCGAGCTTCTCGTGAAGCGCCTCCAGCTTGATGCCCGCGATGACATCGAGAGGATCGACCACGTTGCCCAGACTCTTGCTCATTTTTCGGCCCTCCGAGTCGCGGACCAAACTGTGGCAGTACACCTCCTTGAAGGGGATCTCGCCTGTCAGCTTCAGTCCGAGCATGATCATGCGAGCGATCCAGAAGAAGAGGATATCCCATCCGGTTTCTAGCACAGAGGTAGGGTACAGCGTCTCCAGGTCGTGCGTCTTGTTGGGCCAGCCCAGCGTGCTGAAGGGCCAGAGACCGGAAGAAAACCACGTGTCGAGAACGTCCTCGTCACGCTCGAGAGTAAACGTCTTTCCGGGCAGCGCCGCCTTGGCCTTCTCCAGGGCCTCCTCCTCGGTGCGTCCGGCGAACCACAACTTGTCGTCGGGAATATCTCCGGCGCCTCCCTCAATGTTGGCAAAGTAGACGGGACATTGGTGTCCCCACCAGAGCTGTCGGCTGATGCACCAGTCGTTGATGTCCTCGAGCCAGCGGTAGTAGCTCTTTTCGGCCGACTCTGGTCGGATCTTGATTCTTCCGTCTCGGACGGCCTCAAGAGCCGGCTCGGCCAGCTCCTTCATGCGCACCCACCACTGGGGCTTCATGAGAGGCTCGATGATGTCCTTTGACTTTTCACACAAAGGAACCTTCATGGCGTTGTCCTTCTTGTCGACGTAGAGGCCCTTCTCCTTGAGGTCGTCCTGGATCTTGTATCTGACATCGAATCGCTTCATGCCCTTGTAGGGGCCGGCGTTCTCGTTCATGAGGCCGTCGTCGGTGAGAATGTTGATGAACTCGAGGTCGTGCTTCTGGCCGAGTGTGAAATCGTTGGGGTCGTGGGCCGGAGTGAGCTTGACGCAACCGGTTCCAAACTCCATGTCGACGTACTCGTCAGCAATAATGGGAAGCTTGCGGCCCGGAATGAAGGGGTGGATGGCCGTCTTTCCGACCAGGTGAGTGTACCGCTCGTCCTTGGGGTGCACAGCAATGCCGCTATCTCCCAACATGGTCTCGATACGCGTCGTGGCAACCTCGACCATCTCGTCGGAGCCCTCGACGGGGTACTTGAAGTGGACGATGACACCAAACTCAATCTTCTTGTCGTAGCCGGGCACGTCGAGCAGAGTGCGGCCCTCCAGCTCCTTGTTGTTAACCTCTAGATTGGACAGGGCCGTGTTGAGCTTGGTGCACCAGTTCACGAGCCGGTTGGCTCGGTAGATGATGCCCTCCTCGTGCAGTTGCACCCACGTCTCGGTGACGGCCGCAGAAAGGTTGGCGTCCATGGTGAAGGCTGAAGCATGTTAGTCACCATAGCGACATTATATCGAACGCACAACACGGCCAAACCTACCCTCTCGGCTCCAATCAAACGATCCTCCTAGGCTGGTCAAGGCCTTATTGATGCGCTTGTGGTACTCCGCCTTCCACTCCCACACAGTGTCGACAAACTTGGCCCGGCCCAGATCGTGCCGGGTCTTGCCCTCGCGCCTCCACAGCATGTTCTCGACGACGCTCTGGGTAGAGATACCGGCGTGATCGCAGCCGGGAAGCCACAGAGTCGTCTTGCCTTGCATGCGGTTCCAACGCACCATGAGATCCTGCAGAGAATCGCCTAGGGCATGACCCATGTGCAGAGCACCGGTGACGTTGGGAGGCGGGTGGACAATTACGAAGCTTCCCTCGTCCTTGACCTTGCCGTCCTCCTTGAACTCGGGCTTGAAGAAGCCCTCCTTCTCCCACCACGAGTACCACGCCGACTCGACGGCGATGGGGTTGTAGGCCTTGAAATGGGCGTCTTCGAACGATCGGATGCGCTTCTTCTCGCCTACGGGCGTGTCTTCGACGTATTCGGGCAGCGGTTCCTCCTCGGCCTTTTTCTCCTTGACCTTCTTCTCCTTGGCGGGTTTGGCGGGGGCGGCCTTTGCCTTTGCCTTTTTGGCATCGAACTTGGCCTGCTTCTCGGCCTTTTTGCGTTCCTTTTCCACTGCAACGGGTTATATTAGATTGTTTATTTGACACGGCGAAAGGAATAACGTACGCTCCTTGGCCGTCTTCACCTTGGGCGCACCGCTGGCATCGGCGGGAGCACCAGCGGCAGCAGGCACAGCGGGAGCGCTGGGAGCGTCCTGGACATCGGTTGCGCCAGCTAGACGGCGATTTGGTTAGAGAAGACTCCCTTGTGCTCTCGCAACAAAAACAATTCTTACTATTCGTCGCCATGGTGAGTCGCGTGGTGGTCGTCAAGCGTCGTCCCGGGGATATAGATGGCACGCGTAGTGCTCGAACCGCGAGTCGTCGAAACGTGGTGCCTGAGATGAAAAGCAGCGGAAGCCCTGGGGTCTGGGGCTTCAGATGCTCGTCTTCAGGGAAAGGGATTGAATCTTTTTTTCAATGGAGGGGGGAAAATCGTGACTCAGGTGCCGAGTCTCGGGATGGCTCATGTATTCTCGCCCACAAATTTGAGTCAGTCCATGTGCCATGGATGAGGGGCAATCCCGCGTGTGGCGGTGCAAAGGGTGTGGCAGCTCCAGCCACACTTTTGGGTCTTGCTGCTAAATTTGGTCATGGCTTCCAAGAGCGACAAGTCTACGGCGGTCATCTCGAGGGAAGCTTTGTTGACGGAGTCTGATTGATGCGTGATTCCAGACTGCGAATTGTGCTTCTAGAACAGCCAATTCATTGATCATGGCCCTTCGTTTGATATGTCGAACCCAGAAGAGCTCATTCCGGACCAGGGCGATATGCAAGGCTGGCCGGTTTTATTCAACTAAAGGCGGCTCTCTCTGTTTCACCGTTGACTTGGGAGGGGATAACAAGGTATCTATTCTTCATCTAGTCTCCTATTCATTCTGTGCTAATCCCCTTACAGAATCTCCCCTCCCTTCTCCAGAGCATCAAACAAAAGCTTCAACTTGGCAATCCCAGCCGTCATGATGCCGCAGTTCTACTTGCAACTCCTGAATACGCAAAGTGGCTAGACGACGAGCAGTTCATGAGTGGATTCGTCGACTTCATCTCGGGCTCTGAAAAGCCAGACCATTTCCACGTGCTGAGTGCCGTCGTGGACCACGTCGCTCCGCCAGTGCCCACGAACCAGCCCATCCAAGGCCTGTCGATTCTCCGAGGTCATCACGACTCCATGCTCCCAGATCTATGGACTCCAGCGCCTCCAAAGGCCAGGGAAGACGCAGACAAGGTGGCGGCCCTCACCTTCAGCTTGGGCAACCCTCGCATCACCGTCCCGCTGGCCAACACCACGTTCCTCAACCACCGGACCTCGACGCTCCTGGCGAAGCGCTTCCGCCTCGGCCAAGGATCCCCCCAGGTCGCCGAGACGGCCGAGAAGCACTGGCAGCAAATCGCGGCCCCGCTGGCCGAGCCGCTGCGCTCCGTCGGCGAGCTCGCCATCTGGGCACCCCTGGTTCCCCTCACGCGGCCCCGGGTCGTGACGGAGAGCTTCGGGAACATTGTGCGGCGCGTCGACGTGGACAACGAGTCGACGCCGGCGTCCAACGAGCTGGAACCGGCCGTGGACGAGCTGCACAGGACAAAGTCGTACCTCGTGCGGACGGGCATGGGTGTGTGGGCCATGATCACTCCCCCTTCATACGGCGTCGACGGCTCTAGCTCGGATGGCGTCGATTCGACGGCGACGTTTGAGGAGAACCACTCTGCCGTCGAGTTGGTTTCGTCGACGGCGAGCCATCTACACAAGCTGTACGGGCAGGGCGCTCGCCTGTACCAAATATGTAGGCAACCCGGTTCCTCACGACTGAACCCATGTTCTAACAGTGAATAGTGAGCGGCGGCGGCGGCTGGGGCGCAAAGAAGGGCCTCCTATCCCTCGACCCGCAGAGGACGCACTTTGCCTTATCCGAGGAGGAGGAAATGCAGCGCTTCATCCAGGCCATGGACGGCGGCAACTTTGTCCCCGTCGGCTCCAAGATCCAATTCTTCGCGTCGACCGAGACGTGCGTCGAGCCCGAGAGCGGTCCCGAGTCGGGCATAGTCTTTGGCACCGCCCAGGCCCGCGCCGCGGCAGACGAGGCGGCAGACGAGGCAACGGACGAGGCCGAGGCCGACCCGGTGGTGGTGCTAGAGGATCAATTCGGGGCGCTGTCGAACGAGGGCATCTACGTTACCTCAGCCGATGCTGCTGCCGAGACTACGCCTGGCTACAATAACGACTGGAGGCTGAACGTGCCGCATTCACGAGTCTACAGTCCTACCCCTGTAAGTTTTGTCAGGTTGTAATTTCCTTCTGCTAGGCCGCTTCAAGTAGCAGCCTCGAAGGCATACTCTAGGGATTGGCTTGCTGCCAATATGGTGGCTTAACGGGTGACATTTTCCTTCTGATTTTCCCTCCTTGAGTATAAGATGTACTATTCTTCACTCTCAGTGGCTGCGATTTGGCCCGATACTAGTCAAGTCACGACATGACAAACTTTCAGGAGTTGTACTGTAGAAGGGGACGAGGTCGGGTCTATTAGTGTGATGCGTGGAGATTTGTGTACTATTGCTCCCCTGTCTATCTAGATAATGCACAACATTGTTTCCGTATATCGACTCAAAATACAAGCAGGACATGATATGCTTCTTAGTTCCTACCGGGTAGTGGCGACGATATGAGTACGCGTTACCTACCTAAATACCGACAATCAATACAAGTTATACGACTAAAACAAAGTTGGGTCAATAATCTCGACCCCTCATATTTCTCCAACTCACACTGTTGGCCGACGTCACTCTGCGCAGGGTTAAAGGAGGGTGGGCGACCAAAAACCAGATTTATGAGACCCCGATTAGTCGATATGACGACGGCAACAAACCAGGATGTTATAACGCTTGCCATTCTACGAAAAATACATTTACAATATTGCACCCATTAATCAATTTGTGTCAAATCGCCAAATAACAACACCAGTTCCATCCCCAATGGCATCCAAAGACCCAAATTCATCATCACCACCGCCGGTGCCGGCGCCCGCAACTAAGAACCACCGACCGACTGCCAAGAAGGAAACAAAGTCGAAGCCGAACAAGCGAAAAGTCATCCGGCCGACGGAAATCGTTTCGCCGGGCGACCCCCCGGAACGAAAAAACCACGACAGGTTGCAGGCCGTTGAGTCCAGCGACGATGACGCGGGCAGTCTAGACTCGTCGGACGAGGAGGATATGGACCTGTCGGACGAAGAGGAAGATGAATACGACGAAGAGGAAGACGATGAGGAGGAAGATGGTGACGACGACGACGACGTAGAAAGCATCTACCTCCCAGACCCGACCCCCAAAACCGTCCTCCCATCCCAATCCCATCCAACACCCGCCCACCGCCGCCGCAACACCCACACCCACAACCCCAGACAACAAGGTACTATTGTCGAAACACGCACGCAGTCAAGCCAATGGGTTGTCGCGCAGCAACAGGCGCCCTCTCGAGAGATATCCGTCCGAGGCGGCACCGCGAGCCGACACCAGACTGTACGCCGGGAACAGCAACCACCAACCGATTCCCGGGAGAGAGGCGTGTCGAGGGGAAACAACGCCAACGCCTTTAGGCTGAACATGAGCTTGGATGTCAACGTCAACTTCAGCGGCTTGGTCACAGGGAGGAATCTGGGTTTTGCGGGAGTAAGTCTCAACTCCCAAGCTCCTTCGCGTTACGCAGTGGCTCACAAGGCACAGGGTCAACTTTCCTATGCGTGGGGTAGAAGCCGGCAGGAGTGAACGAAACCGACGATATCCAACCGGGAGAAGCTATTATATTGAAGTGAGGATTCCTTGGTTTTGTTGGCGTCTGGCAATCTGGTCCATCTATATATCGGTACACGGGTAAGGTAGGCTAGGCAAGTAGGTGTGAAATTGAACAGACAATTACTCAATCATGTCCATGTCGTCAATAGCCGCTTGAGGTGCAGCCGCTCCAGCGCCAGCGCCAGCGCCAGCACCAGAACCAGATGTCTCACCGCCAGCAGGAGTGCCGCCGCCGCCGAAGTAGTCCTCCATCTCCGCGTCAAGTTCTTCCTGAGTCTTCTTGGATCGCGGGTTGCCGCGGCCTTCACGTCGGCCCTCTTGCTCCCTGCCCGGCTCCCTGCGAGCACCAGGGCGACGTCCACCGCCGCCATTGCGTCTGCGCGGCATGGGGCTCCGAGATCGGCGATTCTGTCCTGGGATATATCGGTCGATGCCCTTGAGTGAAGCGTCCTCTTCTTCAATCACTCGACGACGAGGGGATAGGGACCGGCTCCGATCGCCGTGGCTTCTCTCCCCGGGGGCCGAGATTCGTTCCGACAAGGGGCGCCCGGGCATGAAAGCAGTGTCGAAGGGGTTTCGACCAGGCAGCAAGGTGAGTCTGATTGGTTGCCCTGTAAGAGTTAGCAACCTTGGCATAGTGGCATGTGTAGTCCCATACCATTCGCGTTGGCGCCGTCAAACTGCCTCACAGCTTCCTCGGCGTCTTCTCTCTGCTCGTACGTCACGTATGCGGTGCCCTCAGACCGACCAGCCCGGTCGTATCGCAATTGAAGCCGAGTAACGGGACCGATCCTGCGGAATAGTTCCTAGACGAGGTGAGCCAGGCACAAACACGACCTTGGTCGAGACTTACATCGAGGTCCTCCTCGGTAAGGTCGTAGTGGATGTTTTCCACTCGAAGCTTGCTGCCTCTGCCTTCGTGTCCGCTGTGCATTGTTAGGACAGTAGCCTTTAGAAATACAAGGCAACATACTGATCAGGCGAGTCGCGGTAATGGCGCGGCGCAGGGGCTCTGCGAGAGCCTGAGAGTATGTGAGACTCGAAGAATTAAAAGAGGTGGTTGGAGGCTTTACTGTGGCCCTCATAACGGTCATGGACCCATTCGCTGCGTCGTAACTTATTAGGTGCGATTCGACGAGGTCTCAGAGGACAACTCACCTGTCGAGGTTTCGAGAGTCGTCGCGGGTAGACTGTAGGAGGGAGGGATCGTCGGTTAGCAATGAATTAACGAGGGCAGCGCCGTCTATATCGCCAAATATTTCGAACGTCGATCGGTGGAATGCGAGGTCAACTGAGATCGAGTGGGCATGATCAGACGACGGTTGGGAGGGAGGGTGTTGCAACCTTGAGCACAGCGGTTAGCAGGCCCTGTTGAATAGAGACGTGGGCTGAGCGACAGACCTTTCTTACACCGTCACGGGGGTATTCTTGTCGGGGTTCGCGGCGGCGACCTCCGCGTCGGTTGCGGTTTCCATTGTTGCCGTTGTTGTTACGCTAGAGAGTGTTAGTCGGGACGAAACCAGGACGCAACCATGCCGATGCCGACAGCTGAGGCTGAGGCTGAAGATGGTCGCGACATTAGAGAAAATAAGATACCTTGTCAGCGATGATCTCGTCGAGACCGCGATCCATTTTGTCAGCCATTGCGGAAGAAACGTTGAGGAGCAGTCCCAAAGTCCTCAAGACAGCTCCAGGGGAGATTGTTGCTGCAGAATGAGGTGATGGAAGTTGGAGCCGGTGAAATTGATGAAGGAGAAAGCTCCGTCAGTGATAATGATGGACCGAGAACGGGGCGACGCGGTTGGGCTGGACCCAGCAAGCCACTTTGAGCACTCGAGTCAAGCCACACTTCTTCTCCACGAGGAACCTGGAAAACTTTGGCCGCAACGAAGTGGGAAGTGGGGGAAGGTGGGTCTCCAGCTTCTCGATGCAGTCCCCGAATCTTCATGTCTCCCTGGACTCCCTCACAGTGAGACAGCCTATCCTTGCATTGCAGTGAAAGTGCCTTGGAGATTTTGGCGTTGAAACAAGCGCCAAGCCGGCACTGCATATTTTCATTCGACGTCCCATCCTAGGAACGCCATGTCTCTGTATCCTCAACACTGGCCGTTTGACATGCCATGAACCCTCCGAGACCCGCGGCCCGACGATGATCCGCGACATGGGCCTGCGCTAAGCCACATCCAGATGGCCAATTCCAACTCTAAGCTGTCCTCCTCGAGGCGAATGCGCCTATGCGCCTCCATCCCTTTGTTGGCTTGCCTGGCAGCCCGGTGCCCTAGACGAGCAATTCATCCCCCTCCTCTCCTCGTATTCTGATACTGTCTCTCTTCTGTGTGTCCGTCGCGACATCGTTCCCTCTTTTAATTACCTCTTTTACCCCCTCCGTCCTATCAAACCTGGACTCTGCCCCCCCGAGAACCGGTACTTCCCTGCGCCTGAGTTTGCGCTTCGCTTCTGACAGTCCAACCTTTCAACGCCCCCGTTTGATCCAACTTGATACCCGCGACCGTTTCTAGATAGTCGGTGTTTTTTTCGTCCCAAGTCGTTTTTCGTCTCCTCGGCCGTTCCGCCAAAAAAACACCAATCCCCCCGACGCCTCCCATGGCTCGACCCATGGGGTCTGTCCGTCTTAAGAAGACGAATCCAGTGACCCTCGCCCTCGGCGCCGTGCTCTGCGTATTCATCATCTTCTTCCTCGCCGGCCCGTCGGGCCACTCGGCCACTTCCCGCCGACTCGACGCCATCACCGCCGAGCACCACCTCTCCCCCCCGACGTCGCCCTACCGAAAGCCCAGCTCGCGAGCGGGCGGGCAGCTCAAGCCCCCGCCCGTCGCCCACTACAATCTGAATAACGTCACCATCACGACCACGCCCATCGAAAACCGCGAGAATGTCCTGATCCTGACCCCAATGGCTCGCTTCTACCAGTCGTACTGGGATAACCTCTTGAGGCTCAGCTACCCCCACGAGCTCATCACGCTGGGCTTCATCCTCCCCAAGACTAAGGAGGGCAACCAGGCGACGACGGAGCTCCAGGAGCAGATCCACAAGACGCAGAAACACGGGTCCGAGAAGAACCGCTTCAAGAGCATCATCATCCTGCGGCAGGACTTCGAACCCGCCATCGTATCCCAGGACGAGAGCGAGCGGCACAAGATGAAGAACCAGAAGGCGCGGCGGGAAGTCATGGCCAAGGCCCGCAACTCGCTCCTCTTCACCACCCTCGGCCCCGACACGTCGTGGGTGCTGTGGCTCGACGCCGACATCATCGAGAGCCCCCCCTCCCTGATCCAGGACCTCGCCGCCTTCGACAAGCCGCTAATCGTGCCTAACTGCTACCAGCGCTTCTACGACGAGGAGCACAAGAAGATGGCCGAGCGGCCCTACGACTACAACAGCTGGCAGGACAGCGAGACGGCTCTCAACATGGCCGCTAAGATGGGCCCCGAAGAGATCCTCGTCGAGGGCTACGCCGAGATGGCCACGTACCGCACGCTCATGGCCTACCTGGCCTCCGAGGGAGGCGATCGCAACATGGTCATCCCCCTGGACGGCGTCGGCGGGACTGCTCTGCTCGTCAAGGCCGACGTGCACCGCGACGGCGCCATGTTCCCGCCCTTTCCCTTCTACCACCTCATCGAGACGGAGGGGTTCGCCAAGATGGCTAAGCGGTTAGGATGGCAGCCATACGGCCTGCCCAACTACAAGGTTTGTATTTCACCGGTCTCTCAGCATGGCTATATTAACCCGGCCGCAGGTGTATCATTATAATGAGTAAAAAGAGGTCTCGCATCACGGTTGTGGACTAATCCCCGACGTGAAGTCACCTGCATCTTTCATGACCTTGTCATGCCAGGACGAGTTATGCCGCATGCGATATACCCTTGGCAACCGCCTGCCCCCCCCCCCATATTTTCATCCTCGGCGAGCGTTCAATTCTTTTTCGAACTCGGGCAGGGCCAAGGATAATGGCGCTTTTTACTATTTTTTTTGTTTTTGCTGTAGTATATTTATTCATACATGCACCAGGGGAATCCAAAAAACAGAAGGAAACAGAGAGCAAGATCCGATGAAAGAAATCTAAACAAATGGGTCTCCGGGAAGAAGGGGGGAGGCAAATGGTCCCAAGGAGTACGGACGGACGATACTACTATCATGGGAGGGATGGCGGAGCGTTTTGCCCCCAGAAGGGCCGTCTTTTTTTGCTCGTTTATTGCGTGGCCAGTCGTCATTTTTCTGTTTACACCTTTTTCGTTTTTCCATCTATGCGAATTTCCTGTACGATTAGAAGCGTTTCCTCTCGGACCAGGCAAGGATCAAGGGGGAGTGTGAGGTTATAGAAACGAGGAGCATATAACTGGCAAGGCAGGCGAAGAGCGTTTATTCGGCTCGGGCTGTTTGAAATGAGTTGACAGTCATTGATTCCAACGAGAATCGATTCTTAATCTTCTTTCATATGTGTTTGTTGCATGATGTTGTGTCTGTCGTAGTGCATTAACTCGCTCTGGTATCGCATGTTTTCCAATCTTGTCCCACGTCGCTATACCTGTGTGCGCATGACGCAGCAATAAAACACCACCAAACTCCGGGCAAAAGGATCATCATATCTCTAATCTGATGGTCATGTCGTTGCGTCCAATTATCTCTGGCCCTCCGGTAACAGAACTACGAGAGAATTTCGTAGGTATCCAAAAACCTCAACCCGTCGCTATCGCTTCAAAAAAAACAAAAAAAAAACAAAAAAAAAAACCCTATAATACCACAGCACCAGACAAGCTCTGTCAGTCTACGGCCCATCGTAGCGACCGTCAACATCGTGCACCCAAAACTCGACCAGCTTGCGGGTGCCCAGCACGTCCCCGCCGCGCAGCAGGGCGGCCACGTCGACGTTGAGCGGGCTGTCAGTCTCGGGGCAGCCGAGCAGCATGCGCACGGCGCGCACGCACTCGAGCACGCTGTAGGCGGGCGTCCAGGCGTCCTTGAGCAGGTCGAGGCAGATCTCGCCCGTCTGCAGCGCGATGTTGGGGTGCACCACGGGCGTGGCAAACGTCATCTTGGGGGGGTGCAGCGGGTACGTCGAGGGGATGCTGATGGTGACGAGCCAGCGGCCGTCTGCATGATTGTTAGATGGATAAATCGAAAGTGGGATATGTACGGGAAGAGATGAGAGCGCACCGTCGTAGCCAGAGCCTATGCCCTTGCCGTTAATGACGGCCTCCCACTCGAGCAGGTTGGCGTCGTCGACGGGGCCGAGGCGCTCGATGCCCGCCTCGTCCTTTTTTTCGTGGCCCCATTTCTCGAGCTCCTTGAGGAGACGTTTGGTGGCCGTCTTAGTTGAGGAGGCGCCTGGAGCTGGAGACTGTGACATTGCTGTTGGGGGTAAAGGGTGGGTTTTCGCGGGTTCGAGAGGATCGTGGGATGAGCGGGCGTCGATGGTAGATGGTCGATGGTCGATGCGACGACGGAACGACAGAGGGGAAGACGTAGTCGGGATGGATGGATCGTGTGCTTGACGGTGCGATGATGGTGAGAGAGGGAGAGGGAGAGATGGGAAGAGAGTGGACAGGCGGTCGGAGCTTGTGATGGACCACTACAGCTTCCGGGGAAGAAGCGTCGCGACTGCCGTCGGGAGGAACCGAGCCCGGCGAAGGAATGATTGACGTGAAATTACGTACCTGCTAGTTATCCTATACCTTGCCCAACAAGGTTAAGCATTGAGACAATGGGACATTGCCTAGAAACCTCACATCGACGCGCCCGCTCTTCATTGCGTACAACACAGCTTGATTACAATTCAGATTAGTCTATGCTAAATGTCCGTATCATCATGACTTGGGGTTCCAACACGCTGCTTTTTTCTCGCTCGTCTTCATTCTGCCATCACTTCCTCCGTCGTCCCGTCCGCACAGGCTGCTTTCGCTTTGGCGGCGGCGACGCCTTGGTACTCTTCTTGGAGGCCGCCGGCTGAGATTCGGCTTCTTGGTCGGCGACGACGCTGGCTGGCTTCCGGCCTCTCGAGGCTTCGCGAGTCCGCATCCGGTTGTCGCTGGAGTCCTCTCGTTCTTCAGAGGAGCCCTCGTCGTCGTCATCGCTCCCCTCTTCCTCCTCGTCACTTGTGGCGTCCGGCTCCCGGTTGGAAGCGCGACTCCTCGTCACAGGCCCGGCTGCCCTCCGACGACCCATGTAGGCCGCTTCAGAGGGAGCCATCGTGTGCCGACGAGATGCTGCCGAGGCGGGCGATCCCATGGTAGATCGCGGGCCCGAGGTTTGGAATCGGAAGGGATCAGGTGCAGCTCTACTGCTGGAAGAGGGAGTATCCGCTGCCCAGCTTTCTTCTGTCGGCGCCGTACCGCTCATGGAGTCGGAGACGTGGCGACTGGGCGTTGTGTAGTCGTACGGTGTTCCTCCACGATCCTCAGCGGCTCGGCTGGTTGGTCGACTGGGCGGTCGGCTAGGCGGCCGTTGCGATGTCGTGCCAGATCGTGCCCGTGACCGAGGCGTCGATGATGGCGGGAAATAGCCCATGGGCGGATATCCCTGCCGCTGCTCCTGCTCCTCGCCCAGATTGCTACCAGACGATGGATATCGTGGCATCGGTTGACGAGCAACAGGAGGCCGGCTCTTCTTGCGCGAAGCCGGCTCCAATTGTGTGAGAGGCACCGCGATTCGCTGATCCTTTCTCTTCTTGCGCTCCGCAGCCCGCTTCTTCTTTTCCTTCTCTTCGCGCTTCCGGTGTCGGTCCAGGGCTGCAAGCTCGTGCTTATTGAGCCTCACATCAGCCCTCCCTCTGGCCCGGGCCTTTTCGATTCGCGCCAGTGCCGACTGCACCAAGAAGGCTTCCCTATCCCTCGGCGACATCCTCGCCAGCTGTTCCTCGTACTCTTCGTCGCCCGAAGAAGAGTCTTCGTCTCCTTCCGAGTCGTCATCCTCCTCCTCATCCGAGTCCGCATGATAAGACCTGCGGTTCCCCAAGTCCACACCCGTAAAAGCAAGCGCATCGCTGTCAAACCGAGCCAATGCTCCGGTAGAACCCCCAACGCCGTGATAATCCGCATCGTCCTCGTCCGTGTCCACCTCCTCCACCCGGGCACCTTCGCCGTACCCGAATTGCGCAGTATCCTCCGTCCTTCGCCACCTGCGCCGCGATGGTCTTCCCCATGGGGGCGCAAATTCGGGAGCTCGCGGCCGACCATCTAGACCGCCTCCCCGGAAAAAGCCTCATCGATGGGCTTGTCCATAAGAGCGGCGTGACCGAGAATGGTCACACCAGAAGCACCAATCAGCCAGAGCAGGGTCATGAAGGGTGAAGAAATCAGACCCAGGGGCACGGCAATGACGACCAGCCCTGTGTAGAGCTGGGAGGTGGTGGCACGGAAAGTGCCGATCTCGAGATCGCCTCCGTCGAGACGGCCGATGATGAACATGCCGGCAATGACGAAGATGATGTCGAACAGCAACAGCCAGTTGGTGAGCAGAGCATAGATGCTCAGCATGACGAAGATGACGGCATAGTTGCTGGAAAAATGGCCCAGGTTGTAGTTGACGCGGGACTGGACCTCGGAGAAGTTGGCAGGCTTGGAGAGGCGCTTGAAGTCGAGGAACTCGGACACGGGACGCAGGTTGGAGAAGCGGCCGCTGAGAGGACCGGACCGAAGACCCTGGAACCGGTCGCCCAGGTTCAGGCGGGACGTGATAACGTCAATCGGGATCTGGATGCGGGCCATTGCGAATAGGAAGATGAAGAGAGATTGTTGTGGTTTGTGAGGTGGTGGTTGACTGAGGTGGTCAAAGGGAGCTTCTTGTAGGTGTTCGGCGGTGGGTAATGGCAGGCAGCCAAATTAATCGATGTCTCGAGATGACGACGACGCTGGAGGCGTAGTTTGGAGGAGTCTGGTGGAGGAAAGACGGGTTAGTCGTACAGTTCGTATTCAAGGATGAAAAGCGAGCGACGCGAAGTATAAAAAAGAGGACAAGTTGGCCAAAGAAAAAGGAGCCAAGTGAGACCCGTGATGAGGACGAAATAAAGGGTTATTGGCCCCCCCCCCCCCCCCCCCCCCCCCCCCCAGGCATCAGCCACTTTACGCCAAGCCACAGAGATTGCACATGTGACTCGCAAAGGGATTGCGGGTGATGGGAGAAAACGTACAGTTTCGAAGCTGAAGGTGTGAGGGCGCAAGAGAAGTGGTATCGCTTGTGTGTTTACAAAGATGAGGTGGAAAGGGGGAGAGTTGAGTTGAAGATATTGGCCCAATGCTAACTTACTGCTGCAAACGCGTCCTGGTCAGCGATTTCCTTCAGGGGTGTCTGAGGTGGCCACTTTTTTTTTTTTTTTTTGGTTGGTCTTATTTAGGTGCCGGTGGAATGGCGCTGGGGAAAGGGAGGGGAAACTGACGAGATGATGATTCCTCGTCTATCAGAAACGTACCGTGGCAGCAAAAGGGTCCAATTCTCTTGAGTTTGCACCAGTGACCAGTCTCGCTTCTCGGTTGGCTCGAGAAAATACGAGACAGCGGAATCCAAAAGAGACACACACCCCAGGCACCAGAGATCTTGATATCTCTCTGGTAGCCCGTGATGGGTGACGTCCAGCACCTGAGGCCCAAGCTCTCAGGGTGGTCTGGGAGGGAGTTGTGTTTCACGTGGTCCTCTCTTCAACAACCTCTCTATGTAAAAAACAAAAGAGAGAGGTTTTCTTGTTGAAGAGGATGAGGAGAAGAAAGAAAGGGGAGGAAAAGAAAAAGAGCGGGAACAAAAGGAACAGGGAGAAGTAGCGGTCGAGGGCCGCCTTTTTGAATCGATGCCGGGAGACAGCAAAAAAAAAAAAAAAAAAAAAGAGGCGCCGGGTGCTAAAAGCAGAGAATGGCTGCTCACCGACTCGATCAACAAACAAGCTCCTCTCGTCTTGCAACGTCGACGACGACAATTCGTACGGTGCGTCAGAAGCTCTGAGTGTCCAGCCTCCAATCGTCTCCACTCCCCGCATGCAGACGTGATCCCATCCGGTTTGTTGTGGCCGCCCATCTCCAGCTGCCTCTCTTTTGTCTATTTGTTTCTATCGTCTGGTGTTTGTTTGCCCGTGACGAGCCGTGAGAAACCCACGGCCATTGCTTTTCTGGCCCAGTTCTGGGCCTCGCTTGCTCCCGGCCTGAGCAAGTACCTCTAGGAATCAGACAAGTGGCAGGGCAACTTCTGTCCATTAGCCGTCTCTCGCGGCCAAGCGTGCGATTTCTCTTTAGTCTTTTTCTTTTTCAGCTGAGGTTTTGTTTGTTTTTCTTGTCTTTTTTTCTGACGGGGGTTGCATTTTTGGTCGTCTTTTCTTCTTCGCCAGAGCCGATGGACATGGACGGCGGATTCAACGTACACGGTACAACGGTGCCAATCCTCGGACCTGCCACAGTGCTAAAGATCCATCTCTTCAGAAACCTCCGGATTCCCTCTCCATCCACGACCTTCGGTCTCTCCCAAGTTCCCCTCCTCCCGCCCCTTCGGCCCTCTTCCCCGGCGGATCTCTCCGATACTGCCAAGATGGTCCCTCCGGCGTTCCGGGCAGCTAAACCGCATGCAGCGAGAATGGCACCTTGAAGCAACGAGAAAGCACATCCGTCAAGATATTCTCGCCATGTCAACAACGAACCCTTCACTCTCTTGTTTTCGTACTCGGGTCTCCCCTGCTCACGAATTTCACATTCTAGGCACATCTCCCTCTTCGCCCGTTGACGTGGCACCGTCCCGGCCGCGGCCCAACTCGCGGTTCGGTGGGGACCGACCCGCGAAGAAATTACTTCCCTGCCCTTTTTTGCCTGGATACCGAAGAGCAACAAGCTTACTTTGCCTTAGTACTTGTCAACATGTGCCTTGTGATGCATGTACGTACAGGGAAAAATTACTTACTGTATCAAGGTGCATGCACACGGCACGTTCAGACGCCGAATAGCGCCGCATCGCCCGTCGACAAGAAGTCTCTCCCGTTGCTGGGATGATGCATAGGGGTCGACCTGCGCCGGTTCTCGCGATAACCACGGGCACAACACTGTCATGCGGAATCTGCAAAGCCCGTCAAGATGTCATGCGTGCCACCACCTTTGTGAACCTCGTCTTGTGGGTTGTCATCTCCGAGCTCGCCACCATCACACGCCAAGTTACTCCTCTATATATAGTAAGATGGAGCATCTGTTTGATCGGCTCGTCCTCCTCCAAGCGGATGAGTTGACCGGTTTTATATCACAAGAGAGGGGGGACCTTTGTTCCAGGCATGGGCTTGGCAAGGATCCGACGCTTCTCAGCATTGCCTCGTTCGGGTCGTGCAGGTGTAGCAACCGGGAGGACATTGCTGCTGGATGTAGCCCTCAACTCCGAGATGCTTCCCGAGATCAACTCCCGACGGGCTTTGTTCCCGTAGAACAAATATCCAAGCAAACGAGGGTGGCGACTGTTGCACCGTCATTCTCATCCTTGCAGCAAGAACCTTCAAGGTTGAAGTAAGGATGGTCATACCAAACTCTCTTATTACATCAGTACCTACACACAACGTGTGTTTCCGGCCTCGGTAGTAAGTCTTTTCTAGATTTGGCTGCCCGTAGTTTATTACATCTTGTTTTGACTGTTCACGTCTTTTTCGCCGGTACACCTGCCGTATGCCTACCACCTGGACACATTTTCGGCCCTCTCCCTCAGCTATATACTACACGACTGTATGCGTACCCCTCCGTATGCACCCTCGGCAAGATAAGGAGGTAGGGAGGGGAGGGGGAGACAGCAAAAAGAAAAGAAACGAGAAAGAAGGAAGCAAGAGAAGAAAAAGAAAAGAAAAACATCCAGTCTCCATGGTATCGAAGCGCGCTCGCTGTGCCTAGACCGGGCCATCCAGTGCAAGAAAGAAGAAGGGGTATATCATTAGAAAAAACCAAGTTGGGAACTTCTTTTCTTGTTTCCGTCCCCCCTTGTTAGCCAACGCTTTGCTCCAGCCAATCCAAATCCCGTAACGG
The DNA here is from genome assembly GCA_911649645.1 of Thelonectria discophora. Taxonomy (NCBI): domain Eukaryota; kingdom Fungi; phylum Ascomycota; class Sordariomycetes; order Hypocreales; family Nectriaceae; genus Thelonectria; species Thelonectria discophora. Next base: position 2,526,852 of record CAJVRK010000016.1, on the reverse strand, counting down.
TCTGCTACATGATGTTGCCTGCCTGCCTGCCTGCCTCTCTCATACCTCGAAGAAGTAGTCGTCATCCAGCCCCTCGCGGCTGGGAATCACGCCGGCGCCAGGCACCGGCCCGTCAAAGGCCGAGTCCATGCGCACGTTGAGGAGGCGAATCTTGAGCCCGTACTCGCTCACCATGTTGACCAGCTTGTTCGTCTCAGCCGTGATGGGCGCCTGGTTGAGCAGCATGAGCAGCCCGTCCAGCCACTCGGACGCGAGGCTGTGGCTCGTCGGCCACAGGGACAGGATGGGGTGCTCCTTGGAGTCGACCACGATGCTCTTCGCAGCGTGGCTGGTGGCCGGGTTGACGAAGCTGTAGACGGTGATCTTGGTCGTCGTGGCCGCCTTGGGCGTCACGCCGCTCGACGTGCTCTTGACGTCGTCGGCCGCCGACACGTTGGACACGACGGAGCTGATGGTGCCGAGGTCGATCTTCTCCGACAGCGAGTCCAGGCTCGGGTCCTGCAGCGTCTGCGCCTCAAAGTCGGCGTAGTGCAGATATCGTCTGTTATGCGACAGCTTGGCGTACCGCCACGGCGTGGGCGTGAAGAGCCGGTGCTTCGACCCGCTGCTGTTGTTGTTGTCTCGCTTTGGCGTCGGCTTGGAAAACCACGATCCCTCCAGCAGGCATCGGATCCTCTGCTCCTTGACAAACTGGAGCGCCTCCTGCTTCAGCTCGTCCCGCACCTGGAACAGGTGCTGGCCCCAGGTGTCCTCAAACGATAACTCGAGCAGGTGCATCTGCAGCTCTCGCAGCCGCGTCACGTCAAATTCCTGCATCTCGTCCTCCACCTCCAGCACGTCTTTCGTTCTCGTGGCTCCACCCACCACTTGGTCCACCAAGATGCGCACCAGCTCAACCACCTTTTCGAAGTCGTCCTGCTCGGCCCCCGTGCTCTTCCAGATCCGAAAGAAGGCGTGCAACCCGGCCGTGTGCAGCCGAGACCACTGGAGCAGCAGCGGCCGGAATAGTCGATCGTGATCCTTCGGCTCCATGCTCTGGTACCCCTTGTTGTCTTCCAGGTCCGCCTTGTCCACGTCGAAGTGGTCATAGAGCACCATGGTAACCGCGAAGCTCGCCCGCGCAACAGGGCAGCGCTGAGACGCTGGCCTCGTGGCCTGTTCCATAAGCAGCTTCTGGAACCCGTCTTCGTTCTTGCGCACGTAGTCCGTAACATCCATCATGCCCAAGAAACCCACGAGACCAAACTCCTGTGCCGGGTTCTCCGTCTCGAACCCTAACCTCCGCCACTTTTCAGGGTTGTGCCGCCTGCTCCCCTTCTTCGTCAAGATGTCGGTATGTTCGTGGGGCGACGGATGGCCGTTTATGCGCGGCGTTCGGTCGGGCGCGCTGGCTAGATGCAAGCCCTTGAGCGCTCGTCGATGTTCGGGTCGCTCGAGGTCGACTTCCACTTCCAACCACTTCTTCAACAATATCTTGGTCAGCGACTGGAACTCCAGCATCGGGTGCGCCAGGTCCTGCAGCGCCGAGCTCTGCATCAGCTTGTAGATGGCCTTGATCAGGCCCAGGTCTTGCAACCTCTTGATGAACTTGGACCACTCCTCCCCCGACGTCCCGTTCGTCTTGCCGCTCCCAATGGAGCCGTCGTTGGACAGGGCGTCCCGTATCAAGGCGTTGATGAGCATGAGGGCGTTTGCGCATAGCGCGTGGTCGGCGCTCTGCAGCTGGGCGATGACGAGCTCGAAGAACTGCGGGTACACGGCTACAGCCGGCTTCAAGGCCCGAAACCCAAACGTGCCCGGCGTGCGGCTCGCGCTCCCCAGCGTCGTCGACTGCGAGTGGCTCACGAGGGCCACCAGGATGGACATGGCGCCCCTGAGGATGTTGACCAGCGGGTTCGTAACGATGAGCTCCACGACCCGCTCGACGAGGTCGCTCGCCGTCGGCCCTTCAAAGATGTCCCAGCCCATGTCCACCTCGAGGAGCCGCGTCAGGCTCTGCAGCGAGTAGGCGAGCGTGTTGCCGCCGGCCGACATGATGAGCCGCCGCAGCACCACGAGGCCACCCGAGGAGATGAAGACGTCGGCGAAGGCTGGGTCGTTGATGGAGTTTTGGAGCTTGAAGACGGCCATTTTTCGGGATGCATCCTCGTCGCTCGACATGCGCGCCAGCAGCGCTGGAATGTCTGCTTGGTCCATCGTCTTTTTTTTGTGTGTGAAAATCGAGAGTCGAGGATCGAATTCGTGCTAGTGGCCGTTTGGAACGCGACGTATTCGTAGGTGGAAAGGGGTAGGTTTATCTGTATTCGCGTGTCATTGCCCGTCGACGCAACAAGGACCAATGCTTCGTTTCGGACGTGGTGCAAAAGGAGACGTTCTCTCTGGACGGCTTGCAACGAGTTTGCGAGGCGAAGCCGCAAAGTTCGCGAGGTGGCAGTTTCTCAGGTGAAACCGCGAAACTGGAGAACGGAGGTCCCTCTTCTGAAGCCAGGCTGGAGACACTCGATGGGAGGCGCCGAGGGGACGGTAACTTTCCCAAATGCACAGCAGCAGCCGCTTTCTCTGAACGGAAACCCCCCTGGGGCCTGGCCAACCTGCACGAAAGCTTACCCCTTCAGGACTGGCCCTGGTCAAACGAAGTGAACCGCTCTCTGGTGCCACAAGGCCATTGTCATGAGCCATTCGGAAAGCGAATCGTCGTCCCTGTTTCAGCCCCCGCCTTGTTTTGCCCCTGTGGCGGTGCGTGGCTTCAGTTCAACTGGCTCCGGCCCTGCCTGGAACCCACCAGATTTCCCCAGAAACGTGCCAGGGGTCTGACGGACCCCTTTATCGATAAGCCAGCTCATGACAAACCAGCCACACACGTGATCCAGCCTCATATCCATTATGTGGCGCAAGGCTATGGATTTCCAACTTCCTTTGACGCCCCGAACCTGTCACTTCTGCGAAGCTATCCAGACATCACCAAACAATCCGCCCGCAGCGCAAATCCCCATTTCATCCACCGACCGTCGCATTCCCTCCCTACGCAACAATGGCGAACTTTTTGGCCTCTATCTTCGGCACTGAGCTTGACAAGGTCAACTGCTCATTCTACTTTGTGAGTTTTCGCACTCTCCCCATAGTTTCTGCGCTGTCTCGCGTCGTCCTGGTCAATGGTAAGTTCATCAGCTAACGCGCGTGTGCCTCCTTCAGAAAATCGGTGCCTGCCGACACGGCGACCGCTGCTCCCGAAAACACGTCAAGCCCTCGTACAGCCAGACGATCCTCATGCCCAACCTCTACCAGAACCCGGCCTACGACCCCAAGAACCGCATGAATCCGTCGCAGCTCCAGAACCATTTTGACGCCTTCTACGAGGACATTTGGTGCGAGCTGTGCAAGTATGGCGAGCTCGAGGAGCTAGTCGTTTGCGACAATAACAATGATCGTGCGTACACCTTCTCCCCCATCACTGTCTAAACATTCTTGCTAACTTTGTTCGTGTAGACCTCATCGGCAACGTCTACGCGCGCTTCAAGTACGAAGAATCCGCCCAGAAAGCCTGCGACGAGCTCAACAGCCGGTGGTACGCCGCGCGCCCCATCTACTGCGAGCTCAGCCCTGTGACCGACTTCCGCGAGGCCTGCTGCCGCCTCAACTCGGGCGAAGGCTGCGTCCGCGGGGGGTTCTGCAACTTCATCCACCGCAAGAACCCCAGCGAAGAGCTCGACCGCGAGCTCCAGCTCTCTACTAAGAAGTGGCTCAAGTCGCGCGGCCGCGACGAGAAGAGCGTCAGCCGCTCGCCCACGCCCGAGCCCTCTAGGAGGCGATTCTAGGGGGAGGGACCTCGTGGTGGGGGCGAGGACGATGCGAGGGCTTTTAAAGCCCCAGAAATGAGGAGGTTGTCTTGTAGTAGTATACGTTTGGGCGAGGGAAACGAAACATGCACCAAGGGTGGCGCGGCTACGGCGTTTCAAGGACATGGATAATTGATTTATTGGCTGGGTCGTTCATGTAGCGCATCATATAAATTGAAAGAAAAATATAAAGAACGACAAGACTAAAAACGAATGGTTGCTTCTACGCTCGCCAAGAGGGTTGTTGTTTATTCGTGTTGAAACCTTTGCTACCCCATTGCCAACCACGCATGCTTGCAGATATGTACAATTGTATCCCTTTATGACCTGTTAATCCCGCGCGCCAATGTTGATGAAATACTTGTGCCCGGAACCCGTCGCCTACCGCCATATCCCCCCCTCTTTTTGTGAAATCATATTGCCAACCCTTTGCCTTGTTACCTCAACACCTCTTCTCGCGTTCCCCGTCTATTTCGCAGTTTGAAAGTGATTTCGTCTCATCGTTGCGTGTCGGAGGGAAGGTCCTTCTTGAGGTCGTCGGTGAAATCGATGAGGGGACCCTCGGCCGGTTTCCCCGTCGAGTTGAGGAGAGATGCAATCTCGTGGTTCGGCGTGAGCTGGGGGACTGCGGGAACAACGGGATGCTGAACGGAGACTTCGCCAAAGTCAATGAGGTTGTCCTCGGCGGGGGGCTGGCTCGTGTGGCCCTCCGTCTCGTCGTCCAGATGACCCAGCTGCTTGCTGGTTTCTGCGGAGGGGCTGTGAGGCGGGATGACGTGACGCTGGTTTGGCTTCTGGCCTGCGATGACGGGATAAATGGCCATGACCTGCTCGGCCTGTTTCTCTGGCCGCGCCGAGTGATCGCTGTGGACTCGTCAAAAGGGCTGTTCGCGGCAACCAGGGGGCAAGACACTTACATGTTCGCGTTAATGATCCATTCGAGATCCTCTTCGCCTTCTTCGTGACCGCCAGGGCCGCCCTGTATCCGACGGAACAGTCGAGGGTGCCACTCGACATTGTCCTGGGCTCTCGCGGCAGCTTCCTCGCGTTGACGATCCTCGATCTTGGTCTTCTCGTCGGTGGCGACCTCGTGGTTCCGCTCCTTCACCGCCGTGGCAGTCTTTTCCCATAGCCGTTGCGACTCCCGCTCTTCTTGCTCGGCGATTGGACGAACGAGTGGCGCGGTAGGCTTCGAGTGGGTAGCATCGAAGAACATTTCTCGGTGACCCGTCTTGACCCAGTTAGAGCATGACCACAGGGGAGACCGGACATACGCACCCTCACATCCTTGATGAACATTTCTTCACTCCACAAACCAGAAAGCTCATACAAGACCTCGCCGGTGCTCTCTCGCTTGATGGACCCGCCAATGGCATTGTACGTGCCACCAACCCAGCCCTTTGTCTTGAAGTCGACGTCGGCGACAAGGTCGAGTTCGGGACAGCGAACGAAGCTGTGGTCTCCGAGCTCATACTTCATCTTGCCAAACAGAATTCCTCGAGCGTACATGTTGGGTTGCGTGAGGATGCTGCGATTCGCGTTAGCATTCACGGGCGACTTATGCAAGGCGAACCCAAGGATCGACACACTATCTTTCTCCCTTGCTGGGATCCTTTCCCCGGTTCAACAGGGTTAGAAAAGCGATACCCTCCATCAGGCTGGCGGCAGAGTTGCCCAAAAATCGACTGCGGGGCTTGAGGGTGCCATCGATGCGAATGTGGTGGTCCGGGGCGAGATAGAAGTAGCTGGACTTGGGCGGGTGATGCGACGTCTGTTCGGAAATATAATATCCGCGCTTGTGGTTGTCAAAGTCCCAGTGGCAAGTGAAGATCTCGCCAAGGATGGGATTCAGGGGTTTCTTGACGCCTCTACATGCGAACCGTCAGTCAGAAAGCACGACTTGGAGATTTCGGGGACAAGGCCGGCGGGGGACCAACGGAGGACGGATATGCCAACCACTCAGGTAGAACTTGACTACGGAGACGAATCGATCGACGGGGTCATCTATGGTAGGGATATGCAGGAGCATTTCGGGGTGGCACATGAAGCTGTTGGACACAAAAGCGTCAGCGGCGAGCTCGACGGTGAAAAGGTCACGGTGGGGGTGGTAGTCACTTTGTGATCCTCTCGAGCATGCTGCGGGGTTCGAGAATAAAGGTCGGCAAGACGACGCGGCTGAGATCGGCACCGGGCCTCAACTGCGAGATGATGTGCGAAAGGACTATACAAGCAAATTGCAGGCATCAGCATCGGTAGAGAGGTCCTCGAGAGAGCCAAGCCGGATGCACCCCGACGAGGCTCCGGACAGCGGGATCCGGCCTCGGAACGGAGCCTGCATGGCCGTGGCACTCACCGTTGCCCTGATCGGGCTCGACGACGAGCGTATCGTCATCGTTATCATGGCTGTGACTGTGACTATGGCCGTGGCCGTGGGCGCGGGACTCGTCGACTGAAGAACGGGAACCTGCGGGAGGTTGGGAGAACCAGTTGGTCAGCATGGTGACTTTCACCTTGGGCGAAAAAAAAGATGCGAGAGGAGGGGCAAAAAGGGCTGGGGTGGCAGAGAGAGAATTGCGGCGCGCGGGTATAGCTCAGGTTCGCGGAGCATTCGGAGGCGCCTCAATAGCGGGGTGGTGTGCTAACACGGGAGGGCGAGTGTGGTGTGCGGTGTGTGGATGCGAGAGAAAGGGCCAGACGAGAGGGAAGGGTAAAGATATATCTCGAGGCGAAAAAAGGAAGCCTTGGATTACCGGTAGGCCCGGTGGTGATGTGAGACGGGAGAAGGTTTTGGGTGCAACTCACTGCTGCCAGTTCTCCGCCGCCCAGGCACCGATACAAGGCCCATGACCATGATGGAGCCTGCTTCTGTTGATGGTTCTGTTGGTGCTGTAGCTGCTCCTTCTCTGCTCCTTCTACTGACAGCGACGGAAGAAGGGACGACAGCTATATCCAACGGCGCCAATGCCTCTGTTTGTTCGCGCCTTCAAACGTTCCGGCCCGTGGCTTGCGTCGTTTGGATTGGCTTCGGCCGCCGCGGCTTCTTCCTTGTTGGTGTTTTGGCGTCGGGTGTGGGTGCGGGGCTGAGCTGAGCTTTGGATGGAAATGTTGGGGAAGCCTGTTGTGGCTGGAGCCTGGAGTTGAAGGGAGACGAGATGCACGAAAGGGAAAAGGGAAAGAAGATGAGGAAGAAGGATGGGGAAAAAAAGATAGAAGGTCAACAGGGGTAAGACGATATGATAGATCCGAGATGAATGACGAACGGATGAGCCGGCGCGCCGACAAGTCACTGTTCCCAGGGTGTGACGATTGAACTTGTTTACCTCTTTCGGTCGACGGGTGGGTTTTTTCCCCATCGCTGACTTGGAACTTGTCGCCAGCAAGCAAAAAAAGCAGCTGGCCACTGAGAAGACGCGCCCCGAGCACACGAGGAATGCCTAGCCGTCTGTCCATGTCCACCGGGGGGGGATGTGAAAGGAGGCTTTGTTGGGTGCAACACGCAGCAAGGCACAATCGACAGTGGGCTTCAAGTTACTACGAATCAAGCACAAACCCGACCGAGCCTGGCCTGCAGTGAGGCCCTCCCAGCTTACACCAGTAATATCCCAACCGTCGCCCTTACGCTCGCAAACGCACACCCGCAGGAACAATCTTTCCGGGAGCCGATCATGACGACGATGACGATGGGGTCGGAGAGCACCAAACTTTGGCGTCATGGTAGCTCTAGTGGAAGTCATAAACAGAGTCAAGCTTCGACGCCAGCTTCAAACACCAAACATCAAAGCAGATTTCAAAAAAAGGCAGTTGGGGAAACATGGCGGGGAAGGTGAATGAATGACGTCGCACCCGCCCCGAAGCAGAAAGGAAGCCCCCCCAAGCACCCACGAGGCAGGAGCTTCGAGCACAGACCATCCCGAGTCGTGGAGTGAGTCCAGGCTCCAGACGCTACTCACTTCACCCCGTGCTGCAAAGAATGGTCAATGTATTCATTCATGGCATCTTTGTTTCTAAGTATTTTTGTTGCCTTCGACTCGACATTGCCATTCATATATCTTCGTACATCTCGAGGCCTAGTCGAGCCGGCAATTGCTTGCTTCTATAGCTCTCGCCCGCCTTACCTTCAACTCGCTACCCTTCCCCCTTGGACATACCCCGGATCCATGGCCATGACTATTCAAATGCCTCTGAACGCCACCCATCTTGTCCCGCCAAACTCCGTCCGCCTGCATAGACAGAGTCGCATGCTGACCGATAAATCCGAATCTCCCTAGTCTGCTGGTTCTTCGGCCTCTTCATGTACTCCGGACCTCCGATAGAAATCCTCCGCTATAATGCCGCGGCATTGGCTTCGAGCACTCGTCGTGCCTCAAGTTACAGTTATTGGGTATATTCCCCACCATTTCGCTCTGCTCGCGCGCTTTCTTATTGTTGACATGGGTCTCGATTTCTTTGACTCTCGACATTTACTCATTTCGATCGTAACGCAGATACTTTTGCTGAAGACGATTTTGTCACCGACGCCTTGGACGTTCCCTTCACTGGCGCTGGTAGCACTCGGGCGAGCGCCTCTCGGTCTGGTTTCCCACGTTAGCTTCTCTCGTCATTTTCGTCAAAATAGTGCTTACCAGACTCCTTTTCAAACATGATCGAAATGTCATCGTGCTCCCCTGGCAGATCCGGCAGGTCGAGGCACACAAACGCCATGTCATCGTAGTCGCCGTCCTTGTCCGCTGGCAGCTTCGGTAACGGAAACTTTGCGTCGATGAACTTGATGCCACTCTTGGTACCGCGTTGGCAGTTCTCGTACAGATCTGTGCCCTTGAGAACGAAGTTCATGCAGTGTCCATGGTGGAAATCCTCAAAGAAAGCAAGGATCTGAAGCTTGTCCTCCTGCTTCACTACTTGGATGCGAGTGTATCCGGCCTCCCATTTCTTATGAATCGGCACCACCATGCGTCGTCGTGAGATGGCAAACGTCACAGCGAGCGCATCGAAGACGACCTCGAAGCCCGTCATGGCAAATTGGAAGTCGTGCAGGTCCTGGATGTTGTTAAACTCGAACGATCGAATCGTTTGGTTGTGCCGTAGGAGTTGCAGCGCATCTAGCATGTTCCGTGGGAGCTCCTTGGGGACCTGTGCCTCGGATACGGACACAGTCATGTCCTTTTGCGGCTGGCGCAGAACCCGGAACATCTTTGCATTCGACACCTCCAGTCTCACCCGCAGCTCACCTGGCGCAACGTTGATTCTGTCCGTCACGTTGCCGTTTTGGTACTCTAGGACAATCTTGAGGCGATCTGCCAGCACCGTAGGGGGGATATCTCCACCGTATTCGTCGTTGACCACCCTGGCAGCCTTCCACGGCATACGGGTGAAGGGAGCCATGCCCAACGGCTCGCGGAGGCTCTGGGAAACGCCGAAGCTCTTGATGGGCACATCAGCGTAAATTTTCTCGTCGTGGTCCAAAGCCGTGCCTGTAATGAGCGAGTGAAACTTGATTCTAGCCTTCTCCTCGCTGAACACGAATACCATCCGCCCCTTGGACTTGCCGTTGTCGTACTTGATCGATAGAGATGGGGCGTCCTTCTCTCCCCGGAAAAACCCAAATTGGATAGGCTGAGACGGCGTGTACACATGACTGACACCACTCAGTGTTCTTGTTCGGGGCCCGGTGACGACGGCAATGCGGAAACCAAGATGCCATATACGTTGACCAGAGGGGCCGTTCTCTTTGAACTGCTTCTCAAACAAGGCCACATCGCACTGTGACACGGGCTCCTTGGGGAATTGCCGAGACTGAGGATCTGCGTCCATGTACTGGAATGACCGGAGCGTCGTTCGGAAAACCATACTCTCGTCGCTTCGGGGGAACAAGGAAGTCTGAATCTTGGTTCCAAAGTCGTACATGTTCCACAATAGTCGGTAATCTTGCTGAACAAGCTGAATGGTGAGGCAGAAACCGCGACGAAGCTTCACATCGATCGTACACGTCTCGTTCCTCCAGCGAACGTCTTCCCAAACGGGTCCTATGGCCTTGCTCTCCTGGATGGCGAGCTGAATGTGCCCATTCTGGCTCGCGAGTACAAAGACGAGACTGAGAGATTTGAGGGGTCGGACCATGGAAAGCATGCAGGGGAAGTATAGTTTCTGAGACTCATGGTCCTGTTCCATTAGATAGACATCCGCCTGCACTCGTCCATAACTAAAGTTGTCCGTGTTGTCGCCAACGGGCAAGGCATCCAAAACACGGAGATGGGACAGGGGGTTTGTCATGGCCGTCATGCCTCCGCCTGAATTGCCGGATAAAAGAGCCACCATGTCCTGGCTGAGGTCGGGATACTCGACCCAAATGGACTTGTCGATCGTCTGAGGGAGGAAGGCTTCCTCGGGTGGTAAGAAACCGTTCCGCTTCATGCTCATGGACAGCTTTTTCAGTGCTGATACGAGAGCCTGGCCCACTTCGACGATCTCCGTTTCCGGTGACAAGCCTTGGGAATGCTCAATTTCGGGAATGACCTCTTCGCTGAGCCAATAGCCCTTGGCTAGATTTGCGTAGGCCTGTTGCCGGTCCCGATCATTCTGCATCTGTCCTTTCGGTGAGGTTGGCCTGTCCCGGACTGCCGTCTCAAGGCCCATTCGACCCTTGAGGAACCACCAAAGCGCCGCACGAGAGCATTCCTTCAGCGAAGATGATCCCAGAGGCTTGACTGACTCGGCGTGGAGTCGGAAGAGCTCGAATAAGTGCCTCGTCCTGCTGACAAAGGCTTCGAGGGCCTCGTCGCCCGACACGGCATCATTGAGACGAACGGAAGCTGATCGAGCAGACATTGGCACCTCACGAAACTCGCGTGGCTTAGCGTTGGCTAGACTGGGTTGCCGTGATAGGTGCGAAGCAAGGCTCGTCTGTCGGGATAGCTGGTCAGGTTCGGTCGCGGGGGAGTAGGCGCTGGATGAGTTGGAATGGACCGATGCTGGGCTATAATCCAGGGCTGATTTTGTAGTCGAAGCCTCGGGCGAGGGGACTTGTCGCCGGGCGATGGTGGGAGATGTTGCTGATAGCGGCTCAGCTGACGGGGGGTCGTCCCAGTTATGCGCAGATGCCGACGTCGCACTGGCAACGCGAGCAGCCTCGGCGAAAGCTCTGCCTTCCTGCTCGCGCAATTCTGCCGAGTGGATTTCGATGTACGACCTTCTATTATCATCCTTTCCGGCCATGCCAAGGAACCTGGGTTTGGGGAGCAGTAAACTTGCTCCTGAGGCCGCCGAATTCAACTCGTCAACCTTGGATCCTGGCGGGTCTATTTGAGGCTCCTCGTCCGACTCGGGCTCGTAAATGGACGAGAATCCCGTTTGGGTGCGAGACAAAGGCTTCGGTCTAAAGTCATCCTTTGATGGTGAACCAGTATCGGTTGGAGGAGGAGGGGGCCGTCCGGGGGCATAGGCGGCGTGGCGGTGCGGGGGAGGCTGTGGCGGGCGGGCCTTCCTTCGCTTCGAGATTTCCAAGACAGGAACCTCGGACTCGTCGCCGCCCTCGCCAATGACGTCGGGTTCTGCATCGGTGAATTTGACGAAATGTCCCTTTTTATTTGGTCGGGGAGAGCGAATCTGGGCCTTTGGGTCGGGTCGAGGGCCTGGGGCGAGCGGGCGATTGCCCTGCGCCTGCTGGTTGACGGCGAGGGCCTGTGGATAGCGGGATATGGATGTGGTGTCGAGCTTGGCCAGCTTGGGTAGCGGAGGGGGGGCATGGGTGACGGTGAGGTTGTCGGAGGAGCTGTGAAGGAAGGCGTCGACATTGGTTTGTTGTTCGGTGTATTTGTTGCGTTCTTTATTTCCACCACCGAAGAGCTTGCCCATTAGACGGTCTCTCCTCGAAGAACGGCCGTCGGGGGCCTGAACGACGGGTACCTCGTTCTCCATGGCGGCGGCGGGCACAGCTGCTGCTATTGGTGCTGACGAGCGGGACGAGAGACGAGGGGCAGACGATGGACCCTATTGCAATGTCATTGACACTCGTGGAAACAAGATGAGACCGTCGAAGGCGCCAGGCAGGCTGGGGAGGCGGGACTTGAGCCCAATAAATGAGAGAGCTGAGATGTCGTCGTCGTTGTTGCAGTTACGATGGTGCTGATGCTGCAATAGCAGTGGGGTCGTCCAATGCGCCTGGCAGTCGACACGAGAATGAACTGGCCGACTGTGGGCATGTGGGGATGGATGGTCGTGGGCGGTTCAAGGTGGCGCTTGGGTCGGCCAGAGCGGCAGCGTTTGTTGCTGGCACTTGGCGACGGGGGCAGGAATGGTTGGTGGTTGTGGAGGAGGAAACTGTGCGACTTTTTTTGTTTGGCCGTTTCCTTTTTCTCTCGTCGGATTCGACACGGGTGGGCGATCGTCGCTTTGTTATGGCGGCAGGTGGGAGGTTGACGTCCTAGTTTCGTAGTGCGCCTCGTACTAGAGAGCCAGGTCAGTCGCTGAGGTCACTTCGGTCTCTTCAAGTCACCGCCGCGGGCTGGAATTGTTGCTAAAGATGGCGGGAGTGGTGTGGTTAACGTGGCGGCATGTGTAGCGCAGGCTTTCAACTAAAAGACTGCGACGCCGAGGGAGAGGCCTCATAACGAGAAGGCCAGATGCGAATGGGAGAGACCGAGGCCGGGAGGGGGAGAAACAGACTCCAGTACGAAGCACAGGGACTCCGCACGACTGTGCATTGGCAACTCTCGTTTTGCTTTGTCGTCTGGGCACCGGGCTCCAGTCGCAAGCAGGGGGAGGCCAGGGCAGGGATGAGGCCGTCAAGGGTATCTTGGCGAATATTGCATTTGGGCGTTGAGTCTTGGAGGCACGGCAAGGAGTAGGGTAGAGTAGAGTATTCGGAGAGTCCGCGGCTCGCGTGTAAGATGAAGGAAGGGGCTTGGCGGTGGACGGGACGGGACGAGAGATGGTGATGGGTGCAACTTTACCTGCTATTGCTGCAAGACTGTGAGGTGAAGGCGACTCCCGAGGACCACGGTAGGCACCCAAAAGGGCGGGAGGGGACAGAAGAGAGAAGAGACCAAAAAGAAGAGAAGAGGAGAGAAGGAAAAGGAAAACAAAAAGGGGAGAAAGAGGAAAAGAAAGAAAGAAAGAGAGAGAAGGAAGGAAGGAAGAGGATAAAAAGGCGGAAGATGTTGCAGCAGATAAGTTAATTACAGGCGGCAGGTACCTGACAGAAGAGAAACACCCTGCCCAACTTAGAACCTTGAAGGGAAGCGTACGAATACAAATGAGCGAGCCACGACAACTGAACTGGGCTTGATCCAGGGGAGTTTCAGGAACACAGGGATCAACATGGAACGCCCCAGCGACAAGCAGCCTCCTACGACAATATTGAGGCACGAAATCCACGTCAATGTTTTACCATGCGGCCAGTCTACCAATGCATCGCGAGCATATCCAGAGGGGGGTCCCAAACGGCTCCAAAAGGCCCAAAGACCCCCAGGGAGGATGATGGAGGGGGGGGGGGGCAGTTAATAAGTTAATTAATCGTAGATCCCTCTTGCGACCCTTTTCGCTGTTCGGCTTGCAGGTCATCATCATCACGAGCCTGCTGGCAGCAGCTGCTGGCGGGCAACGGCAATCTTTTGGATGCTTTATTGGCGATAACAAAGATTAACGTCACAACTCACCAACCTCACTGGGCTAGGCCATCTGATTCCAACCCCTACAAGGCTGCTCCGGGCAGGATATCCTCGACACCTTAACCAGCTCCCGGCTGCTTCATCGATAGGGCGGATAACCAAACTTCTTTTTTTCCCGTTCCTTCCCTCGTTCCCCCTTCTACAGGAATGTTGATGAGGGGGGAAGGAGCAGTTCAAGGGACTGCCAGTGCCAAGTGCCAGACCCCTCCTCCACTCTACCTACAATACCCACACACCCCCTCTTCTGCTCTTCTCCTCTCGTTTTGGGCCGTCCATGCTAACCTCATTGACCTTGTCCGTTGCGTCTTGTGTGGCCCAATTAAGCAATCGCCATTTACGTGAGGACGACCACGAGGTTGATGCTATAGCATCTGCCGCCATACTTCGTCTCCTCCATCTCTGACGCCTCCTCCGATTTGAGTCACCATGACGTGGTTCCGGCCTGGGCTTGGCTGGGCTTGCTGGGCTGGGCTGAGAGCTGACGACCAACGACCGGAGGGAGAAAGTATTGACTCTCGGGACCCGTTAGTTGTCGTTAGCCCTATCCGTACCGTTGCAATGCCTTGTATGCCCGCCCGATGACGGATGACGGCCAATATACTCCCTACTCGACCAGAGCCAACCAAGCTCCCTGGACACGAGGGACTCCCAGTTACGCAGCAAGGGCTTGCCGTCGCTCACGACTGGTCCCTGAATCCCCATCCGCCGTGCTTCCGTGACACGGCATCGCGTTCGCCCCTCCATATGGTCGAAGCTGGACTGGATCCCTGGAGTCCTTGGAGTCCCTGGAACAGACTGCCCGGCTCTCCTCTCCCTGGGCCTGAATCCTTAGCGGGCGCCCTGAACGTGGGGACACGCGACCAGCTACTTGCCTTCCCTTGGCCACACCTCGCAAGCGGCTCTCGACAAGTCTCGATGCATCCCAATCTCGTTGTTTTAGCGCCTTCGCGCTGACGTTGTTGGCCCCGCCCAAAGTACGTATGCTCGCAGCAGCCACATGCTATCGACCTGAGGAATAAACAGACACTCCGCGGAGAGGTGAAGAGGATGAAGGTGGTGTGGGCATCGCGGTTGTGCTCGCAACACACGAGACGGGAACGGTACTTGCGGCACCCGAGACGTGCAAATCCCGAAGGCCAGTCCAGTTCAAACCTTGAAATCGTCTCCAACTTGCGCGCTTGTTGCACATTTGGCATGCGAATGCCCACCCACGCCGTATTCGCCTCTGCGGCCACGGGTCCCTATAATAATAAGAAGCGCTTGGGCAGGCTGGGCGCGGCAATTCTTGGCTTCTGGATAACCTCTTAGACTTTTTTTCGATACGAGAATCAAGCGCAGAAAAGGGCAACGTTGGCAAGAGCCGAGCATAGTTCCGCTTCTTCGTTTCTGCTACAGTCGCTTGACCCGGCGTCCTTTCTCGTATCGTCATCTCCCATCGACAGTCCCGAGTCCTCTTCGGCCATGATTCGTATCCTCTCGGCCCCCAAATTCGTGTCCAAGGAAATACGCAGGCCCATGGCAGGCACGTCGTCGCCAAGCGTGCTCCGGGGAATGCCCAATTCCACAGCATGCCACACGGGTTGCAATCTTAGCTAAGAGCTAGAATAGTCGAATTCTCCGGCACGGCGCCGATTGCTCATTTGATTTTGACGGCCGATGGATTCGGGGGCCGTTTTCGCCCTTGTCGGGTCGAAGATCCAGAAGTGACGCCAGATACCTGGTGGTGTTTTCCCAACCGTCATGCAGGATCATGACATATCGGTCGACATTCTCCAAGACGTGCTGGATCCAGCGGAAATTAAGGATTCCGTGGAACGTGGTCGCGCAAGCCTGAAGTAGAATGCCAATGTTCGAGCTCGTCATTCGATTTGCAGGACCCTTGTTACGAATGCTGCGTTTTTTTGGCTGTTGCTCCTGCGCGGGCGCCTAGCTGACCAGCTTATTAGTAAAACGTCAAACTCGGCTCACATCTGAGATAGATGAGATATCTCGATGCGACATAGCCTCGGGTTTCCCAGCTTGGCGGTTTCTTTCTTGTTGCTTTTTTGTTTGCACGGATAGGTAGGTATGTGGGGAGAATCGGGAGTCCCCTTTGTGCCCGGTTGGCGGGATGGTGAACTTGGCTCTTGTCGATAAGCGATAAGTGGTATTTTTTATCAATTGCAAGGTTGACTCCATGCCATCGCAACCTCACCCGGGCATGTGAATTCGGGACATCACCCACGCCCAAGGCATGCTCTCCTCTATCGCAAAGAGAATCATGGCCACTGCAGTCAAGCGAGTTCCCATTCCCCGCCGGGGTGTCGACTATCGCGACAAGGTCGTCCTTGCTCCTATGGTCCGCTCGGGAGAGCTGCCCTCGCGATTGATGGCTCTCAAGTATGGCGCAGACCTCGTCTGGGGTGAGTCTGCCATTGAATTCCTTCATCTGAAATGAAGCTAAATATCTTTCTTCCGTAGGGCCTGAAACAGTTGACCTTGCTATGATCGGAACGACTCGTCGCTTCAACGAGCTTTCAAATACTGTCGAGTGGTTCCGCACATCAAACAACGGACCAGAAGCAAAGGAAAGCATCATCTACAGGATGTTTCCCGAGATAGAAACGGGCAAGCTGATATACCAGATCGGCACGTCGGATCCGGACCGTGCCGTTGAAGCGGCCAGGCTCGTCGCGGCCGACGTGGCCGGCATCGACGTCAACGCGGGGTGCCCGAAGCCATTTAGCACCCACAGTGGCATGGGCGCGGCGCTCCTGAGGACGCCGGATAAGCTGTGCGCCATCCTCGACGCGCTCGTCAAGAACATTGTCCCCGAGTTCGAGATTGGCATCAGCGTCAAGATCCGGCTGCTGGAGACCCCCGAGGAGACGGAGGTGCTCGTGAGGAGGCTGTGCGCCACGGGCATTACGGGGTTGACCATTCACTGTCGCACAACGCCCATGCGACCCAGGGAGAAGGCGATTCGAGAGCAGTTGCGCATGATTGCAGAGGTCTGCCACGAGGCTGGCGTCGCCTGCTTGATGAACGGCGACGTGGAGACGCGAGATCAGGGACTCCAGCTCGCCGAGGAATTCGGCGCCGACGGCGCCATGATTGCCACGGCGGCCGAGAAGAACCCCAGCTGCTTCAGGAGCGATGCTGACGGTGGGCTCGCGCCCTGGGAGCAGGTCGTGGGCGAATACATAAAGACTTCCATGGACGTCGACAACCGATACGGCAACACCAAGTTCCTCCTGGCGCAGATGGTGCCCGGAAAAGACAAGTCGTACCAGCCGGTCAACCAATGCAAAAACTACACGAATACCTGCGAGGTCCTTGGCTTCGACGAGCTTCTGGAACAGGCTCGCGAGGTCGACAAGAGGCGAGGGCTGGACCAGCCCCGTCAGAGCAAGTCTGCCAAGAAGGCCGAGGCGAAGGCGAGGGCCAATGCCAGCGCGTTGGCAGCTGGGAACCAAATGGCCAAGACTAGAGACGGCAATGCCCAAAGACGGAAGAAGGCCTTGTCGGAACGGACAGCGAACACGAAAAGTGAAAGACCAATGTCACCGGTCAGGTCGTAGGCTGGAAAAGGAGGAATGATTGGCAATGGATAAGATCGGTTTGGAGGAGTGGTTTTACCGAGGCTATGCATATCACGTTGAGGAGTTATGGGCAGGGAATATACAGGTCAGGCATTTACAGGCGTCGGAGGCCAGACAGCATCTCACTCACTCGCACTCATGGACAGATGTCCAGCAGCTTTGCAAAGTCTTACAAAAGCAAGTCAAACAAACAAACAAACAAATAAATAAAATCATCAACATTCCAAGTCTCCCTGAAGCTAGATCCAAGAGATGGGAACATGGGCTCGCCGCAGGCCGTCTACAATACTGTGATGTAACAAATGAATATCGTTCAAGATTCTCTATGTGATGATAATACACAGCCACACTTTTCATACCTCTTCTCCCTCTTGTCTCTATTTGCCCTTGTGGACCCAGCCCTCGACCACCTCGCGCGCATCCGTCACCTTCTCGTCGACGTATCGCACGCCCAGGTCGCTGTGGACCTTTGCGAAGCTGATGCCACGCAGGATGCTCTCGCGCAGACGAATGTGCGACTGGGCGACGACGGGGAACCGCTCCTCGTACTTCCAGGTCAGGTCGGCCACGTTGCGCATGGTGATGGGGATGACGGCCCAGCCGGCGCCGACGCCAAAGGCCAACGGCAGCGAGGCGCGGAGCACAAACCCCCGGTTGCGGGTGATGATGCTCCCCGCCATGGCGGCCACGAGCACGTAGATGGCGCCGGGCATGAGCTGCTCGCCGGATTCTCGCGAGGGGGCCAGCGAGGCGATGGTGCTGGTGAAGGAGTGCTCCAGGTCAAAGGCCGAGTCCATGGTGCTGTTGACCTTGTTCTCGGCCGCCACGGCGTACCCGTACAGGGCCAGGCGCACCTTGCCGATGTGGACGGCCAGCCGGTCGGTGGGCGTGGGAGACCTGGGCTTGGGCTCTTCGGCGACGGGCTCGCTGGGGGGTTGCTGCTGGTCGTCGGCTAGAGGAGGTGTCGCAGGTGCGGGATTTGAGGAGGGCAGGTCGAGGTCGTCGTAGATTGGCTTGCGCTGGATACTGTGTCAGACCGATCGAGGCACCTTTGAAAAGCTCTGACGGCGGATAGCCAACCTTGAATTCCTTGCTGGGACCTTCGGCGAAGACGGTAGTCGGAGTCAAGGCCATGCCACCGAGGGCCAGCGTCGCCAACGGCGCGACGGAGCGCTACAGAAATACCAATTAGCACCGTCGAGCTTCGGCGAGGGTCTCCCGAGGGATCGTTACCCGCGAAAACAGCACTCTTGCGGCCATTGTGTGGCTCAATTGGACGGGATTCAATGAGAGGACGTCACGCGAGAACGAGGTCTGGATTGGATTAGATTGCCTGGGAACGCAATCCACGGCCAAAAAGGGCTCCAACACGGGCCGGAAAAAGCACGGCGGAGAATCCCGACCGGTTCCGTTCCATTCGGCCAGAGGAGAGATCTGTCTCTGGTTAGGGCGAGGGCGCTGGAGCTTCAGTGGGTGTCGGCATTGAGATTAGCGGCCTCGTCCACTGAAAGTTTCGAGGGCCACAGCGGTTGAGGTGGGGCATCCTCGAGTAGCCGGACGAGAGTAGGGGTTCCCTCCACCGCAGCATTTCACACCGAGGTACCTGGTATTTCTCAACTCCATCCGTCTCAACTTTGCTGCTTTTTCGCCATCGACGCTACATTGTGCTATTTTTTGTATATCACCGTTATATCCTTTGAATTGGTGTCTCTCTCCGCCTCCATCTCCCATTACGCACCCTTGCGGCCCCCCTTGGAGCCCACAATGCTCAACTCAGCAGGCCGCCGCGCCTGGGTTTGCACTCGGTGTGTACGACACGCGAGCAAGCCTTCAAACCGTCGATGGCTATCCGCCGCCTCCGGAACCGCTCAATCCGCCTCGACGACCCCTTTCGTTGACCATTCGACGAGCACAGAACACGACGATTCTCTTATCCGCAGCCTCTTCGACGCCCCCTCTGGAATATCTTTTCCGAAATTCAGCCTCAAAAAGGGACCCGGCCTGTTCAAGAACCGATACTTGACGAGCCCGGAGGGCTTCCTCCAGTTTGCCCAGAAAAACCTCCAGCGAGCCACCAAGATCGTGCAGAGGGTCCTCAATGCCTCTACCGTGGAGGAGTACCGACTCATTGTGCGGGACCTCGACCGACTCAGCGACCTGCTATGCCGCGTCCTCGACCTGTCCGACTTTGTGCGTATGACGCACCCCGATACTCGGTTCCAAGAGGCCGCTGCGGGTGCGTGGTCGATGGTTTATCAGTACATGAACCAACTTAACACCATGACCGGCCTCAACGACCAGCTCGGCGCGGCTCTGTCCAAGCCCGAGGTGACAAAGGTGTGGTCCGAGGAGGAGAAGCGGGTAGCGGAGCTGCTGAAGCTGGACTTTATGAAATCTGCCGTCAACCTCCCCAAAGCCTCGAGGGATCGGTTCGTCGACCTGTCGTCGCGCATCAGCGACATTGGCTCTGCCTTTGTGCAGGGTATGCAGCCGGAAAAGAAGACCATCACCTTGCCGTCGCATCGCTTCTACGGCTTGTATCCCAGCCTGGCCGCGAGCCTCAAAACCAGGCATCAAATCACTCTCCCGACGGTTGGTTCTGAGGCGGCTGCAGCATTGCAGAGCGTGTACGATGAGGATACGAGAAAGGAGATATACGTCGCGCAGCGAACCGCATCAAAAGAGACTATAATGTACCTCGAGGCAATGCTCAAGCTGAGGGGCGAGCTCGCCGAGCTGTCTGGCTTTGAGAGCTACGGTCATATGGCTCTTAAGGACCGCATGATGGCCAAGTCGCCTGCTTCAGTCATGCAATTTCTCCTCGCCCTGAGAAACCACAATGCACCCACCACCCAGCGCGAGCTGCAGGAGCTAGCCGACAAGAAGATTGATCGGCTCAATGTCCCAGACGCCAAGCTCCAAGCATGGGATCGGGAATTCTACATGGAGAAGATCAGGGCCGACATGAGGTCTCGACAGCGCCACGAAGACCAGCTCACCGCCTTCTTCTCCGTAGGCACGGTGATGCAGGGTCTGTCAAGGCTGTTCAACCGACTGTACGGCATCCGCTTCGTCCCTAGGGAGTCACTCCCCGGCGAGACGTGGCATCCCGACGTCAAGCGTCTCGACGTCATTTCCGACGAGGGAGAGCAGGTGGCGGTGCTGTACTGCGACCTCTTCTACCGTCCCCAAAAGTCGCCGAACCCTGCCCACTTCACAGTTCGCTGCTCGCGGGAAATCCTTCCCAGCGAGATCGAAGAGGTGGTGGCCGACCAGGACGTCCACGGACCCATCTTCGAGACGGCCGAGATGGCGGCAAACGACGGCATGGAGATTTCCACCAAGGACGGCAAGCTGAAACAACTGCCGACGATAGCGCTCGTCTGCGATTTCCCCAAGAGCGACAACTCCAAGGAGCCGGCCTTCCTGTCCTTCTACTCGGTCGAGACGCTCTTCCACGAGATGGGCCACGCCATCCACTCCATCCTGGCGAGGACCAGCTTCCAGAACGTGTCGGGCACGCGGTGTGCCACGGACCTCGCCGAGCTGCCCTCGACGCTCATGGAGCACTTCGCCGCCGACCCCACGGTGCTGTCCCTCTTCGCGCGCCACTGGAAGTCGGACCGCCCCCTGCCGTTCGATCTCGTGGCCGAGCGCGTTCGTCTCTCCAAGCGCTTCGAGGGCATCGACACGGAGCACCAGATCCTCCTCGCCATGGTCGACCAGGCCTATCACGCCTCCGACGTCACGAGCCCGAACTTCAGCTCCACGGCCGCCTTCCACGACATCCAGGCCCGCTTCGCCCACGGGCCCCGAGATCCCCCCGGGACCTGCTGGCAGGGCTTCTTCGGCCACCTGCACAGCTACGGGAGCACCTACTACAGTTACCTGTTTGACCGCGTGCTGGCCGAGCGTGTCTGGCGCGTCGTCTTCGGCGCCGGAGAGGGTCGCGGAGCCGTCAGTCGCGAGAACGGCGAGCGCGTAAAGGAAGGGTTGCTCAAATGGGGCGGCGGCAGAGATGCCTGGACGTGTCTGGCAGATACGCTGCGGGACGACCGGCTGGCTCCGGGAGACGAAAAGTCCATGGCATTGGTCGGCAGCTGGGGCATCAAGGAGGATCTGCATCACAAATGAGCCTCAATAGAGTGGATGTGTACTTCGACATGTGCATGGATACTACCCGTACGACAACGCAAAGCCCACCCCTCGTATATAATGCATAATCACGAAATAAAGACGAAAGAACCCTCACCCGATGACACTCTCGCTCGCATTACCACAGTAGTAAACACGACTCAGGCCCTGGTGCCATTTCGGTGACGCAAATAGCTTTGTTCATTAACACTGTTCCTCGTACCGTACTTTCATACATTATCCCCATCAACGCCAAACGTGCCTAAAGCTAAATCTGAGACGCCTCCTCACATGACAGGGCAAACCGGGGAACTGTCCCGGAGGAGGATCAGCGAGGAATGATGGCCCTTTTTAATTCCCGAAGAGCAAGCACTGACCACGGCTGTGTGCAGCAAGCATCTGAACCAACGTCCATCCATGCCAATGCAAAAATAGCAGCATTTCATGAAACAACAAAAAATGTGAACGCACGCTGATTGGAGCCACCATCAAGAAACGAAAGTCAAGAAAAGGTGAAAGGGAAACCGGACAAAAGGGCTCGAGACGTAACGATGACGCGACAAGAAATTCATGAATCTTGGGGCTCTCAAAGAGGTATCGTACATGGCAAGGTTGTCGTCTTGGAGGAGTAGAATAGAATAGGTGTAGAAGGGATATAAGCTGTCGAAGCGTGTCATAATCATGGAAGCAAGAGAAAAATAAAAACAAAAGAGCGTATGTGTGTGTGAAATGCAAGACAGCAGACCGCTCAAATGGCGTGCGGCAAGTCCTGTGGCAGGTGTTGGTTTTTACGTGTCATCTGGGACAGACTGAGTGTCCTCGCCGACTTCTTCCGCTGTTCCTCCTCTTCTAGGTTCTCTCCAAAGGCGCCGAAGCTGTGCCCTTCCTCGCGAGGGGTTTCGTACGGCTCCGAGTATTCGCTGTCGTCGCCGTGGGCCGTGCCAAAGCCCGAGTCGTCTTGGTCCATGGACGCGGCCTGAGTTTCCATCCTGACGGTGACCTCAACCTCGTTCTCGTCATCGTCGTGGTCAAAGGCCGACCTATCTCCAAACGACTTCGCCGTTGGGGGAGGGTCGAGTTCGGTCCCTCTTCTCGCCGTAGTCGACTTGTTGGCCAGCACGCTGACTTGGTAACCTAGGCGTTTGACTTGTGCCTCGAGTGCTTCTCGAGCAGACCGCTCCGTGTGAACAAGGGCCAGGAGTGTTGTGTAGTGATCCACGGTGAAGGGTCCTGCTGGGTCCTTGGTCAGGATAGGGAGACTGCTTACTCCCCGAATCGTTGCCGTCGATGTGGGCCGTTCTGGCTTGTCCGGCACCAGCAAGACGCCCGAGGCTGGTCTTGTCGAGGGGTTCTCTAAAGACACGGCTGAAATATCGCGTTTATGCCTCCTCAAGGTTCTGAATTCTCCCATGTCACCTTCTGTCGGTCGAGGTGCTGGCGCTGGCGAGGTTTGCGGCCTCATAATGGTGTAGTCGAAATCTTCGTCGTCGTCGGTCGCCATGAGAGGCGAGGGCCTGTGAGGACGATCCAACCCACGTTGGAAGTCCGGAACGGCACCGGATACCTGATCAAGAGCTTGCTCTAGCCGGCGCACCCGCGACTCCAGGTTACAAACGCGGGTTTCTAGTTCTGCCGCCTGCGTGATCTTCAGTCCCCCCATCCGCTTCACGGCAGCAAACGTATCAAATTTGAAAGGCTCAGGGGGTGGTTGAAGTGGCTGGGTGCCGTCTTCCTCAATGTCTTGGATGCCGTCCTTGTCGCGACCTGTATCTTCGCCATCCGGGGCATTTGATGAGACCGGGGACATGAAGGCTGGATCGTAGCTCTCTCTCCAGTAGCGAATCTCGTCGCTTCGCCGCCGAGACTTGTCGTGGTCCTCTTCGACCTCGGGGAGCCCTGATAGACTCCGTGAGCGGCGGCGGGCGCCCATGTAGTCGCTCGTGATTGCCCTTCCAATTTCACTGGGATCTTCATCGTGTTGAGCAGTCCTGCTCTGGCTACTTGCCGGACGGGGCGAGAGACCACCGTGATCGGAATCCTTTGAACGTATGGGGCCGGTCTGTCTCCTAGCCAGACCGAACTCGGCGCTGAGCGAGTTCCGCGCGCTTTCAATGGCGCGAACATCTTCGGGGCGGACAGAGTGAGAGCGCAATGCCCGATCAAACTCGGTAATGGGAAGAGAAGCCGAGCGCTTGGACTCGGCGCCGGGGAACGGGCGACTTCGGCTTCTCGGGTCCGGTCTTTCTACTGGCTTTGGCTCAACCGGGTGAGAAGTTGTGGCAACTTGGGTATTCGTACGGTATTCGCTCGGTTTATTGTTTGTTGGTAATGACCCAGCCTCCGACTCGGTGTGGCTGGGCGTGTCGTATGGGTTGTGCTTCTTCTTGCGATCCAAGAATTTGCGAATTGCCCCCCGAAGCTTCGACTGTTTGCGCGAAGGCCGGTCTCTGTCCTTCAAATGGACCGCGTCTGCGCTGACAATGGAGTGTCTCACCGGGTTTGAAGGAAGAGTCCTGGGAAGGCGTGAAGTGGGCAGCTCTGCCACGGGCGAAGGCACACTACGCGGCTCGGCTTTGGCGGGATACGAGACATCCTGGGATGGGTTCTGGTTTTGGTTCTGGGCGGTGTGGGCGGCGGTTGTCTGATCTTGACCCGTCAAGTCGGCCTCGACTTGGGATTCCTTGAATTCGGCGCGAAGCGGTGTTGCGACGCTCGTTCCGGGATTGCGAATGGGAAACTCGTCGTCCATGGGGCTCGGAATGGGAACAGGCCCTGAAATACGACCGCGGATAGTATGCTGACCAGTCCTGGGTCGAGCACTGCCGCCCGCGCTGGAGGTTGACTTCCACGGCTTCTTCATCGAGGAGGGACCGAGGCCGGGCCGGGGAGTGGGGAGGGGGGGGGGGGGGGGGAGATCAAGGTGAAGTGAAGAGTGGTAAAGGATATGAAAGATGGCGACGGGCCCAACACATGTCGATGAAGGGAAACGGCTCTCTATATCAGGGCTCATCTACAGCGGGCGACCAGGCCTACCATTGTGTGCGTGTGCATATGACCAGTGAATGTCAGGAATGTCAGGCCCAAGGGAAGGGAAGCCGGGCTGGCTCGCGTCGCCAAAGGAGGGAAGGGGACTTGGGCCTTCAAGAATCAAGACTAGAAACGAGTGTGGGGGAATAAGGAGCGAACGGAAAGGGTTTATGGCATTGCGATGGGTTCGCCCTCTACCCGTGCAGGAAGCAGGAAAGGGTAAGGAGGGAAAAACAAATGACAAGACAAGATAGGAAGAGGAGGCTTGAAACAAGAAGCGGGCTTCAAGCGTCCGAGTGGGCGTTGGGTGGTGGTGGGTGACCGGGACCTATTAATGTCCCGTCAGCAGGGTGTACTTGATACGGAGAGACGGCGAACCGTGGGCAGCAGAGACGAGCTTTTTGCCAATGCCACGTCGGATGACTGGGGACGTCGACGAGGGACGACAAGGGACGACAAAAGGGGGCCAGAAGGAACCGGGATGCTGGAGGCGGGGAACAGCCAGAGAAGCACGGCGGGTTGCTCTGCAGCAGCGAGTCGCAGCAGCGGTGAACAGGGTCTCTCTCTCCTCCTCTCATCAGCAATCATCGACGACCGAGTTCACGACCCAGCACTGACAGGCCGTCCGCCGTGGGGCACCGTATGTGGAGCAGCGTTCCAGAGGCGTCCAGGCGTCGGGCGTGTGGTGTTTTGCTCTCTTTGGTGTTGCCGTTTCTGCTGCCGTTGCCGTTAAGTTGGGCCATGGACCATGGATGGATGAGGGCTGGCCAGTCCATAGCCGACGGTTTGCCATGTGTCGAGGCGGGCTTGGACCCCGTTGCGTCCATTCGGAGCTGAGAGAGTCGACCGGGGGGTTTGGGGGGAACTTGGGCGGGCCGATGGCGTGTCGTCTCGTGCACCGAAGAGGTTCCAGCACTCTTCAGAGCCTGGCCGTATCCGTCTTCTAGCCTTCCTAGCTGGGCATTCTGTTTGACAAGGGTCTGTGTGAGATCGCGGAGCTTGGGACTTCGTCTCCAAGGGAAGAATGCGCGAGGACATGGATCAACCACTGCGCCACAGCCATGGTTCCTGTCTTTTGGAGCCTGGTCCCTTGTTACGATGAGGGCATCCCTTGGTTGTAATCCCTTGGTCTTGATCCATTGATCCCTTGGTGCCCTTGCCCACCTCCCTTGTTATTGCCGACATGCCTTGGCGACTCAGAACATGCCTCGCTCGACTCGTTCGTCGCTCGCTCGCTCGCTCGAATGGGACTTGGGGCGACGAATGAGCTCTTGTCGTACTCAAACTGGGGCTCTTGTCGATGGCTTCGCTTACAGCCCCGCCCTCGACGAGTCCTGAA
Source organism: Thelonectria discophora (assembly GCA_911649645.1). Lineage (NCBI taxonomy): Eukaryota > Fungi > Ascomycota > Sordariomycetes > Hypocreales > Nectriaceae > Thelonectria > Thelonectria discophora. The sequence continues at coordinate 2,501,270 of CAJVRK010000016.1, read as the reverse complement.
AACATGGCGCGAGGTTTTGCATTTCGGACGGCCGACGGGAGAGGGAGAGACGGGTTCGCACTTTGCAGCCTGCGGCGCCGTTGCAGTGCCAAACCGACAGGGCTCCCTGCTTGCTGCGGCCTTCTCTAGCCTTTTCGAGGCTCGAAGCCCTCTCTGAGACACTGACATATGCTCTGGAGTGGTTTTAAAGGTATGGCTTTCCGGTGAGGCACCGCAGGAGATGGGTGCACGGGTACGACGAGCGCACCACGAGCGCACGACATCGGCAAGACCCAGCCTGTTGCACCTGCCCGGTGTCGACCGGATTGAACCAGGGGGGCAGGAGCGGAGGTGCCCAACTGAGGTGTCAACTGCCAGTCCCGTGAGGGAAGGGGCATGTCGATGGCAATTGGAAGTACTGCAAGGTAAGTTGCGAGTCCATGACTTGCGTGGTACGGAATGTTTCGTCAGGAAGGAGCCCATCATCGACATTACCCTCCCTCTCCAAGTTCCTTCCTCGGCTTCCGATCCGACAAAGGAAGAATGGAAGGTGCCCTCCAGTCTCGTAGACGCCACATCTGCCTTAGCACCTCGTCCCCCCCGAGTCTATTCCTCCTGCCCAGTCACTTCATGATGTGGTTTTGGGCGCGGTGGGCCCGACTCCGTACGGTCGTACCTTCTCACAGCCCGCGGGAGTCAGGACAAGCAATTGGTGCCTCAGGTCGTCCAATGATGAGACGTTAGACTCGGCCGACAAACTCTCCAACCGCCTCCGTTCTCCATTTTCAACGTCGTCTCTCCGTTCCATGCCAATCCATCTCAACTTCCCGATGAGTGATCTCATCCCACAGGCCAAGCCTCTCATCCCGAAACCGGCATCGAACCGCCCTCCTCCAACCGATCGTCTCAATTGACTCCAGGCACTCTGTGCTGCAACCACACGCGACGCACTTACAAGTTCTAGCCTTTGCCAAGCCCTGGTCACCGCTGTCTCAAGGCCTCGAAAATCCCGACTGGACCTCGTCGACTGACTTGCATCGCGTCAGCGGCGCCGCAAAAAAAAAGCAACCAACACAACATCACTCCGCTTTGAGAACGGAGTCGACTTTCTTGCTCCCCGCTTCCTCTTGTTACCTGGAAGCTCAGTGGACGCCGTGCCGTGCAGCGCGTCGCAGGACGTCGCCGGACGGAATGCTCTCCTTGCCTCATCTTCTCAACCAACTACCGAGCTCCCGATTTTCCAGATGTGATAACTCTCAGCCTGGATCAAAATCCCTGTCGGTCTCCTCCGCGCGGCCGTCTCGTTGTTGCAGATTCTGCTGATGTTCCAGATCAATGGCAATCCGGTACGCCTCAGGGGTCGATTGGCCCTCAATGGCCATTTGAGATCGCTGACACGGCCGAACCGAGATATCGACTTTGATATAGGCAGGCTGGTTGTATTGATTGCAGGCACTCTCGAACATTCGGGCTCAAAAACTCCCCGCCGCACTGTGCACCGGACCACGGACTCTGCGCCCGACTTACACTGTCGTTTGTGGTGGTTTGATTTTCTCGCATCGAAGAGATCTTCTGCCCAGCCCACGGCTTGCTCCGCGGAAGATATAAGTGGCTATCTTAAGCGCTATGCCATGCATGGTTCCAGAGCGATATGCTGCTCTGAGTGCATCGACTCGTCCAAGGCATGCCACGTACCTTTCGCTATCGCCAGGGGTCCCTGAATTCATCAGGCGCGAGGCTTTCTGGGCTGCACAAATGATGGCAACCCAAACAAAAATTTTAAACAGACCACAACCATGAGGCCGGCAGGGTGAGTTAATTCCTTGCCAGTCTCTGTGTGTCCCTTATAGCGCACTCAACGCGATAATGAGGTGGCTGGGACGCGCCTCGACTTGATTGCATCCACACTTCCGGCGACATACGGGATTGGCGTACAGTGCCAATTATTCTGCTGAGCCAGGAGGTTTCGCGACTAATGCTTCGCGTGCGATACACCAACGCCGACTTTGCCATTTTGGGCTTGATTTCTGTGTTGAGGCTACAACATATCCCGACAATGTGCAGGTCAGCCACGGAAAGCAGGAATCTTCCACCATTCCGCGACCGCCATACGGATGTCGCGTCAACAGAGTCTCTATTCGTGCTTGAACAAGGATGGTGTTTTCCTTCTTTCTGGGGACGAAACTGTTGAAAATAGTCTCCGAACCGGGACCAGGATGGCAAACCCCCCCACGGCGGTTGGTCCCACGAAGAATGACCTGAAACAAATGCAGGGGCAAGAGCACGACTTCTCAAGAGCAAGTTAGCAACTCAACGCTCGCCGGAGCATGGCTCCCATGGAAGAAGGCCTTTCGCGGGACGAACCAGAGGAGACGCTATTCTCTCGGGGGCAGCCAGCCGTTTCCTGAACCGGAAGGGACCCTGAAGCCAGGGGTGTTTCTCGCTCCGAGCTCAGTATCTACAGATGAAGTTGAGGCGGACAAATGTGTTTGACAACGATGAGGTCCACGTTGCTTACGGAGTACATGAGTTGGGATTTGGTCTCGAGTCTTCAAAGGCACCGAGTGCTGAGGTATAAGTCCAGCTCTATGTCTAGGAGGTTACTTACGCTAATGCGGCTTTCAGTTGTGAGTCAGGCATCGCACAACTCATGATCTCGTGATGGAGGCGCGGAGGTTCTGTCCGAGGCGGTCCTATACTTCCTGCGCCAAGGTCGAAATGTCGGGATATCGCAAGTCGGCATTGTCTTCGAGGAACTGCATCCACTTCTTCAGGAAACCGCTTCCTCTGCGACGTGGTGTCGTTAGCAAATCGATGATTGTCTCGGGAAGCGCGGATGGAACCATTGCGACAGGCTCTCGCCGGGCCAAGACTCGCAGGATCTCATCACACAACTTCACAAGGGGCAGGAATGCAAGCCTCACCTTTGGACCGTTTCCGAGTCTCCAATTACCGTCAAAGATCGCTTTGGACGTGTCATTGCCACTGTGATTGCCTCGCATTAGTTTCGAGCCCACCGTCACCCCTCGAATCATGTTTCTCTTGAGAACAAAAAAGGAAAAAAACCGGGCCAAGGAAATGCAAGACTTCTCACCGTTGAGCCGACGCTTCTCGCCCAAGAAACCGACTTCGCCCTCGGCATTGCTCCGCACGAGGCTCACGATGACAGCCTCCTTCTCGCGGCCCTGGAAGCCGTCGACGCTCCCGAGCTCGATGCCGGGAAATCGGTCCTTCAGGGGAGCCAGAATAGCAAGCTGCGAGGAATGATGGGTCAGAAAAAGCGTGCTGCCTGCCTTGGGTTGGACATGGATTTTCCCCGCATGCTTGGACATACCTGGGCATTATATGGTGTCACGACGGCAATGTCTTCTGGTCGCACCCCAGCGTCGACCAGCTGCCTCACGTGCTGGCCGACCAGTAGGGCTTCCGCATCGTTGCTTTTGCTCTCGCCGTGGAGGCTCCCCCTTCCCTTCTTGGGCGTCTCGTGGTCGTCCTCCTCGCTCTTCTCTGGGAAGTCCCCGCCTTGGGTATCAATGAAGATGAGGGGCTCGTTGGTGTCCTCGGTGTCTTGGACCTCGTAATCCAAGTCCTTGAGGAGTCGCTGTTTCACGGCGTCTGCTGCGACCAACTTAGATTCATACAATTCGTCAGAGGGAAATCGCATGATGTTTTCGTGCATGCGGTACTGGGTGGTCAACATTCGCTTTATCGAGGGCCCATGCAGGGCCAAAAGACGGTCGAAGAGGGTGGTCTCGAGGGTTACCCCCTTGATGGGCGTTGCACCCTCGGAGAGCTGGAGCTTGGCCTTTGAGTTGGTGGACTTGATGGTGGGAGGGAGTTGCAGGTGGTCGCCGGCGCAGACGACCTTTTTCGCGGAGAGCAAGGGAACCCAGCATTGGGCCTCGAGGGCTTGGCTCGCCTCGTCGATGATGACGACGTCAAAGTCTTCGTTGCGCACTTGATGGCCGCCCGCGCCGTGGAGAGTAGCGAGAACCACCTTGCTTCCGCTGACCAGGTTACTGACGCATCGTCGTTCGCGCTCGCGGAACTCCTTTCGCAGCTCCTTGAGGTCGGTGTAGATGGCCTTGCGCTCCCTGCCGCTCTTGGTCTTTTTGATGGAGGCTTGCTTGGCGTCCATTTCGGTACGTATGTCCTTGACAATGGCACCGGCCTCGGAGGTTTGCGTGAGGACGTCGAGAGAGTGGTTAACGACGGAGGGGAGTAGACGGGCGGGGTGTCCCAGGCGGAGGATGGGGATCTTGTAGGAAGAGAGGCGCTCGACGATGTTGTCGACGGAAATGTTGGAGGGGCCGCACACGAGGATTCTCTGCTCACGCTTGATCATCTGGCGGATGAGCTCGATGAGAGTGTGCGTCTTTCCGGTCTAGGAGACAATTAGTTACGGTATCGTCGCGTAGTTGGAGGATGAGAACTCACTCCGGGAGGCCCATGAATCAATGCCATTTCACGCGAAGCCAATGCGAAGCGGATAGCGTCCTTTTGAGAATCGTTTAAGCTCGGATCAAACCATTCCACGTTTCCCACGTCCTCGTCAGTCGACAGATCCCTTGCTACGGGCGACGGACTCGACAGCCCGAACAGGACGCGGATGAAGCTCGAGTACTCGGCCTCTTGCATCTTTTGCAGCTTCTCCATGCTCCAGTTCATCCTGCGAGAAGACCGCGTTAATACATGTACATGGCGGTTGACGAAATCACCATCTGCCAGTCTCCTTACCTCTTATGCGTAACCTCATCAGCAAGCTTCAACGCCCACACCCTCCCCCCAAACACAACCTCCTCCCGTCCCTCATCCAGCGCCACGCCCAAACTCCCCCTCGCGACCCTCGTCACCACCCCTTTGCTCCCCTTCCTCTCCAACTCCCTCACCTCCCTCTTCTTAGCGCTCCCCGCCGGCTGCTCCGCCACCAGTACAATATCTCCCGTCCGCAGCCCATGCTCAGGCAACTCTCCATCGCGGTGGTCCGTCGCCGGGTCGACGCCCAGGTCTAGCACGGTGCGCCCTCCCAGACCGGTCCGTTGGCCGCTGACGATTAGATTGGTCAAGGCGAGGCCAGCGCGCTGGAGGGCGGAGGGCGCGTGGGACGAGACGAGGGTCTGGGTTTCGAGGATTTCGGTTTGCAGCTCGCGGGCGAGGAGGGCGAGCTGAGTGGTTGCAAAGGCGGGGATGTCGACAGGGGAAGGGGGCATGGTTGAGGAGTAGGTAGGGGTTGTTTTGCTGGGGATGATGTGTTGTGAGGGTTTGTGAGTGCGTGGGTGGAAGCACTGAGGAAGACTTGTGTCGTGGTCGAAATGAGATGAGATGGATGAGATGAGACAAATGGTTGGATGGATTGGATGCAGCCATGAGGCGGCATGAACCCCACCTTCCCGTCGTAGCACCTCATCTCGAGAGCCAACAAACGCCACCATCATAAGTTGCATGTCCACACATACAAAAGCCAATCTACATCCAAACTTTGTATTTGTACATTCTACGAGGCATTGAGTATCAATAACATTGCCTAGACCCTTCACACCAGCCATCCAGCGAGAATTGACTCCCCAGCCGCCCCGTACAACGAGAAAATGCCCGTTCTATCAAGTATCATGATGCATGTCCCCCCTCACCCAAAGCACAAAAACACATCCAACTCCATTGATACCCAAAAAAAGCACCGCTCCCAAATACCACCCAAGTAAAGCGCGCAGAAAATATCCAATATATATCAGAGCCAGAATCTACAGCTCGATTTCCGACGGGTGTATGGCAATCACCACCACCAGCGACGCAACCATGATGGCAAAGGCCACGAAGGCCACAATAGTGACGGTGCCACGGCTCGCCGGAAACTTGCCCTGCATCACCCACTGCTGGGCCAAGAAGTAGCGTTTGTAGCCGAGGAAGAGAATCAGGATGCTGATGCCGAGGAACGTCGAACCCAGGGGCTTGCCCATCTGGCGCAACGTGTTCAGGTTTTTGTTGGGTTTGTCGGCTTCGAGCGACGTGTTGAGACGGAAGAGCTGTGTGACGGCGATGCCAATCGAGGCGAAGGCGAGCGACGTCCGGAGCCAAGCCAGGAATGTTCGTTCTAGATAACACAAACTCGTGTTAGTGCATTGGTCGCACGCGACAGGGACGGAAGCGCGCACCTATTGCGAGATGATCTCGGGCAACACTGCCCTTGTTTTCCAGCTCAATGGACTGGAACTTATCCAATTGCGTCTTCCACCACGGGGGCCCTTTATCTTCGTGCTCGACCTGGCGTGAATAGTCCATATCGGGGACCGAGGCGGGCGGGCGGTTGTCACCGGGCTTGCTTGAGCCGTTGGAGTTTCGAGAGGGCACCTTCCGGGCTCTCGGCCCCGAGGTGAGAGTATTCGTCGGCTGTATCGCTTGGTAATTAATGTCGGAGCCCCTCGAAACTATGCCCGTGGTCTCATCGGCGCTGTGGTCCTCGGGGATGCTAAAGGCGACGGAGTCGGAGGGGCGACGGCCGGGGACGGGGCTTCCGGGAGCCCGGCCAGTGGCGGTTCCGGTGCCCATTGTTTCGGCGCGCTCTCGAGCAACCTGCGAGAAAGAGTAAGAAAGTTCCGTCAGCGGCAAATGGTTGGGGCCAAGGGTTGACGTCAGGAGGTTGAGATGGAGGGCACGTGAGACTATCAAAGCATATCGAAAAGGCGAGAAGCGCAGCAGAAGAAAAAGAGCGGAGGGAGGAAGGTGAAGAGGACCAAGCGGGAAGCAGGCGAGCTAAGTCGGGATAGTAACCTAACCGGCCGGAGCTTGGGGCTATTTCAAGACTTTTGCGGTACAGACGACATGCAGTGCGAGAAGGGAAGAAAAATAAAAAGGCCAAGCGGGGAGGGGTGTGTGTCCCGTCGTGGATCATGCGAGAAGTGAAGGGACTTGGCGAGAAAGAAAGAAGACCAACCAACCTCGAGGATATCGTCAATGTGCTTGCTGGTGACGGATGGGCGAGTGAAGCTTGCCCAAGACGCTGTCCTGGCCAGTGAGGCGCCAATGCCGCCCGTGGTGGAGGAGTGTGTCAAGGCCGGGAGGGGGGGTTCTGGCGGCTTGGGCGGTGCAGGCGTAATATCTAATGAGGTTGACCTGGTTGTGGTTGCAGCTGCACCAGCGGGAGCTGAGACGGCCGAGGCAGCGTCAGGAGATATGTCAGGTTTGTGGCCGGAGGGCATTGTGACGGGTGGGAGATGACTCGATGTTGTAGTTGTACCAGAGAGAGAGAGAGAGAGACAGACGCAAATGGTGGGAGTAGTTCCTTGGCTCTTTGTCCCCGTTCAGTCCACTGATGATGGCATCAGCCAAGTTTGCCAATGGGTGCTAGGACAAGACGACAAAGTAGCTGCGATTGCGTCTTCTGCTACGCTGCGTGAGTGTGAGTAAGAGTTTGGACCTTCGTGCCAAGTCGTCGGTTGTGGTGGTTTGGTCGTGGCGAGGAAGACGAAAAAACGCAACAAAGCGGGAACCCGAAAGCCGGATGCATGCAAGCACGGGAGAGAAAAAGCAGGTGCGAGGCGACACTTCGACCCTTCCTGCAGCTTTGCGAGCCCAGAGCGCAGAAGAGGGAGGTGCGCTCCGGGCGCTAATACGCTGAAGGAAGTTCCAGGTTCCACTGCTCTTTCCCCCGCCAGACTCAGACCCAGAGCACCAAAGCACCTTCCCATAAGCTTTTCAAGGGTTCGATGTTCGTTTCGCAGGTTTGACGTTCCATCAGCTACCCTCACAAGTAAGCATCCATCAGCTGCAGCCAAAACTCGGAGACATTCCGGTTGCGTCCCGACTCCTGCCCCATGCATTATCTGGGGAAAACCAAAAAGTCGGGGGAAGATGGCACAAGAGTGCGAATCGAGCACGTCAACGCCCCTCGACGGCGGATTGGCTCGAGCTGTCCAGACGGACCCGTTTCGACCTGATAACGCCAGATCCAGCACGATCGCACGTCAAACACCATGGAGAGATGCATCATGACGGTTTTTGCACATCATCTTCGACTTCGAAAAATTATCATCGCCACACTACGTCCCGTCCCCCTTCTCTTTCCCGCGCCTGCGTCGTTACCGTGACCTCCCTCTCCGCAACGCCAATTTTTTCCCGCATGACCATCATCTGACCATTCGACAAGGGCATGTGCCCATTTCGGCCCACTGCGCCGTGATGCACACTCCCCCAGGCATGGGCCTGTCTGTCAATAGACTGGCTATTCGTACATGGAAGCCCCGAGATAGAAGATGCCATACGAGAAAGTCACCTACGCGTGATGATGGGATTGCCGACCGTCTTATATCTCTACTAACACCTGGTCAAAATCCTGAGTTCCCGAGGCAAACGTGTCCCCCTCCGAGAATGACGCACGCTCCGGACAATTGCCCTCCGAAAATTGTCCGCCAAACTCCGGTCCATCCCCCGGCCACACTTCGCCCTTCCTTCCGGTTTTACCTTAACTCCCGGCGCCCGGCCGCCTCCCCGGAGATAAAACCGGGGCCGTGGGGGGGCCTTGTCTCTCTCCCTTCAAATCAACAACCACGTCGGTTTCCTCTTCGGGAAAACAATCGTTGCCTGCCACAGGCTTACTCATTGCCTTGGTCTCGGATTTTGGTGGCTTAGATCCGTGATCTCATCGACTCCATCTCATGCAGATGGGAGAGGGTTTTGATCATTATACGTATTTTACTCATTCGTGAGAATGAATATATAGCATGCGACTGTCGTAGAAACTTGACATGTTTTCAAATCACATCAACGATTCGAAACTACCATTGACTTGATCATTACACCTCCATTCCAATCCAACCATCCACCATGACTTACACCATCGTCGGCAAGCCAGTCGGGCCCATCGGCTACGGTCTCATGAGTAAACAACCTCTCCCCCCATTTAACTATCTCCTATGAACGCTCAACTCACAATCCCATCCAGGCCTCACCGCCAAGCCCATTCCCGACGACCAAGCCTTCGCCGCCATCCGCGCCGCCCTCGACTCGGGCTGCAACTACCTCAACGGCGGCGAGTTCTACGGCCCGCCCAATGCCAACTCCCTCACCCTCCTCCGCCGCTACCTGGAAAAGTACCCCGAGGACGCCTCCCGCATCGTCGTCAACATCAAGGGCTGCCTGGGCCCTGCCTACAAGCCGCGCGGCGACCGGGCCGGAGTCCGCGAGAGCGTCGACGCGTGCCTGCGAGCACTCGGCCCCAGGGGCACCATCGACCAGTTCGAGCCGGGTCGCAAGGATCCCACCGTCGACTACGCGGGGGAGACGCTCGCCGCCATCGCCGAGTACGTCAAGGAGGGGAAGCTCGGGGGGGTCTCGTGCAGCGAAGTCAGCGCCGCGACGCTCCGGGACGCGGCGGCAAAGGTGCGCGTGACGTCGGTCGAGGTGGAGATGTCGCTCTTCTACAACGAGCCCATGACCAACGGGCTGCTCGAGGCGTGCGCGGAGCTGGACATTCCCGTGCTAGCCTACTGTAAGTATTTCCTCGCCAGGCTCTCACACAAGAACTAACTCTCCCAGCTCCCCTCGGACGAGGCCTCCTAGGCGGCAAGATCAAATCCGCGGCCGACATCCCGCAGGGCGACATGAAGCACCACCACCCGCGGTTCCAAGGCGAAAACCTGACCAAGAACCTCGAGCTCGTGGCCAAGGTGGAGGACCTCGCCCGCCGCAAGGGCTGCACCGTCTCCCAGGTGGCCATCAACTGGCTGGTGGCCCTCTCGCGGCGGCCCGGCATGCCCAAGATCATTCCCATTCCCGGCTCCAGCAACCCCGATCGTGTGCGCGAGAACTGTACCATTGTCGAGTTGAGCGACGAAGACATGGCCGAGATCGATGCCATCCTGTCGTCCTTTACGGCGGCGGGGACGCGATATCCAGAACAGCACATGGCCTTTGTGAACGCCTAGTTGACCATTGGGTTTGGTTCGTCGTCACATTTCCTTGACGCCTTGATCTAATCCAAACTATTATTCCTCTCGTCTAATCATTCCTCATATCGTTGTGAATGCCGTCTCATATAACGCCACAATCATGAGTCTCTCGCCAGTTGAAGACCATATCGAGTGGCAAGGGATCGTAGCCAGATCGTTGCCGTTGCCATTGGTCGAGTTCCAGGCAGCCTTGACTTTGTTGGCATCAACGTAGACCAGGCTTGGCCTCCGGATAGGAGATACCACTCCATCGGGGTGCAAGCCGCGGAGCGACTCCTGATGAACATGGCCCATGGTCGTTTCCAAATCTCCCAACGTTTGCTCCTCAGAGTCTCCCTCGGCGCCATAAGACACCGAGGTATAAACAACCGTAGCCTTGTCTGTCTTCACCACCACGTGATGGGCCTTGAAGCCTGGCCTGCCGACTTCGGCATCAAACGTCAATTCAAGGCATCCCTCCTCCACCTTAGAGAGGCCATTATGGGCATGCCATTCAACGTCCGCCTGCCGCGGGAGCTCCTCGACTTCGACCGCGAACATGGGGGGTATGCACATAACTGGTTCGTTCTGCTGACGAAGCGTGAGCGCAGACCAGTCCGGGACCGAGTGCCTCGAGTCCTGCGCATCGTTGCCCGCCAGGTTCTGATACACCGAGTTGTACTTGAGGTCCCAGGGATCCGGTCCGCTCGACTCTTCTTCTTCTTCGGGAGATCCGTGGGCTTGTCCCCAAACAAGGCCTGCAAGCTCTGCGTTGCGCTTCATGTCGTCTGCAGACTTGCTTCGAGGGAAGTAAGCCACGCAACTAGTCCAGTACTGGACCTTGACTTCTTGCGCAATTCTCCAGAGATGCTGCAGGGACAGGACCACCTGCAAGTCATGGGAAGTATCAGACAAGGCCGGGAGCACCATGGTAGCAGGCAACAGGGGGATCTGTCCAGCGATGGCGATCGTCCGCAGACCTGAATCTTCATCACGTACAACAACGGGCGTGTCAATAGCCTGGCTGTACGGGCCAATGTTGGCGGGCGCCCAGTAGGATCGAGACTGCACATGAAGCCCGTTCCTGCTCGCTGTTGTCCGTGATGACGGCACAGTGAGGTACACGGTAATGTTGATCCCAGGAGGAAGCAAATCTCCACAAGAAATGGTCACTCGAGAGGGAGGATTTGGCTTTGGGAACAATTTGCCATACTCACCGTTAACCTGCGGAAAGTCTGACATGCGGCGAAGGGCAATGACGACGTTTGTGATGTCAGAGGGTTCGAGGGAGGCTGCCTCGACCAGCGCTCTGATCTTCCTGACTACATGGACGGTCTCGTCCTGAATCGACCTCTCGCTGGCGCTTGGTTCCGAGAGAACAGACCAACGAAGCACGTCGACGTCGGCACTTGCAGTCGTCCCTGCGCCACACAGCAGCGCCGATCGAGACTTTTGCGTCGGGGAGTCGTGGATCAGGGGTTCCAGCTGACCGAGGCTGTCGGCAATGACTTTGAACCTGGCATCGAGCAGATCAGGGTTTCGCACGGGCAGCTCCCGGGCTTCTTCACCTGACAGTGCTGCTGCTGGCTTGTCCTCGAGCCGTGCGCCGGCCAACATCAGCCACGAGCAGCCGCCGCCCTCTCGGACGATCTTCCGGCCGTGCTCAGGGACGACGATCTTCCGCTTGAAGAGGTGATCAGGCCCGTCGACGACAATTGTCTCAAACTCGCCACCCTCGCCGAGCGCGGCCGCAAACTCGGCAGAACCAAACTTGCGCAGGGCTCCCTTCACACTCCGAGCGCCGTCCTCGCTCGACACACGCACCCACAGGTGATCCTCGTCGAGCCCGGCGCTGGCGACCTTGATGATGCGCGCCTCGAGGCCGGCCTTGGCCATGTCGACAAGCAGCTGGGTCTCGTCCGTGGCGGCAGCGGCCTCGGTAGCGTCGTCCAATGGAGGCGGAAGGACCGGATACTGCCACAGGTAGGCCAGGGGCACGAGGCCAAGGCGCAGGGCGATTGACTCGACACGGGTGCGCTGGTAGGTCGAGAGGATTGCGCCGGCACTGAGAGCATTGGCCTCGGGATGGCGACTCATGATGGCCCGCAGCAGCGGCAGCATGGACTCGGTCTCTTCAGCGTCCCGAGCACTCCTCGTCATCGTGGTCGTCGCGTCGTAGTCCCGCTCGTGGTGCACAGCACGACCACCGATCGGCAAACGATAGAGCGGCAGGCTGGTGGCGGCGGCGTACAGGGGCAGGACCTCATGTCCGACCGTCTGGTACATGAAGCTGTTCAGATCCTTCGCCGTATATTCCAGCCCGTCACCGAGGCGGTGGCTGTTAACCTCCCTAGCCGACCAGGTAGCCGGGTCGATAATCTCGAGCCCCGGGGGAAGTGGCAACGAGGCCGGGGGGTCGGCGACTTGCCGGGGGGGTGAGGACGACTCTGAGACAAGACGAGTCGTAGTCGTTGTCGCCGTCGCGGTAGCAGTTGTGGAAGTGGCACTGGTAGTGTCGGTACCCGGTCCGGGGAAGAGGTTGGCCAAGGCCACGATGCGGTGGCCATGTTTGATGCAGTGGAGCAGGCTGAAGAAGCTATCCTTTCCGCCAGAGATTAACGCAATCACGTTGAGGCGTTCGGACGACATGGTTGTGCGGGCGTCGAGAGAACGAGGGGGTCTGAGTCTAGTATGCCGTAGCTTCGACAGCGGGAACGAGTCAAAAGCCCATTCAACCGGAGGGACGGGGGAAGCAGGGGGGGATGGAACAAACAGGTTACTAACAGGGGGGAGAAAGATGAAAGAAGATGAAGGCGTTCGCATCCGCCTCCTCGGCACCGGCCGCGATTGGTGTCTGGCTGCGTCGCACCGAGTCGTTGGAGTTGTACAATGGAACTTGGGCGAGGTTTGAGCCTTAGCCCAACTGAGGTAGCACAAGCGGACACCTCAGGCCTAAACGGGGTACGTACCTTTTGACTCCATCCCAGCAGCCACTTCCCGTGCTTCACGACTCGAGCAAACTTTCAAATCGACCCCTGCCTTTTCAATTCATCTCAATGGATGACATTGTCGGGTGCCATTGTCACCCATCCTTGAAGCAATCTCCCACTCGGCCAACAGCCCCCAATGCAACAGCACCTTTCAACCGCGGGGATGCCTTCCGGCACGACGATCATCCGTCTTATTAACAAAGCTGTACCAGAATCTCCGGCCCGCCGAGTCAAGGCATTTTACAGTACCGCGCATGGCTCTCGCCAAATGAGCACAATCCACATGCCAATATGACCAAGTTCGCCTATTACCACAGTCGCCTATTTTCCGCCCTATCCTCCAGTTTCCAATAGACTAGACTTCACAATGGCATCGGGAAAAGAGAAAAGGCGCCCCTTCCTTCGTGGAGTCGAAAAAGAGGTCCCGTAACTACGTACCAACGGAGATCGACTGCCAGCCTTGGCTTGGTCCCGACTGAATTCTCCGTCCGAACCAGACAGGAACTCTGGAGTGAATGCAGGAATAGAAAGCTAGACGGGCCCTTGGACAAGCCACGGTCGACGGCTCGTCCCACGTTGTCGGTTCGTGGCCCTTTGCCCGTTTCGAACGCCTCTCTCGCTCTCCCTCTTTCTCTCTCCAAGCCGGTGACGTGACAGCGTCCTGATTGAGAGGACCATTGCATGACTCGGGGGGCGTGTGGGCGTGGGTGAGGGCGTCTCGTAGATTCATGGCTTGGCTTCACCCCAGATGGCCGGCTGCGTATGGGGCGTCCAGTTCCAGACCTCTGCGGCGTTCGGACGGTGGCAACCTAAGGAACCTGAGAGGCCGATGAGCGAACAAGGTGGAGATGGGAAAGAATTCCATACGGCGGGAGTTTCATCGAGCTCCAGCTTGGAGATCGACCGAGGCATAGTGAATCAAGGGAGAAGACAAGCAGGAACGAGGCAGGTGTGTGGCAGCACAGTAAAATTGACTCTTGTCAAAACTATTCTAAAGTATACATAATTGTTGTTGTGAGGAATGAGGTGCCTGTCATGAACTGTGACCAGCACGCTCCTGTCCTGACAGCTCTGATCCAGCAACAGGAAACGACAGACAAAGAATCAAAAGTAAACACAAGAATGTGGCCAGGCACGGGAGAGCCCTCCCTTTCCTCCCACGGGTTCCAAGTGTAGCGTCGTCCGAGGGGTTGAAGCCATCATGAACCAGCGTCTGGCCAAGCACCCCCCCGGAGGATTACAACGAGCGTAAGAACGGCAAGCCGCCAGAAAAGCTTTTTGTTTTTCTTGGGTAGACGTCATTGTCGTCGAAGAACCTCAAATCCTTCCAACCTCTGGCACCAATGCAAACTTGAATCCGCAGCGGGAAACAAATGATCCACCCCTTTCACGCCAGAAAGTGAATTTCCCAAATCCCAAAATATTCCTTCTTTCCCATGCTCGGCCTCCGTCTTTGGGGGGACATGTTGTCTGGGCGGCCGTAAACGCAAACTGGATTTTTTTTCCAAATCAAAAATAATAAAAAAAACAAGCTTCCTCCGAATCGTTTCTCGCGTGGCAAGGGAGGTTTCTCTGATGACTGTTGATACAAAGAACTCGAACAAGGTGTAAAATGCATTTTCATAACCGCTTGCACTCTTTTTTGGCTTGCTCCTTTACCCAGGGTGTCATGTGCCCCGGAATGTGAATGACCCTACTGCCAACCCGCAAAAAAAGCGAGCGCGGGTGGCCAAGAGAAGAAGTAATGAAGGTCGTCAGCGTCGTATCGGCATGTGTTAAGACAGTCTGCTGACTTTCTCAACCGTGATTGTCATAGTGTGGCCGTGAGGGCATCGGTTAGTCGGAGCGCTTGCGCTTCTTCTTGCCCATGTCGCTGGCCTCGTCCGAGGAGAGCTCGCTGGCGCTGCCGGGAACCTCGGCGGCCAGCTGGAAGAGGACCTTGCCGTAGGCGCTGTAGTCGTCGGCGCCAGGCTGGTGCAGCATGGAGGGGTCATAGACGTGAGCCTCGGGGTCTTCGATCAGGTTCATGACAATGGCGCCGCTTCCGTGAGTGCGGGCGTGCTGAGCGAGGTTGTCGCTACGAGAGAACTTCTTGCCACACTCGTTGCACTCAAAGGGCTTCTCCTGAGTGTGGAGAGAGCGGTAGTGGCGCTTGAGGTGCTCCTGGCGGCGAAAGCGACGGTTGCAGAGATCACAGACGAAGGTCTTGGAGGGGTCCTCGGTGAGGGACTGCTTGCGGCCGCGGCGGTTGGTGGGAGCGGGCAGAGCGGGAGCACTCTCTGAGCCAGAAGAGGCAGCGGACTCGGAGTGCTCCTCGGCACCGCAGTGCGAAGTCTCGACCTCGGCGGCCTGGGTGGTGGAAGCAGCAACGTTCATGATAGGGGCGACACAGCAGGCGTCGGCGATGGG
Source organism: Thelonectria discophora (assembly GCA_911649645.1). Classification (NCBI taxonomy): domain Eukaryota; kingdom Fungi; phylum Ascomycota; class Sordariomycetes; order Hypocreales; family Nectriaceae; genus Thelonectria; species Thelonectria discophora. Next base: position 2,485,969 of record CAJVRK010000016.1, on the reverse strand, counting down.
GTTTTCCGTCTTGACGCGCTTGTTGAGGTGGGCGTCCTCACAAGAAGTGGCAGGGCTGGGGAGAGTGGGGAAGTTGAGGCTGTCGTTTTCCTCGAATGAGAGCTCCTCGTCACCGCCAATGAAGCTACCGTGGCCAAGCGAAACAACCGATGAGCCGGTGCAGGCACGGGGTCGGCCAGCGTCAGCAGAGTTGTTGCCGCCAGTGAGATGGAAGAGAGTGTTAACAAAGTCGTCCTCAGACTCAAGGTCGGAAAGGTCAAGGCCGCTGGGCAGAGCAGGGTTGAAATCGAAGCCGGTCTGGACGTTGGCGGTGGCGGTGGCAGTAGCCTTAATCTGCTCAACCTTGACGTCTTCTTCAAGAGCAGCCAGAGAAAACTCGGGAGCGAGAGTGGGCGCAGCGCCAGCGGAGACGGTCAGATTCCGGGGATCACAGAAGTCCACGTCCTGGTCCGGGGAGCTGACAGATCGCGCATAGGGAGCAGGTGAAGGAGAGAGAGAGGGTGTGTTGCTTAGCGAGGGAACCTTGCCGAGTTGAGATTGGAGGTACACTGCCAATCGCGGTTAGCTCAAGGTGCTCCACTTATTGACAGCGCACGCACTCGCACTGACTGACACAGCCGTAACGACAGGACGGTGAGAGAGCGATGCGATGCGGTGATTCACTTACCAGGCGTCATTGGGGGAGAACCGCAGCTGGACCAGTCCAGTACGGACGTCTCTGCTGATTCGAGGCCATCCTTGAGGCCATCCACACCGTCGAGTCCCGAGAACATGGGGTTCATGGGAGTCTGGAGCATGTCGCAGTTGTTGGGGCTGCCGATGCTGCTGCCCGAAGTCGACAAGGGAGGCGTCGAAGGGAAGTACGAGTTGTCGTAGAACTCCGTCTCGAGCATCACGGCGGGCTTGAAGGGCTGGGGCGAAGCAGTAGGCGTCATGACAGCAGGGCCATTGCTGTACAGCGTGGGCAGCTGCGAGTTGGCTGAGTTGGGTCGCGAGTAGACGGGCGTCGAGGGTAGCGTGGGAACCATGGGAAACATGATCTGTTGCTGATGCTGCTGCTGCATGGGCTGCTGCTGAGGAGCAAAGTATTGTCGCACCTCGTTCTTGGACTCGGGGCTGTAGTGGTAGAAAGGAGGCTGGCTCATGGCCGCGGGCATCATGGTGGCTTCCATATCTGCTGGGCGGGTTCACTCATGTTAGTCATTCCAGTCATGATGGCGTCTGCCACTTGCTGGGCGCCACAAACCTTGGGTATTCAGATAAACTCGCGTTGATCGATTTTAGGTGAATGTGTGATGGTGGTTGGGGTTGGTTGTGGTGGCCGGATTTAAATATTAGGTATTGATAGTGGTTGTAAATTGTACAGTTGCTTCGTGGTGACGATTGGTGGCAGTCGGCCAAACGATGGTGTTGGTGGTTCGGTTCTTGGAGGGAAAGAGTGAGTGGACGACAGTAGTTGGCTGTCTATTGGGTGACTTGGGGGTTGTCGAGGGTGTTGTTGATGTTGTTGTACATGGGACTCTTGTAGGTTCCGGTCTGTCTTGTTGGTGATCAAGGAAGACGAGGAGAGGGGTGAGCGCGATGTGTAGTATAAAGAGAGTGGGTGAGGAATCTCGAGACGAGGATATCCAAGCAAATAAACCAAGTCACAAAAGAAGGAAGAACCGAGCGGTCATAAAAGAGAAGAAGGATTCAAACAGCGCCAGATCCGACACGGTTGTCGATCATGCCAAGGGTGAAGAAGAAAGCGAACGGCTGGAAGGGCACGGGGACCATGGAGTGATAAGTACGAGGACGAAGTCGTCGACCCAGAGAGGCTCGACAGAAAGCTGTCTCACAGTCTCTCTCTCTCTCTCTCTCTCTCTCTCTCGAAAGAACCCACCGCAAGGGAACCAGGGTTAGAGAGGTGGTGGGCCATGATCCATCCACCCTCCTCACCCTCCTCCACCCACAAGTCCACATCCACATCCACGTCCACCAAGACGAAGATATCCACAGCTACATCCCACCCACTCGGCGGGCCTGACGGCAGACGGGCAGCGTCTCCCCAGACCCCTGTCCGACCCGTGTCTGGGGCAAGGGAAACATCAGATGCGGCCTGAGCTGGGTTGGTCCTGGAGTGGAGGTCCGGTCGGTCCCAGTGGTGTCGTTCCATCAAGGCGCAGCCACTAGCCCATTCTAATTCTGGACCGTCCTCGCGCCCGGATGTGCCGCGATATGAAGACGTGCCTGAGACCCATGTCGGACTGAATATCGAGCTGGGCAAATTAGTTGTACGGTAGTGCAGGTAGTGCAACTTAGTAGTGCACGCTCGTCCTGTGTTGGGTTCCCTCCGGTCGCTTGTGCCTCGTGCCCGTGTGTACGAAGCATTCGTGTCTTGGTGTTGTGCTGATCTGTCCTGTCTCTGTCTCAGTCTCATCCTTGTGCACGCGCACATACGTGTGGTGAGGCCACAATCCAGCACCACTCGGCGCAATCCAACACGAAGTCCGCGTCGACACAACCTGTCCTCTCGTTAGCTAGCTAGACTCCTCACAAATGAATGAATGCCAGACGCGCCCTCGAGTTATGTCAAGAATCACTCTTCCGACTTAACGCGCCCATCCCGCCACTCTCTCTGTCTCGGTGTCATGGCACGCAACCGCGTCACAAGGGCTGCATAATGCCGCTCACTGATAGGGTCGCTCCCCCGTCACAGGCAGGGCGAATCACCGCTTGTCGCCCGCACATCGCCGCCAGAGTCGCCCACACGCACTCTCGGACGTGCACAAAAATCAAAACCTGTCCACTCCGACAGTGACTGTGTGCGTGTGCCGTGTGTGCACCGCGACGCCGGGCGCGACGTGTGCACAGCCATTCGCTGGGCTGCTGCCGTGTCACATCCGCCGGTCCTCGACCGCCGTGTGATGCATCTCCCAACTCGACCAATGCAAGGTACAGAGGAGGCGTCACGCTTCTCTCCGTCGCCCATCACACAAACACTGGACGCTGCTTGGGCGGTGCAAAGCGCCGTGGAGAGCCCGACGTCACCGGCTTCGCGGCTGGTGCCTTTTTGGTGAGAGGGAACCTGCTTGGAGGCGACGGCCCTGCATCTCTGGTTGGGTGACGGTGTGAAAGGCTTGGTGATCTGCTGTGGGCGAAACAGGTGGAAACCACGCCGGCAGTTGGTGATCTGGCCGCTGTTTGGCTGCGCTCGCTCTCAGCATGTGCTGAGTCTGCTGCGCCTGCCTGCTGGTATGTACCGGTCTTGCAGTCCCCAGCTGAGCGAGTGAGCATGCCTGCTTGACTGATGGGATTCGACTCATCGAATTTCTCGACGGATTGCTAACTGCTTCTTGTGCGCCAATTCGCCGACCATCCAGCATGGACGATCCAATCCGGGAATGGAATCCGTCAATGCCATCTCTGACGCCTGCGAGACGGCGAGACGGCGCACACACGCAGCGATTCCGTTGGCTATTCGCATGTCTGTCTATACGCGCTCCACCCACCAAGAGTCGTCGTCGTCACGGAGGGTGACACTGGAAATACGAGCAATCATGCCACTCCATGCTCGGTGCCAGATACATGACCGATGGAGTTGGAATAAAAACCGACGTCCCCCCTCCCCCCACCAGGGATAATAATATTATGCGGCAAGCCCGGGGAAAGATGGAAAAGCTCTGACGTCGGTTTCGCACAACGGCCGGTGCATTATTTCGGGGTGGTAAGTTCGGATGGTGGATGGTGGATGGTCGTAGGCGGGTGGGAGGCCTTAGGCACCTCCCTAACTGGGCAGCTGCTTGGCCCGGCCGGTGTCAAGCTGGCATTTAGCAACGCGAAAGAATGGCACTATGCCCTGGGTACCTATTCCTCGAGGATCTTGTATGGGCGGACCAGTGTCGTGCCAGTGCAGCACAGGTACCGGTGGATATTGGATTGTGGAATTTTGTGGATTTTGTGGAAAGTGGTTGTGGATTGTGGATGATGATGACAATGAAAAAAGCCAGACCACGGTGAGAACTGATAAAAGAGGCGCGGATGAGGTGAGCGGCCATCATTGCGAGGGCACGTGTGCCATGGCCTCATCGCGCCAACGAATAAGCCGTTGAAGCCTCGCAACGAGTCGAGCAGCTCGAGGCTTGAGGGTTGCGGCGTGAGGCGTGAGAGGCGTGAGGCTTGGAGGCTTCAAGGCTTAAGGCTGGTGTTTTATTTTTTTCCCTTAGGTCCTTCTTTTTTTTTGTTTGGTGCGTGACGTGCGTGACATTCCCAGCTGAGTGAGGGCAGGAGAAACCAACCCGGACTTGAAGCTTGGACAGGCAACAGCCAGGAGGCAAGAGCATCCGTCAGGGCTCGTCCGTCTGGCTTGTTTGCTCGGGCATCTTCTGCGAATTATCGCCCTCGAACAAAGATTGTGCCATTGAACACGAAACACACAAAACAATGGCACAGCAGTTCAGCCACTCACAACGACAAGCAGCCCTCCCAAAGCCACGGCAAAACCCAAAGCGACCAGGCCCTCATGCAGCCAAATCTTCCCCGGCCCCGATTCCGGCCAATTGCAGCCCCCAGGAACCTCCCTGAGTGCCTCTTTGGTCCTTTCGGGGTGCCTTGTCCGGCCACTCGCCTTAGCTCTTTGCTTTTTCCCGCCTGGTCTGGGCTTTCGGGTAAGTTTGTCGTCTGCTCCAGTGCCTCTTCGGGCACGTTCCCAAGGGCCTAGCAACACCAGCGCCGCCGTTCGCTGTCTAGGGCTGCATTTCTTTGGGAAACCTCCAAGGCTCAGCTGTTGACGAAGCTGCAGGTCCTAGTTCAAGCCCCCGCCCGCCGGCCCAGAGGACTTCGTACAAACCGAGCAAACGTTGCGCGGCGGCGTCCATTCGACGGCGACTACGGCGGCGGCGGCGACTTCGTTCAGCGGAGAATCGCGACTGGCCCCAGTCCTCCGGCTTCCTCTCACGATTCCCCGAGCCTACCTGACTATTGACGACGGCCTCCTCCAGCCTCACCCCAGCGCGCTCGGCATCGTCCCTCAATCCTCCAAGCGCGGTGACCGAGTCAGATCAAGCAGGCCGCTGGGAGAAGGCTACGGAGATCGAGATCTGCACTAAATAATTCCATAGTCTAACTCGCTCTTCAGTGCGGACAATGCCTCTCCCAATCCCGCTATCGCTCTCGCCCATGTGTCACCCAGATTCTCCGTGGGTGTCCCCTGGATGGACGCTATTGACATAAACGTTATCAAGCAATTACGTGCCTGGGTTATCTGGCCGTTGTGGCTTCGCCTGCTCCCGCTCCCCGTCTGTCGATGGTGGTGTCATGTCGTAAGAGACTTTGAGGCGACAAGTTGAACTCACTTGGCCCTCGACAGACGGGCAAGGGTTGCGGGATGCGAGGTTGCGAAAACAAGCAACACATCCATCTGGGATTCGCAGGACCCCGTGAATAGGACCCCCGTTCCCAAGCGACTGGGTGGCAGACGGCAGAGCAGATATTTGAGCCCGACCCCGCCCACGTTTAACGACATGTCAACCTCTGAAGCAAGCCGGTGTTCAGGAAGGGTATCGAAGACCGGATGATAATTACCAAGAGTCTGGGTCGGCTCGCTCAGCATGGAAACAGCACCGAGCGGCCAACCTCCCCATTGGGGCAGCTTCTATTTCTTCCAGAGAGGCCATGGACTCCCAAATGTAACCGTTCGCCCCAGAAAAAAACCGGCCGCGTCGTCGGCCTCGGAAGGTTGACGTTCCAGAAGCTGTCCCAAGAGACTGTGGCGGGGGGGCAAACGGCTCCGGTTTGGCAGGTGAAACAAATCTTCAACTCGTGGCATCAAGCATTTTGAGCTGGACCTAGCGTCGGTCTCTGAGCGGCCTCGATGACATGATGCGTCCGTGTGGCTTATCGTGTCGGACCAAGAGCCATCATCTGGCTGCGTTGATCGTTGATTGTCTCTGACTCTCTCCGTTTCCTCGGATTGTCTGAACTCAACGTCTGTCGCCCCCATCTTCCCACCTTCCCTTCTGGTGGGGGTCGGACAAAGGAGATAATCTCATCCAAAGCCAGACCCGATTGTGAGTGACTGGACCGAATTGTGGCCGGATGGGGCAGTCAGGCTAAGGGTGCCGGATCGCGTCCTATTGGCCGGCGCAGGGAGTCCAGTGCCTCTCCCCCTCCGAACCTGAAACTTAGCTCTGCATAAAACCTCGGCCTGGCGCTGTGCTCGATGTTGCATTAGCCAGGAACAAGAGCACTGCTTCGGTTCATAGCGCACGGGGCAAAGCCGCTGATGGGCAGAGATGGGCATTCGCCAGGCACAAGTGCGGATAAGGGCACAAAACGACGACATGCTCATTTCGGCATGCAGCCACGGACCCATCGCAGCACCACCTCGTGTGCGCCCGAGAGTCCATCCCCATGCCTGCATAATGGCGGTGATGCTGACGGGACCGTCGGTACAATACGAAGGTCGAGCCTTTCCTACAGGGGACTCGACTCAGGAACCTGCATAACGGCCCCCAGCTCTGCCTGAGTTCTCAGGGCATTACCCCTCGAGGGACTCAGGGCCTCTGTGGTGGCCGCTTCGGGGGCCTCTGGGGGGCCTCTCTCTGGAGACTCTCTGGGGACCTTGCGAGACGGACGGAGACGGGCCCAAGAGATGCCCGCCAAGCAAGCACCCTTCTGGCTTTTCCAGGGCCCTCCCCCCAAGGTCCCAAGGCGCTGAGGACCCTTCCTTCGTCTGCGCTGCACTTCTCTCCCAGGACCAGGGCCTGTTCAGCCATCTGCCGGCTGTCGATCGTCGCCGCTAGAGGCAGCCATGGCCAGCGACCCGAACCATTTTGACAGCCATGAGAGTTGATGCCGCAGGGTCTTCCTCCCCAGGTCATGGGTCTTTCGTCGACGCCGAAGAAGTGGTCCTCGCAATCATGCGTTTCTTTTCTTAACTTGCCGCCTTGTCGTCGATATGGCCATGCTCGTCCTGCTATATCGGGAAAGTGTTCCTCATCAATGCTGAAATCAACCTTCTTTATTCCTGACCTAACAATAGGATTTGGGATACGCAAAAAAACGTGTGTGCGAAGGAGTGCTTCAACCCGAGATGCGGGTACCGAGTGTCCGAGTCTTGAGAGTCTGAGCGGGCCTGGCTTGGCTCGACTTGACCAGTGAGATGGTCGCCCGCTGCCCATCGTCGTTGGTAGCAGAGATTGGTGGTGTCGGTGTCGGTGTCGTATCTGGGATCGTCCACTCACGGCCTCCGTCTGGTCCATTGTGGCTCCCCCGGTGGCACGTCGAGTGTGTGTGTGTCCCTTTGGCGTGTTGGCTTGGTCGGCTCGCCTGCTTCGTACCTTGCATACGGTAGTGGTTCTCTCTCTAACTGCTGTGCAGGCGCAGGCGGGCATCCCAGCTTGCCATTGTCTGAGGTGCAGGCTCTGACGCCTCCATTATGCAGGAACAGGAACGGCGGCCATTTGTGGCCACAGCTCTCACGCCCACCGGGCTGTGACACCGGTCGTCCTCTGCAGAAAAGCAACCATGAGAGGCATTATCACACTCGTCACATTCGCCCTGGCCGTTGACTGGTTGCGAGCCAAGGGCCACCAACTTGGAGGCAACTGCAGGAAGCGGGAGGTTTCTTCTGGTGAGAGACATGTTTTTCCTTTCCTCTCTTCCGGCGGCTTGCCTGTTGCTCCCTCAGGCTTGCTTCAGGTAGGAAGCCAGGAACCCACTCACACACCATGCATCTCCATATCCATTGGGACGTATCTTGACACAAGCAGAACACACCATACGTCTCCTCCCACGCAATGAACGCGCACACATACTTTCGTACCGAGTTGAATGCTTTTCAGACTCGCTACAATGCCGGTCTGGTCCGTCCTCGGCGGGCAACTCCATTGTGGCCATGTCCTCTGGCCCTCCGCATCCCGATTCATGCTTTTATTACCTAAAGACATGTACGGCTTCGGTTCACAGTGGCAGTCTTTGGCCCAGGCTCTGCGGCCACTCGCACCAGATTGCCCCAGAATCGTCAGCTCCTGCAATCGCTCGCCATCAATCGCCATCGAGCATCACATCACCAACCACTGAAACCTTGAGACCAAGGTCCCAGGCGAGCATATCTACTCCACTGATCCTCCTCCGCGGGGCCCTCGGCCTTCCCTGGAGAGCATAGCTCAGAGGGTGCAGCAGAGGCTTCCAGGGAACGTGCCCTGAAGCTATCGACACCGCCGTCGTGCAGAGGCCAGAGGACGGCACAGACTTGGTTGCACTTCTTGGGAACCAGGATGTCGTCAGCTCCGTGGTTGGCTCGTTTGGCCTCGCTCGCGGAACCGGCTGGGCACAGCACCCCAGCCCAGAGGGCGAAGATACAGAGTGGCGGGCACTTACCTAACAATCAGCAACGAGTCATCACCCGCTGCAGAGACGTGGGATGGGCAGTCGGTCGTGGGCCTAAGCCGCTTACGGGCAGGCCATGGCCACCGCCGCAGTGGTTGGGCCGTCCCGATGAGACCAGTAGCCAACAGAGAGGCCGTCTCTCTTCAACCGTTGTGAAGAGGCCCTGTCACGAACCGCACCACCCCCAGATTGTGAGGTCCCAAGGATCTCGCCGGCTCATGCGCATCCGTAGGAGAAGAATTTTCCCAGTGGACGGCATGGCATACGGGCTGCAGCAGGTGTCGTGCAGTTTCACCGACTCTTGTGTCAGCCATGGCAGAGATGGCGCGGCTCCCAGACCACTCTCAATCAACCTGGGGCCGCAAGCCTCCAAAATAGTGCATTCGACCCGGCTGTACAAACCATCATGAGGTCCCAGCACGGCGCGCTGGAAGCGAGCATGCTTGGCTCGGCCGGGGGAGGATGGGAATGGGACCCCTGAAGCCTGAAAGGACGGCTAAGCAGGGGGCTCTTCCAGGCACCAGACTTGGCATCCTGGTGCTGGGAATTGGGTAACGGCCCGGATACGTAGCCGTGTGGCCAGCCAATCTCGTTGATAAGGGCCACGGCGACAAGGACTGCATGCATCCCTGTTCTCCGGCCATGGGGATGCTCCCCGGATTTCAGCCCGTCGGATGCCAATGAAGAGGCTTCAATTTTGGGGCCCTTTGGCCTTTGGCATGATTCTGGAAGATCCGCCTCTAGATGCACTGTTCGTCTGCCGCGCGAGAGTCGGTTCGAATCCAGCAGAGATGCCGCGCGTTGGTCGGCAAATGCATAATTACGAGCATGGTGGCAAAGAATGTGCGAATGACGGACCCGTTCTCTTCACGACGAGTGGCGGAAATCACCACGTTCGTCTCGTCTCGTCTCGTCTATTGCTGAGACGTAACCTCGTTGACGTCCCTTCGTCTGGGGACGAAAGGATGGGACTCGTTCATGCAATTCTCCACCAGATCAACCCCAGAGAGAATGGGAGTCTGGGAGCCCAAGTGAGCTTACTACGGATACAGATACGTGCTGCGTGCTACGTACTTCGTACTACTTTGCACGTATGGGTGCCATGATGGTCCGCCCTCACCGCGAGTCAATACCTGCCATGCTCCGACATAACGACCGACGGCGAGTGGAGAGGGGACGAAATCAGCCCGTCCATCCAGGTCTCCTGGTCTCCCAGCTCTCTCCCAGTCCTTCCAGGGCTCCCAGTCCTCCCAGTCCTCCCAGTCCTCCAAGTCTCGCCCCCACCAACTCCAGCTAGCGTAGGCCTTCTCACCCTGCCAGGCCTGCCTCTCGGAGAGGGCCAATTCTGCCGACCATGTCCTTGGGTCTTCGAGAAGGTTTCAGACCCCACCAGCTCAATCTCGAGGCAGCATGACGCGAGATCACGGTTCAATGATATGAACGGGTGGCCGGTTCGGTGTACGGTGTTCGCCTTTTCGAATCCATGTTGGCGATCTGGCAACAGTGGAATCGGTTACAAACCTCGTTACATGCCTCGGTCGAGATACAGCAGCAGCGAGTTGAAGCGAGGCGAAGAGATGAGGGAAGAGCTGAGGGCAGAGCTGAGGGCGGGAGCTGTCCTATCAGACCCCGGAGAACAGGTGGTCTCTCCGCTTCCCCGGGCGTGCTAGAGTCGGCGAACAATCAGCCATGCTGACACAGGTAGGACAAGGCGCCGCTATCTTTACAGCCTCAGAGACTTGTCAACTTATCCGTATCGTCGAGGGAAGATGGAGGGTTGACGAGGGCTGGCGAGGGTTGATACACGGGCCATCCGTCTAATCATACGTGATCAAGCCAAAACGGCGACAGGTCTGCACTACAAAGCACTATCTCCACGACTATCTATCCCAGAGGCACGGGCTCTCGGACTTATCACAGCTTTGGAAGCGTCTGTCATTGGGTGGAGTCGCACAGGGAAATAAGCAGCGTGCAGAAGAGCATTCCTGGTATCAGTCATATCATATCATGCTTGCACCGGTATCAGTGTATGGCGAGGCGATGTGTCAAGACATACCCAGTCTCCTCCCACCCTCGTCGACCCGGAAGGATGGGTAGGTGGGCGGGTGAGAGAAGAGGAAACTGTTGGCAACTCGGGCATACGGTTTCTCTCACGTGATGGAGACGCCAGCGGCCAGCTAAAGACTCGGGCGTGGGAGGTGCAGAAGGGTGATTTGCTTTGAGCAAACAAAGTCTCTTTTCAGAAGCGACGACATGTGCTTCCCGGGCTGACGCTGGTCGTCTCCATTGCCATTATCGGCAATGCTGAAAAGCTTGCAAGCCACGTCTCCAGAGATGAGACGAGGTGGTGACGGTGTTTGCACACGCCCGGGTTACGTCTTCAGGCTCCATGACCCCATGGACCAAGGTATTTCTGGTGGTTGGTCCTCTCCAGACTCCTGATACAATGGCTCCAACGCCACTCAGAAACGAGAAACTCCGAGGACGGCAGGCGAGATTTGGCCCAGGAGGAACCTTGTGATGTGATCTCTTTGGGATGAGGAAAACCCAGCAGCGGCAGGACGCTCAAGCCAAGTGGCTCTCTCACCTCCAACTACCGAAACTGGGAAGAGAAGAGAAGAAAAAGCAAAAAAAAAAGAGGCAGACTCCGCGGATGGTCCCACGCCCTGCCGCGTTGGAAAAAGTGAGGCTTTTCCCAGTGCGGTCTCCTGTGCTTTTGGCCCCCCCATGCGCCCCCCAGAAAAAGCAAAGAAAAAGGTACATGACGGAGGAGGAATGCTGGTTTTTCTTACCGAGGAGAAGGAGAAAAAAATCTCTTTCGGCTGGCGTCCCAACGAGGAGGGACGCGGAGTGGGATGGTGGATAGGAGACTTTCTCCGAGCCGTTCGTCAAGGACCAAAACGGGACAGCGTCACAGCGGGACGGGAGGGAGGGAGGAGACGGTTGAAGACACTTTGGAGGTTATCTCATGTCTGAAGGCTGGAGAGATATGGACAAGACCGACAAGCACGATACGGCTCCTGATATCTCCTCGATATGTGCTCGATATCTCCTCGACATCTCCTCGGTATCTCGTCCATCTCAGGAGTCATCTCGATGACGGCAAACATGGACAGTGCATGAGATTGGTGGCAAGGTCTGATTGCTGTTGCAATGCTTGAAGCAGCAAGTTTGTTCACCGTTCGTTTGCTCGTTCCCCCACACGCACGGCAGCTTCGGACCCAATCGATGCCGAAGCGGAATCGGCGGAAATCGCGGGCTTGCAACTTCTCAAACGCTCTCTTGTTTGCTCAGGAGTCGAGGAATCAAGACGTCTCCTCTCGCAAGCATTCGCTCTCAAGGTACCTTCGTATATTCACCGCTGATTGGGAACCCACCGGTTGGCTCGCTAGCTTTTCGCTGTATGTGTTTGTCTCGTCGTGAGACGTACCACATTCGGTCTTTTGCTTTCTTTTTCCATGCTCGTTTCTTTTTCCTCTTACTCTCAATTTTCATTCTCACTCTTCACACTCCCCTTTTTTTTTTTTCTTTGCTTTTCTTTCCCTTGATGTCTCTTTCCTCCCTTTGCTCGCTTCCCACTTACTTGTTTTTTTATGCTGAGCCCATTTATGGCATCATGAATGCATACCTTTTATGCGAGGGGGTCACATTGTGCTCACCATGAGAAGCAAGGGATTCTCCATGGCCGAGTGGCCGAGCGGCCTGGACCTGCGTTTCTTCCTGCAATCCTGCAAGGGACGGGCCCGATGGACTTTGGCATTGCTCATAGTGAGACTGGGCCAAACAATGCAAGGGGAAAGCCCTGATGGATGCAGGTCCGAGGCCCAAGACAAAGCATGCAGCTTGTTGGGTCTTCTTTTTTTTTTTTCAATTTGGCTGTGCGTTTTGGCATCGACGCAGATCGATCCAATCGAGAGTGTCAGATCGAGTGCCTAAGGTCCCAAGGTCCCCTCTACGAGTGGAGAGAGTGAGGGAGAGAGATGTAAGACATGGCACAGAGAGGCACGGGGAATGGAGATCAAGACAAGAGTGTGAGTCAAAATCCTTTTGCATGTCAGCGCTGGCGATGCGAGGGATATCGGAGATGGGCAGGGTGAGCGGCCGCTTCGCATTCTAGACTCCCGGAAAAGGTGTTTGTTTGCTTGTGGGAGACATTCTCTCGACGGAGCGTTTCGGCCGTCTTGGCGTCTTGACGTCTCACAAGTCTTCTCGAGGGAGGAGGAGGGGTCGTTACAGCCCAGAGAGGGTCGTTTTACGGCTCAGAAGAGGACTCGGTGTCTCAGGGACAGAGACTACGTCATTCACACACACACACTCAGAGATACACCCCTCCGGCTACGTGCAGCCATGAGTCGACTTTTTTTCCTTTGCACAGAAAAGAAGCAAAGTCGCACCCGCGTTGGGCCGAAAGCACCTTCGTCGAGATGGTTTTACGGGCCAAGTCGGCAATGTTTCGTCATATCGACGGCTCTCACGATTGCCTCTCTGTCGGCCGGGTCCGGGGGGGAAGGACATGCGTTTTGGAGGTCCCGAGCAGGCGGCTCTGCCCTGTCCTATCCTGTTAAACAGGCAGATATGGATTTTCTTTCCTTCTTTCTTGTCGGTGGGGTTTTTTCCGTTTGGTTTTCTTTGCCTGTCACGATTCTTGGACGAGTCGAGGTGGGGAATCAGCTGTCACTCTTGTTCCGGCAGAGTCCTTCAGCTTCTCTCCAGAGTCTCCAGAGAGCCAGTCCTCCCCGGGAGCCAATCCTGTTGCAGTGCCTGGAAGGGATGGGCTCATGTGGATAGAGGAGACCATGCAAGGGGAAACTTTTTGCCCGTTGGATCGGGTCCCGATTGCGAGGCGAGATCTCAACGGGCAGAGGGCCCCGGCGGAAAAGAAAGGAAGGACAGTAAGACTCGAAGGGAGACTCGGGAATGTCCCTGTCTGACACGTCATGGATCTGGCCGGCCCGTTGGACCTATGGCAGGCGGCGTGATTGAAAATAGTGTCGAGAGGAAGAAGCAAGAAAGGAAAAAAGGAATGCATCACGAGTTTCACGAGTTTTCTGCCTTTCTTTCCTTTTTGTGCTGGCTGTGCTTTTTCTCGCCCGGGAAGCGTTGTGTCGTGTCTCTCTTTTGGCATGTTTTTTTTATTATTTGCTTCTGGCTTGGCCATTTCGAGTCCGGAGGTTGACGAAGGCTTTTCTTTTGGGAAGTCGGAGTGAGGAGAAATGGCATGATGTGATGATGCAGTTTTTTTTATGGTTTTTCTTGTAGGGTAGCCAATGATGGTTTTTGGGGGGCTTTGCCTTTGCACCCCCCCTTGCGTCTTGTCAATAGGGACTTTTTGACTGGCGATGCGTGATATTAGGTTTCTTGGGTTTTCAGATCAATTCTCCCATTCACGGATGTTCCGTAGTAGGTAGGATAACAATCCTTTGAAAGATTACGAACTTCTTTCACAACGCCTGGGGCATGGATGGCGCGGTTCGGCTCGGTACCGCGGGAAGTATAAAATACCCGGGGGGATTGGAAAGCTTCGAAGTGACGCTCCTGACGAAAGGGTGCTTTTTCAACAATTTGTGTGGAAATATCTCGTATTGGGAGTGTCGATGACGTGTATATTAATGATGCGCCGAGGAATATGTCGGGAATCCTGCCGTTATTTGACATGTGCAAGTCGATGCATGCATGCAGGCCGTATTCGTAGATATTTTCATTTCCAACATTTCGCATCAAAGTGCAAATCTATGGATAGACACCTCCCAAAACACGTTGAAAATTGAGAGGTATAGGGTAAGTCGCTCGTAAACCGTTGTGTGGCGCACCGACCCCACGATTGGCCGTTCGAACCGATTAGCCCCACACCCCAGCCACCGTTTCCAAATTTCCCAGCCACTCTAAAAAATCCAACCGCCGCGGTTGAAAACGAAACGTCCATCCGCCTAACGTCCCAACCTCCTCTCTCTACATGCGAACAAGCCAATTGTCTACGTAAGGAGGCACACTCCTTTGCAATCTCCGGGCAAGGCTTGCGTGTACCCAAGATGTGAGGAGAAAACACTTGGCAGGAGGCTTGGGAAAGAAAAATAAGAGGGACCGTTTGGGTTGCCCTTATATCGGGCGGCTCCCTGCACGTCTTGGAATCTTGCATCATATCAGTCAACCCTTTTCGTCCCAACAATTCCTTGTGTCTTTGTGTCACACAATTTCGAGTCCTCCCTTTGTTTACTTGTTTGCTTCGAGGTACTACTTAAGCCATAAACAAACAAACCTCATTCCGACCCCTTCACACACCCGAACCATGAGACGGTCTCTCCCCTCGGCCCTCGCGGCCTCAGTCCTCCTTTCGGGCTCAGTCTCGGCTCAGACGTGGAGTAGCTGCAACCCATTAGAAAGCAGTGAGTCTCACAACCCTCACTCTACCTACACTCCAGTACTAACTTATGTCAGCCTCCTGCTCAGACGACACAGCCCTCGGCATGACCATCGACGTCGACTTCCGCGACGGCGAAGTCAACTCGTTCGCCGCGTCCGGCTCCCCCACGTACGACGACTCCGACGGCGTGAAATTCACCGTCTCGCAGAGCGGCGACGCGCCCCAGCTCGCGTCCCTCTTCTATATCATGTTTGGCAAAGTCGAAATCACCCTCAAGGCAGCCCCGGGAGACGGCATCGTCTCGTCCGTGGTGCTCCAGTCGGACGACCTCGACGAGATCGACATGGAGTGGCTCGGCGCCGAGTCTGGGCAGATGCAGTCCAACTACTTTGGCAAAGGCCAGACGACGACGTACAACCGGGGCCAGTTCCACGACGTGGCCAACACGCAGTCCGAGTTTATCACCTACACCGTCGACTGGACGCAGGACCGCATCGTGTGGCTGGTTGGAGGCACGGCGGTCCGCACGCTCACGTACGATGACGCTGCCGACGACCAGTACCCGCAGACGCCCATGCAGGTCAAGTTTGGCGCGTGGTCGGGCGGCGATTCGAGCAACGCGGCCGGCACCATCAAATGGGCCGAGGGGCCGACCGACTACACCAAGGGGCCCTTCACCATGGCAGTGCAGGGCGTCGTCATCACTGACTACTCGACGGGAAGCGCCTACAAGTACACCAATACGTCGGGGTCCTGGCAGAGCATCGAGGCCGTCGACGGCGAGGTCAACGGCAACGCCGACGGCAACAGCGTGACGGTAACGGCGACGGCTACGGGGACGACGGCCACGGCAAATGTGCCCGTGGGCATCGTCAAGGACGACAGCTCGGCCACGTCGACGCAAACGGGCTGGCCCTGGGTCGCCACGGCGTCGGCTTCCACGGGCGCCATCCCCAGCGGCTGGACCATGAACTCGGAGGGCAAGATTGTGCCCATCAGCGCTGCGGTTTCCCTCTCGCCCTGTCTGCTCGTCCTGGCGCCGCTGCTGGCCGGCGTGGCTGCCTTTGCGGGCAGGCTGTTCTGAGAAACTAAGAAACTAATGCTTTGTTGAAAATCTGTTTTATATATGTACATGATGGGAGGAGACGGGTCAACAACTCCTCATACTACACTAATGTTGGTCAAACGATAATGTAAGTCACGGGCGGTCGGTTTTTTGGTGGCACTGCAACGATATAGAGACGAACGCAAACTTTTGCATGGACGGCGTTTATTTTTTTTTTCTCTCTTAATTTTTACCATCTGGCCACAGAGCGCGGATTCCTCTGGCAGCCATGGCGTTTTCAGGACATGATTTTGAGCGAGACCGAAAGAGGTCGATATAGAGACTGGCTTTGTATAGAACAGACAGAACTGGATGAATTAAAAGACGCCAGCAGAGCAAGCACGCAATGTGTTATATAATAATTGAACTATAACCTGTTCTCCTTATTCAAATGGCCAGTGACTGACATGGCTGCAAAACGCCCTATCCCCATCCAACTGCCACGCTCGAGAGATATCCCAAGCCCACTTGCGTGGGAGATGAGGAAGAATGACTCAAGGAGAGCCGTGTTCCAGCCCCTCAAGTACGAATACATTCACCTCCAAGATTCGAAGTGCAGAAATATCTCAATTCCCAACTCTCTAAAGCAAGTCTCATCTAGCAAGACGTAAGGCCGCTGGCCACCCCCATTTTCTTCCCCTTTTCTTTCCCCTTACCTCCCCTTCCCAACTCAGGCACCACACCCATCCACGCCTTGAAACTGTCTGCTGCACCATGGCTTCCTGTGCATCGCCTGTTCCTCCAAGAGACTGTGCCGCCCTCCCATCCTTCGTGACCCGTCTAGTCCGCTGCGCCTCAAATTCACAAGTCCCAGGCCTCCTCCCCCAACGCAGAAAACTGCCATGCATGCGAATGCATTGTTGTCTGCCTCTTCCTGTGGCCCGTATAAAAGGTGAGTGTATAGGTGACTACAATAGTCTTACAAAAACTGGAAAAGAGAAAGTAAGAAATGGCAAAGAAAAAAAAGAGGTGCCAAAAAAAAAAAAAAAGAAAATCAAGAAACAGTGCTTCCGCCCAATCGAACTTTGGACTTCAAGCGAGGAGCAACGAAAAGCGTGTTAAAAGGTCCAGTCGTCCGTATCCTCGACCGACTTGATGGCCCATCGGAACTTGTCTCGGAGAGTCTTAGAGAAGAACTTTTCGATCGGCACGTCAAACTTCCGGGCAAAGACGACTGTCAGACGAGGGTCGATATAGTTCTGCACAACGTGTTAGCTGAATATCAACAAGAGGCCACATCGAGCTACTCACAATCTTGGATGTGCCGAGAGCGACCTCCTTGTTGCCGTCGCGATCCTCGGCTTGTGTCTCCAGCGTCTTGATGCGATCGTCGAGCTTGTCGATGGCCGTCATGAACTTCTCCACCGAAGCGCCTCGGCCCTCAGCCTCGACCTTCTTCGTCTTGTTCTCCTTCTTGAACTTGGCCTCTAGTTCCTTGACAGCCTGAAGTCGCTCCTTAAGTTCCTTCTGGGGAAGAACCCGTTCCTTGTTCTCCTTGAGTTTCTCATTATCTTTTTCGAACTTCTTGGTGATCTTGGTTCGCAGCTCCTCGGCCAGAAACTGCTGATGCTCCAGAATCCATGCCTCGTCGAGATCCTCGTCCAGCTCAAAAAAGGCAGCGCCCTTCTTCTTCTTCTGCGTTGGCTCTAGGTCTAGGATCATCTTCTTCGTGCGCCACTTCTGGTATCGAAGGCCTTTGATCTGGGCATTGTTAGCTAAGCTCACGCCCATGGGGCAGAACACATACCCTGTCGCCTAACTTTTGCATCTGCTGCTCATGGCCCGCACCCACAGTCCGTTTGTGGTTGCAGAGAATGGCCACCTTGCGATTGCAGTCGTTGTAAAGCTTGACCTTCTCCGCAATCGTGCCGCGAGATCGTGGATCCTTGCCGAGTTCCTTGAGCAGCTCTGACATGGTGTGCGAGGCGTTGAAGGTACGGAAAACCTTGGCCGTCAACCCCTGCATGTAGCTGTTCAAGTGCTTGTTCAGCTGGGACGTCTGCAAACGTGGTCAGTCTTGCCTGCGCGGTAAACGCCCTTGTTCTACTTACAGTGAGGCGGTCAAACAAATCATCACCCGTGGTCTTGGGGGACTTCTTGAAGAGCTTCAAGTTCTTGAAGACTTGGGGCTCGACCTCGGCAGTCTCGTTATATCGGATACTGTCCTTACCCAAAAAGTCAAACGTGACCCTGTTGGGAGGTTCAAGAGTGATGTGCTCGTACTTGAGCGAGCAGCAGCCCACAGTATCAGCCTCATTCTCGGTATCCTTTTCATTTCCGGCTCTCAGAGCAAGCTTATCAATCAGGTACATGGCCGTAGCTCGTTGACGATCCGCCATCACCTCGCTCTTAAGGTCCTTGGTATAGTCCTTACGAATCCTCCCGATGTGCTTCTTCAGCTCTCGTGCCTTTTCGAACTTCTTGTAATCGCTCTGCCCCTTGATGTCGCTGGCGGCTCCGAGCATCACATACTTATAGGCGCCGTTGATGTTCTCTTGCCACATGGCAAGCCACGTTGCCTTCTGGTCATGCTGAACAGCCTTCCACTTGTGTCCTTCGGGGGGTTTCGGCACCTCGGCGTCCTTTCCAATGTTGATGGTGATGTGCTCCGGCAAGACTCGGGTCTTGATTTTTCCCGTCTTGGGGTGTTCGCCTCGACCACGAAACAAACTGGGGGGTTCGACTCGGAAGTTGCCCACCTTTTGCTTTCTCCCGTCCCACATGCAGTGCATATAAGGTGCCTCGAGAGCGTCCTTCTTGGCCTTGGCCGCCTCCTTCTCCTCCTTGGTCATGTTCTTCGTCTTGGTCGCCTCCACCTTGGCAGCCCAGTACTCTTGGATATGGGAAAAGTCACACTTTTCAAGCTCCCTGATGGCCACCTTGGCGCCGTTCGCATCCACCGCGCCACCCGATTTCTTTATAAAATCGGAAAAGTCGGAGAAGAAATTGCTGCGAAACACAGGGTTATCCAGATGATGGGACGAGGCCTGCGTCATCACGGCGACCCAGAAAGTAGCAGCCTCTTCGGCCTCCACGGGGAGAGTAACAGGCGTTCCGTCGTATATGAGCTTGACGTGTTTGGGAAGAGGCTCGTACTCGGGCGCGAACAGAACACCATTGTGCTCTAGAGTCTGCCACTTGATGCTGTCGTCCTGGGGCTTGGGAGCGTTCCACCAGGCAAATTCCTCTTCCTCCTCCTCGTCACAGCTTGCCTTGGGCTTCGCCTTCTTGGTATCTTTCGCATTCGCGCCCTTTTTGGCGGCAGCGGTTGGCTTGACCGCCCTGCTCTTCTTCGCGATCGGGGCATCCGAGTCGGATTCATCCTTGGGCTTGACGCCGTTTGATTTCCGTTTCGCGGAAGCTCCGTTCGACCGACGCTTCGTGGTCGTCCGGGCCAGGGGGGCATCGTCGTCGGACTCGTCCTTGATGGCCTTCCGGGGAGTGGCCTTCTTCGGCTTTGCTAACCTCGCGTTAAGAGGCTTGTCATCGTCCGAGGACTCGACGTCGTAATCATGCTGAGGCCGTTTGCCCCTGCCCTTGCTGATAGGCTCATCGTCAGAGTCCGGTTCGGCAGCCCTGTGATTCTGTCGTTGGCGTTTGGCCTGTGATACACTGGTCAGCCTGGGCTTGCCCCACCGCAAACTTTTCTCCTGTTGGGACCATCACGAACCAGAGGAGCCCCATCGTCACTCTCGCTTTCATCCTTGTAGCTGACTTGGGTGATGGAGGTACGCGACTTGCGCTTGTTTGCGCCGTTGGGAGTGGGCACGTCAATGTCCATGTCGTCGTGGACTCCGTTGCGGCCAGAGCGGTGTCCGTTCTTGAGGCTGTCGCGACCCGAGATCCGGCGGGAGGCAGAATCTAAAGGAGGCAAAAAAATAAACCTGTTAGTACGGGTTGGGCTAAGGTTATGCGCTGGTGAGGAGGCGGAGGCAAGCAGTCTCTCTCTCGGGAAAACTTTAAGTGGCAGCAAATAAACAAGACGGCGGATGCCGCCACGGAGTGATGAGGAGGGAAAAAAATAGAGGAAGGGGCTCACTGCCGTTGGCCCTGGCAAGAGGGCGATCGTCGTCGGAGCTGTCAGAACTCATAGTCGTCGAGTCGGATCGGGTTGAACGCCGTGCGCGCTGCGGCCGGCCGCCGAACGAAGACTTATGAGGTAAGGGACTGGGATGCGAAAGACGGAGTCGTGTCGGTGGTGGTTCCGAAGTGCTTCGTGAAGCGCGATTCGAAGGAGAAGACGAAAAGAAAAAGAGGCTGATGCCGCGTCTGACGCCCCCTCAACGCCTGTGCGAGCAGATGAAGGGGAGAAGAAGTCGGGGTTGAGAGGGAAACGAAGAGTGAATAAGTAGAGGAATCTGGAAGAAGAGGGCGTTGGCGTGTTGCTACTGTAGGCTGGCGGGCTCGCTTCCCGGGGAAGGCACCTAACCTTGGCTGTCGTGCCTTCCTTTGTGCTGGTTGGCCTGTGCAGGTACGTACCCGCTTGTAGAAGCCGCAGAAGCCTCCAAAAGCGTGTGCATTGCTCGCTGGCGTTGCCTCGCAGGGGCCGCTAGCGCAGAAGATTTGGGTGACTTTGCGCCAGGTAATCCTTGCCTCGCCTTACCTAAGGTGGCTTCAGTGTTGTGAGAGTCGGGACTCGACCCACTTGGCCGCGTGTGAGTGGACGAGCTCTTGGCTGACATAAGCAGACACCACATTCCGTCCTTGCGACTCTTGCCTGGCAGTCTTGGCCGTCGCTGCTCCGGTCCCAAGGCTTCCGTCACGTGATACGACTTCAGTTTTTGGCCTAGGCCGCTAATTTACCGGGAAAACAGCGACGAGAACAAAACCACGGCCCCAATACACCTCATCCCGACCTTACACGACCGAATTCCCCATCAATTGATCCGACCATCGCGATCAATTGGGCCACCGCTGGCAGAGGCTCGATCCCCGTTACATATCCCGCCCTCACGATGCTGTCACGAACGGCCAGACCGGCTCTCCGAGCCGCCGCCGCAGCTCAGTCTCGGTAAGTCACCCCCTCGGACCGGGCGTCCCAAGATTTTGTTGCCGAAGGAGCTACGGAAGCTGGTCGGAGAAAAAAGACGACAGGCCACCACGGTCAACCTCCCGTGCCTCAACTCTTTGCGCGCAATTGGTTCTCAGGATACTCCAATTGGAAATCATACACTTCCCAAACGAATGCCATTGCTGATGTCGCCCTCTCCCCCCTCGCAGCGCTGCCGTTGCCGGCCCCGGAACCGCTGCCACCTATGCCACCCTTCGTGAGATTGAGGGCCGCCTCAAGTCCATCCGCAACATCGAGAAGATCACCAAGACCATGAAGATCGTCGCCTCCACTAAGCTCACCCGCGCCACCCGCGCCATGAACGACTCCCGAGTCTACGGCCAGACGTCCAACAAGGTCTACGAGTCGGCCGAGACCCAGGCCCTCGAGTCGGAGCAGAAGAAGACGCTCATCGTCGTCTGCTCGTCCGACAAGGGCCTCTGCGGCGGCATCCACTCTTCCCTCAGCCGTCGCATCCGCGCCATGGCCCAGGTCGAGGACTTCGACCTTGTCATCGTCGGCGAGAAGGCAAAGGCCCAGCTCAGCCGAACCAACCCCTCCGCCATCAAGCTGAGCTTCGCCGGCATTGGCAAGGACGTCCCCAGCTTCGCCGACGCCCAGGCCATCGCCGACCAGATCGTTCAGCTCCCCACCGAGTACACCGACATCAAGATCCTGTACAACTCCTTCGTCAACGCCCAGACCTACGAGGGAGTCCTCATTGAGGCATTTTCCGAGGATGCTATCCTCCAGTCTCGTGAGTTACAGTCGGAATTTGAGCGGCCCAGATGTCATTGCTGACGGGGGATTGTTCGTTTAGCCAACTTCTCTGCTTTCGAGGTCGACGAGGAGGTCCTCGGCAACATGCGTGAGTACGGTCTTGCCAACTCCCTTTACTGGGCTCTGGCCGAGGGCCACGCCTGCGAGCAGTCTGCCCGACGAAATGCCATGGACGTAGGTGGAATCCCGAGCCCGAAATGCCATGCGCGAGGTTTGCTGATGAAAATTCCCGCAGAACGCCTCCAAGAACGCCGGCGAGATGATCACCAAGTACCAGATTCTGTTCAACCGTACCCGACAGGCCGTCATCACCGGCGAGCTGGTCGAGATCATCACTGGTGCCACTGCCTCGGCGGACATGTAAACAAGCCGAGGTGCAAGCCGGGGTCTGACGCTTCCTTTTGTATCAACACCATTGACCGTATACCGTCGTGGTTCCCCAAGTGTATCAAAGCCTTCAATAAATTCCCTAGTACCACAATGCGGATCGGGAGATTCATGGACTATTTAATTGCCCACTGCAAATTCAACGTAATGGCATGTTCGCGTGACAGGAATATATTAACTGTCCCTCGTGGACGGTCCGTCCCTACTAGATACACTGCTCGGTCCAGGAGGTCAAAACCCCCTCAAGCTCCGAACACCGGACCACTCACCCCCAGTCGTACCCTCGCCAACATAAAAAAAACCAAAAAAACCAACAATTCTGCGCCGCCCATGATCCCAATAACAACGGCATATTCGAAGAGAAAAAGAAAGAAGAAAAAAAAAAAACCGCAACCCCCTATAACTCCATGTCGCTGTGCTGGTGCTCGACGTAGCTAATGTTCCTCGTCCTCCTTGACTTCTGCGCCGAGAGACGAATCAGCCCGCTCGGTCTGACAAAGTCGTTCGGATGCTCCTTTTCGTACGCGGCCCTGAGGGCGACGGCCTCCTTGTCCCACTTCTCGACCGCCTCGGAAAACGCCTGCATGGCCTCGGTGTAGGCGCGCTTCTGCTCCGCGGCCTGGTCTTCAAAGGGTTTCCGCTCTTCAGCGGAGGCTTCTTTCCACATCTTGGACGTCATGACGCGCACTTCGTTGGGCACGGCGCGGCCGCCGCGGCCCGGTTTGCGGTTCTCCTCGCACCGCTTGCGCGCCGCGTCAAAGTAGACTCTGCTGTAGAGAATGTATGCGCTGCCGACCGCCTTGGTCGGACGAGCGGGACGTTCTCCAATCTTGGACTCGATGTGGTTCGCGACTTGGAGCTCAAAGGCCTCGAGGCGGGATTGCGTCTGATCTTTTGCCGGCTCTTTGCGTTTCTTTAACAGCAGCGAATCCTTTGGCAGGATGAGAGGTGTCGGCACCTCGATGGGCCCAATCATGGTCTCCAAAATCTCCGACGCCGCCCTCAGCCCAGAGAGGTAGGCACCGTGGACTGTTGCTGGGTGCGTGCCGATTGTGTGCTCTCCCGCAAAGAACAAGTTGCCGACCGACCGAGCCATCACGTCGTAGTCATCCGGCTGCATGCCCGGAGATGCCGATGAATAGCTTCCCCTGGCGAAACGATCCGAACCCCATCTGGTCACGATGGCTTCCACGGGATTCGGCACGCGTGCCCCGAAGACGGATCGAAGAACTCCTGTGGCTTCGGCAATGAGGCTGTCGTTGCTCGAGTGCTCCGTCTCGAAGCCGGCGTCACCGGCCATGAGGGCAATCAAGCACGGCAAACCTGTCGTGTTGGATACGTTGAACCACTGAAAGAACCTCCCTCGGTTCGCCTCGTAGTCCTTTTGCGAAGTGCTGTGACGGTTCTGCGCTTCTCTCAACACCCCAAAGATGTCCCTGTCCGGATCCCAAAACACCGTCTTGTATACGAGCACCACCTTGTTCAGGATGCCGAACCCGAGTCGGCTGATTACGTCTGTTTTCCACGAGGGTAGTGGCGGCTCAAAGGTGACGCTCTCCTGCTTCAAAACCCCCAATGGAATTGTGCAGACCACGGCGTCTGCATCTATCACCGATCCGTCATCACACTCAATGGTGGCGGATCCGAGCGTGTTCTCGCTGTGGTATGATATGCTCTTGACTGGGAACTTGGTCTTCAGGTCTAGTGAGGCTGGACATTGAGCCAATCCACGAGCAACGCTCTGATAGCCACCAACCACCATCGTGTGACAGCCTTCCCATTCGTTGCCGGCATCAATATCCCACAATCCTAGGCTCAGGTTGTGCAAGTTGGTGGCGTTGCTATACTCCAGATTGGCAATGTGCCAGTTGATGAGACGGTAGTCTTGAGCGTTCAAATCGACCAGTTCCTTGTATTGGGAGATTGCAGAGTCCAATACAGATCCCAGCGTTGCTCCCTGTTCATCGACTGCTCCAGTCAAATCGAGATTCTTGTCCTCTGTGGCATGTTCTCTCAACGTCCAACCCATCGATCTTGCCTTCACCGAGGCCTTCACCTTTGCAGGCGTCCCAGGTTCATTGTGCACCCGGCCTGTTAGCTTGTCGGACGATACAGGAATCAAATCGACCTTTTCTTGCGGTTCCTTCTCAAGGGCAGAAGACGCACTTTGAGAAGCGACGGCTGCCTCCTCCATCTGTAATAGCGTTTTACTGCCGTCTCCAGGACTGTCCCGTCCTTCCTCGAGAAGTAACCGGTTCCCCTCCACAAGCCTTGGCGGCCGGAATTTGTGCTTATATTCGCTCACGCGGTCTAAGCAGTCATTGTAGAGCTTCTCCACGAGCTGATCCCTCACAGGATCTACAGGCTTGCCGTTAACGTCGTAGATTGTGGTATCTGCGGTGAGGGGATGGTAGGGCAGGCATAGCTGACCACGAAGGAGGATATTCATCGGATTGCCACGATCAAATCCTGTAATGATCATACCGCCCATCTCTGCCGTGTGTCTCTTGCCTGCGAATGCCGGCACGGGCTGTGCGGCCTTGGTTTTGAATTCGCGGGAGTAGACACGACCTCCCACACGACTTCGTCCCTCAACCACCACCACACGCGGGGGTTCTTCGCCGCGCTCGTAGAACCTGTCGGCGTACTGCATGAACAACCCTTCGAGTTGTCTGGCACAGCCCAAACCCGATAGGCCCGCACCGACGACCACGACAGTCTTCTGACGTTTGACGACGGGCACATTCCTAACGTCAAAGTCAGGTTTTGGGACCTGAACGCAGCCGTAGTTGATATATCCACGACGCACAAGCCAGTCGTAACAGACACTAGCTGCATCAAACCAGCGAGCGTTTGCGCAGCCCACAGCGTTTAGCCGAGTTACACCAGTCCAAGGCTGTTTCAGCCATAGGCGTAAGATGCCGTTTCTGATATTCAAGTAGGTCGTGACTTGGGCGTGAGAGATGTGATGACGAAGCAGACTGTATTCTTCTCGATGGAGTGCATATGGGTTGAGTCGAGACGACTCGGCTGCCATGATACACTCGCTGGCATATTTGTAAGATGAAATATTTGTTGGGATGGACGACTTGGGCTGAATGTTGAAGGTGTATCGTTCGCCGTCGTTGTGAGAGGGAGACTGTCGAAGAGTGGGAACCTGGGGAAGCTGGTCTTCGTTCGATAAGACACTCTGACCAACCGTCTCAACAGGGGTGGTAGCCTTGCTTGAAATGGCAGACAAGGAGGAAGGGCAGTCGGAGAGTTCAGTAGACGACGTTACGGAACCAGGGGCCTCATTGACAGAGGCAGCCCTCAACGATGGGCCGTCAACTTGGGGACTGTCTTGTCTGATCGGGGCTTAGCCAATCGTTCGAGAGAAGTGGCGCAGAGGTTTTGCAGTAAAGCGCTCATACGAAGATACTTACTCGGCGTTGACCTTGATGTTCATCAAGTCATCAGACTCGTGTGGGCTAGCATCCACGTCCATGGTTTCGGTCCAAACGATGATCTCCGGGGCTGCCTCTGGGGTATGTTCCATCGAAGTCTGTTGCGATTGGGTCGAGGAGAAAATATCGGGAGTTGTGGGTGGGGATATCCGGCCCCGACCCCGGGATGTGAATATCGTCGACGAGAGGGATAGTGAGTCAAAGATTTGCTTGTCGCCCAAGGTCCTCTTCCCCAGGACAGAGCCCGATCTGCGAGAGTCTCTGAAGCCTGGCCCCATAGTTGCGTCGGCTGAGAGGGCTCCCTTGGTGTTGAGGCGAGATGTATATGACGGCTATGACCGAACGTCGTGGTGATCAACTGGGACTTTATTCGGAATGAGAGTCATGGGCGAATGAGATGAGAAAAAAGGCATTATACGTCGATATGGACAGGAGAGGAGAGTCTGTGCAGAGGCATCAGCATTGAGATGATCATCTTACACGCGCATCTCGAGTCACATACCACGTTGGATGACCCCAGAAGCGAGCCTATGGGTTCGTGTATATACTGAGGAACGAAGGGCGCATCGAGTTGGAGCCAGAGTCGCCACTATCGTCAAACGGTTGATGCCGGTTGGTTCATGACCGAGACGGAAGGGCCAGTTAGTTCTGATGTGCCAATTGCGATTTTTGTTGGATACTCGTCTTAGGGGATCCGATGCAAGGACTTTGACTCGGTCAGCGAGGTATGGTCGCCCCTCCACGCTTGGGGGAAACCATCTGCATGTCAGGACCGGATCACGTGCGACGCTACTGCCGAATCAGAACTTGTCCGTAGGTGGGCCCCAAGTCTCCGCACCAGCAACCTGCACCAGGACCTCCAGTTCTTCTCATGTCTAGAGGTATCATCGATGCCACTCCGAATAGACTTCACACGGCGACGGAATGCGCCCTTCTATCAATCACCTCACCAACCTGCGCTCGGATAAACAATCAGCCAGCCAAATCAGTCCCAGGTGTCATGCAGGCTGAGCTGCTCGAGCAGTGCAAGCTCAAGCTGAGGGCGTGGGCTTTTGCTCCTTTGCGAATGACTCTTTCTCGATCGCCGCGTCCATCATCCTATTCCCGCTAATGATCGATGTCGTACAGATGACGATGTTTCTTCGGCCTGCATGTCCTGGTTAGATCAAGTCTCATCGAATCGAGCCGCAATAACTCACCCTCTTCCTGCTTCGCGATGAACCTCAGGGCCGCGATCTCGGTGAAGGTGATGCCGCCAACGAACACAACAAAGACAGTCTGCTTGTTGCCATTGCCCGAGAGCAGCGCCCTTGCCTTGACCGCCTTATCCTCGCCCTTTTGATGCTCATAAAAGGTCTGCCCGCGAACATGCTTGACAGCCTCATCGAAACCATGCCACCCTTGCGTTCCTGCGCCGGCTTGAGCGCTGGCAGCTCCCGCAGCACCACCACCCTTTGTAACCGAGAGCAGATACTGCTTCTGAAGAATGCACTGAACGAGACGAATCGACAATGGGGCGTAGCCGCTGTATACGTAGGATATGTCGTTTGGGTCGTCTTCTTGGACCTCGTCCACAATCAAGCGCAGTTGCTTGCGAAGATAGGTGTAGTTAGTTTTGGTGCCCGTTGGCCCGGCGCTGGCCCCCATGGGAATCATGCCCGCGAGAGGCGAGGATCGTGAGAGGAATAGCTGCAGCCTCTCGAGGTTGTTAAGTGTCAACAGGTGCTGGTATCCATAGCCGTGGAGGATCAAACGCCTGAACTGGTCAAACTCCTTTGGCTTGATCCCTCCCGAAACGCAAGAGTATATGCAAAGGAGCCTCAGTGTCTCCCGGATTGGAGCATCTCGGGCAATCAGCTCCTCAATGCCCTCAATTTGAGAGGATGGATCAGCGCCGGCAGCGAGGTTCTGTTGAACCCCCAGAAGGCCCTTGAACAAGTCGGTTCGTGTGTGCTTGATGATTTCCTCGGCCAGACCAGTGTGTATCCTGGCGCTCTGCTGCTCCTGCTGATAGCCCGGCAATTGGCTGACAAAGTCCTTGAGCTCCGCAATCGTCTTGGTTTTATGTTGGGTCTCGTAATCATTCTGTACTTTTTGGAGCCGCCGGGCGACCTTGTTGAGTAGACTGCCGACGATGGCGAAGTTGGTGTCTCGGAGCTGCTCGTAGAGCTTATCGGTCGCGTCCAATTGGATCGTTCTCTTCCGGCTTTGCGATGTGGTTGCGGAGGATTGGGCCGAGGCACCGACGATGGTTGTGTCGACCTTAGTCTGGTTGTTTTGGATCTCAAAGACCTCGTCGATGAGACCCTCGTATGTGAGTTGAGTAAGAAGAGGAGTGACAAAGTCGACCTCGCGATCAATAATAATGACACTCTCGTTTGTTGTGCTCGGTGAAAGTCCGATCTTATTGGATTCCGTGGCGTCTTCGCCCGCGAGAAGCTCTTGTCGCATGCGAGTGAGGAGCTCTGCCACTCGCTTCGCGTTGTCACCCTTGCCGATCACCTTGGGAAACAGACCGTGGTTCTGCTGAATCTCCATCAGGGCCTTTGCCAAGAGAAAGTTTGGCGTCACATCCTTGGAGAGATACAAGTCTTTGAAGGACTCATCCAATTCGAGAGACAGGACATCTTTTTCGAGAGGGAAGAAGGAGAGCGGAAGTTCGGAAATGTTGACGTCTCCGAGCACGCCAGCTTCCTCCAGGAGCTGGTCGGAGACGAGGGTACGACGGGGGACCCAGAAGATGTGGAATTCGTGGGGATTCTGGCTGTCGCGCTGCACTCGTTTGATCTGGGCTGCAAAAGCTCGTTAGTCGGAAGACGGGGGGCCAATCAGTCGACGTCGCGCACCTGCTATCTCCTCAGCATGGCGGCCACATTCGCCCCGCGCGATGAAAACGACGTTGCGCTGGCTCGTGTCGACATTGTTGTTCTCGAGGATGAAGAACTTGTCGACTCCGTATTCCTGAAGAACAGCCACCTTGACGATGATGCCAATGGGGCCGACCAGGCTGCGATCGAGGACGACGTTCTTCTTACCGCGAACCTGGGCATCACGAAGCGATTAGCCAGAAAGCTGCCTGGGAGCTCCGCGGGGTTCGGCCTCGGGGAAGGGAGAGCCTTACGTACACCCTCGAGTAGGTAGAGCAAATCTTTGCGGGCCTTGTTGCGGACCTGCTCGGTGCTGAATTCGGTGCGAGGAGCCATGGTGGCTCAGCGCAGCTCAAGGCGAGGTGAGGGCAGCAGCTTAGGACAGTAGAACTAGAGGTTGATGAGAGAGATGGAAGCGTGAATAGAAGTGAGGGTTGGTTCCACTCGCTGGCGGTGAAGCTCTGGCGGGGCCTTCAGTGAGCTCAGCGCATCGCCGCCTAAAGCGACGTCATGCCCGTGTCGAGTTCCATCGGGTCCAACCTCGGCGATGACTGGCAGCATCATCCGCATTGGCTCACGAGCAGATGATGAGACGTGCATGGCTGAGCTGGCTGTGATTGAATTGCTGAAGAGAAGACCTCCTCTTCTGTCCTGTTTTTTGTATTTGTATCTTTTTTCGCTATTTGGTACCTACCCATCCGCCCGCTTGTCCCTCATGTCATGATGCCCTCGATAAACATCCATCCGCTCGCGTTTGCTCTGGCTGCTTAATCATGATCCTTCTTGTCCCAATTTATTACATACTGCGTTAAAGCTTCCAAACTCATCAACAGAGGTAGGCACCGGGAGCTCACCGAATCCATGTGGCGCAGCACCTAGATGGAATGCCCAATGCCTGCCTCGGTACCTCAGTTGGTAGGTACTTGTGTTATATCGAACTGTGAATGCTGTACTGAAGAAATGATACCCTGCTATGTCCATCCTTAACAACGCCAAAAGCACCGGAATGCCTGAAAAGTCACGAGTCCTGTGTCTCCCGGGGCTGCTACACAGTATTATCGTGGTAGAGGAACTCGATGTCGCGGGGTCGCAGTCGGTTGCCTCTGACAAAGTCTTCGTCTCCCGGAGGCCGCTCGTTCTTGTCGTTGCTCGTCAGCATGCTCTGGATGCTCATGCACACGCTGGAGACGCTCTGGACGGGGCTCCAGCCTTGCTGGCCGAGCAGGTCGAGGCAGATGATGCCGTTGGAGTAGATGTGGGGATGCATGGGGATCGGGCGATCGGGCTTCTTGTCGAAGGTGACCTCGGGCGGTTCTGGACGGCATCATTGTCAGCACTCGTCGGGGCATCAAATATAGGAGGGTGACGCACCGATGGGATACATCTTAGGAAAGTGGAACTTGAGGCGGTAGACTTGTCCCTGGTAAAGGGGGTTGCTGTCCAGGACCTGGATGTCGAGGAACCAGTCGCCGGCGACGTTATCCTCGCGATCCAGCAGCTCGATACCGGGGGGCATGCTCTCCTTCTTCATCTGTGTGATGCCACAGGTAATCAGCCAACCGCGGATCCGCCATCGGGGGTCTTGAAATCGCGTACCTTAACCAACTCTTTGAGCAGCCGTCTGTCCCGCGTCGCTCCAGCCATCTTCCCCGCTCGGCGTCTCGAGTTGGCCTTCCGTGGCTGCGTTGGGACGGGAGAAAGCGAATTCCGTTGAACAGGCCAATGCCGCACCTCGTCGCGCCGTCGTGATTGAAAGTGTTGGTATAGGGAGCAAGTTTGTTGGCGTTGGCGGCGAGAGAGTGTTGATACTGTACAGGTAGTTGAGGCCTAACACTAAAGGTCCACGAGGTCGGCTGTGTGGGTGTTTGTCAGGTGGAGGGGCCGAATTCCACTTTCTCTCCAGTGGCTCAGCTCCGCGCATCTCGACCTCGCAACATTTCATCCGCATTCGGCAGGACGCTCTTTCGCGATGCGCCGCCATTTAGATTCTTTGTTTGGTCGATTCGATGTCCATTTCGTCATTTCGGTCCGCAACTGATGGAAACATTGATGCCGTCTGGTTTGCGTTGCGGGGATGGACTGGCGCCTTGGGCACGCCATCGTCAACGCCATGCAGCTGATCAATCGAGATAACGATGATAATGGATGGTAGTGCACTTGATCTTGTGAGTTGTCTGGCTGATTGCTTGTGTGTTTTAATGTAGGTACCTGGTTACCTTCTACCACAATCGTCACCGCCACCACCACCACTACAACCACGCCGCCGAATCATCAAACCATCACCTGTCCGAATCGCTGGCTCTCCCATCGCTGTGAACCTTTACACCAACGTTGCTCTTGCCTCTGCCATCGCCCTCCCCTTCACTTCTCTCAGCCGCCATCCTAGACTCTTCAGCTTCGCCCGTGGCCTCCTCCGTCAACGTTTCCACATCTACATGTTGCTTCTTCCACCTCTTCATGTAACCCGCACCAAACATGAGGATTGACCACATACACATTTCAAACACAGTCGCTGCTGGATACCCATGCGGAAAACGCGGCGCCTGCACCGTGGGAAACGTGAATAGGGGAACCCAGATTTGACAGCAAAACCCCAGCGTCATCATGGACGAAATGATGAGTCCTCGCTCGCCGTAATTATCCTTCAGCGTCGAGTTGAGCCACGAATACTGTCACCTGTCAGCTGGGAAGGCAGCGCATAAGATGCCTTGACGCACAAGAATAGGCGATGCCATGCCGGAAAATCCACCGAAATAGAATGCGACAAACTTGAGTCCATCAGGCACAGTCCAAACGGACAGTACAATGCACGCAAACAGCACAAAAGACTGGACCATATCAGCTTCGGAACAATTTGCTCGACATCAATGCATCCTTACGGCTTGAAATGTCCACAACCCTCGGAGACTGAGACATCCCGCCAGCGTCGTCCCGAGCCACGACGACAGTGCTTTCAGCAAGTCGACAAAGGTTGGCAGGATGTTGATCAGTTCGACGGAGTAAGTCGATGTCTTCAGCCAAAGGGCCATGTATCCGGTCCAGTATGACGCCTGACACAAGAATCTGCCATTGTCAGCGTCGGCCGTGTCTGAAGCTCGGGGACTTACATGTAACACGGCACGCAAATCCACCACATGGGCCGGCCCAGGGTGTACTTGAACGTCTTCCAGGTGATGCCCTCCTTTTCGACCGTGGGCATACGCTTGACCGCTAGCGCGTGTTCCTCCGAGGAAAAGTACCATCTCTTTGGCGAAATGGGCAGACCGGGCCAAAAGGCAAAGCCGACGAAGGAGATGGGCAGCGTGATGATGCCCTGAACGATGAAGAGCCACCGCCAACCCGCGCGTCCGTACACTCCGTTCAGGTTCCGATACGCGGCCGCTTGTAGGTAGCCCGAGAACATGGAGCCGAGCGAGTTGCCCATGAACCATACACCCGCGCGCTTAAAGAGCTCCTCATTCTTGTACCAGCTGCCGACTATTCGGTATCGTCAGCAACTCGTCCGAGAGGCTTAGAGGGGGACTGACGAATGAGATGGGTGCCACCAAAGGAGGACGCTTCGAGGAAGCCCGTGAGGGCTCGCAGGATGTAGAGGTGCCAGCTGTGCTTGATCTCAGACTGGCTGAAGGCGATGACGGCCCAGGTTATCTGCAATGAC
Source organism: Thelonectria discophora (assembly GCA_911649645.1). Taxonomy (NCBI): domain Eukaryota; kingdom Fungi; phylum Ascomycota; class Sordariomycetes; order Hypocreales; family Nectriaceae; genus Thelonectria; species Thelonectria discophora. Next base: position 2,453,945 of record CAJVRK010000016.1, on the reverse strand, counting down.
GGCAGCAAGAAGGCGGCACTGCAGAGTCAGCAAGTTCTCTTGAGGCGTCGCGGTTTCGACGTACAACTTTGCCTTTGTTTGGACGGTCATCAACGGGATCTGGCCAAGAACGTATGCCGTGTTATCTGGGAATCGGTCAGCCTGGAACTCGAACCGACTACCGACTCTGGAAATGTCTGGATCAGAACGCACAAGACACTACAAAGTAGTTGAGTTGGTTGCCATAGGCACCGAGATCTTCACGCATACCCGAGACGTATGCATTGGTGATGTTCTGCTGTCCCAAGAACTATATCCGAGTCAGTCGGGAACCAAAGTCGATGGCTGCTACACTTACACGGCAAAAGACTATCGGCATAGGCATGTCAGTATAGTACGCTCTGGCGTCGAAGCGAGTGTGGCTTACAACTAAGACAACCAAAGACCAGAATGGCCAAGTCGAGTTTCCTGAGCAGCTTTCGCTCTGCAGCCGGATAGTGGGCGGCTTAGCCGTGTTAGCAAACTCGGTCGTATCTAGCCCGAGGAACGAGGATATACTCACGGTACCAGTCAAAGACGGATAGCACAACCGCGCCCACCTTGTTCTTCTTCAGCGCTTCAAAGGCTCCCATTCTTTTCTTCGCATACAAGCCACACTGGATGCGAGGAGGAGAGAACTCCTTCTGATAGGATATATAAATCCATCTTTACACTGATCTTCATCCTTTGTCGCCTGTTTCGAACAATTGCGAAGGGTTCGATGAAACCCTCCAGTGGGATGCCTTCTTCCCGTCATTGTGTGATGGATTGCGTGCGAACTCGGCTCGACTCATGGACACGCGACTGGATAGGTGTTGCATGGTAGGAAACGCGACGTAACGGCTTTCATCCCGCAAGAGAGGCCTACCTAGTTGATATGCATTGTGGGATGCCGACTATTGTTTTTCCGAAGAGTACTCCCCCCTCCTTCTCGACCAGTACGGGGAGAGTCCCCTGGCCATGAGCGATTGCGCCATCCACGTCCGAAATTGGAGCTGCGTCGATCTGGCGTTCCCGGCCCAGAAACGAGGTGGGATTCGCAGGGCGTTCGGCGGGGGAATATGTGGGGGATGGGATCACGACATCGGATAAGGACGAGTGTGGGAGACGGGGTGGTGATGGCTTGCAGTAGGGCGTCTTTGAGCGTTGAGGGGGGAGGGGACGGCATTGAGGAAGTATTTATTAGCTTGATGTCGTCGAGGTTCTAATGTGTCGGAGTGTTATAGTCAGTGTCATACCTACCTATCCATCTACTCAACTGCAAAGATGCCTTCCGCTATCCCCCTGCACCAGTACACCCACGTCCCCGAGACCAAAGAGAATCTCGACTGGGCCGATCGTAAGTCCACCCCCCCTCCCCATTATAGGGTACCTAACCAACAACCCCCAGTCGCAACTGTCGACCTCTCCAAGTACGGCACCCCCTCGGGCAACAAGGAACTGGCCGCCACGCTGATCGAGGCCGTCCGCACAAAGGGCTTCTTCTACGTCATCAACTTTGGCATCCCCCAAGAGGCTGTCGACCGCCAGTTCGCCCTCGGCCAGGCGTTTTACGAGCTGCCGCTGGAGGAGAAGCTCAAGTACGTCCCCGACCTGGAGAATGGCGACTACAATGGATACAGGCCCGCGGGGAGACGCATCTTGAATGGGGGCGTGCCGGAGAAGACGGAGGTGTGGAATATGGCGAGTGAGTGATCCTGGGGGATATATGTGGTCGTGTGTCCTGGTGCTGACGTCTTATAGCCAAGGATGGGCACATCACTCAGCCGGTGCCGCAGCTGGTCAAGGAGAACCTCGAGGAGATTGAAGAGTTCGCCAAGGCATGTCTGCTTCTCATGGCCCAACCTCCTCTGGTCTAATGTGATATAGGACCTCCACGACAAAGTCCTCGATCCCCTCAACCACCTCATCGCCCTCGCCCTCGAGCTCCCCCCCAACTTCTTCACCGACCTGCACAAGTGGACCACCCACGACGAATCGCACCTCCGCTACATGAAGTACTCCAAGTTCTCCCCCCAAGAAGCCGCCCAGCTGGCCGACGGCCTCTGGTCGCACGGCCACACTGACCTCGGCACCATCACCCTCCTCTTCCGCCAACCCGTGGCGGGCCTGCAGATCCGCGACCCCAGCGGGAAGTGGAAGTGGGCGAAGCCCCTCGACGGCAGCTTGACGGTCAACACGTGCGACGCGCTCAGCTTCCTCACGGGGGGTTACGTCAAGTCGACGGTGCATCGGGTTTCGCTGCCGCCAGTTGATCAGCGACATGTTGATCGGTTGGGGTTGCTGTACTTTGCGCGGCCGCAGAACGATTTGGTCCTACGAACCGTAGACTCTCCGGTGCTAAAGAGGGAAGGGTTCGTGAAGAACGAGTTTGAGGAGGGCGGGCATCCGGTGCCAGATATGGGAGAGTTTACGAAGCGGAAGCAGACGTGGCAGCAGCAAAAGGCCAAGACGCACCGGGCTACGGACGGGCAGGAGATTGTGCCGGGGTTTAAGGGAGTTTATCATAACTGATTGGGTTTGGAAGAGAGAATGTAGTTGAGGGTTGGCAAGACTGGATGGAAGAATCGTCTCTTTTACCATGCTTCTACTTGCTCTCTACCGATAGGATCCATGCACATTGCTTCACCCTTGTCTCCAATGAGTGCCAATCACAGTCATAGCTGTTTCTCTTGTCAATTCTACATCTGAAAGCACAAAAACACAATGCATGAGCACCACCAACATAATATCGAGCTGGACACTGCTGCTCAGTCAGATCCAGAGCCGTCAGGCACAAGTACCCTGACAACTGCCTTGGCTTTCAACAATTCAACAGGTCCAATGGTCTAGTGGTATGACGCAACCTTCACAAGCCCTTAAGCGCTCAGTACGGTTTAGGTCCCGGGTTCGAACCCCGGTTGGACCTTCTCTTTTGCTCTTTGAAGCAATGTGTTCTTTTTGTGTGAATTCAGTTCGCCATTCTTTGCTTCTTCCCCATTTTTTCATGCTTGTTTCTTGGTTCCGTCTCTGACAAGCCGACGATAATCACAACACATCCACACTGGGCGTTCAGAGGACGGCAACCGCAATGGCAAGTTTGTACAATTGATTAACATAGGAAACTAATATCCAATCTGTTTACCAACCGGTTCAAATACAAGAGGTATCATCAAAGCAAACCCAAACCGGACAAAGAAAAGGGTACCTTATTAGCGATTGCCGAACCACCGAGATCCGTTCACCTTCCCCTCCCTGCCAACAACAGGGCATTAGCGATTGTCGAATCACCTAGATCCGTTCACCTTGCCCTCCTTGCCAACAGCCTCGACTCCCGCACTGAGCTTCCCAAACTGCCACTCGGGCAGGGTGATGCCTGTCTGCTCGTTGATGGTGGACATGAGGGGCGGCAGCATCTGGTAGACGTTGCGCATAGTCTCCGTGGCCTCGCTGCCCTGGCCCCCCTGACTGCCGGTATTCCACACGCTGATCTTGGGCTCGAGACCCCGGATGGCAGCGGCGTTGGCCTTGGCCAGCTCCACGTAGGTGCCCTTCTCGATCATCATGTACTGCAGCAGGCCCGCGGGGCCGCCAAAGGCCTGCGACAGCTTGCCGTAGGCATCAGCCATGGCCATGACTCCCTGGGCCTCCTTGAGCTTGATGTTGAGGTCGGCCTCTGCCCGCTGGCTGGCGGCAAAGGCGGCCGCCTCGGCGTCGGCGCGCGTCTTGTACGCCCGGGCGTCCGTGTTCTTAGTCGTCTCGTAGGTCGCGGCATCCGTGTTCCTGGTCGTCTCGTTGTAGCGGGCTTCGGCGCGAGCCACGGCATCAATCTTGGTCTGGTAGGCGGTAGCGTCGGCCTTGCGCTGACTGGCCTCCTGGGCGGCTCGGGCCTCGGCCTCAATCTCGTAAGCGGCGGCGTCGGCGGCTTGCTGCTTGCTCTCGCGAGCGATGGTGGCCTTGACGACGTCCTTGGCACGGAGGCGCTCAATCTCGGCAGCGGCCCTCTTCACCTCGACCTCCTTCTTGAGGTCTTCGTCCCTCGACTCGAGAGCACGCTGGGCAGTGACGCGAGCAATGTCGACATCACGCGTCAACTCGGTTTGCTTGTTTTGCAAATGCGCCTCGGCCTTGGCCCGCTCGATATCTCGCTCCGTCTTCTGGACAGCCGTCTCGGCGTTGATCTTTGCGATTTCTCGCTCTTCCTCCCCCTTCTTCTGGGCCTCGCCAACGTTACCCCTGAGCAAGTTGGCGGCAACGTCGATACGGGCCTGGTTGGTGGCGGCCGAGTGGCTCTTCTGGCTCAGCGACGTGAAGTAACTCGAGTTGGGGGCATCCTTGAGCTCCTTGACGTTGCAGTTAAAGATGCGGAGACCAAACTTGGAGAGCTCTGACGCGATGTTGCGGAAGACGAGCTGCTTGAAGCGCTCCCTCTCGCTGAATATTTCCTCCATGGTCATGCTGGACACCAAGACACGAGTCTCACCCTCGATGACGCCCTTGACGATGTTCTCGAGGTGGTTCTCGTCCTTGCCCTTCTTCGAGTCGGCGTCTGCCAAGAGCATGGCATACTTGATGAGGGCATCGCCACGGTCCTCGCGGTGAATCGCATCCTCCTCGTTCTCGATGGCACCGTTATGGGTGTTGGCGCCGCGCTGGTTGACGTCTGGACCGACGGTGAAGATGACGGGGATGGACAGCTGCAATTTCTCGCGTGTCATTGCCTGCAGGTCCATGGCATAGTCGTGGGGTTGCACGGAGAACCTGGTGTAGCGCTGGAAGGGCCAAACCCAAGCTGCCTTTGTGATTTTGACATTCTCGATGCCCATGCCAGTAATGGCAATGTACTCATCGGGGGCGGAAACCTTGAAAGACATGGTGACGGTGGCTGAGATGAGTGAGTGTGTGTTGTTGAGATGTGAGTGATGTGAGGTGAGTGAATGTGCGGTTGAGAAGTGTGAGTGAATGTGTTATTGAGATGTTAGATGAACTGTGAGCGAGAGTGTAATGTCTATACTGACAAGCTCTGTGTCGAGTTCAGTATGTATGATAGATGGATGTAGGAGAAAGAGAGAGGAACTATGCTCCTTTATATCTGTGAGGCATCATCTGCTTGCTTCGAATGTAACAGTCACTGGTCAGGCGACATGCAAGGCACGAAACCATCATGGAGTCATTTCCCAAAGGCCAATTCCAATGTCCTTGGCCTTGGCGGGCGGGCAGTGGCTGGGGCTGAGCCGGAAATGTTCTCGAAAGATGATGCTTCCGTGACAGCCTAAGTTCCTGCGTGACTTGGCCGTTGGAGAGCTTGGGCCAGTTGAGTTATTTAGGTAAGTACCCAATAAGCAGTCAACTGCTTAGTCGAGGCATTCTCGAGAAAGCAGGTTGCAGTCGGTCGACTCGACGGGCGGAAATACGAATAAGTCGGGTAATTGTGCCGGGTTGTTCTCGCATTGGTCACCCCGAAGGGACATGTACAAAACATGAAGTGTTTAAGCTGGTGGAGTCGCTGGGTGATCGGCTGGGGGAGATGCAGGAAAGTGCAACCGACTGCAAGGATGCTTGTCGCCCGCCTCGTTAGTAACTTACTGCCTAGTAGTCCAAAAGGAACGAGCGGAACGAGTGGAAGGTGCTGAGACATTGGAGGTTGCCATCTTGGACACCGGACAAGGAGAAAATCGGCAATCACAGCCCGCCACGTGCCTGCATTTGCTGTTTCGCAGAAGGAATTGCCCGGATTTCGCCCAAGTGAAAGCCCGAGCTAGCGGAAGGTGCCTGCCGTGTGGTGGTCCGTGGAGAGCGTCAAAAGCACCCTCGAGGAAGGCGCAGCACTGCACCTCCTCCGTCGACATCAACTTGGAACTAACCGACTCAACACAGCCACCTGCATGTACAGTAGAGCCCAGTAAGGCTGGGCAGTCATTGGATCATCGGGCTGATCAGGCCAGCTATTATCCGTAGTAGTCTAATTATCACGCACTCTGCTCCCTTTCATTCCTGCACTTCCGTCTCGGCTACGTCAGAAGCAATCCTATTTTCTTGGCGAATGAGACGCTGAAGCTTCGTCTTTACACCGACCTCCCCGTCAACACTCGGAGGACATCACCACTACCACCGCCTTCACCATGTCCAACGACGACGACCTTCCCCCGCCCTACTCGTTTTCCTCGTCGCCAGGTCCGTCAGTGCCCGTGCAATCCGTCCCTCACATCCTGTCCTCCCACTTGAGTGGCCTCCCTGCTCGCATCTCGCTCGCCAGAACAGCGCACTCTTCGGCGAGGGACGAACAAGATGCCGAGATCCTAGCCCTCTTGGTCCCTCACATTGAGGACCTGCTGCAGACCTTCTCGCTCATGGACCCAACGCCTAGTCGGCTGGAAATGACCATGGTCCCGCAAGATGCGGTCGGAGCCGATTGGGAGTTTAGTGATGGGAATCGCTTGCGCAAACTCATCAGAGTTGGTGAGCCCACGAAAGGGCCCGATGTCAAAGAGAAGGAGGAGGAAAAGAAGACGAGCTACGATGATTGGGGAAACGCCGAATCGAGCAGCTCCGACAACTCGCTCTGGTGGGAAGACGAGGCATTGGCGTCCCGTCTCTGCAAACACCTGCGTTACGAACCGCCTCAACCCAAGCCCGAACCTCAACCCGTTGAGCCGCCGCAACAGCGACCGACCAAGAAGGGATGGGGCGGGTTTTTCAGAAAGGCCGAGCCCGTGCCCGTCCGCTTCCAGTCGGCGCCTCGGGTCCAAGACGATGGGGTCGATTTCACGGTGCAGCCAAAGACGGTCTCGTTCCGACGAGAGAATGAAATGGGGATATGGGAAAGCAAGAGCGGATATGGCTTGGTGGTGCGAATCCGTGTTAGACAGTAAAAGCAGAGAGACTGTTGTAACCTGTCGCAATTCGTGCTACGTTGCGCCAGTGTTGGATTGTGCATGATGGTGATGCCATGTATTGGTGGGCAATTTCTTGACGTGGTGGTTGAAGGTGAATCAACGACATAGGTTGTTTTGGCTCTGCAACGTGTTGCAATAATACAAGGACGTGTTTGGACACGCTTGTGCCACCTTTCACCCTTTCTCGGGACGCACAAAGATAATTTCTAATTGTTTACCCTCTCCTGATCCTCGTCTCCTTTTCTTCCGGGACATGTTCGTGGTGTTGCAGGCGAGAAGCGGCTGAGTCACGCCGTCGGAATCCCCTCATATCGGAGTCGTCCCCGGCCCACGAAGACAACCTACAAAACATCATCCACCTGCTGCGTCCTGTTATTTCCCCTGTCGTTCTTTTTTTTTTTGTCCACCTACGGCCATGTCTTCTTACGACGTCCTCGTCACGGGCTCTTCGGGCCATCTGGGCACCGCCCTCATGCTCTCGCTGCCCGGACTTGGCTATCGTCCCCTCGGCATCGACATCTTGCCCTCGGAAAACACGCACCACACGGGCTCTATCGCCGACGTCGACTTTGTGGCGTCCGTCTTCGACAACAACCCGATCCGGCACGTGGTCCACGCGGCTACGCTGCACAAGCCGCACGTCTGCAGCAACACCAAGCAGGACTTCGTCCACACCAACATCACGGGCACGCTGGTGCTGCTCGAGGAGGCGTCCAAGCGCGACCTGGATAGCTTCGTCTTCTTTAGCACGACGAGCGCCTTCGGGGCGGCGCTGAGCCCCCAACCCGGAAACCCGGCGGCGTGGATCGACGAGTCGGTGGTGCCCATCCCCAAGAACATCTACGGGGCCACCAAGGCGAGCGCCGAGGCCATGTGCCTCCTCGTGCACAAGGAGACGGGGATGCCGACGCTGGTCCTGCGCACCAGCCGCTTCTTCCCCGAGCAGGACGACGACGAGGACCGGCGCGCGGCGCTCGCCGACGACAACCTCAAGGTCCTGGAGCTCTCGTACCGCAGATGCGACATTGAGGATATTGTCCGCGCCGCCGTCTGCGCCATGCGCAAGGCCCGGGACGTCGGCTGGGGGAGGTACATCATCAGCGCGCCGCCGCCCTTCAAGAACGACCCCGAGACGCTGACGAGGCTGGACAGCCGGCCGCGTGACGTCTTCGAGATCATCTCCCCCGCGTGCGTAAAGGTGTTTGCCGACTTGGGCTGGGGCTTCCTCTCGCGCATCGACCGCGTCTACGACTCGAGCAAGGCGGTGCGCGAGCTGGGGTGGCAGCCCGTTTACACGTTTGACCGCGTCATCGAGCTGATTGCCGAGGGAAAGCCGTGGAAGAGTGAGTTGACGGCCAAGGTCGGGAAGAAGGGATACCACGCGGTCAGCACGGGCGTGTACACGGTGCGATGAACGGGATGGAATGGACGGACCGGACAGACTTGTACGACAACTCTCTACCTCTCCCTGCTCTGGGGCAGCTCACTTAATCCTTTAATGCTAAAAACTCCTGTTTCCCCTGCTCGCGGAGCACGTCGTGAACCGTCTGCAAGAGACGCCCATGAATGTCTGCCGGCGCAGCAACGAAGCCAAAGTTGTTGCACAGCGTCCTGCCGGCGGCCAAATCGATGTCCCTGCCGTGCACATCCGTGATCTTGCCCCCGGCCTCCTGGAAGAGCAGCATGGCCCCCGCGTGGTCCCAGGCCTTTGCGCGGCGGTCGCGGCGGCGGTACACCCAGACGGTTGCGTTGCCCAGGCCCATGGCCAGCGCCGCCCAGCGGAGCACCCACGGCACGAGGTCGCAGCCGGGGTAGGTGGCGCCGAGTCGGTCCGCGACGGCCGAGTGCGTCCCGGCGAGCGCCGAGTCGACGAGGTTGGCGCAGGTGACGAAGCGCACGGCCTGGCCCGGGGTGTGGCGGGGGAGCCTCCTTGTTGTTGTTGGCGTCGTCGTGTTGTGGTCCTCGTGCATCGGTCGGACAAAGGCGCCGTGGTGCTTGACGGCAAAGAGGATGCAGCCCTGACCAGTGGGATCGACGTCTTGGTTGCGCAGCGGTGCCGTGGCGTGGATAGACGTGTTGGGACAGGCTACGATGCCGGCGACTTGTTCTCCGTCCAGCAGGAGGCCTATGTTGATGGCGTACAGCTCGCCTCTGACGTATGTCTTGGTGCCGTCGATGGGATCAAAGACCCAGGTTCGTCCCGGTCCGGGGCTGCTGGAGCCGCACTCGTCGATGAGGTTGCACATTTGCTCGCGGCTGGCCGGCAGCTTGCATCCTGGGGTGTCTTTGACTCTTTGGAGTAGTTCCCAGACTCTTTCCAGCAGAACTGGGCTCTTCCTTAGGTCGCCGGCATCCTCTTCTCCCACCACGCGGTCCTCGGGGAAGGCACCCTTGATGGTGGCTGTGAGCAGGGCCTGGACGGCAAAGTCGGCTACTGTCACGGGGCTGAGGTCTTCCTTTTCGATGACGCCCTTGTCCTTTGCAGAAACAATCGATTGGCTCAGCTGAGCAGCCTTCTGTAGCGCCCCGATGGCGACGGTTAATTCGCGTGAGTACTGGCTGTCCATGTTTAGGGTAGGTGAGTTGCAAGAAGGAGGTTGTGACCATATGTGACCCGCTGGGAAGGTGCAGTGCAGTTAATTTCCCCACGACGTAAGAACAACGCAAGCAACAAAACCCGTCTCCTTGGCGGTGCGACAACGCCCCAAAAACACATACAATGGCAGAAGCCTTGCTCGACGCTGCGGCCGTCACATATCTCGATGGCCCGTTTGAGCTCGTCCCCGCGATCCAGGACATTCTACGAACGCACTACTGTGTGCCTGGCACCGTATTCCTCGTCGAAGGGCTCGACCAGGTGGCCGTTTCGCAGTCGGGGAGATGGCAGGCGGTGCGGCTGCTTCTGGGCGACGGGGCGCTGTGCATACAGGCTCTGCTGGCGGGGAGCATGCATCGGCTCGTGCAGGCGGGGGACGTGGCCATTGGATCCTACGTGCGGTGCGACGAGTTTGAGGTTCGGTGGCGGCAGACCGACGACGGCGGGATGGTGTATCTGGCGGTGGAGGACATGGTGGCCGTGGGATGGAACGAGTCGTATCGAGATGTCGAGCAGTCCAGGGAGCTATTGCCGGAGAAGATGTTGTACACGGGAGACGAGCACAAGAACGAAGACAGGGCAGACCAAGACCACGCAGACGAAGAAGACGACGCCTTCGAGACCATGAACCTCCCAGTCCGTCGAACCCCAGCAACAACACCAAAGCCGCATCCCCATCATCCCATCGCCCTCGCCCGCGACTGGCACGATCCGCAGTCTCCCCTCAAGCTCACGACTCTACGATCCATCGCCCACCTCCCCTACGCTCAGAACTGGTCCTGCAACGTCCTCGCCATCGTCTCTTCCTTGTCGCCAGTGGAGCCGTCCAATCTCGCCCCGCACAAGCAACGAACAGCTCGCCTCGCCGATCCGTCAACGTCCAAGCAAGTCCATCTGACTGTCTTCCTGGATCCCGACGAATTTTGCCCTCGAGTCGGGAGTGCTGTACTGCTCGTCGGCGTAAAAAATCATCGCTTCGACGGAGGGAGCCTCAAAAAGTACGCGAGCGATGGCCACGCCCGTCGTTGGTGGTTCCAAGACCCCGTCGAATTGAATTGGTGCGACATCAAGGGCATCAAGGAATGGTGGGCACAGATGACGGACGGGAAGTGATAGTGATGGCGCCTCTGCGAGACGAAGAATGCTCCCGCTTGATCACATGATCTTCATGTCTTACCAATGCAGCCTCGCCCTTCTGCCACCCACAAGTTGACTCCGCAAACCACCATGGCCGACTTCACAAACACCAACGGCCTCGGCGTCATCCCCGGCGTCGTACGTACCCGGCGGGACATGATTCAACAATTTCTCACGAACCTTTCCCCGTGGGAGCGCCTCTACATGCGAAAGCAAATCCAGCACACCCCAATCGAGCTAGCCACCCTGGAGGACATGCCCCCCGAGGTCATCTGCCTCTTCGAGAGCCACATGGAACTGCGCGACGTTCTATTTTGCCAACTCGTCTCCAAATCTTGGGCCAAGGCCTGGTCTCATTCCGCCGTGATTAATCAGCTTCTCGACCGTTATTTCCCCGGCGTCGCTGAAATCCACAGGTCGGAACAGCCGAGACGCCTGCTGGCCAAGGCCCTCGCTGTACGCGGACGCAAATTCTGCCAAAAACGGGTGATTGAGTGGAATATGAACTGGGAGACGGCCAGTTTCCGGAACGTCACTCCAAGGCCCAATGCCATCCTTCCTAATGCCCATCTTCAGCGCTCCCAGCGATACCCGGTCCGTTACGTCAACGGCAAGCTGGCGTGGCAGCCTTTCCCAGAGCTCATCGTCGTCGACGACCTCAATGTCAAGAGTCGCCAACGCGTCGTTTGTCCTGAACTCGCAAGAACCAACCGCTATCAGATGGTGGGCGTGAGCGACTCCCTGCTGGTCTTCTTTAGTGCTGGGCCTCACAACCTCATTTCCAATATGGTGTAAGTCAGTCAGTCGAGACATGGAGCTGTCGCTAATTGTTAGCCCCATCTACAACTACCAAACCGATGTGTGGAAGCAGAAATTTTTGCCCGACGGCGTCGCTGGGCTCTATGTCGAGGGTGAACGAGTCGCCGCGGTGACTAGGACCCGTCGGGTCTTTATATTCACTTGGAGCGGGCAAAGTGTTGAATTGGACCTCAAGGACCTCAGGCACGCCTTGGATCCTCCCGACACCGCCTCGCCGCGGCCTCTACTTCCGCAGGTTCTTTTCCACCCTACCGATGGGTCGGTCTATCTGACTTGGATTCGCGTGTATAAACAGCCCCGTGAGTATCTTCCTGGCTGAGCCTGGGACGACCAAGCTGACTTGCCAGACCCTCACGTCAGCGTAGTCTCGATTGCGAGATTCGAGGGCCCCAAGATGGTGTGGCAATCTTCCAAGGCGATCGCCAATCCCATGGTTGATTTCAAACACGAAGCCAACAATAACGACATGAGCGTATCGCTCTCGTTCCAGCCTCAAAAAGCCGACAACTACGGAACGTACACGCTGGCTATCTACCGATTGCAGAACAGATTCCATGCCAACAGTCGGCTCTGCCAGTGCGTCAAGGGATGGAAGGTCGGCGACTGGGGAGCAGTCGCCTTCAATATCTTCACTGGGTCCTTTTCCACGCCCTACTTTGACTGGACCGGCGAGGATCTCATCTGGGACCCAAACAGGGAATACGAATATCGAGGACCCAACCCCACCAACCTCCTCTCGGGCTTGCACATCTGGAACGGACGTCTCCTGCTGGCCATGACGCACCAGCTGTACCAGCGCACCCTCAAAATCTACCTGTGCGTCTGCTACCAGAACGGAACTGAGCGCAAAGGGCGCCACGTCATTATGGACATGCGGGAGAGCAACCAGTTCATCGGGCCCCTGTTTGAGGACGACGAGCGGATCGTGTTCCCGACGATCAGGGATCTGTTCCTCCTAGAGCACACCCAGGAGCCGTCCGAGACCTACATGCGGGTTGATGACCCCGCGGAGCGGATTCCCCCAGAGTACCTCGAGCCGGTCAACAACGTGTACGTCAACCTCGAACACTATGTCGAGGGGGGGGAGGTTCAAGGCGAAGGAGCTCCTGGATCGGAGTCGAACGGCCCGTGAGCCGCTTCTCGTCCCTGTTGGGCAGCCAGTCGGACAGCCACAGGCCCAGGCGCAGATGCAGCCGCAGGCCCTCGAACAGGCTCAGGCTCAGGCTCTCGTAGTGGCTCAGACGCAGATGCAGCCGCAGGGTCTCGGACCGGCCCAAGCTCTCATACTGACTCAGCCGCAGATTCAGCCACAGGGCCAGACGCACATCAACGTACAGGCTCAGGTAAACCTCCTGCAAATGACTCAGGCACAGATTCAGCAAATGGCTCAGGGACAGCTTAACCCACAGATTTAGGGACAGATTTAGCAAGTGGCTCAGGGACAGATCCAGCAACTCACTTATGCGCAGACCTAGCAGGTGGCTCGGGCACACATCTAACAACAGGTTCGGGCACAACTCCAGCAGCAACAAACTCTGGCGCAGATGCAGCTACAGGTTCAGGCACAGCTTCAGCAACAGGCTTTAACACAGGCTCAGGCGCAGATGCAGCCACAGGCTCAGGCGCAGATGCAGCCACAGGCCCAGGTGCAGATACAGCCACAGGCACAAGTGCAAATGCAGGCACAGGCTCTGGCACAGTTCTATCAACAGGCTCAGGCGATACAGCAACGTATTCAAGCACAGTTCCAGCCATATGCTTTGACACAGGCTCAGGCGATACAGCAACGTATTCAAGCACAGTTCCAGCCATATGCTTTGACACAGGCTCAGGCGCAGATGCAGCCACAGGCTCAGGAACAAATCCAGCCAGATGCCTGCGAGAGGTCCAGTCACAGGTCCAGTTCATAGGCCCAGTCACAGGCCCAGTTCATAGGCCCAGTCACAGGCCCAGTCACAACCGCTGCCTCAGCCACATGCCCAGCCGCAAGCACCACAGGCATCACCAGCATCACCAGCATCACAAGCCTCTCACACACCTGTTCAGCCACCTCCAACGGCGCCGCAACCACCTCCGGCAGAGGCAGACCAATCCCAGTCTGGCTCGTTGGGCTCGTCTGACCCGTCTGACCCGTCTAACTCGGACCCATCTGGCCCACCCCACGTGACCAGTGGCGGAACGTACCTAGGTACCAATGACGTGGATCAGGGTCTGGCTCAAGCGACTGACTGATTGACGTGATTCAGCCAACGCTCCTGGGATCGGCGCCGTCTTTTCCTCTGGTACAGACGGGCAACCGGATCCCCTCCAGCCTCTTCAGGAGTCTCAGGAGTCTACAATCCCTTTTCCTTCTGAAAATCCATCATGTCCACGCCTGCCCACGACCCTCGACGCGATCCCGACAATGCCTCCCTCTTCAGTTCCTCCAGTTATGCCTCATCAATCTCGGATGCGGGCGGCCGGCGATGGCGAAACACCAAGCGGGCTGTCCGGCTTTTCTCGTTAGTCACGGCGAACCTGTGTGCTTTCTGCGGCGGCTCGATTGTCGTCTTTTCTATGTACGCGCCCTTGTTTCAGTCTCGACTGCACTATTCCCAGTTTCAAGTCAACGCTGTTGCCATCGCCGGTTCGATTGCGCTCTACCTCCCGATTTCGATCCTCGGCTACATCTGCGACCGAATCGGAATAACCCCGCTGGCCTTGCTGGCCACGGTACTGTTTGGAAGTGGCTATGGCACTGCCGCGGGCGTCTATCGAAAGTTGGATCTCGAGTATCAGGGCGGGGGTGATGTCGATGGGGACTGGTCGGTGCCGCTGATGATGGTGGCATTCATCTGCATTGGTGTCGCCACCTGCGCCATCTACATGGCCGCTGTGTCGTCTTGCGCCAAGAACTTTGGCAAGGGAAAATACAGAGGCCTCGCGTTGGCTATGCCCATTACCTCGTTTGGCCTGAGCCCGATGTGGCTCAGCCAGATTGGTGGTAGCCGGCTGTTCACCCAAAAGCTGCCGGATGGTTCTCCCGGGGACCTGGATGTTTTTCGATTTTTTGTTTTCCTTGGCGTTCTCAACACTTTGATGGGGATTTTGGGTGCGTTTGCTCTCAGGGTCGTCGACGAGCAGGATCTCATCGACGAAGCCATCGAGGAGTTGGAGCACAGCGGGCTCCTGGACGGCAGTTCGTTGCTGGGTCGGTCAGTGAGCTACGGAACTGTCGAGGCACCTGTGGATGAAGAGCCGACCAAGGACGACGACCTTCAATGGAAGAAGAATTGGGTTCTGAACGCAGAGACGCGGCGGTTTCTCAGCGATCGAACCATGTGGCCGTTTGCGCTCGCTTTTCTCTTCATGATTGGACCCGGCGAAGCCTTTATCAACAACCTCGGAACAGTCATCGGCACGCTCTCGCCGCCGGGGTCTGAGGCGTTTGGGCGGCGCACGTCGGCGGCTACGCATGTATCAATCTTTGGTGTCACCAGTACCATGTCGCGGCTTCTTATTGGAACCATTACCGATCTCCTGGCGCCGACGCCACAGACGCAGCACGTGCAAGTCACACCTCACCGATCCTTGTCGAACCGCTTCACCATTTCCCGCGTCGCCTTTATGCTCGGCTTCGCGCTCGCCCTCTCCCTGGGCCTCGTCATACTCGCCTCGGGAGCGGTGCAGAACCACGCGGAACGCTTCTGGATGGTGTCGGGCCTCGTCGGCGCAGGCTACGGCGCCATCTTCAGCCTCACCCCGCTCATCGTGACGGTGATTTGGGGCGTGGAAAATTTTTCGACAAACTTTGGCATCATCGCCACGCTGCCCGCGCTGGGCTCCACGTTTTGGGGGCTCGTCTACTCGGCCGTGTACCAGGCCGGCGCCGGGTCCGAGTCGTCGGCGGCGAGGGACCTCTTTTGCTACGGGCAAAAGTGCTACGCGTCGACGTTTTGGGCAGAGGGCATCACCGTCTGGGTTGGGTGCGGGTTGTTGCTGTGGGCGTGGAAGGGGGTTGGCGGGTGGAAGCAACGAGGGATTGTCATTTAATGGGCTTGTTGCATTGGGTGCATAGTACGAATGGGCATTTCATTAATTACCTAGTAGATGGAAGTTTTCAATCTGGGATGGTTTCATTGGGATCGATTATACAGGACACATGGCATCAATCATTATCAACGTCATCTACTTAAAAACATTCGTTGAGAAGACCCTGTGAATAACTCGGACCATTTTGTGAACCCTCCTTTAGATTAAGGTTCGTCGTCGCATCCTGCCCCTGATTTCTCTCCCCGCGTTTTTAGATGCTCGGATGATTTTTTAATGGATAGGGATAGCATCTATGACGACTTGGACTTTTGATATTCTTTAGGGGGGCATCTTGTCTTCTTATTTTGTCATGATTCAATTCCCTCGACTCCAAACCCTCTTGCCGGCAAACCACGTCTCCTCTGTCTGGGCCTTGAGCAGGCTCGTCGCCTCCCACTCCATGTCGACGACGACAAAGTCGGCCATCTTGCCCACGGCCAGACTGCCAATGCGATCGTCGAGGAACACGCTCGCGGCGGCGCCCGCGGTTCCCGCCACGACCGACTCGCACACGCCCAGGCGAAAGTGCTCGTTGACCGTCTCGTCGCTCTCGGGCTCGCGGGCTGACCGCCTCGTGGAGGCCACGTAGATGTTGTGCAGGGGGTTCCAGGGCGCCGTGGGGGAGTCGCTCCCGAGGGCCATGAGGGCGCCCGAGTCGGCGAACTCGCGGTAGGCAAAGGCGCGGCCGCAGCGGTCCTCGCCGATGAGGCGCGGCCAGGCGCGCAGGATGGCCGGGTCGGCGTGCACCGGCTGGATCGACGCCGTGAGGCCGAGCTTGCCCAGGCGGCGGGCGTCTTCGGGCGAGGCCACCTCCAGGTGCTCGATGCGGTGGCGGCCGCCGGGCCGGCCGTGCTTCTCCAGCATGTCGACGGCCATGCGGATGGCGGCATCGCCGATTGCGTGGAGGGCGATTTGCACGCCGGCTTCGGCCGCTCGCTTGACCACGGGGTCGAGGTCCTCAGGAGTCCAGATGGGAGGCGGCGAGTCGGCGGCTGAGTATGGCTCCGAGAGGTAAGACGTGCAGGCGTCGATGATGCCGTCGCAGATGATCTTGATGCCGGCGATGCGTAGGTCGGGCGACGTGTCCTTGTTATACTGCCGGCTCAGCTCGATGGCCTTGTCGACCTGGCGCAGACGGTCAGCTTCGTTGTCGCGCGGCTTGATGAGCCAGTATGCGGCGATTCTCATGGGCGCGTCGGGGTGGCGGCGCTTCAGCTCGACAAGGGCGTCCCAGGAGTGCTCGTCCATGGCCATCTCGACGAGACCAGTGTAGCCCGATTCGCTGTAAGCCTCAAAGGCGGCCAGCATGCAGTCGATGCGCTCCTGGAGCGTAGCCACGGCGGCAAGATGCGGCCAGCCGACGCTTAGCACAGCGCCCTCGTTCAAGACTCCGTCGGGCTTCCCGTCGGCATCGCGCTGGATGGTGCCGCCTGCGGGATCAGGCATATCGTCGAGCCCCATCTCGGCGATGCCAGCTGAGTTGGTCCAGATGGAGTGCAAGTCCTTTGTGTCGACGAAGATGGGCCGCGAGTCGATGTTGTCGAGCAGAGTCTTGTTGACACCGTCGGGAGTCATGGAGTGCATCCATCCCTTTGCGCAGATCCGCGGCAAATCCGGATTCTCCTTTGCGTACTTGCGCAGCGTGGCCAAAATGTCGTCAAGGTTCTTGCAGTGGTTGAGGCTGACCTTGCGCAGGGCTTGGCCGAGCAGGAGAAGGTGCATGTGGCCGTCGACGAAGCCGGGGAGCACCGTTTTCCCCCCGAGTTCCCTCGTTTCCACGCCGGTTTCGCCTTGATGCCTTGCCAACTCTTCCTGCGAACCGATGGCCTTTACGACGCCGTCCTGGACGAACATGCTCTCGGCAAAGGTGGGTTTGCCCTCGAGGCCGACTTCGGCCTTGGACAGGATGCGGCCATTGGTGAAGAGGACCTTTGTCGGAGGGGCCATGGTGAAGATTGGTGGGAAGAGGTGAAAAGGCGAAAGGAAGAAGTGGATGAAGGGTTGAAGGAAGAAGCAGAAAGAAGAAGGAGAAGGAGAAGAAGTACCAAGCTGAAGCAGGCCGGAAGTTCAAGTGAAGTCCACACAAGCTCAACTAATATCGGAAGGAGTCCCTCGGTCCACCTGCAAGTTAGCAACTTGGCTACGCCGCAAGGAACCGATCGCATGCCGAGATAACCTGAAAAAGAAGGCATCAACGAGCATCAACCTCACGAGCGGGGACTTGAAGAAGACGGAATCATCCACGTGCCCACGGGTAACGATTTGTTGGCGTGGGGGACATTGCATCAGTGCATCACTTTCGTCCTCTTGCTTCCCTGGTCGACGGTTCACGGGGTTGATGCACGAAGCCACAGAGGGGACGGCTAGGCCGCTTGGAGAATCGAGGCCGAACTACGGGGAGCGGGGTGACTAATTGGAACAGTTGGTTGATGGGGGGGACGATTTAATGATCAGTCATCGCTCGGTGGAGGACTCTTTCATGTGGATTGCCTCAATGGGATGCAAGTGCGGATCTGAGGCGTCAATTGCACCGAAGCCCGATCGCCAACACGAGAGTCGTCGAGTTGCGAAGTCGTGCTGACCCCAAGCCACCAGAAGTCTCGGAACTGACGGGAACAAGATCCAGGTACAAATACGGGAGTTATCCCAACGATAAATGACTCGTCACACAGAAACAGCACAAAACACACGACACCCGAAATGCAAGTCGCTCGAGTCTCTCCCACCGACACCGCTGGAACGCCCTTCTCGGCCACTCATCCAGCCTCGTCAACTGATATAGTCGTCGACACGGTCGAAATCACCCAGCCAAAACCCGGTGAAGCCCTCGTCCGCGTGCACGCCTCGAGCGCCACCCGCGACGAACTGACCTGGCCCGAGACGTACCGTGCGCCCGGACAGACACTGGGCTACGATGTGGCCGGCGTACTGGAAAGTGTTCTCAGCGAAGATGGCCTCCAGCCCGGCGATGAAGTCTACGCCATGGCGAGTTGTCATCGGGGAGGCGCTTGGGCTGAGCACGCCGTTCTCGCCGTGAGCGACCTGGCCCTCAAGCCGCGAAACCTGGACTGGCCTCACGCGGCATCGGTGCCCATGAGCGTCCTGACGGCCTGGCAGGCGCTCTTCGTGCACGCCGGCGCCCCGGAGCCGGATCTGACCGCCTCCCGCGGACTGACCCCTTACCCGGGGCAACCTGCCCAAACCGTCTTGATCACGGGTGCTTCGGGCGCAGTCGGAGCCTACGCGGTGCAACTCGCTGCGGCGGCTGGTCTGCGTGTGACGGCGGCATCGACATCTTCAGAGCGCAACGAGCACTTCCTGCGGACGCTGGGAGCGAGCGAAGTCGCCGAGTACGACCAGCTGCCGTCCCTGGGACGCTTCAAGTACGACTACGTCGTCGACACGGTCGGAGGAGCTCCGTTGCAGACTGCTTGGGATTTGGTGATTGACGGGGGAGCTCTGGTGTCGGTCGATTCGGGGAGTTTTGCTTTTGCACAGACGCGGCCGCCGGCGATGGAGAATGTGAAGGCGGTGTTCTTTATTGTTGAGCCGTCGGGGGAGCAGCTGGGCAAGGTGACAAAGGCCATCGAGCAGGGTCTTGTTGAGACTTTTGTGGCATACTCGTTCCCGCTGGCGCAGGCGAAGGAGGCGTATGAAAAGGCAAACGGGAGGTTGGATCGAAGGGGTAAGGTGGTGATCACCATGTAGAGACGATGCAGGTAGGAACTTGTAATTATTTGCCTGTCTAAGGGACTTGGTATATGGACACTATTCATTCTAGTTCATTCATGTATTCATTTATCCAACTCGGGTATTCGATCCAAACGAGACGCTAAAGCACAAGCTCAACTCTTCAAATTAATGCCACTGTGAGTTGGGAGTTGGTTAGTGGTCTTTTGTTGTCGGGGACTCTACTTACTCGCCCGAGCCTCCCAGTTCTTTGTCGATTTACTATTGGCCTCTGCTGGATCCCGCGACCCGTCGAGCTTCCTTTTGAGCTTCTCCTTGAGGCTCAGCTTGGGTGTGGAAGATAGGCCTTTTGGCGGTGAGGGACTTGATGTGGCGACGAGGGTTGTGTCGGATGCGTTGGTTGTCTTGTAGGCATCTGAGCCGAGTGTTGAAGACATTGTGATTTGATGTGTAAGTGATTTGATGGTAGGATAACTGTAGTCTGTAGTATCAACGACTTATTGTATTGAAGGATAACTGCCTGGAAACATGTCTTCTACCTGGGGCGTCATCTCTTTATATACGCGTCCTCAATACGTTTGTCGTGATTCTATTGACTCACAATACGGAATACGCCCTTCCATTACAAGACTTGCAATGGGTCAGCATCCTTTCGTCTCCCCGGCTCGGTATGACGCATCTTTTTTTAGCGGTTTGGGTGGTGGATGGTGTGAGGACGAGAAGCCGAAGCCGAGCTCTAGTACCAAAATAGTACGTATCGCAAGCCGAAGAGTTGAGCCGAAGCCGAGCGTCAACACCATTCGGACAACACATTCCCAACTTCAGCTTCGACCTGTCGGCTTCAATTTGTCAGCTTCAGCAACCCACCACCAACAATTCCCAAATGGAACCCCCCCTTCTCCGTCGCGCCAACGGCCGTCCCCAAGCATGCGATCAATGTCGTGCTCGAAAGCTGGCCTGCGATCACGCTCAGCCCACCTGCAACCGCTGCAGCAAGAGGCACCAGACGTGCGTCTACACCGTCGCTCCGAACCCCCTGCCGAAGCCGAAGCCGAAGCATCGCGGCGGCCTGACCCCCCGTCCGAGGACCGCCGCCAGTTCCACCCCGACGCCGCCGTGCTCGGGCTATCTCGGCTTCACCAGCCACAGTGCCGTCTTCGAGGAGACGCGCACGAGCTTGACGCTCGCCAACGGCGCGCTGGGCGGCGTCGAGCCGAAGCGTCACAGGGCGAGGTGCAGCGCTGGGCTGCCGAAGCCGCTGCGGGACATGAGCCTGTTTGTGCTGCGGAATCTGCCCGGGCCGGACGATGCGCTCAACTATGAGAGCACGCCGTGTCGGCCTGATAACTGGATTCTGCATGCCGTGCAGCGCATCGTGAGGACGCTTCGGCGCGTGTTTGGGTCGCGGCTCGATCATGATGGTTCGCTGGAAGAGTGTGCGCAAGCCATTTCTGCTAACACGGCTCGACCGTTCAGGGAAGAGAATATTGACGCCCAGGAATGGATTGACCAGTTTGCAGGGGATACTCTCCGGTGGGAGTCGATTGCCTTGATATGGACGTTCTGGGAGACGAGCGACGTTTCGACGGTCGGTGTGTCACTCAAGTATTGCATAGAATTGGCCTTGCACTTCGCTCCGAGCAACGACCTCGTTCTGTATCTCTGCTACCGACGCTCTACCATGGAGTCCATCATCCGAGGAGATGCTAGTAATCTACCTCCTTTCTCCCCCTTTTTCTTGACTCAACTAACAGGGTAGGCCTCGAATGCTGGAGGTGCCACGGAGAAACGGTGGCCATGTTGACCTTCCTCGGCCTCCACGTTCAGAGCGACTCGCCAGACCACCGTCCGTCGCTGGTCTCGGAGAACAGACGCCGCATCTTCGCCCAAGTCTTCAATATTGACAAGGTTATGGTGTCGTTCACCGGGCGGCCGCCGCTCATTAGTCGACGCTACTCCACGACGCCGCTTCCTCTGGACCTCCGAGATGTCGATTTGCTTGCCGGTGGCGAGACGCTGACGCGAGCTGTTGAGGCGCTGGATGAACGTGGGTGGAATACGGACGGCCGACTGCATTCTTCTACGCTTCTACGGGCTCGTGCCATGATTGCTTACATCAGGGAGGAGCTATTTGAGATTGCTCTGGGGACGAGATATAACAACACTCTGGATCAACTTTTGTGAGACTACCATGCCCTAGTTTGAGACTAGATAAGCTGATGTCCATAGGGCCATAAAAGAACGCCAAATCACCACCGTCTCGCAATTCCCCTCGAGCCTCGCCTTCCGACCCGAAGACCTCAACGACGCCGACGCCGAGACTGACCGTCTCTGCACCACGCTGCTGCTCAAGCTCGAGCACCTGCAGAACCTCTTCTTCGTCGAGCGCCTGATGCTTCGCTTCGGAGGGCGAGACGACGGCCAGCTGCTGGTCACGAGCTTTGAGATGGTGTCGCTGACGCTGACTATCTGGACGCACCAGGATCGCTTCGCCGCCATCCGGCGCGACTTTGAATGGCTGGTGGGTATCTCGGTGGTGCTGCTGAACTCGGCTGACGCTTGCAGTTAATGGGATATGCTGCTCCCGGCGGAGGCATCCTCTGTTTGGAACTGCTTCGCCCGACCCTCCACGGCACCCACCCAGAGCACCCCAAGCTGAGCCGGTCGAACATCATCCAGCAGCTCAGTCTGTTGGTTGGCTTCCTCGGGTGGGTGCAGCCTTCGGCGCCCAATGCAGATCTCTGCGTCGACTGCAAGGCCGTGATTCAAGGGGTGTTGGATCACAGCTTGAACAACATGGCAGGCGAGAGCCTCGAGACGCTCGATTGGGAGCGGTTGCAGCTTGATTTCAACTTTGATTTGCTGGATACCTTTGACTGGATGCATCCGGAGGGAGGCGGCTAAGACAGGAAACTTTCGATGGCAGAGTTGGTCTCATGGGGTTTCTCCAGGTGCATCCAATGGCCGCTGTCTACTTTGATCGTCTTTAGATTCTGTGTCCATGCCGCTAGTATCTGTTCTTGTTGAACTGCTGATGTCTCCGGTTCTCTCGGGACCACGAACAAGGTAGGTTGGGAGATGCAAAAGTCCTCGAATCCAACCTCATCGGGCGCGAATAGATTCGCCATCCACATGCGATACCACCTCGTCGCGCCTTTATACCCGTCCGGCCGCCCAAACGCCTCCAGGTGCTTCCTCCGCAACTCCTCGGTATACCACTCTCCCACGGGAAGCCTCCGATCCTCGACCACAAACCGCTCCATCCTGCCCAGCGGACGGAACCACTCATCCCAGGCCTCGTGGTCCCGACAAAACAGCAGACTCATGGCCGCCTCGGCGTGCATCTCTAGCGCGCCCTGGGCCGAATCATTCGCCAGCCAGGGAATATATCCCAGGAGCTCGAACCCGAGCGCCGTCTTGGTCATCTCGTTGATGGCGTCGACGTCAAACGGCGTGCCCAGCCTCGGCGGCCCGACGGCGAGGAACACCAGCGCAGTGAATCGCGAGGCGTGGTACGCTGCCATGCGGGACAGCAGCGTGGCGCCAAAGTCGTGGCCGACGCCGACGACTTGGTGCAGGTTGAGGTGGTCTAGCAGTGCAGCTGCATCGTCGGCCATGGGCTTGAGGCGGTACTGTTGCGCGTCGGACGGCTTGCTGCTGCTGCCGTAGCCGAGGAGGTCTGGCGCGACGATGCCGTAGCCCTGGGAGGGGAAGTAGGTGGTTTGATGGATCCAGTCGTGGAGGGTGGATGGGAAGCCGTGGAGGAAGAGCAGGGTAGGCTTTCCGGCTTTCGAGGGCTCATGGATGAAGGAATAGGTGTTGCCGCTGTCGGCGGTGAAGAGCTGTCGCTTGAAAGATGCCATGATGATGTTTCCGCTGGCTTACTGCTCGCTTTCAAAGGGGGCTTCCCGCTATTTAGGACGGACACTTTTTCGGACACTTTTGCCATAGATGCCGCCATACATGTCAGCATGTCTCCTCCTACTCACTCACATACCTCTCATACACATCCGCATAAAACCTCCTCCCATTCTCCCTATGGCTCCGAATCTTGGTCCTCAGCTGCGCCTCCCCCCACGTCTCGAAGCCCCCCCTCTCAAACGGCGAATCAACCTCTTCCCCCTCCCTCGACTCGTCCCCCTTGCGGAACTCGTCAAAATACTCTGCCAACTCGCCGGCAACCACCTCCTCCCTCGTCAAATCCCCCCTCACTCCCTGAAAAAACGGCACACTATACCTCTCTCTTGCCCCCTCCCCGAGAACAACCCTATGCGTCGTCGCCCGACAAACCCCCCTCGTGACTGCCTCAAACGCCTGTCCGATATTGACCACAAAGGTATCCCGCACGGGTGGCACATCCACCCACCCGCCCTGCTTGCCCAGTACCTGCAGCCCGCGCGTGTCCGGCGAGGCTTGCAGGAGAAACGTCCACCAGCCGGAGGAGTCCTTGTGCGGGCCGACGCCCTGGGCTGAGGGATGCCTGGACGATGATGGGTAGTGCACGAGTTTGAGGCGATGTTGGTCTGAGAGGTAGGGCAGGAAGGTCTCGGCTGGGAGGGATAGGGCGAGGGCGACGAGGCGCAGGAAGCGGGTGCTGAGAGCGGTGAGTTCGGAGATGTAGCGCTCTGTTGCGCGTCTGAGCTGTGGGAGTTCTGCCGGCCACTGTTCACATTAGAAACCCATCGCCTAGTGCAAGTAGAGAGGAAGAGTTAAATAAATACCTGATTCGGTCCCCTCAACCTCTCCCACAACTTCTCCTCTCCCAACACCACCGCCTCCAACTCCGTCGCAAACTCGACCTGCTCGCGCTCATCCCTCCCCCCAGCCGTGACCTCCGTTCCGACAGCGCTGTAGCCCAGGAAATGCGGCGAGTTTTCCAGCGCGATGGTCTTCTTGGCTTCGTTGGGCAGGGCGAAGAGCTCCGGGAGCAGCGCGACGAGGTCGGAAATGGCCGAGGGGGACACGCCGTGGTGGGAGACGTACAGGAAGCCGATGTCGGTGAGGGCGGTGCGGAGGTCGTGGAGGAGGGAGGGGAGGGTGGAGGGGGAGGAGGCGAGGGAGAGGTCGAGGATGGGGATTTGGGAGAAGTTGGACATGGTGGTGGAGGTGGTGGTGATGGATGAGGGATGAGTGAGGTGAGCACGCAATCTGCGGAGAAGTACGGACTACATAGAGCTGGAGTCTCGGAGGCGTCTTATGGTGGAGTCGCATGCAAAGGCGCAAGTATTCATCGCATTGAGGCTACCGGGCTTTGAGGCTATCAAGGCATGTGATACAAGCTCTCACTTAATTCTCCCTCTTCAGCCATCCCGTCGCAAACTGCACAAACTGCTGCAACCCATCCACGAAGCACACATGTCCCGCATCCTCGATGACAACCAGATCAATGTTCCTCTCCTTGCCCGCCTTGGCAAATCCCTCCTCGACCGCATCCCGCATGCCGGCCATGGCCTTTGGCAAATCCGCATCCCTCTCGCCGACCACGCACACGGCATCCTCGACGCACTCGCCTACCCTCTCTAGCAGCGGCCTTAGGTCAAACGACTCGCTGCGCAGCGCGTGGCAGCACGTCTCGAAGCCGTCGACCGACGTGCCCGCCATGAGGGTGCGCATGCGGTGCGCCTCGGCGCGGTTGGCCTCGAGCCAGGACTTGCCGAACCAGCGCTCCAGCGTGGCCTGGATGGTGGCGTTGAGGTCACCCGCCTCGCGAGCAGCGGCCACGCGCGGGCCAAACGAGTCCTCGATTCCCGCGTTCACAGGCGAGCAGGAGACGGTGTCGCAGATGGCCAGCTTGCGCACCACGCCGGGGTGTTCAGTGGCGAAGACGACGCCGGCCGACGCGCCCATGGAGACGCCGACCCAGGCGTGCAGGCGAGAGATGCCGAGATGGCGCAGCAGGAAGCGCACGTCGGCGGCCATGGAGGCAAAGGTGGTGGCGTTGAGGGCGCTGGGCGGGGGCGCCGACGAGAGGCCGTGACCGGGCTGGTCGTACCGGAGGGTGCGGTAGCCGTGGTCGTTGAGGTGTTTGACCACGTGGTCCCAGGCCGAGAGGGGGGCGCAGAGCGGGTTGGCGAGGAGCACGATCGGGCTGCTGCTGGGCACGAGGTCCAGCGAGTAGGAGAGGACGCGGTCGTCGGGGAGGGTGAGGGTGGAGGTGGTGGTGGCCATTGTGTGTGTTCTTCGGCTAGGTAGTGGACTTGAGCTGCACTTGAAACTCAGTCTCGATAGATGTAGACTTGGGTTTGGCTTGAGACGCAGACTCAGACGCGCACTCGCACTGATTCCAAGCCCAATCCTCGCAATGACGCGGCGATGCATCATCCGTTAAATCGTTTTGTACAAGCCAGTGGTCACGTAAGACATCCCCGCACTTGCTCCGGATTATCATGTCGGAAGCAGGCTTCCGTCCGTTCCGGCCCGTCCGACGCCGGCTTCGGCCCCTCTTCCCCGGACATCTCCACTGCGCTCACGGCATAACTTGCACAATCGGATGCCTTTGCGTGATGGTTGTGCTAATAGGACTGCGAATCGAAGCATGTGCCTTGATTTGGGCCTTGGTCCATCCGACATCGCATTGACGGTTCCGAGGGGGTTCGAAGACGCGGCTTTTGCACCGTCTACTTCTCAGTCTTGTCTGGCTGGTCGGACTGTAAGATGCTGGCGTTCAAATCATTGCTCCGGCCATCTTGGGAAAAAACCCAAGGCAGAAATCTCCGGGCAGTCCAGTGATGGAATTGTCGCGTTTCTCGATTCGTAGTTCACGGTATACCCAGCAGCTAGGGACGAGTTTTCTGAGGAGGAATTGTCAGCTTGGCATAGCGAGGATCAGAGTTTCTAAAGGAAAATTGATTTGCCTCGAACGAACGAGTGCATTGTCGACCTTTGTTTTTCATCATGAAAATTAATCGAGGTTGTAAAAAGCAGAGGAAGGAACGCGTCGAGGATATTGCCGTTGCCATCGGGAAAATGTCGGCTAAATACCTCCCCGGTTCGTGCCTGCACTTTCTTCGCAGAGTTCTCACCCGTCAACTTCACCTCACAACAACATCATGTCCCTCTACCATGAGGCAGCCGAGTTTCTCACCGGAGACTCGTCCCAGGGGGGCAGTCTAAAATCTCGCATATTCAAGAAGAAAAATCTCAAATCTCCACCAAACCAAGTCTACGCTCTAGTCATCGAGACGTGCAAATGGAGTCCCGTCCTGAAGGAGGTCATTGAGAGGGCCGAGCTCCTCAAACATGAGCGCAAGGTATGCAGCTGTTCCGTTTACTCCAACATGACTAATCGTTTCAGCTTTCACCATCCCTCGCATCCCTTCTGGTGCACGACTTTCTCCTTGCAAAAAAG
Organism: Thelonectria discophora; assembly: GCA_911649645.1. Classification (NCBI taxonomy): domain Eukaryota; kingdom Fungi; phylum Ascomycota; class Sordariomycetes; order Hypocreales; family Nectriaceae; genus Thelonectria; species Thelonectria discophora. Next base: position 2,427,391 of record CAJVRK010000016.1, on the reverse strand, counting down.
GGCATCGCGCTGCCCCAGTCCCATGGCCTGCGAGCTGCAATTGAGAGGCATCGAGGGAGACTCTCATCCGAGTTCACACGGGCTCGATTACGACGAAAGGCGGCATCTTTCGACGATTTGAGAGAGCAAATCAAGGCGCAATCCGCCGGCGAAGAAGCAAATTATCCTCGATGGGTCCGCGTGAACGCTGTAAAAAGCACATTGGAAGAACAGTTGGAAACCACATTTTCGACTTACACAAGGTCCCCTTCAGTTCAGGATGTCATTCAAAACTCCGGCAAGCGCCTCTTTATCGATCCGCATGTGCCTAATCTGGTTGCCATCACATCGGGGATCGACCTGACAAAGACCGAGGCCTACACATCTGGAAAGATTATTCTCCAAGATAAGGCGTCGTGCTTCCCGGCCTATCTCCTAGATCCCCGGTCCGAAGACGGAGATCTGATCGACGCATGCTCCGCGCCAGGAAACAAGACGACTCATTTGGCGGCCATCCTCAAGGAACACCAGCCCGAGTTCGAGACGTCGGCGCAAACCATCTATGCCTTTGAGAAAGATGCTCGCCGAGCACAGACGCTGGAGAAGATGGTGACGACGGCGGGTTCCAAGCCTGTCACCCGCATCGGCTTCGGCCAAGACTTCCTCCTGGTGGACCCCGAAGCCGAGAGATACAAATCTGTTGGAGCCCTTCTCCTAGATCCGAGTTGCTCCGGAAGCGGCATCGTTGGGCGAGATTCGATGCCAGATCTCCACCTCCCAGAAACTTTGGGCGGCACGGAGAAGGGGGCAGGGAAGACGAACAAACGAAAGAGGAAGCATGAGCAGGTCGAGGCGGAGCCTTCCGCGGTGCTCGTGGATGACGACGGGAATGAGACCATCATGAAGTCGGACAAGGACCTCGAGAGCCGATTGGAGGCCCTATCGGGCTTTCAACTAACCTTGCTCCTGCACGCGTTCCGTTTCCCAGCGGCGAAAAAGATAACGTACTCGACGTGCTCTATTCACATGCAAGAGAACGAACGCGTGGTGATGCGTGCCCTCCAATCAGACATCGCCAAGGAGAGAAACTGGCGCATCCTCTTGCGCAAAGACCAGGTCTCCGGCATGAGAGACTGGCCCGTTCGGGGATTGACCTCGGCATGTGGAGACGAGTCGGACGTGGCTGATGCCTGTATCCGCTCTTACAAAGATGACGGCCAGGGAGTCATGGGTTTCTTCGTGGCCGGCTTCGTGAGGATTGGTGCCCAAGATGCCGGGACGGACGACGAGGGTCCATATTTACGAGATGAAGATGGAGCCATCATCCGAGATGTCCTCGGCATGCCGGCGTTGAAATCTACGGGAGCCCCGGTTTCGCTGCGGCCCCGGGATGATTCTGGATCCGAGAGACAGGGGGATGAAGAGGAGGAGGAGGAAGATGCCAGCAGCGACGACATCAGCGACGACGACTCGCTCGGTGAGCAGATGGACACGAGAGACAAGGACATGGGAGCGTCGACGACAGACGAGGAAGATGAAGACGAGTTTCAGGGGTTTGGAGATTGAGGCTCTGTGGCGGTAAGGAGGTGAATGCGACTCAGGCGTCGGACCAGGATGTTTCCCAACAAGCACCACCAACAGTGACTGATGTGATGATTTGCAACGCTCAGACGGTACGAGCCGAGGCAGCTCGACGAAAAAAGACGAGAAAAGAAGAAAAGATGACGGTGTGTGCGGCTCAAGTCACGGAGCAAGGCCAAATAGAGTCACGTCTCCCGAGCAAGGTGTGTCCAAGCCACGCATCATGGCGGATCATGACTGATAAAGGCGGAAAAAACTCGAGAAAAACGTGGGCGGCCTGGCTGAAATCCGAATCCCGGTTCGGACCATTCCCAGTTGAGTAACGCGAAGAGGCGGCTCAGAAACGTTGGTTGCATGGACAGCTTGGCAGGGCAGGGCAGTCGGGATTAGACCGGGCCTTTGTCATGGCGACAGACCGAGCTTGTTTCTCTTTGTAACTGCTCGAGTGTTTGTTGGTTCGTGTACGGAGTACGCACACGGCCGCGAGGCAACCTGTTTGTAGTATTGTGGCTGACTGGGGACTATTGGCGGTGCTATCGGGAACGGCTCGTTCGCTAGAGCACGACTATCAGCGAGGCCACGCATGCGGGAGGAGGTTTTTCTGTCGAATGAGAGGCTTCACACCACGACGAAACGGAGCGAAACGAACCGGCCGGGACCAAAGATTCGGAGCCGAAGGCACGGACGAAAGAATTGGACGTCGGGGCGTTCCAAAGAAGAATGGCGTGGTTCGCACTGGCGGCGGCTCCGAGGCTGGTCGTTCCTAGTTCCCGGTACCCTGGCCCCTGAGGGTGATGAGACGAGCGACCCTAAGAGGGCAAACCTCCGACGGACTTTGAGCGGGAGGGATCCTGTTCGTCTCTTCTTCTCGAACGGACTTGGTCAGAGTCGGAGCAGATTTCGTCACCGGGACGCTGGGAACGAGAACGAGATGAGGGCTCAGCAAACATGGCATGGTGGACCGGGATTCGCTCTGCAGAGCGCCAACACCGATCTGCTATCTGCATCTATCTAGTGCGCCATCTGGCAGCAAAAGTCCGTTCCCCAGCGTCATGTCGTCTCCCTCCTTCTGAAATCCCCGTGTCGGAGCCTTGACGGGCCCGATGCTCGCGCTCTCGGACGGACGAGGGTCGGTGATATTACAAACGTTGGGTGGACCTGGATGAAAAACTGACCCTTTCTTGCCACGGGTGAGGCCATATATATCTGCTTTGCCTGCGGTTGTGGCCTCGTACCCGGTTTGGTTTGGTGTTTGGTATACAAGAGACTTTGCTTCGATTCGATCATTTGAGTCTGGTCTTGAATCCTAGATCGAGATTCAGCATTAACCCATCAGCACTACTCGTATAGCGCCAAGCCACATCAACGCACAACAACTCGAACAGGGCGCTACCCCATTGTCCCCTACCTATTGTTTGCGCCACAAACGCCACCATGTCGACAACTTCGTCGTCGTCTTCGTCGGTGACGGCCAACGAGAACGATATAGAAGCGCAACAAGACCAAATCCACGCCTCCCACTTCAGCCTCCTTCTCAACCAAGCTGGCGTCGACAATGCGGTTCTCAACCACAAGTACCCTGGTGAGGGAACCAGCGAGTCGCCGTACGTAGTGGACTTTCTGCCAAATGACCCCCGAAACGCCATGAACTTTTCCAACGGCAAGAAGTGGTGCATTACGATCCTGCAGGCGATTGCGACGCTGGCGGTGGCCTTTGTGAGCACAGCCTACTCTGGTGGTCTGACGAGCATCATCATGGACTTTGGCGCGTCAACAGAAGTTGTGATTCTGGGCATCTCCATGTTCGTTCTCGGCTTCGCTGTTGGTCCTCTCCTCTGGGCCCCGCTGTCGGAGCTTTACGGCCGACAAATCCTCTTCTTCGTGTCTTACATGGCGCTCACGGCATTTAGCGCCGGGGCGGCCGGGGCGCCCACCATGGGAGCGCTGATTGTGCTACGATTCTTTGGTGGTGCCTTTGGCTCGTCGCCCATGACCAATGCTGGAGGTGTTATTGCCGACATGTTTGATGCGAGACAGCGTGGCATGGCCACGGCCATCTTTGCCATGGCTCCCTTCCTGGGACCTACCATTGGGCCCATCGCCGGTGGTTTCCTGGGAGAGGCCCATGGCTGGCGCTGGGTCGAGGGCATGATGGCCATCTTCACCGGCGTGGTCTGGATCGTCAACTCGCTCATCATCCCCGAGACGTATGCGCCGGTTCTGCTGCGACGGAGGGCCCAGGCCCTGTCCAAGAAGACGGGCAAGGTGTACGTCTCCAAGGTCGACGTGGGACGCCCGCAGGCTTCCGTGGCCGCCCAGTTCAAGGTGTCGCTCCTCCGGCCCTGGATCCTCCTCTTCAAAGAGCCCATTGTGCTCCTGACGTCCATCTACATGGCCATCATCTACGGCACGCTGTACATGTGCTTCGCCGCCTTCCCCATCGTCTTCCAGCAGGGACGCGGCTGGAGCCCCGGCGTGGGAGGCCTGGCCTTTATTGGTATCGCCGTCGGAATGGTGTTTGCCGTGGCATACACCATGGTCGATAACCGACGCTATCTTCGTGTAGCCGCTGCCTCTCCCGACGGCCACGCCCCGCCCGAAGCCCGACTCCCGCCTACGCTGTTGGGCTCCGTCCTTTTGCCCGCCGGCTTGTTCTGGTTCGCCTGGACGAACGGCAACGACATCCACTGGATCGTGTGCATCATGGGTTCGGCCGTCTTCTCTATGGGTTTGGTGCTGGTGTTCCTCTCGCTGATGAACTACCTCGTGGATTCGTGTAAGTTTCAAGCTAGACTTGTTTGACGTCTTCCAGCTCGACACTAACAAGCAATAGACGTAATCTTCGCCGCATCCGTCCTGGCCGCCAACTCGGTCCTCCGATCGCTCTTTGGCGCCGCCTTCCCGCTCTTCACCACGTACATGTACCAGGACCTGGGCAACCACTGGGCCAGCTCGATCCCGGCCTTCCTGGCCGTGGCGTGCGTGCCGTTCCCCTTCCTATTCTACAAGTACGGCGAGAGCATCCGCATGAAGTGCGAGTTCGCCGCCGAGGCCGCCCTGGTCTTGCAGCGCATGCGCGCAAAGAACGAGACCGTCACCGAGGAAGAGGCCGTGGCCGAGGCCGAGGCGCACGAGAAGGAGAGGCGGCAGAGCAACGCGTCGAGACGGCAGAGCAATGCCACGAGGAGGACTCTGACGAGGGAGCAGTCGAGGGCGTGAGGTCCAAGGAATCAAGTTTCTTGGGTCATCGCCTCTTGTGCTTCAGATGGCCCTGAAGTCGCTCCTTTCATTACATCTTTTAATAGTTTTCTTTGTGTGAAATTTCGAATACCCGACCACTACTACACTACTGCAACGGCAGCAGGGATTCAAGGGAGAGGCCATGGTCAGCATTTTGGACGGCGTTTTATTGGAGCGAGATATTAAATGGCAAAACAGACCGGGAGCAAAGAACAGTTGATAGACATGGGTACGAAGGAAGATCCTTTGATCTCAACGGGGCCGGGCTGTCATACATCTCGCGGAAAGAGGCCGCATTCAGATAGATACATAGAATAGAGTCACGTCGGGGAGACGGACAACACTACGAAGTAGAGTACACACGTAAGTACGGATACTTATTTACATGGATGAGATTTATTTCCCGCCGCGTGCAGCGGACAAGCCCGTCGGTGACTGTTATTATCGCTTCCATGCAGCAATTCATTCATTCCATTGTTTTTTTTTATTTTTATTTGCATCCTGTTCTAATAGTGCGGTGGGTTCTCACAGCCCAGTTGGCAAGAAACTAACGTTTTGGCCAGCTCCAAACAACCTAGCCCATGCTGATGCGTTAGCAGGAGGGCTCCAGCATGGTGGTCCAACATGGCGTCGATTTCAGCTGACGACCAGAACCTCTCGATTCTCGAAACAGAAACCCAGTCACAAGAGAGACGTAATGAATTAACCCCCGTCCAGCGTCGTGGCATCAGCCTTACGGGCTATGTACCCATCTCCCCCCCGGGTAGGAGGGGAGCGCCAATAGCGGCTTTGGCTATTGAACTGTTTGGGAGGTAAACGTTAGACCGCCTACGGGACCAACAGAGCAAACAAAAACGGTTTCCCAGGTGCTCGGGTGTACCGTTTGTCGTCGGACTCGTCATCGTGGGGGATTGGGTCTAAGAGGGAACCCTGAGATCGAACTGGGGTTCGTTTGGTCCCTCGTCGTGGTTGATATAAAGGCATTGTCTGTCAGCCTCTTATCACCAAGCCAGTTTGTGCATGAGTGAAACTGCGACTTGTTCAACAGTGACACGCATCGTTTGCCTTGTCGCCCATCTCGCATCCCGTTTCCTGGTGCGAGTTCTTTTGTGCCAATATCTCGAACAAACGCGACTTCCTCCGCCATGTCCCCCAAGCCGTCCCCCTCCCTCGCCGAGGGCGCCTTTGTGCAACTCCCGTCGCCGCCCATGACGCCCAACCGCAACTCGCAGGCGACGCTGCAGGCTCTCGACGAGGACGCCACCATGCAAAACGACAAGATCGAAGAGGTGGTCCAGGCCAACCAGGACGAGAAGATGGCTCGCAAGAGTCAAGAATCCGCCGTCGTTGAGGAGGAATCCGTCCAGCAGCCCATCAAGCACGGGTGGAGGACGTACGCTGCCTTTGCCACGCTGTGTCTGGTGACGTTCATCGTGGCTCTCGACTCAACCATCATCTGCGTGGCCATCCCAGTAAGTCTTCTCTTGTCCTTTCTTGTGTCAGCCTACTCACCTCCTAGACCATCGCAAAAGACATCGACGCAACCGCCATCCAAGCCTTCTGGTGCGGCACCAGCTTCCTCCTCGCCTCGACCGTCGTCCAACCCCCCATCGCCTCCCTATCACACGTCTTCGGCCGCCAGCCCGCGCTCCTGGGCTCCCTCGCCCTCTTCACGGCCGGAAGCATTCTCGCCGCCCTCGCCAAGAACGTGGCCTCGCTGCTCGCCGGCCGCACCCTCCAGGGCCTCGGCTCTGGAGGCATCGTGGCCTTGACATATGTCATCGTCACCGACCTCGTCAGCCTGCGCGAGCGAGGTAAGTGGTTCAGCTGCATCTCGCTGACGTGGACCATCGGGAGCATTATGGGACCTCTAGTCGGTGGTGCCCTGGTCGAAAAGTCGTGGCCGTGGCTGTTCTGGATCAACCTGCCCTTTTGCGCCCTCGGCTTTGTCGTGATCCCGCTCACGCTGCGCATCCGTCGCAAGGACGACGACGCGGCCACGGCGGCCAAGCTGCGCGAGTTTGACTGGATCGGGTCGCTGCTCTTTGTCGGATCCTTGACTTCGGTGCTCGTGCCCCTGAGCTGGGGAGGCGTCATGTACGACTGGAGCAGCCCTCGCACTGCGGCTCCCCTCGTCGTCGGCTTTGTCGGGCTCGTGGCCTTTGGCTTCCACATCATGAATTCGTCCCGTTACTCCCGCTGCGACCCCCTCATCCGCCCGACGCTCTTCACGTCGCTCACGTCCATCACGGGCTACTGCATCACCGTGGTCCATGGCATCATCGCCTGGTGCCTCCTGTACTACGTGCCCATGTACCAAGAGGTCCGGGGCGCGTCTCCTCTGGACGCCGGCATCGCCCTCCTGCCCTTCACCGCCACCGTCGCTCCGGGCGCCATCGTCGTCGGCCTCCTGGTCACCAAGACGGGCCTGTACCGGCCGTACCTCTGGGGCGGCTGGTTCTTCGTGCCCATCGGCCTGGGCCTACTGATGCTACTGGACGAGCACACGCCGACGTGGAAGTGGATCGTCGTCTACCTGACGGGCGGCATCGGGCTCGGCGGGCTCTACTCGGCCCAGGCCTTTGTGTGCCAGGCCGGGGCGTCCAACGCCGACGTGCCGTTCGCGGCGGCGCTGTACGCCTTCAGCCGCAACCTCGGCCAGGCCATTGGCGTGGCCGTGGGCGGAGTGACCTTCCAGAACCGCTTCCAGCAGCGCCTGCGGGAGAACCCCGAGTTTGCCGACAAGGCGTCCGAGTGGTCCAAGAACGCGTCGGCCCTGGTCGAGGTGATTCGTGAGCTGCCGGCCAGCATGGACGCCATGAAGGAGGCCATCGTCGACGGCTACATGGAGAGCCTGCGCACCGTGTGGCTGGTGCTCTGCGTGCTGGCTTCGGTGGCACTGGTCGCAGCTGTGGTGTTGGTGAAGCACAAGAGTCTGGATCGCGAGTTTGAGACGGAGCACGGCTTGGTCGAGGCCAAGAGCGGGAAAGAGGACGAGAAAACTTCCGAGGGGCAGGTTTAAATATGGCGTTTCATCTTGTTATTGTTCGAGGCATCTTTGTTGATGCCACTAAAGGAGGAGATACACATCACGATGGCAGGTTTATGGCAGGCACTGCTGAGTACGAATACGGATACAAAGTACATAAGGGGCCCACAGATTGATAAGGATAAGGCACGATAAGGCGATAAGGCGCTAAGGCGTTATAGACAGGCACAATGAGTTATGAACGCTTTCAAAAAGAGGCATCATGAAACTTGCCGTGGGGTGTATCATGAGTCCTCTGGACGCGTGCAGCCACGGAACTTTCCAGCCGCGTCAACATATGAATATTCAGGACAAAAGCGGATATATAAATCACCCAATCCAGTGACTAGCTAGCAGACTATTTCATTTACTCCAACAATTCACAGTTCGAAAGCACTGCACCTTCCTCCCGTCTCATAACTCAAGTGGACGAATACGTACCCGCCCCCACCTCCCCGATCCCCACTAAAATGTCTCTTTGCAGGCCCCTTCAACCTCACCTCCATCATTCCTCTGCAAATCATCTCCACCACATTAACATCGCATCTTCAACTACATCGCAAGTCATGTCTATCCCACCACAACTTATCCGCGTTAAGCGCAAGCGGGATGACGAGGCCCCCGTCACCTTCCTCCGTACGTTACTCTCTTGCTCCCGCGTCTCTTAATCGTCGTCGCTGACCGAGGCAGAGTTTGACAACGGCTCAAAGCGACAGCGAGCCGGGAACAATTGGGTCTACCAGCGCAGGCTCGCCGCCGTCCCGTCCCAGAAGACGCTCGCCGCGAGAGACAACCACGCCCAGCCCATAATTCACATATCTACCCCCGACGACGCCGAACCCAAACACGCCCAGCGCCATGTCGCGACCACGGCCCAACCGGTCGATGCCCCCAGACCCGCCGATGCTAACAATTTGGCCGCCCCGAGACGCTTCCACATTTCCAAAAAGATGATGATGGCCACAGGGAACCTAATTTCGGGATCTGTGCTCTCTAAGAATGTCCGCTATGGTCCTGCCGTCTTCGTCGAACGGAGCAAGGCCAAGGCTGCTAGGAGAGCTGCCAACATACCACCCTCCGAGTCCGTCTCAACGATTGCCTCGACGCCCAATGCCCCAGTCGATACGCCCCCTCGCGAGCGGCGCCTCAAGAGGCCGACGACCAAGAACAGGTCCCGATCTCCCGCAGACCCCAGCCTCCGCTCGCCGCTGCCAGGGTCGGCGTCAAACCCGCATTCCCAAGACATGGCCAAGGTCGCCGCCGACATGAACGCCTGGGTCATGAGCGAGATTGGCGCAACCCTTCACGAAATGGAGCAGGAGAAGAAAAAGGCCGAAACCCTCAAGTTTAGGCCAAAGGCTCCTGCTAAGAGGTTTCAGGAGCGCTATCCCGGGCTCGTTCCCCAAGTTCCCGACCATGGCCACATGGACGTCGATACTCTCATGAGCGATGTTAGCGACATTGAGGATGAGGATGACTGGGTCATTGAGGAATATGTCCGCATACCCGCTCACGCCATGCATGTCAATGTCGAGCCAACCGACGTCGGTCTCTTGGTGCTAGACGGCGAGGAGGAGAGTAATCTATTCTTTGGTCCCGAGCGGGACGAAGATGAGGATTTCGACGAAGATGACGAGGATGAAAACGGTACGTTCCTTTATTCTCGATTTCCCTGTTGCTTTGAAACAAGACTAACAGACCTCCCAGCCGAGAACTACTACACGGCAGACTATCCCGAGGACGAGGTCGCTTCGGATGACGAATTCGACCGGCTTGCGTATAACTATCAAAACGGCAACGCGTCAGACAATGAAGAGTACGACGACAGGGAATTCGAAGAGGGCGGCGACAACGACATGGTGCTTGAAGGGGCCGACGAGGAATTGGCCATGGCCCGCATCAAGGCTTATATGAAACACAGCCGCGCATTCAAGTAACCGTGTCGATGCCCCGAGCGAGCAAGCAAGCAAACGCAATCACGCATTGCATACCTAATGCGTCATGCACGCGACCCAACTCGACACGTCTGGCATTGATTCCTTGGCTTCCCCAACGGGCGCCATGCAGCACAAATCCGCCGTGTCACACACGCTGCAGTGTGGCTCGTGGCAAGGCTGCGGGAGCCTTGATAATGGTAAGCCCGACTCTTTATTAACTGCCCGACCCGACCCGCGGGACCGGGAGGCCGCGGCCAATGTCTCAATTCTCTCTTATTGTTGTATTTCTCAACTGCCGTCTTTCCGACGGATAACCAAAACAATGAAACGGAAACTAGGAAAGCAAGCAGGCGTAAAAGGAAATGGAATAGAGTAGACTTCAAAACAAAAACAAAAAATCGATACATAGCTAGTTTACCTAGATCAGGCAAGGTTTAGAAAGAGAAAAAAAGATGATCAAGTACTGTCCAAGATTTGATGCTCACTCCAATCCTCCCATTAAAAAGCGCCCCGACCCAGCAGTATTTGTCCCGCCTCGTTAGTGGTTGTTTTTCTGTGTACGAAGCCCATGATGCTGATCTCGTCTAATCATCATACAAGGCCGAGGAAGCGAGTCGAGCAAAGTTTGCTGCCCGAGTCGAGTTCCCCAAAGTGAAACAGTCAAGTCCCCTGCGCCCAAATGCCGACGCCCGTATTTGACAGAGATAATGTCTATGCCACCGGTGCTCGACCCTAACAATAATGCTGAAATGGAAAAATAGAAAAAGGCATGACAAAAGGGAAAGAAAGCTGTGAATGTCTGTCATTATTCAGGGCATCAGTCGATGAAGCTCCTTTCTGCGTCTTCGCTCACGTCGTTCTTGGAATTGCATGGCGCGCTTAGTTGCTGGAAAAACATTATCAGTCACACATCTTCAGACTACTCGAGGAACCAACTTACCCCAGTCACTGGCACTGCGCTTGATATCCGCGTCAACCCATTCATACTTCACCAGGCGCTCTGGGTAGCGCTGAGCAAGACCAAGCGGCTCCATCGGCCGTTGGCTGTCACGCTCGCGGCATTTGATGCTGATCTGCTTTGGCTCGAGATCGTCCTCCTTCTCAAACTCCAGCATGCCATTCCTATCCCAGATAGGGATGCGTTGGTTCATGCGATAGTACCAAGCCTGAAGGCCCTGGACGGTTCGCTCGGGCCTTGTGCCAAAGCGTTTGGCAAATTCCTTCTTGATTAGCTGCCACTTCATCTTCTTGTCGTGCCACGCATAGATGATGAAGTCGCCTTGTTCGGTTGTGTATTTTTGATTGATATGGCGGTTCTCCAGAGGTGGACTGGGATAGTCGTGGACCTGGTGGAATGACCTGCTGAAACACTGCCTCTGGAATCTTTTAGTGCTGACATGGCCAGAGGACAATGGGCTGGGATAGCCACAAGGCACGATATAGTGACCATAATGGCCTCCAACGGTTGATGTGCCTTTTCTGGGTGATAAATACCCACCAGCTGGGTCCTCGTAAGTACAAGGCCAGGACGGTCGACGTTGAGCCACAGCCTGTTCAACCCCAACATCCCCGTTCAAGCTCGGTAGAGCATACAGGTGAGGAGGACTTTTCGAGGGTGTCTGAGTCCAACCCAGTGGTTTGGCACCACGGTCAAAGTCTCCCAATGTAGGAAGGTTGAGTGTTTGGTTGTCGCCTGGAAACAGGACCGTAGGAGGGTGTTCGAGATGAGAGGCGAGAACTGACACGCGGGTTAGCTAAGGCTCCTTGACAGCAATATGGAAACTTGCCCTTTGTTCCGATCCAAGGACTTCCACATGTTGACACAGGCGGCGTGAGTAGTCGCGCTTCCTGCTGGGGGAAAGCCTGAATGGGAGAATCGCCCTTGAAGGCGTCGGGAGAGGACTCGAGGAACTCGGCAACATCAAGGAGCAACTGGAATCCAGATCGTCTCATCCTAGTGACATGCCAGGTGGGGTGGAGAGGAGGGTAGTTGAAGCGTGCTGTTCCTGGAGAACGGCAGTATCCTCTCAGGGAGAATATAAGACAAGGCGATTGCGGGTCGAGATGGTGAAGAATGAACAGACTCCAGAATCAAGAGGAGAAACAGGTCGATAGTGCTTGCGTCTCGAGACAAGACCCTCAGGTTCAAGCAAGGGGAGAACAAAGGTCTTAAGTAGGAAGGGAGGTTAAAAGAGGACTGGGTCAGTCAGTAATGGCCTCCAGACACGAGGGCCGTGACTCTCTTGTACCCGCCGGCTGGCAATTTGTCAAGGACTTCGCTAGTTGAGAGAAGTCTGGTCACCTGCGGCTAATGCAGGGTTTCTTTTTCTCCTTCCTAGATGGTACCTGAATTGACATGAATCCGCCCTCTCCGGGAAGCAGCTGGTACCTCTGCATGTCTTGGTGGTGAGGGTCCCGTGTGTGACCTTTTCTGGCCGTGAAAGAAGGCCACCCACATGCAACATGCAGACTGGAGAGAACGCCAACAACGCCTCTTCGGGCGGGCCCTCTCCACCGCAAGAGGTGGAGTGGATGGCAAGAAAGGACTTGAATCTGCGGCAAGGAGGACGGGAGATGCGTGTTTGGGAGGGTGGGCTTCTGGGCGTCGTTTGTCAACACCGTAGACACACTCCCCCACCATGACCTTTCAAGCGGCAGTCTTGCGCAGATAGTGGAGCCCACGGGAAGTGCTTGCGGCAGGTTAATGACAGCGGCAGCAAGCTTCGATTCCATGCCACCTCGAGGAGCGACGGGCATTGAATATTCGTACAGGCAGAGTGGCGGGAGCTGTGGCGTGTCATGGATGTCTGTTGACGGAACTTGACGGGTAGGTACCTTATCCAAGAAAGGGTGCATCCATGCTCGGTGAACCAACACCCAAACCTCTCGTACTTCTCTCGGTGCAGGATCTGAGAGGGACAGAGGTCACATTGGGGTGTATGGAGGGCCTCCTGTTGGGGGGATACATCATGGAGCTACTCCGCCGAATTTTGACGCAAGGGAGACATAGTTAGCGGAGTGGTCCATCCAGCGCAAATTTGATTCAAAGGGGGAGAGGTCAGTACCTGAAGCCTGCTCTTCATCGACACGGCAGTTGGCCGCCTCGAAGAGAGATGAGTTGAGCCGCACGGCCCTCATTGAGCAGTCCGCGAACCATGGATCACAGAGATATCAGAAGGCAGATTCAAAATGAACGAGACCCCGCACATAGAGAGGAATCGTCGCAGCTGAGACTGAGTCGCTGGAGGCGGCACGGTGGGCATTGTGGTCGCTAGGCCATAAACCCGCAGTCGAGGCTGATTGCTCAAGCCCCTCTGATTACCTTTATCCTTGCAAGCAATCCTTGAAAAGCTTCTTTGCTTGTCCCGATAGAGCTGCGATGTAGTTGGGTGGTCAGAATTCCAAGGCAGGGGTACGCCACACGGCTGGGGCGACCCAAGCTGTCAAAGGGTTTGGGGACAAACACTGGCAGCGTGCTCGTATAGGGAGATGGTGGTGTTGACGGAGGAAAAGAGACGGAAACGACCAATCAATATACCAGAGGAGAGTGATGTTTGCTCCCTCCCTCCTCTCATCCCAGTCATTGTTCCTCCCGATTTCGCAGCACAATATGCTGCTCCAGCCGGCAGGACCAGCATCTCGCCGGATTTGGAATGGACAATCTGTTCCATCTTCCCGTTTGAGCATATTTTACGAGTGTCTGTGACACCACCACCATCTCTGTGAGTGCGCGAGGCATACAACAAAACGGCCAACAGATAGCAAGAGTGGTTTTGGTGGAGGGCAAAATCGGCCAGTGTGGGGTGATGACTGCGATTGTTGAAGGATGAGCTTGGTGCTGTTCTCTCCCGTCCCCTTGCCCTCCGATCTGCTGCCCGTGTTCCTTTCTGTCAGTCAATCCCTGGTCCGTCTGAGCAGCATGTTGAGTCCCCCGCTAGCAGTGCTCGAGACAGGGATTCGAGTTTGCGATGACGGGAAAGAGGGGGATCAAATGGGCCTGACAGGGATCAGGGATTCTTCGAGCTCCATCTCCACCGAGGTGGACGGCTCGTCGAGGAACGCGCACGGGTCTATCCAGAAGTACCCCGGTACTTTGTTGGCGAGTCCTCGATGCCCCAGACTTGTCGTTTCTTCTTCCATTGAAGTCGCTGGACGGGCCGTGGCCTCTCCATGTCGACCTTGATACCAATGTCACGAACGGCGCGGCCCGGTCAACTGGTTTGCTCGGAGCCGGAGCGAAGAGCGGGATAGGCTATGGTGGAAGTCAGGCTGGACCAGAACTCGGGAGCAGCGGAACATGTACCTGCAGTTTGTTAGCACAACCAAGTTGGTGACGGCTTTGTTTTTTGGGTGTCTCCATTGACTCACCTTTCCTCCCTCCCCCTTTTCTCCCTTTCCTCCCTTGTGTCGGCGTCTGCGGTTTAGAGGACACTGCCATTGATGCCAACCTAATCGGGAGGGTGCAGGATGGCGTTAGAGCCGAGAATCAGAGGTGGTGTTTTTAAGGTGAGGTGAGGAAAGGGCCGGGCCACCATTGTGCCCGTGCCATGATCGGGGTGCTGGGACTCGGAGCTGATCTTGCCCTGAGGCGAACGAGGCGAGCGAGGCGAACGAGGGATGGCGTGTGGTGTTTGTGGCTGTCTTGACATTCAGCAAAGAATTGTCCATTTAAAATGATGAATCGAAAAAAAAAAAAGAAAAAAAAAAAAAGCTCGGGTCCCTTGGAAAGAACATGGCATTTTCCCCAAGATCTCATCTGTGCCATCGCACTTTCCGTTGTCAAAACGGATGGAAGATCACAAGGCAGGTTTGGGTGGGTGGAGACCATCCTCAGCTCTTGCCTTCACTGGGCGCTGCAGTGGCTTCACGACATTGCCGGGATTATCCTGAGGCATCAACCAAACTTTTGTCTCTTGCATCTTGTGAGTTCCTAACTTATCTCGACCCGCTCCGGTATGGCCACCGTCTCTCCCTGCTTAAGCTGGCAAATTGCTTCCATTGCGACGATCAACATGGCCTTTTCCAGGTCCTTGCTCCTCGGAGCGTTCATCAGCTCACATCCCCAGAACGCAAATCGCACCCTCGAGATACGGCTCGACCAAGCCTTAAAATATCGGAGACTTTCATCCCCTCATCGGCCCGCAGTGCACTGGGCCCTCCCATTCTCCCCAAGCTTCATCGTCCTCGGTACGGATACAGGGACCTCGAGACTCGCCTGCACGGGCCACCTCTCAAGTGGGTGAATGTTGGTCACGAGCATTAGGCCGCACCTGCAAAGCAAAACTGCAGTCGGCAACTTTGGGACAAAGACAAGGGACATGATCATTGTTGAAAGGCTCCCGCTCCTCGCATTGTGTCGTCTGCCGTTGGCTGCCGGCTCCAGGTGAGGGCACTATCAAACTCCGCTCCCCCACCACGTTGGCGAGACTCCATGCACCTGAACCCGCCTTTTTTTGCGAAGTCCCAATTGTTCCATTCTCTCAATCACTTTGTGAACATGCGCAATATCTCCATCATGCAAGGGATCGCAGGCTGACAGGGGGCAGGGCCCGGCCCCGACTGTTCATCTGAAGGCCAACAAGTCAGCCAGTATCCACTGCACTTCTCGATCCTCGAACCGACCAGTGCTGGGATGCATCAAGGCACATTGCGGCACAGTGAAAATGGCTCCAACAGAGATCGTTGCTCCTTCCACCTGGCTTGGAACATGTGGCTGAGAAAGATTCACGAACTGGTAAACGTTCAACGGCCACCGTGTCTCGGGTCCTCCGAGCAGCTGAAAATCGACAGTACATAGGACGACCCTCCAGGCCATTCACTCGAGGGTCAAGTCTCAGGTTCCCAAGATACGCCATGTTTCCATTTTTGGGTCAACGTCTAACTGCTTTGTGCCGACAGTGTCTAGGAACTATGGCATACAAACCCAACCAGCCATCATGAACGCCAACAACCAACAACAAGACTCTCTTCAGTCCGGGCCAGTAATGTCAGCTGTTTGGCCGTCACCTCCATTACCACTTGTTCGAGCCCCCAGTTCGGCCGTGCAGCGACGAAGTAGCTGCAGGTTTCGCGTCTTCTGGGCTCTCCGTCGTCTCACCAACACACGGCACACAGCGATGTCGGCTCACTCCTAGAGTTTGGACCCTCCCACCTGCTGAGACATGGACCCAGTACCAGCAAACGATTCGTCCCCCGAGAACCACCTGTACCGGAGTCAGGAGAGCTGAGATTAACTTGGTTCACTCTGCAGCAAGGAAAAGCAAGTCGAGAGACCAAGTGGGAATGATAACGTACCAACCTCGTTCCGCGCCGTCGCTAAGAAAGCTACAGTCGCTGTTAAGCTCGCACTTCCATTTGCCCATGTTGTCTGATGAGATTGAGCTGCTCGCTGGCAATTCAGGTGAGTCTATATTGCCTTTCTTTTTTTAGCATGTGTCATTTTGAAGTTGATATTAGTTGCGAACATACTCTGGCTCATGTCGTTTGACGGGTCTCGTCTACGATACGTGCTCAACCCACAGGTGTAGGCGTGAAAGTCGGTAGTTTCGACGTTATCGGGGATTCCGCCAGTGAGCACACGGCCTAGAGCAATGATGACGGCGGCGTGTGTGCACAATACCACTGCTCGTCGCCCTTCTTTGTCGCAGCGCTCGATTATAGCATTCATTACCGCCGCGACTCGCTCGTACAGAGCAGCAATGGTTTCTCCATTTCTCGACGGGGCCAACGCCGAGACGTAGGCGTCGTCGTATGTCGGGAACAAATATTTGAGCTTCTCTGGCGGTGCTGGAATGGGGTGCTCGAAAGCCGCTGCTCCGAAGAACTCGCAGAGACCATACTCGGGGCGAATGCTGGTAGCTGCAGAGTTGACACTCACGCCTTCTCTCTCTTGTTGTCTGCGTTTCCGCTTGACGAACGGCTCGATGGTTTCGAGACACCTGAAGTAAGGGCTAGAGTAGACTGCATCTATCGGAGGGTCCAGCGTCATCAAATGGCTTCCCAGTTCCTGGGCTTGGTTGGTCCCGTGAAATGTCAAGGCGGGATCGGCGGGGATGCCCGTCGGTGACATGAAGGATGTCGAGTACACTCCCGTCTTGGGGTCGACGGTCCAAGTCGACCGGAACTGATTGCCAGGGCGATTTTGTCAACGCGGCATGGGCAAGGCGGGATAGCACTCTGCAGGATATCGTCATGGCAGGGCATTTGGTTGGGGAACTTACCCCGTGGCGAACAACGTAAATGACCTCGAGAGACATGTTTTGTGGGGTTGGGTAAATTACGGTATGTTTGATGGGAAGAAGCGAGACATTGAGGCCTTTGGCCGGTCGAGATGTCGACTGTGCCTCGGGAACTCTGGTGTTGCGAGGAAGTCACGTCCCCGTGCAAAAGAGAGAGGCCACCCCCCGCCCGGCCCCACCTTCCAACAATGCCGTGTGTGGGCGTGGATCCGAACGGGCGAGAAGCTGAAAAAGTCCTGAGAAACAAGGGAGAGATGGTGGCGTTCTTGGCGCATGCGGCGTTGCTGAGATTTTCCTCCCCTCCCTACCTAAGAAATCAGAAGAGTTTCATTGACGAGGATTCAGGGGCAAAGAAGGGAGGGAAATGGAAGTCCTCGTGGAAAAGGGGCCTCCCCTTCTCCAGAGGGATTCTTTTCGCTCTTCAGCTCGAGAAGTAAGAACCGGGCGCTCTTGGGAATTACAAAATAAGTGGGTCTATTTATCCCCAGGCTTGCTCCTGCCCCAGGTTGTCCACGGCTCTTCCGTCCAGAGCAGTGGCTGACATCAGCCATTTTCCTTTCTGGCTGATAACTATGAGCCGCGGGTCAGCCAGATGTGCAACCCACATCCAAAAACTCATCGAAACTCAATTCGCAATGGAAGAAAGGGGCACCGTATCCGTAGAATCAGAACCTGGTCCGGCGAGGCGCACGCGATCGGCCGCCGCGAAGGGAACAGCCGCGAAGAAGAAGGTGGTCCGTCGCGATCCCGACAAGAGACGGCTGCAGAACCGGCTTGCGCAGAAGACTTACAGTGAGTACTATGAGACACTCCGGGGAGTTTTCTACGAGAATGAAAAGATTCTGAGTGAAAAGTTTTAAGTAAAGGATTGGGTGGGCTTTGGCGTCTTAAATGTAGTTTTCCGCTCGAATATGGCTGACATGATCCATTCAGGAGAAAAGCAGAGGAAGCGCATCCAAGAACTCGAGCGCCGAGCAGACGCACCTGCAGCGGCATTGGACCCTGTGCCGTCACTGTCGACCGACCTGCAAGTCGCAGTCAGGTCCAGCGCCTCGGCATCAAGTGCCGGACCTTCTGCCACCGTCGACCCCCTCCTCCTCCAGAGCCACCCAGCCAATCCCCCAGAAACCACTATCGCCGGCTGGGACGACGCCCAAGACCTCCTCGCCGCCAGCAGCACCTTTGACTGGCTCGACGACACCTCTGCGTCGCCAGTCGTCCCCGTCCCCCCCGTCATCTTCTTCCACTGCGGCTGCCCGACCCTCCACATCCCCGCGCGCACCTCGTCCGTCCTCCTCCCCGTCATACCCGACCCGCGCATGAATACGCTCCGCATCGACACCCTCTGCTCCGTCCAGGCCCTCATCGAGAACTGCCTGCAGGTCGGCATCACCCGCGCCATGTTCTGCTCCGACGACGCCGTCTCGCCGTTTTTCCGGCCCGGGGCCGACGACGACAGCAGCCCCGACCCCCCCGAGGAGCAGCAGCAGCAGCATCGCGTCGACCTCGTCGCCTCTGTACAGCGCGGCTTCCGCAGCCTACACTTCGACCTCCGCCCCACGCGCACCCAAGTCACCGCGCACCACCACCCCTTCATCGACGCCATCCCCATCAAGGAGGTCAGGGACAACCTGATCCGGTACCAGGACCAAATCGACGAGGATGACTTCTTCCACGACTCGCTCAACCACATGACGTGCTGGGGCAGTGTCGAGGGCGCGCACACGGGCTCGCCGTGGGACAGCCGCAGCTGGGAGGCCAGTGAGATATTTTTGCAAAAGTGGTGGCTCGTCGTCGGCGGGGAGGACGGCGAGCTGACGAGGCAGTCGAGGTGGTGGAGGGCCTTGAGGGGGGAGAGGGTGACGGAAGTATTATAGCATGTATGAATATTGGTTAAATTGATGTCGTATGAAATCCACCAGTCTATGGAAGAACCCCTCACTTGGCTCACCAAACATCCAACGACTCCAGAGCACCTACGCCGCAACCACATGGTTGCCTGTGGCCATGCACCACACGTACAAGACAAGATACTCCAGCGCCGCCAAAAGAACCGAACCAAGCTGTAGAAAACATTCCATCATCTACCGTGACGCCGCCGCACCAAAAAGAAATAGAGCCAAAGCAGCTCAAGGAAATCGTCAAACAGGTCCACCCATTGATCCCGATCCCATATCCAAGTCCCTATCTCAGGGAATCCGAAGCTTCCCAATCGTAATTTCTCAAATATCGCATTCCTTAAGACGATTCTTTGTATCCTAAGACGAGGTGTCGTAAATCTTCATTAATCCCACAAGCAGATTGATCCTCACATCACGGTGCATGAGCCGCCCAACGTCCGCGCTCTGCGCCGACCATTGCCCGCAATGACACCCTCTCCCTCTTCGTCCAAGTGGAGAGCCTGAGCCTCCCGGGCTCGACGCCTACGTCTCCGACGTCCAGCGCCTGTAAGCCCAAGCTCCTCGGTGGCCTGCATGTAGTCCGCCCACTTCCTCTCCAACCTGCCCGCGCCCGCAAAGTCGTTTCGAAGCACTCGTTTTTGGTGCTCGTCGACCGTCATCTGGTAACCGTAGAAACACTTGAGCCCGATAATCTCTGTCGGATAGCTGACGCGACCGGGCTTGTCGGCAACCGCCTTGACTTGCGTGTTCCGGAAGAGAACTTCTCGAATCCCTGTCCAAGTCACATTCTGGCAATCATAGACAGTCATCTTGAGCGTCACCTTGGGACCCTTCTTCGTCGTGGTAGAGCGCTTAGACCGTGATTTGACCATAGATGCCGCCTCAATGAGCACGAGATCGCTTATTCGTGTGTTGTCCAGTTCGATGCTTCGAAGTCCGACGCACTTCTTCATAACAGGGATTACTCCTGTATCTCCAATGTTCTCGCAATAGCCCAGAGATAGATTCCGGAGCGTCTTGACACAAGGGGCTTTGATGAGGTGGTCAGAGAGCAACGAATTGGTGAGGTTCTGAACGTCTTCCAACTCCAGTAGCGTCAGGTGAGGCGTCGTGGCGAGAATCAGTTCCAGAGCACTATCCGTCAATAGCTTGCAACCTGAGAGCTGTAGGCCTGTCAGGTTGGGGGCTTGGTGGGCGAGCGCCTTCACGCCAGCGTCAGTCAACTGCGCACAGTTGCTCAAGTCCAATTGACGAAGTTTCCGGGGAGGGACGACAGGGAGATCCGTCAATATGTCGATTTCGGGGTCGATACCGTGTATCATGGTCTGGAGAGCTTCGTCGGTGAGATCGGCGCATCCACTCATGATGAGCCTCTCCAAGTTGTTCGTCTTGAAAATTGCCTCGGCAAGCTCCAAGTCATCGAACCGTTGAATTTCACCAACTCGGAGATCCCGCAATCTCGGACACCCGTCAACCACTGCCTTGACACCTCGCCCATCAACCCTACTGCACCAAGAAACAATAAATGTTTCTAGTAACGGACACTCTGCGGCAATAATGGCACAAGAGTTGTTGGTAACTGCATCCAGCCCGGTCAAATTGAGACGAGCCAGCTTCTCATTGCCCTTCAAGATGGCATGAAGAGTATGCTTCTGAAGGTTCTGGCAACCCTCAAGAGTCACGTTCATCAGGTTCTTGCACGACTTGACAATAGCATCCGTGCGCTTATAGTGCTCGAACTGAACGCAGCCTCGGAGGTTGAGGTCTTTGATGAAGGCACCTGCGGCGGTAATGATCCTGGACAGCGAGTCGGCGGAAATGTCCTTATAAAACTCGGTAGCATCCAGGCGTGTCCAGAGCTGACCGTCGAAGCAGGCTTTGTAAAAGGCTCTCGAGGCGGGAGAGGCCCTCACCAGCTCTTTTGGAGTGAGAAAGGACAGGATTTGAATTTGAATCTCGGGAGGCATGTCGCCCCAAAAGTCCAAACGGGGCTTCTGGACCTGCTTAGCCTTGATGTCGACGGGGAGCGGAACGGTGGCGTAGGACGAAGTCGGGGTGCCATATTCGATTCTCCGGATGGCAAGGTGGCTCGCAATGTTGTCAAAGGGAAATTCGGCCGTCGACGTGAAGGTGGTGGTGGTCGATGCACTGGGGTAGCCCAGCGGCGACGGCTGTTGCGGGGTGGAGGGCCCGGCTCTATTCGGAGACCCTGAAGGCCCGGCCGCCGCGAGGCTGACGCAGGAGAGGGTTGTTCGGGTGCTGTAGGGGCTCCCGGCGGATCTAGAGCGTCTCAAGCCCGGAAGCGAGGGCGTAGACGAGATGCGCTGAATGCCGCGGAGCAGACGGCGACGGCTCTTGCCCTTGAAGGAGACATCCGGCGGGGTCGGAGACGGGGTGGAGCTTCCTGGGGCCGGGCTCGAGCTGCCTGACTCGATCTCGTGGATTTCGGCCATGGTGGGGGAAAATATGATGTTATTCACAAAAAAAGACGAGGGAATTTGGCGGTGGTCTCCCGCTGCAGACGCGGCGTCTCCAGTTGCCGAGCCAGGCTATATTCCCATCCAACTGTGTATTCTCGGTCGAGGTGAAGCACTCACGGCTTCAGCTTCTCGAAGCAGGGCTGATCACCACTGTCGAGAAGGGAAAGGTCGCTGGTTCAGGTCTTCGGGTTTGCTTGGTGGCGGCACATGGGATATTTCATGGCTAGCGAAAGATGGCGGCGGCGGAGGAGAGCGACGAGGAGGAGAGTACGAATAGAGAATCAAGGTCGTGATTGATGGCGGAAGAGGACAGTCGAAAGTGCCTGAGGTGTTTAGGAGGGTGGGCAGGCAATTGTTTGGTACCAGGGCTGTCGAGACGAGGATCAGCAGACGGACGAGGGTGATGGTGGGGGAAAGTCAGCCGGCTTCTGAGTGCGCACCTGGACGGGAAGTTGAGATAATAATGACAATGTAGGTCTGCCGAAGAGAGTGGAAAGAGGAAGACAAGAGACGTCTTAGGGGCACATGCCCATGGAAGAGGGGAACATGACCGTGATGACCAGCACGAGAGTGGGTGAAGGAGGGTGGTGAGTGTTTTTTGAAGTTTCAGAGAGACTGGGAGAGAAGAGAGAAAACAGGCCGACTACGGGAGTTACCTCGTACCCATGGAACGAACCTTGAACGTCGGAAATACTGTACAAACTACAAAGGAAGCCGCGACCATAAGTGGCTGCGCTCCTTCCGCGGTGTCATGGTTCCTCATCGTTCCTCGACTTTTCACTCGTCGCCCTCCGGGTTCCCACTTGGTATCCTCCACGCCCCCCTCCCGTATTCGAGCCGACTCTTCCCATGCTCACTTAACAGTCCAATGGTGGTTTGAAGCGCCTCTCGGTAGGTACGAATACATGGTGTTTCTTTTGGGGGGATGGACCCTGTTTTCCGGGACATGGCTCAGGGCTCCACCGGGGCTTATCGGGCTGCAGCTCGGTGGCGGGGGCTTTGGATTTATGCTGGACGCCCTCAATCTTGTCCGCGTGGCACGTCTTTTTGCGCTACGATTGTGCTCGCTGGAGGGGATTTGATCAGATGGCAGCCGTGGTTTAATCGGTTATCTCGGTGAGGGCGCCAGTCCCGGCTGTTCGCTTGATGTCGTTATCTCCCGCTGTCATGAGAAGATGGACCAACTGACCAAGGACGAATATCATGATTAGTGAGCGCACCGTCGAAAAAATGTTGGGAGAGGAAATGCAGAGCCAGCGATCTCGTATGCACTCTCTCCGAAACAGGCAACCCGCCGTTTGCTTCCAGGCCCCTTTCCGAGTCCAGATTGATCCATGGACCTCAAAGTTTGTTGGCAAAAGGTACAGATACAGTAGGTACAAACACGTGTGTGTCAGCAAAGAGCTAAGCTGAGCTGTGTGTGTTACACGGCATGCTTTGCGAAGGCGAAGGGAAATCCCTGGACCTGACTCGAGCAGACGCATTTAGCTCAAGCCCGACCCGGTCTCAGCCGTCAACTATTGAGTCCAGTCACAGATGGAGAAGGTGATGGAGGTCTTGCTTGGGAAAGAAGAGGAAAGCGATTTGGGGTGGTGAGGCCTTTACGGCATCACATGGCACCATTTTGTTTCAAACATCACCAACATGACGGATCATGGACAAAGGTGCGTGCTTTGGGGTTAGGCCGTCATGCATGCAGTTCGAGACCCTTGGCGATGCGAATATTCAAGTAAAGCAGGCATCCAGTAGCCTGCGTTTGTGTCTCGCACGAGAGATTCTCGGCCGTTTCTCGCTATTCGTCGCGGCTTGCGTGAGAAAAGAGAGACCCTGGACTTTAGACGCCTCCCCGCCTGCATTCTGCCCCTCCTTCCTTCCCCCAGAGACTTGACCCCGCGGCGCCATTTTTTCTGCCTTCACTTCATCGCGTGCTGGGACGGCATTTCCTTCATTATTATCCGTCCAATCGCAGGCGGATGAAATCTATCGTCGAACGGGTGTTTATCCTCGTGTTTGCCCTACGTCGCTTGAATCTGATGAGTCATCAACTGCTTCTCATGCTCATGAAAGCCAACGTTCCTCGTCCTCAACATACCTCGGTCAATTCCAGAGCGGTACGAATAGTGCGTATATCACACCGTCTCGACGGCTCACCTGTCCAACTTGCTCAGTGTGCTGCAACCCAAGTTTTGACCGGTTCATGCGCCGTGGATACCTCAGGTAGTGTGCCTCTTCGTGAGCAGAGATAGGAGAATATTGACAGTGAGGTCTAAGTTGACACCTCTCAACTTTCGGCGGAGGCTCATCGGTTATCGGTGACTGCCCGCATGCTCCTGTGAGTCAACCATGGCTTCATTCCATTTACGGATGGCGGTCTTATGACTCTCCCATGCAGGGGAGGGCTGCAATTTCTTCTTGAAGCCGATCTTTTTGGAGGGATTCAAGACGGGATGGAAGTGCCTACCTAGACCCGTCAACCTTACTCTTCTGGACCCCGCAACGTCATTCTCAGATTACGGCATTCCCCCCTATCATCCCGAGCGGTCGTCACCGCGTTACGTGAGCCCCTCCCCTTGCACGCACAAAGCCTCGAGCACAAAGAGTCGCACACTCTCACCACGACTTGTTAGCCCCCGGCTTCTCCGTCAGGAACCGCAAAGGAGTTGTTGATCCCTCTGGCACCAGTGGAGTCGTGACGGTGGACCCCAAGGTCATAACCCCAATGCCATGATTGGCACGAGGAAAAGAGAGAGAGAGAGAGAGCACTGCTCCCACGTGGCCCCTGGTGAGGTCGTGAGTGAGGCCAGAGGCATTTGTTTGGACGTCTTCCCCAACGAATTCTCATGATCAAGCCTATTCCGAGACGGTGATACAACTTGGATGTCTTAAGATAAAGTGCGAGCTATTCCACGCCTGCTCGTCAAGACGTTATGCATATTGCGCGTTTCGAGGACGTAAAGCCACCAGATTTGCAATCATTCCCATGACGAAATGGGGGTCCAGCCCAAGCCCTGTGGACATGACCCAACAAGCCACCGACGAGAGGAGGCAAAGGGTTTGCCTTATTTCCTTTCAATTGAAGCGTTGCGAGGGCTGTGCTGCTGCGGCCGTCCAGTTGCGTCCGAGTTCAACTCCCCGTTGTCCCGGTCATGAGATGTGAGATGTAAGATGGAAAGATGGAAGAGCCCGTCGTCGGGTGACGGGTAGATCTCGCTCGACAAGGTTCAATGGGGCGATTGGAGCTGCAGCTTGATTACGAGTTGAGCGTCCTGTGTGATGAGGAGGCAAGAAGAGAGGTTGGAAGGAAATGGAAATGGAAATGGAAATACCGTTGTAGACGAATTGCAAGAGATTGAAAGTCTACATGCAATAAATAACAAGCGATGGATGGTTGACGAAATACACCGATTCAAACCCGTCCAGCTCCTCATTGTACCTTTCACCACCAACTCGGCCCCGACCAAATAAATTGCTGGCGCAGCTAATTAGATCCAATCCGCTTTCCTCCTCACAACCACCCTCTAACCCTCCCCTCCCTGAGACGCAACGGGCAGCTTTCCATTCATTCACTCATTCATTCATTTCATCCAAAACATCGAGAGTCGCTTTGGCTTGTGCCGAGAGACGACGCCACAGACGCTGACAGCCACGTCTGTCCTGGTTGCCTTTTGTTTCTTCGTCTTCTTCTTCCTCCTCCTCGTCTCCCCCGCCCTCTCTCTTTTCTCTCTCACTCTCTTCCCCTCCCGAAAAAAAATCCCATCATCACCTGCAGCGTCACCTGCAGCCTCGCCCACCGCCCGCCCGCTTCTCCCACCACGTACATCATTTATTGCATGCCTCTGCGTTCCATCCAAGACAAAGCCGCCCGTTGTCCTTCCAGCCAGCGCCCATAGCACCTGGCAACGGCTACCCGCTCCATCAAGGCAACGTCTCACTCTCCCTGAAGTATCGATTTCCACTGGACGCAAACCGTCGCTCGCCGTTTGTGACAGGGGCCGCCTCTTAGTGGCGACAACCTCGACTCTGTCCATTTCTTGTCCACCCGCCGTCTGCAACCAACGAACCATCTCGCTCGATCCCGATAAATCCATCCCATCCCATCCCGTAGAGTCCTTGGTGGCTTCTTCGGCCGCCTCCAATTATGCTTCAGATGCATGGCGGACATCAGGATCATGGTACGCTTCTGCCCCTACCTGACCTTTCCATACTACGCGCCTCCACAGGAGGCCTAAATGTGACCTGGGACTCCCCCGGAACGCCCTAGCCCCCCCGCTGAACTGACAGCTGACCGTGGTCCTCGCGCAGGCGCCGAAAACCACATGGGAGACGACCATCGGGGACGAGGGAGGCTGGAACCGCAATTCTCACTTCCCAAAAATCGCAGCACCGGAAACCTAGCCTCGACCGTCGAACGCGTAGAAGAACCCTCGGGTCGTAATCGATACCGCATGTCTTTGGACGCCACTGCCGCCGCGTCCGTGGCCGCCGACCTCGAGTCCATCACCAGGTGAGTTCGTTCGTTGGTGACAAGGTGGCGAGCTGCCTCAGCCTCCCTCCTCCTGCTGACCACCCCCGTCTCCCACAGGACTCCCGTCATCAATGACCACGAGCACGGCTTGGGCCTGTCCGGTCTTCGCCGCATTCGACAACAACCTACACCGTCGCGAAACCCAACTCTGCCCGGTTCCAATGCGCCCTCGCGAAGCCCCTCTATCGCCGCCCTCTCGAGATCCACGTCCATGAGTGCCATGGTCTCGAGCACCGGCGCCCTGCCGCTCGACGGAGGTCCGACATCACCAAGCTTTTCAGAAGACCTTTCCCGGTTTCCATCGGAATCACTACACTCCTTCTCCTTCGCCCACCAACCGGAAGACTTCATGCAGAATCGCCAGAATGTCTTGAAAAGGTCCATCGAGTTCATGAAGGATCAGATGGGATTGCCCGTCACTGCCAACCCGCCAAACCTCAGAAGCCCTCGAGCCGAGGCCGTCAACGACGCCGACGCCCAGAAGATGCTGGATCTAATCGCCCGAGCACGATTGATGGGCGCCGGAGGATCAAACGCGGCCACGCCCGTCGTGAGCCCGGGGGATGTTTCCGCCGAAGCCATGTTTGACAAACAGTTCAGCCCCCGGATATCCAACCTCGACCTATCAAGCACCGAACCAATCTCTCCGAGCGCATTTTCCCTTTCGGGCACCGACAACGAATTGAAGCTCCAACCCCAGACAAAGGGGAAACCAACCGATGTGCAAACCTCCGAAAAGTCGAGCCAAACACCAACACCAACGATAGACAGTGGGACAACGGCAAAAACCTCTCCTCCGACATCGAGGCCTACGAGCCTGAAGCGCACCATGACGGACATCATGTCGCTCTCTACCCACCAAGAACCCATCTCTCAGCCCTTCTTCGCCGGGCGACCCATGTACCAGGAGCCACTGGCGTCACCAATCTTGCAACCATCCTCGTCAACTACCAATTTCCCCGCCTCAATAGGCCCGTCATTAGGTCCTTCGGTTCATGGTAACACAAACCGCTGGGTCCCCGCCGCTCAAGCCATTTTCACCACCGAAGTCAAACCTCCGTGGACTATTATCGCTGCAAACGACCTTGCCTGTTTGGTGTTTGGTGTTACCAAGGCCGAGGTGCGCAAAATGGGCATTCTCGAGGTGGTGCAGGAAGAGAGGAGGTCGTGGCTGGAGCGAAAACTCCTACGGAAGACCGACGACGACATTGGCGAAAGCCAGCCGGCCTCGGGACAATCCACGCCAGCGGCGTCAGCTGCTTCGGCACTCCTCGGCGGCCGATCGGGCATCACTGCACAGCTTTTGAGCAAGCCAAATTCGAGATCACAGCCTCGCAACTACGCGCAAAGGCGCGCTCAAACCATCCACAGCGGCGATCCAAACCCGCCCAAGGCGCGAGGCAGTGGCCACCACCGGAATACGCTTTCACGGGGAGTGTTGCTGTGCGGCGACGTGGTTCCCATTCAGAAAAGGAACGGCGC